>OY728136.1:656952525-658231900 GCA_963277665.1 Viscum album
GTGGCACTATACTATAATAGAGGTGGATACATTATAGTTATGTTGTGGAGTTAAGGTAAAACCATTGAATAATGGGATGAATTGTGGAGATGAATATCAATGGAGATTATATGATTTCCATTATATGGATGAATGATCTTTGAGGCTGAACTATAATGACTTATACCACACCATAGAGTCTTCTATATGTTAGTTAAAGAGAATGGTCTAGCTGTATGTTCTTTAGGAGTCATGGATTTAAATGGATGTCACAGAATTAAATTAGCTAACCCATTTTAAATTTTTTTAGGATTTACTAATTTCAAATGGACTAGATCTATGAGGATTCCATAAAAATACCTAATACCCATCTTCATTTATTTCATTGTTTCATAGCTTTGATGGGCTGCAAAGGTGAATCCATGCTACAATTCTTTCCTTACATCATAGTGGTTAGATATTTTTTGTAGTTTTATATTGATGATATTTATTTTTCACCATGGAGATCGAATTTCAGTACTTTTTACACTACAATACTCTATTCTTCCCCATAAAGGTTCACTAATAGTACACCCACACCATAACTTCTCATCATGCTCTGTGGTTGTCTCTTCCACTCCACATCTATGATGGGGTGATCCACTATGCACCGTGGTGGTCCACTCTGCACCATGGTGGTTTACTCTATGTCATGGTGGCTGTTTCCAGAACACCTCCACACCATAGTTCCATGATTACGTCTTGGTACCTTTTAGACTTCGAGGGATCCTTGTTCCTTCATCTCCTTCATGAGAGAGATATTTTTTTCTCTTACAGCTAGACCTGTATAATTCCATTAATGATGATATAATTGGGTAATAAATTGTTCTATAATTTTTATTGTTTCTCTTTGAATTAATCCAAAACCCATGTCATGTTGGATTATAGCTAATTATAGGAGTCCTTGATGTATTTTTGAGTTTTGATTGGTGTGAGAACAAGATTATGGGGATGAAACGTTGATGAACCTTGATACTGATGTCAATAACCTTGAGGTAAGAGATTAATTTCATTTTGGGGCTCTCATATACACTTTTTTTTCTTTGGTATAATACTAATGTTGGTATACCTTGATTACCATGCTTGATTGTGGCTACATGTGGGTGTTTGTGTAGTATATGAGACCCATTATGATTTTGATTCCATGGAAATTGATTGAGTATCTTATTTCCATGTTCAATGATGATCACATGTTGTTATGTGTTGATACTATTTTCTCATGATGATATGATATACCTACATTTCATACTCTACCCTATTGTGTGTGTTATGATGACTTATAGGTTGTTCTTCATACTTGAGGTTTGTGGGCCATTGTTTTCTATTTATTAATTCAAGGTTTAGTTAACACAATATGCAACAACCAAGATGATGAACCTAAGGAAAGGGTAAGGTAATGATAGTCCAGAAGCCTGATCTGAGGTAGAATGTTGGGGGAATGGAGTTCTTGAGGCCTGACCCAAGGGAGAAACTTTGGGACCTTATTTCCTGGAGATCTAACTTGAGGAATAGGTGGGGTAAAATGATCTAGAGACATGAACCATGATATGGTCAAGATTTGATGGTCTAGGGGCCTGATCTGACTCATTACTTTGAGACTACTAGGAGATGTGAATACATGTGTAGTGTCTTGTTCTTTCTCACTTATGACAACCTATATTATCATACTAAAATGGATGCTATGTAGGTACGATCGAGGTTCTGTGGTGTCATGGTTAAAAACAGACTGCTCAATACATGTGGTATGATTGTTTTTATTATTACACATTCATTATTATCATGGAATGCACATGTTATAATTTATAACACTTAATGATGCAGTGATGGTGACTATTAGGTTTTATTACTCACATCCTATATGATCATTTTGATTAACATCTAGAATTAATGTTTAGGGATTCAAGTATGGTCAAGGGGATAATTTACAATGGATGAGTAAAGTATAATGAAGATTTTGGAAAACTAGAGGAATCTAAAGTTTTATTTATTTATTTATTTAGATGCTATATATATTCTAGATTTACTTTCCACCTTATAATCCCATTTATAAATTTATTTTAGGACGTGTATTCCATTTTACAGATTCCACCTGTTACTCTAATTAATTATTATATTGTTTATCTATTTATTATTTTTGATATGACATGATTTTGAGGGTATAGTCTCTCTATTAATAGTCTTAAAAACACACTGATAGTTTACAACCATTTGTATATGGGGAGGGATATATGATGTCATGTGATCCTCTTGCTCAGGCCTGATGGTTGGGGTTGGGGTGTTACAAAATAGTATTAGAAGCAACTTATTCTTTTCTTTTTATACCAACCTAGGATGTGGTAGAAGGGAGATAGTTTTTGGGACTTAAGTAAGAGAGTTTTAATGTGCTTAGCTTGCTCATGTGTAACAAACCTACAATTTACCCTTACTGAGATTTCTATTACAGTTTTAGGAGATTTTGGTTGTGTTAATGCATCATGATTAGGCACATAGAATCACAAGACATATATACCCCTTTTTTATGATTTATAGTATCCATTTAATTAAATTCCTTGAATTGTGGTACCCTTTTGGGGTAGATTCTATATTGTGTGACATATTTGTTTTTCTTTTTTTGTTATGATATATCTATGTTGGAATTTATTATTTAAATTTATTATGATATTATTTTTTATTATATATATTAATATTTCTATTAATGTTCTAGGATAATACTTTTTTTAGTTCTAGGAGGGTTATACCTTTGGTTAGGTTTGAAATCCCAATAAAACCTTTACGTGATACCCAAGCATGGTTAGGTTATAATGTATTATGTTATAATTCTTCCCTTCATGTTAGAGAGGATTACACCTCATATAAGATTTATGGGACTACTAACTGACGTGGGATGGTATGTTCCTGATGCCCCTATTCTACCACCTATTGTGAAGGAGGGTACTGCAGAGCATCCTCACCTACTCCAGTAGTGAAGGAAGTAATCTCCCACTAGTAGGGAGTCCTTCAACTGAGATCCATGGTTGACTACGTCATGGATTTTCATCTCTAGAATTATCCAAAATTTTGGGGAAATGGAAGATTACATGATATTGAGGATTGGATTAACATCATAGATGATATCTTCAGTCTTATGTAGATTATGATAGAAAAAAATTGAAGCGTGAAACTTTCATATTGTAGGGACCTCTAGGTATTTGTGGGTAGTCATGGGACATGATGTTTAATATGAGAGACTCACTTGGAAGGCCTTTAAGGACATGCTCATTGGGAATTTCTTTCCTGATACACTAAAGAATGACCAAGCATAGGAGTTCATGGAACTACATAAGGGTTTCATGATCGTTTCCTCCTCCACTCATTTAATTGATGTTCTTTTATATGATTATCTTTTTTCTCTAAATGAGGAATAAAATCCAAGAAAGATCAATATTAGACTTCATACCAAAATTAGAAAAAAGGTTCAGATATTTGAACTAACATTATACTCAATGGTTCTATATATGTCCTTGACCATCAATAAGATCTTGGAGGAAGTTTAGTTAGTTGGTTATATTATACCCTTCAGTGTTCAAGAGGGTGGACCTAAAGTTGTTGTATCTAGTACCTTTTTTGGCGTTAGGAAGAGTAAGGGTAGGTACATGCATAAATGAAGTGGTATGAAAGTGGAACAAAGATCAACTTCTTTGGTTTTCCTAGGTGGCGATCCATAGTGCTTCAACTGTGGGAAGACAAAAAATAACAATAAGGCCTACTTGATACCTTATTGTAAATGCAGGGAATGTTAAAAGATGGTCAATCTTCAGTAGTTTTACCATAGATCACTGAGATTAAGATTATATAAGTAGGAAATGAAAACATGTATTAGGAAATAGGGATTTGGTTAAGGTCCTCAGTAGAAGACTCAGACGATGACTTAGATTAGTAATGAATCATAGGGACATGTTTTTGGAGCTAAGGTAGTCCATGTGTGCAAAATGGAATTAGAATCCAATAAATAGCAGTGAGGGACCATCTATTGATCAAGGAATTTTTTTTAATCACCTCTACTTTATCTACTTGTTCAATACTGTTGCTTATCATTCATTCATATATGCATAAGTAGTTAGTGGACTTAACTTTCCAGTAAATTTATCCTCCAAATTACTTTCCCTTGAAACTCGGTTAGGTATAAAAGTGAATTTTATTTAGCAATTTATAGAGTTTCCTATAGTCATTTCTGGTTATCAACATCTTTGGGACTTCATGATCTTGGAGATGACAAGATTCGATGTGGTTCTTGGTATGGACTTGATAAATATCTCTTGAGGTCACATTTATTGCTATCAGAGATGGGTATCATTTAGTTCACTGAAGGGATATAAGTTTGTGATAAATAGAGAGTGGGAAATTGGGGTAGGTAGAGTTGGACAATATTTGAGTTAGATCGAGGTGATCATAACACATATAGTGGGACTGGAACTTTTATTCGGATCACTGATATCTACATTAAATTTACCTCTAGTTGTAGATCTTTATTGGGATGTATTTATAGATGAATTCACAATACATAACTCTGAGAGAGGAGCTTACTTTGACATAGAGATCATTCCCAGTGTATATCCCATTTCAATACTGGCTTATCGTATGATTCCAAATAAACTGAAGAATTTCATGGTTCAACATTAATTATTAGATAATAAGGTATTTACCATGACATGTACATCACTATGGGGTAAAAATATCTTTCTTTTGTAAAGATTAAAAATATAAATATTCAACTCTACATTGATTAAATTAATATTAACTCAGTGATGGTGAAGAACATGTATCATTTTCCTCAGATTGATAATCATTTTGATCAATTAAATGGAGTCCAACCATTCTCTAAGATTTATCTTTTAATAATATATCTACATCTATGGGTTAAAGAGGGGGACATATCAAAGATGGTGCTTTAGAGTAGGTATGGTCTTTATGAGTAATTAGTTATGCAGTTTGGATTAAAAAATGTGATATTAGTTTTCATTGATCTCATAGACAAGATCTTCCACCCATAGATAAACTAGTTCAACATGTTGTTTAGAAATGACACCCTCATCAACTTGCTGATGTTAGAGAAACATGATAAACACCTCAAGATAGTCCAGAGTATATTTTAAGTACATCATCTTTACCCCAACCTATCAGTGTGTAACTTTTAGATTTAGGATGTGATGTTCTTGGGGTATGTGGTGTTTGAGATTGGTATATCTGTGGACCTAGATAAATTGGAGGCACTGATGTCCTGGAGATGTCCCAAGAATGTATACAAGATAAGGAGATTACTAGTTTTAGCTAAATACTACTGATGTTTTATCCAGGCCTTATATTATTTATCAGTACATATAACTATATCAATAAATAAGGGAGTAAATCTCTCATGGTATGACCAGTTTGAAGATGTGTTTCTTATGCTAAAGAGAAGGTTGAATATAACTCATGTTCCAATTACCCTCAATCCAAGGATCAAATATATTATTTACTATGCTATATCAAGTGCTAGGTTGGGAGTAATACCAATTCATAGGGAGGATGTAGTATCTTATGTGCCACATCAGCTGAGACCCCATAAGTAGAACTACCTTACTCATGACTTTGAACTAGAATCTATGTTCCATTTCTTGAAGTGTTAGAAACATCATCTCTTTAGTGATATGCTTTTTTTTCTACACTAACCACAAGAGATTTTGTTACATATTTATATAGATAACTCAATATGAGGTAGCTCTGTTGGGTATATTATCTATATAAGTTTGACTTTGAGATGATGTATTCACTTGGGGAGGGTAATTTTATAGTAAATACTCTTATCCATAAGACTCATGTGGAGTAGGAGATTGGTTAGGGGCCTTCTAAGGAATAGTGACGACTGATTAGATTTTGTCCAAGTGGATAATTAAGGATTTTGAGGAGTAGGGATCGATGAAATGTTCTTAACTTGTGGTTATATATTCCCTAGAAGACTGCGTAAAGGATGGATAAGCCGCTGACACAGCTGGAATAACTTTTTTCAGGTGATCTGATGCCTTGGTATTCATTGGATGCTGATGATGTGATCCTTGTATATGGGAGATTTTTAGTCCTTTCTTCAATAGGTAAGTTCTAATGATAAACTTACATACCAATATATGGGTGACACATCTTGGAGTGATGGAGATTTACCATGACTTTAGGTGATAATTCTAGTGTCTTGGGATGAAAAAGGACATCAATGGGTTTTTTCTCAATGCTTTACCTTCTATAGGGTAAATGTCGAACACCCATGTCCTGTTGGGTTTCTTTATCTACTTATGGTGACCATGTTGAAGTGTGAAGATGTCACAATATAATTTTTGACGGGGTTAACGAGGACCCCAAGGATTTGTGATGTTTTTGGGAGATTGTAAATCAGTTGATGAAGGTTTCCCACTTCTTACTGATCCAAGAATCCCACATAGTAGAAATGATTGAAAATATTTATATATGTGAGATAGTATGCTTACATGGAGTCCCCTTAACCATAATATCTAAAGTATACATATGTTTTACATCATGGTTTTGGTTTATTATTCATAATTACTAAGGGGATCAACTGAGATTGAGTAAACATACCATCCTCATACAAATAGGAAGTTGAGCATATGATTAAAATATTGGAGGATATTCTTTAATCATGTGTTCTATACTTTGTTGGATATTTTTATGATCATATAGTGTTGGTTTAGTTCATGTAAAACAATAGTTACTAGGATTATATTTATATGAAACTTTATGAGTCTATCTATGAGAGGCCATGTCATTCACTATTCTGTTGGCGTGAGGCTAGTGAGGTAGTAGTTATGGGACCCAGAATGGTTATAGAGAATTATGAGAGAGTGAAGCTAATTCAGAAGAGGTTGGTTACATGTCAAAATAGGTAGACATACTATGCTAATCATAAGAGGATACCTTTATATTTTTCTATAGACGTTAGAGTTTTTTTTGAGAGTGACACCTTGGTTAACCCACTAACATATAAGAAATCAAGGCATGGTAGTATCGCATTATGTTGGACCCTTAGATATCACCAAGCGGGTTACAAGAGTTGAATATCATCAGGATATTATTTCTTATTACCATGGTATGAATACTTTGTTTCATGTGTCACAAATCTGAGGGTACATACCCAATCTTATTCATGTCCTTAATTTCAAGGATATTGAGTTAGATAATGATATATCCTTTATATAGTGACCATTGTTAAATTGTATAACATTGAGACAAAGTACTTTGAGGGAAGAGGGTATCACTTATCCAAATATTATGGAAACATGGGTGGATCTAGGAGGATATTTGGGAACGAGAGGCTGGAGATTGAGATTAGTGGCTTGAGTTCTTTGAGTAATAAACCTAAGGACTCTTCCATAGGATAAGAATACCTTAGAGGGGATGATTATAAAGTCCTAGATCTTTTATTCAATTATGTAAAGTCTTGTGGACCTAAATAATCATGTGGAATCTTAAAAGTTTGTTTGGTGAGATTTATGGCCAAAATAGGTGGCACCATTTAGTATTTGAGGCGGATGAGATGTTGTGGTACTGTGGAGTTAAAGAAACTCCATAAAATAATGGTTTGCACATTGGTGATGAAGATCGATGGAGGCTACACCATAGCCCTTTATAGGGAAGTATGTTTAGGGTGGTTATATCATGGTGACTTAAACCATGCCGTTGATTCTTCTTTGTGTCAGTTATAGATAGAAGTCTAGCTATTCGATCTTTAGGTGTTATGGTTTTAAAAAGATCAAACAAAAATAAATCAGGGAATTATTTTTGTAACTTATAATGGTATATTAATTTCATGAGGACTAGATCTATGAAAATGATTTACCAATACCCAATCTAACTATTTGTTTTTGGAATAATTATAGATCTTTGAAGGTATTTAGATATGAATCTGCATTGTAGTTCATGACTTACACCATAATATTTAGAGATTCTATGTGATTATACACTGTAGTTCTAGGTTTTTTACTATGGAATTTGACTTTTGGTACTCTCCATGCAGTAATACTCTATTATATGATGTGGTGTTTTGATGAAAGTGTGCCCACACTACGGTTGTTCATCCTACACTGTGGTAGTCTCTTCCAGTGTGGCTTCACTTTGTAGTGATCCACTCTGCACCATGCTGGCCCACTCTCTACTGTGGTTGTTCACTCTATATAGTGGTCGTTATTTCTATAAAACCTTCATACTGTAGTGCCCTGCTAGTATTATGGTCTTTTTTAGACTTCCAAGGAGACTTATTATTTTGTTATCATTTTCAGATTGAATTTATTTTCTCTTCCAACCAGACATGAATACTTTTGATGAAGGCAATCAACCTTTTCAAGAATTGGTTTTTCCTTTGTCTTATTTCTATTTGAATTTCTCTAAAACCCATGTCATGCTGGATTAGAACTGGTTCAAGGATTCCTTGGTGTGTGAGGAATTTTAGATAGTGTGAGAGTAATATTGAGGTGATTAAACCTTGATAAAACTTGATTTTTATGTCAATAACCTTGAGGTAAGACGTTTCTTACCTTTTGGGTATCTCATATAACTTTATTCCTTGGTATAATACTTATGTTGGAATTCCTTGATGACCGTGCTTGATTTTGATTGCATGTGGGTGTATGTGTAGCCCGTGAGACTAATTATGTTGTTGATTACCATTGTATTGTTATACTAGATTATTTCCATGTCTGATGATGATCACATGTTGTTATATGCTACTACAATTTTTTTGTGATGATATGTTACAATTTCCTTGTATACTTTACCATGTTGTGTGGGTTACCATGCCTTGTATTGTTTTCTTGGTACTCGAGACATATGTATGACCATTTTATGTTTATCCATTATTGGGGGAGTGCACATGGCTTAAAAAAATTCTAAAGATGGACTTAAGAATAGGGTAGGTTAATGGAGGTATAGAGGCCTGACATAATGAAGCATGTTGGGGGCATGAAGTTCTGGAAGCCTGACCCTAGGTAGTGCATTTATAGAATGATGGCCTGGAGGCCTTCCCCAAGGCATTTATGTGGTATGATGGTCTAGAGGTATAACCCATGATAAGGATAAGATATGATAGTCTAGGGGATTTACATTACTTATTTCCATGATACTAATTGTAGACATCAATATGATCTAAGTGGGTTTTTCTTGCTCGCTTATGACAACCTATGATTATCCAACTAGCATGGATCTAAAGCAGGTGCAACCAGGGGTCTGTGAGGGCTTTCATAGCACAAAAATACTTGATATGTGTGGTATGATTGTTATACTAGTTACACAATTATTATTTTCATGAAATCTATCTATTATACTTGAGAACACTTTTTAAGGATGTAATGGGGTGTCTTATTTTGTTTTATTACTCACACATCGTAAAAGAATTTTTACGTGCATGCATATTTCATGATTAGGGATATGACTAAGGGAAAGGGGACCGTGGATAGTGGATGAGTGGAGGAGCATAGAGATTTTAGTGTACTAGTGAACTCTAGTAATTTATTTATTTATTTACCTACTATATATATACTATGGACTGTATTTCCACCTTGGGAGCCCATTTATCTATTTATTATATAAAATATATTCCATATTTCAATTTTTTATATGTTACTTTGATTACTTATTATATTATATATTTATTTATTATTTGTTCCATGACATGACAATGAGGGTATAGTATCCACATAGATAGACTTATACCCCCAATTCTAGTCAAAAGCTTCTTGTATACGAGGAGGCACACATGAGGTCATGTGACCCTCAAGATCAGACCCAATGGTTTGGATCAGGGTGTTGCATAATACCTATATGATCACCTTATTCTCTCTTAAGATACTCAATTGTTAATGCCAATATTTACCCTCACTGAGTGTTTGAGTTCACTACACTTATGTTTTCATTTCCCCAGGTTATAAATAATTATATTAAGTAAGATTTTTCTTCAAGAGTATCATGTATGGAGCCTTTTTTTATAGATGTTGAATTATTTATATGAAATAATAAATCCTTTGTATAATGGAAAAAACAATCGTTTGATGAGAAAGATAAGGCTTTTTATTATGTAAATAGGTTTTACTAATTCTCTAAAAATATAAATCTAAATGGTCTTAAAGATGTAAGTGACATAGTATTTTGTCATTAAAAAGGTTTTTATGGAAGATTATGTTTTGGGAAAATTCTGTTGGCTTCAAATCCAATTTGTAAAGAGTATGTTTGTAACACCTAATCTAGGCATACAAGTCTAGGGTGTTATAGTTGATATTAGTTCAGGGTTTAGATACTTTTAGAGGATATAATTTTATCATATGGGAATATTTTAGGAGTCTTTGATAGGATCATGGGTTAATAATTTTAAGGTTAATCATACATATAAAATTATAGAATCCATTTTGAGATTTTATGTGATGATATTTTGAGGTGATTAATTATATTTTAAAGTTTCTTATTGGATTTTAATAGAATATTGGGGTATATGTTACCATTAGGTTAAAAATGTGATTTAGTGAAAAGTTTATTTGGGAAGTGTCATTAGGGACATAAGTTTAAACATACACATAACCTTTAAGGTTAATTTTTTTTTGATGTTGAGGTAATTATGGTTAATTAGGAAAAATGATTAAGATATTTTTGGGAACATTATAGGATTAAGGTGAAAATAAATTATTATATATTATGGGATTTTATTTTTGGAATATTTTTCTATTTAAATTTTAAATGTATATAGATGTTTATTTGTGGTTTTATGACATGATAATTCAAGTTATTTTGGGAAAAGATTACTATATCTTGGATAATATATTATTATGGTATATATAGTTTTGGTGTGTAAATTTATGAGTTATTAATGTTGTATGGATTTAAATTTTAATTTGATCTTGGAAGAAAAAGTGACCAAATATTTCTGATTTTTGTGCTTCTAATTTGGTAATATTTTTTTTGAAAAATTTTGAGGTTAGTTATTTGTGGAATAATTTAAGTTGAACATTGGGTGTTATTATTGTGGTTTTTCAGATTTTATATTATTACTTTATATGATGGTTTATTCATATTCGGTATTATATTAAATTTTTCTAAATATTTTTATTTTGAAAATTTTATAGAGATTAGAAAAATAAATTCTCATCTATTTATAGATCTCATGATCCATTAAAAATTTATTTTCATGATTCAGGCATGAAAAATTCATAACAATGTTTCATAATTTATAATATGAGATTAAAATAATGTAAAAATCTAATAAAAAAACATTTAAAGGATAATATTATTTTTTAATGGAAATAAATTAGAAAGGGAATTTTCTCATATTCCTTATCTCGATGGAAAAAGAAGTCCTCAAGAAAAAAGAAGATAAATCAATCAAGTCTTATGTATAAAACATTGATTATATATCAAGTTATTAATTTGTAAACTCACTCAAACATATAAGTCTTATAAGGATATATGAATGGTTTAAGAAATATTTATTTAATAATTTATAAGTTCCCTAGTATTAATATAGACATTAAAGTTATTTTTAAAAGTAAATGTTATTGATTTAGTTTTTTTTATAACTATTAAAAAAGGCTAAAAGGTATCTCTTACCACTTATATATATTTATTTCATCTCCCACTCCACATTTATTCCATTTAACTTTTCTTTGGGGCTCCATTACTTGAAGTCCTTTATAAATTATGGTAATTTTTGGGGATTATAGGTTGAATAGGAAGAGTTGAGTGAAAAGTGATGTTGTTATGGGAATATAGATATTTATTCTATTTATAATTTTTTTATTATGATTTTATTTTATATAATCACAATAATTTTTTGGTTTTAGTTAATGAATAGAACCAGGAGGAACTATGTAAAAAATGGGTGTAAAGGACAATGTAGTGATTGTCTGAACCACTAAATGAGACTAGAGTTAGAGTGAGAAATCCTATAGTTATGCTTAACTAGATATAAAAAGTTATAAAAAACAATATGAATGTATATAAATTTATTAACATAATAAATAAAAGGAAAATATAGTTTCATGGAAGTTCAAGTTATAACCATGAAGGAGAAAAGATTCAAATTCCTACATGTCAAGAATATGAAAAGAAATGTCGAGAAGGGGATTAAAAATATTTTATAGAAAAAGGTTTAGCAATGTTATATAATATTATAGTGAATATAAATAAAAATAAGAATAACATAATTGTTCTTTAAAATATTTTAACTTGTTTATTTAAATTATATATCATGATTAAATTCATATTGTTTAATATTAATAAATGATTCACATTTCTAATTATAGGAAGGAAGTATTAAGGATTATGATGACTAGGCTAGAGGTTTATGAAGGAATTTAAATGATTTAAGTGTCTACATATAATCTTTCAATAGTTATTATTTGAGGGAGTAAATAAAATCCTGAGGAAAAAATTTCTATAAGAGGGGGAGAATGTAGAATCCCAAGATTTCAATATATAATTATCTATTTAAAATAATATATTATTGAATGACTTTTGATATACAAAAAAAAAATTAAAGTGAATAATACTTTATTAAAATGAGTTTTATAAATCAATACATTATATAAAATGTGAAAACAAATAAATTAACACTCCTTGTTAATTGATGTGAAATAATGTTAAAAAAACATAAAATTTTAAAGGGTTATTTTTCTATAAAAATAGTTTTTCTTTATATATTTTATTTTATTTTAAAATTATATTTATTAATTTAAGGATTTTAATTTTATAAATGGGATTCATTTTTTATATCATCTTTTAAAAATTATATTATACTTTTTTTGGAATGTTTTTGAAATGTTTTATTTTAGAAGAATAGTGGAAATACTATTTTTTTACAAATAATGTTAATTTTATGAAATCACTATGATATAAAAATTACATAAAAGTTTATAAAAACGTTTGTCTAGAAAAAATATATATTTTAAAAGAAAAATAAATCAATTAAAATATTATTTTTTATTTTGAAACCCATATATGACATTTTAAAACCTAAAGTGATATTTTTTATAATAAAAAATTATTTTTGATAATTTTATTTAATTAAGTAATTACAAGGTTAAATTTATTTTTTAATTTATTTTAAGTCACATAATTATCCTTTTCTTAGTAATAAAATAATAAATTTAAATGGTGATTAATATTAAATATTATTTTTATGCAAATTATTTTTAGGCATAAAAGATAATTTTTCTAAAAAACCGTTTTTCATTACATTACATGTAAATATAAAAAAATTAACTTTTATGACCTATATAAATTGAATAATTTAAATTTTATTTTGTATTTTGAATAAATATATTTGAATTATGTAATAATTTCCACTCTAGTTTTTTTCATATAATTGAGTTACCATGTAAAAAGTTTTTCACCATTGTAAGAGTTAAAATGGTTAAAATTAAGGTATGAGGCCCCCAAATCTTCGAAAAACATACCTAAAATGTTATTATATGAATGAATTTTGACCCAAATTATCCCATCATTCAATATGAGTTTCACTTTACCTTTAAAAAGAATTTGTTATATTTTAAGGTTAATATTATTTACAAGAGTTTCACTCCTCTCACTTATAACATGAGCCCCATACACCCTCACTTCTCCACCATTCACCATGAACTGTCCACATAACTTCCATACATCATAATCAAAGTCCTATAGTTTATAGTATCACCAAATACCAACTCAATATGGATTAAAGATAGTGTGATAACCTGGACCCGGATGCCACTTAACGGGTGCCCCAAGCCCAGTGGTCCACATGGCTTTAAACGCATCTTCCCGAACACTAGAGGCTGTTGACTAGTAGCGAGGGAATATGGTGTATGCTTGACAAATATAATTTTTATGGATAGGTTATGGATATATCCTATAAGTATCCTTTTTTTTGTTCAATAGAGGCTCATTGATTCATAAAATATAGGCCATAACTAGAATGTATTTAAGAGAAACATGCCATAAAATGTTTGGGGGTGCTATAGGATCCCATCCCCAAAACACCTAGCACGCAAGAGCTCATCACCGGCTAGAAGCGGTGAAAAGCACTATAAATCAGTGAAACGTGATGAATATTCCATAACTAACATAGAACCCTGCTTGAGATGTATGAAATCTCTGGCTCTATCAGCTATCAGTGCCTGAGGAAAGAACTGATCATAGAAGGAAATCTAGAAATCAACCCATAACATGCCCGGATGAAGGCCATCTTGGCTAACCAAATACCACCAACTATTGTATGAATCCTGAAGAATGTATATAGAAAGATTGACTCTCTGCTCTGTAGGTGTTTCCAAATTCTCAAAGATAGACATCATGGCCTCTAATTAAGACTCAGCAGCCTGAGAACCTCCATCCCCTAAGAAAGTAGGAGGATGTTGTTGCTGGAACTCATGGGTCAGATCACCCATCATAGGTGCAACCCATGAGACACCTTTCATAGACTACATCAGACATATGACACTAGAATATAGTTGAGAATTAGTGCTCGGATCAGGTAAAACAGGCGGTGCCTCAAGTGGCACTCCTTGAAGTAAGACTGACGGCTCAGGGCTCCGTCAGCTGCTTGAGGAAAGAACTGATCATAGAAGGAAATCTTAAAATCAACCCATAACATTCCCAGATGAAGACCGGCCTGGGTAACCAAATCCCACCAATGCTTGTCTGAATCCTTATGAATGTATGTATAAATATTGACTCTCCACTTTGGAGGTGTTTCCAAATGCTTAAAGATAGACAACATGGACTCTAGCCAAGACTCAGCAGCATGAGAACCTCCATCCCCTGAGAAAGTAGGAGGATGTTGTTGCTGGAACTCAGGGGTCAGATCAGCCATCATAGGTGAAACCCATGAGACACCTTTCATGGACTGTATCAGACGTTTAAAACTAGCACATACTTGATCATTATTGCTCATATCAGGTACAACAGGCGGTGCCTCAAGTGGCACTCTTTGAAGTAAGACTGGCGGCTTAGGGCCCACCATGTCTGGAGTATGGTCATCCCCACCTTCCTAGTGAACAACATGAGGAATTCATGGCATCATTGGTATATGAATACCAATCACACCTTATAAAAAAAATTGAAACATTAGATAACATCACTATTGGAAGACAAACATAGGAAAACTCACTACACAAGGCATACTACCCAAACCAACTACTTAGACAACCAGGTATCAGTAAGTGATCAAGTATAAGTTTCATGTAATTTTTCAGTTACTTTCTAGGTTCACTCCATTACATTTCATAAACATGACAAGGCTGGATAAGGAAGTGAAACCAATTAATTTTTGTTTTTAGGATTCACTTTATAATGGATATCCATTTCCGATGAATCAGTGCCCATACACCTATAAACAAAAACAATACCCATTTATTTATAGCATAATGGATCGAATCGGTGAATTACTCATCCTAATGCTTGAGGGACCATACATCTAATGAATTTAGACAGAAAATCACTCAATCACGACCAAGATTAATATAATTACAAGAAACTATCACAACATCACTCAACAGTTACAATAATATCAAGCAATGAAAGCAGTGAAATTCACCTATATGGAATGGTAATATGCATGACATGTAAATTCTAGGTGCCTATAATGATGAATGTAGAAATTCTCCTTGCCCTTATATCATTAGAATAAGGATGAAATAAATTCTCAAAAGAGTAATAATCAAAAACACCACACAGAATGTGCCTCACCCAATGCTGAAATAATATCAATTGTAATAGAAAAAATAGAACAACAATTGTAATTTAGGAAACATGGTTTTTACCCCCGAACATGGGTTTGCGATGCCCAAGCACGACTTATGACCAAGTCCTAAGAGTTCCTATTCTCAAATATATTGTCTCCAAATATTAAATCAAGAAAATAAACCACCTCTAATACCACTTTGTGATGAACCTGACCCAGAATCCACTTAATGGGTGCCCTGAGCTTACTGGGACACATGGCCTCAAGCACATCTTTCTAAATACCAGAAGGTGCTGACTATCAGTAAGGGCCTAGGGTGTGTCTATGGGAAGTCTATGCCCTCATTAGTAGAGTATAGAAAAACTTAAGGAATATAAAGAAATATAAATAAACATCGGTAGTAATATAAGTAAATAGTGGAAGCAAACCGATGCAATAGATAAACGATAATAACAATAACTGTATCAACTAGAAAAATGATGATGTAATGTCATGTCACTAGAAAACTAGAAAGCATAGATACAATATAGTAGGCATAAAATTTTCCACAAGTACCTGCTTCATCCTTAGGCTGGTCTCTGTACATGTAACAAGTTCATTAATTAAGTAATTACCATTTAATGTTAATAGGCCTTTTTAGGCATAGACAACACTAATATCACTTCATGATAGTATAAGTAGTGAAGGTCCCAAGATGTAACAAGGTAACCTGATAAGATATCCGGTGAGGGATTTATAGGGTAATAACAAAGGTAACATTAATCTCATGGAATTCTAACTCAGTAGTATCTGAGTCTAGCTATGGGGTAAAAGTGTAATCCAAGAAATTCCACAATAAGGCGCCTACCGAGTCCAAGTTGATCGACCAAATTAAAATGGGGAAAAGCAAAGGTCAGGCCCTATGGGATTTCACAATGGCACCTACTAGTTAATTATGGATGCAAGGAGCGTATCCAAGGTATCTTGTAATAATGATAAGGACCCTATGGTAGTATACAGGGAATATGACGAATAGACAAGAAACATAGTCTAGGTGAGTATTAACCTAGGCAAACCACATTATTAAATCATAATGGGTTTCTTGAGACCCAAGGTATTATACTATCAAAATCCAAGGAGAGATAGAGCTAGTACATTCCTATTTGATGTTGAAATCATGTAATAATCCATTTGGTTCAAGTCTCACCTTCCATTATTGTGGATAGCTCAATTAGAGTCAGAACCAATCATTTATTGATCCAATCCTTGTCTCTCATTAGTGTGGATAGACCAAGTAGCATTGCAACTATTTAATCAAATCCAGATTAACCATTAAGACATATTCAATTAGAGAGGTTTACTATGATACCTTCTATTAACATGGAAAGAGGGTTATATGGGCATGAATCCTTTGTTCAATCTCATTTGTTAAGACCACATTATATGCTTAGTATACTTTCCATTTTACATTTCACATTTAACAATCATTTGGAAGCACTTACCTTTGGTAGGTCAAGTGGTGACGATACACGGTACATTCCATTACAAAATTCTTGTTAATAACAACACATTTATTATAATAAGTCTCAATTTTTGGAAGGTCTAGCAAAGTTACACCTGAATGGTGGCTCAAATGTTTCAAAACACTAAAAACCCAATTATTGAAAAACCTTCGACATGAGGCAGATTGAGTTGTGGGTGTATCCACTAACAACTAATCAAAAATTTGTAAAGAGCATAACCATAGGATTAAATCAAGTATAATCATGATATGAAAATTTAGGAAATGGTCCCTGATGGAATTAGTGGGCCCCACATGAACATTCCAAAATAAATAAACTTTAAGGAATAGTTATAGACCACTCAACATAGGGTTGTGCGATCCTTCTCCTCCAATATCTGACCTTGATTTTCCATGGATTGGAGTAGATAAATGAAAAAGTGAAAAAATCTCACATGGTGATATCTAGGTTGAGTGATAAAGAGAAGAATAAAGGCTAAAGAGGAATCTAGTACTTACTGTTGTGCATCCAACGTGACGAATAGAAGCTCGATCAGATGCTAGATGATGGAGATCTCTTGATTCCATGTTTATGTCTTTAAAAAGCACCAAATTGAGATAGAAATTGGTCAAAACCGCATAAAAAATTATTGGTAGGAAGGATGGGGATTAATTGGTCATTAAGGGAAAAACTAGAAAAATTACCCAGAAAATTAGCATGTGCACGGTTTGTCTGCACGTTTGTCAAACAGTGCGCAAACTGTGCGGGATGGCTTTGCCTGACCGAATTGGTCCACACAGTTTGTCAAACTGTGTGAAACCCATTCATGGTTACCTGTGAAAAATTGGTACTCACATGTTTAGGCCTCATGTCTGTGCAGCAACCGTGCAAGGTGGCTCTCTTCAAAAAAACACCACCCACACAGTTTACTCTAAACAGTGCGTGAAGTCTATTTTCTCCAAAAGATGGGTTTCTAGATCTGAACAAGCCCCAAAAACCCTTTTAAGGTTTACTAACTCATTAGGTATCCATATTAGGTGCAATGTAATTATTTAAACTAAAACATAAAGGACCCATACCTGAGTGAAAAATCGGGTTCTTACAGAGAGAAGGAGAATACCTAAGGAAGAGGTAATTGTCTTCACAAATTATTTCAAGTTTATTTATTCCTTAATATCATCTAAATATATAATAAAAATCACAATATAATTAAATAATATCATTATCATACATAATTGTTATTATTTTGATGTAAAAAACATCATTTACCCTTTCTTCATTCATTGAAAAATGAAAATGTCGCTCATACGTATGTGCAGACTACCATCTACATGAACAACATATTCCATTTTTCATTACCGCCTCATATGTATGGTTCGAAAGATGGATTTAATAAATTAATATGATATAAATTAAATAATTATGATCTGGAAATATTATTCATTATCTACCTTTTTTCCTTTTCATCCATTGAAAAATGGAAATGTCGCCCACATGTATGCGCAAACTACCACTTCTGTGTATGATGTATTTAATTTTCCATTTACTCCTTAAATGGATGGTTATAAAAATGGAATTAATGAATAAATATGACATTTATAACTTGATTAATATTATTTTAAATTAATATTATCATTATAAATTAAAATTTTATTACTTATTCACTTTTATAACATGTTCTTTTTTGGTCAATTTGATCATCTACATGTACATTTTTTGTTAAATTTATCTATTGAATGATTAAGTAATTTTATTTATTAGTTATATTATGTACTAATTATGAATATACTATGTTTTAATAATATTAAAGAGGTAATATTAAAAAATATATTTATCTTTAAATTCAATTATTTTTCCAATTCTGTAATCACCAAAAAAGTAAATTTTCAAGCACTTTATAAAAATCATTAAAATAAGATCCATAATGTGACTATGGAACTCTATAAATATATGAAACCAATTATATAAATATTAATTGAAATCATGGATATGATTAAACCATGAAGAAGGTGCAAATACTAGAACCTTTGAATTAGAACATGCATGGGGAATTGAATAGTTAACACAAAAATTTTGATTTTAACAAAGAATTATTACTGAGTGGGTAATTAAAAATTATAAGGGAATGGTATTTAGTAATATAAATATAAAAAGTGTTAAGATTTATATTTTAAATAAATATATATTATATATATAATAGGTCATAGAATGTTAAATGAAGCAGAAGTCTAAGTTAAGGGGATTCTTAACTCAATTTATTATTATTGGGTTATATCACTTCTTCATTGAGTAGGCTATGCCAAGACTTTATCTGTTATAAAATATGATTAATTTATACTTTAATTTTTTTGGATTTAATTTTTTTTCACATTATCACTTGATTGATTCCTATTTCTAATTTTATGATCATTATAAATGTTCTTGGCCTCAATTTCAATTCCATGAGACATGTTTCATATTGTGTACTAAGATTTCTTTTATATAGTATAATTAATACCCCATTAATGTATTTTTAAAAATTATTTCATGGAAATTATAGGTTTTACCATGTCATATCATATTATTTAAATCAATATATTTTTTTATTAAATAATTACCAAAGTTGTAAGGGTTTATCATCTCAAATTTTATTATCTTTGGCATGTTTTGATTTATGAAATAATATTCATTTATATGTTGTATATGTTGAATATTTTATATATAATATCATGAATCTATTTATACTAATGTTTTTTTGTGTCGATTATCAAGTTATTTATTTTAAAAGGGGGTTTGAATTTAAAATCAATAAGGTGTTTTATTTTAAATCATTACTTTAAAAGTTTTGAAGTCTTTTACAACACTTTTTCTCCTCCATGTCCAAGTTTTTAAACTTTTTTTAAGAATTTTCTTTTCTAAACTTAAAAGACTTATTAATTTCATTTTCTATGGTATTTTACTTCATTTTGAAAGTCTTTTAAGGTAATCTTTTTATCATTTTCCACAAGTTTTAGTTTTAAATATCTTTAGAAAAGTATGAAATGCATTTTTTTTAACATTTACCAATAGATCAATTTTTCCTTAAAACTATATTAATTATTGATTATTTAGTTATTTTCCAAGTTCATATTGTTTTTAAAAGAAAATTATTTCCCTATTATTCTATTAATTTTTAGTTTTTAAAGGTTATATAAATAAAATTATATTTATAATGCTTTTATAAAGGCATGTTTTATCTATATACATCGTTTAATGATTATTATGATTCACTAAAGATATTATATATATGATACTATATAACTTATTTCTCTATTTTCCTTATGATTATTATGTATAGAAATTATAAAGAAACAAGTTTCTTTTCCAAGGGTAAATAAATCTATAAATAAATGATGGATGTTTTTATTATTTTCATGTTGAAATGTAAGACCAATGTGTTTTTTTTCATGTTATGGTTCTTGAAAATTTTATCTAATGATGGGTGATACATGGATATATCTATCCAATAAATTGGGTAATTATTTATTCTCTAAAAAATTATGATTGGAATTAACTAGTTATAAGTTATTTCATTATGTGTGAAATATGAGTGAACATGGATGATGAATATAATGTACCATGTTAAAATAGAGGTTTTTCTATGCTTTCTATGTGTTTGAATGACTATTTTGAGAAAATTCTTATTTGACTTCTTTCTTGATTATTAAATTTTAAGAATTTTTTCTTATGTTATGATAATACAATATTCTAGGACTCAAGATATATGGTATATGTTTTTTTGGATATGAATATATTATGTTATGACCTTGAATTTTGATTATATTTATATGACCATATGATTATCTAATTCTATCTTATGATCTTAAATTATTAAGTTCTATGTCCAACTTTTATAAGAAATTCAGTTCTCCCCTATTATGTTTTCATTTACCTAGGTTATAAATAATAATATTAAATAATATATCACTTTAACAAAATCATGTATTGAGAGTTTTATAGTAGATATTAAATAATTTATATAAAATAATAAATTTTTGGAATGATTAGAAAGACATCCATTTGATGAGAAAGACATGGGGTTTATTATGTAAATGTTTTTTTCCAAATTCTCTTAAACTATAAACCCAAAAGGTATTCATGATATAAGTGACTCATTTTTTTTAATATTGATAATTTATTTGGGAAAGTTGGCATTTTGGGTCACTTTGGTTGGTATTAAATTCAGTATATAAAGACTGTTTTTAGCATCAGATCATGGTGTAAAGGTCTGGGTAATTATACCTATATACATGTTCTAAGTCAACCATGTATGTAGGTCTTTCCTAGGACACTTACTGTAACAACGTGAATTTTTTTGATATATGCCTTTTTAAATTTATTTTTTTTATAGCTTATGTTACACGCAACACTAAGTTTAAATGAACTAAAAAATACTATTAAAATATTAATATCTGACCATTATAACATATATATTAAAATATATGGGTATTTATATGAATAAATAAATTAATAAAAATATATGTTTTAATATTAAATCATTAGTTATCATTTGAAAGTAAAAGAAATATTTTTATGGAAAAAAACTATTTTTGTGCATGAAATCTATTTTTATCATAATAAATTAAATTAGTCTCTATTAGTAAGATATTTTAAAGTAATTTATGTGTTCTATATTCAATAAATTTTTTTATCATTCATATTATATGTTTTTCTATACATGGAAAGGAAAAAATTTAGTTTGATGTTTAAAAATTGTATTTTTTTTTTCTAAAAAGCAATTTCATCGTGTTTTGCAGACTTATTTTAAAATTAATTTCTTCCACCTTTAGAAATTGAATTTTGAAAAATTAATTAATTTTTTTTGATAAAGTGGTTCATTTTTTTTTGATAGGTTCCTTTTATTTTTGGTCAACATGGATAGTAATAATGATAAAATTTATCACATTAGAAAAGGGTACATCAGGTTAATCTAAGATAATTCTAAGTGATGAGGAATTGATATTTCATATTCAATCTTATTGGACTAAGGTAATTCCAGACTTATAACATTTGTCTCTAAATTTAGTTGATTAATGGAAACTTGTTCATTAAAAAGACCAATATAATATTTAAGTCATAAAAATTTACAAAATGCTACTCTTTTAGTTTTAAATATATCTTACATGTTCATGTTAGAACAAAATAAGTTTATGAATGAATATAAATGTGATTTTTGAGTTTAATTAAATTATTTTCATGGTAGAAATTTATTTATAATTTTTAGGTTTTATATAATTACCTTAAATGCTTACACAATGCTGACGTGATTGGGGGGGGGGGGAGTTGAACCCCCCCTTAATTCATGGCATTAGAGTGGGTTTTGAACCCCGTATAATTTAAGAAATTATAAGGGTTTTGAACCCCCTCTAATTAAAGACATTATAGGGGGGTTTGAGTCCCCTATAATTCATGACATTAAATAGGGTTTTTGAACCCCCTCTAAATTTTATTTATTTATTTAAGTAAATCTCATAAAGATTCAAATTTTATAATATATATGTACATGTGTGCATGTATGTGTGTATATATATATTACATAAAAACATTATATAAATGCATTTAAATACATTATAAACACACATATATATGTACATTATATAAATACTTTAAATAAATACTTATACATGTAAAAAAATGTATACATATATAAATATTGGTATACATAATAAAAATGTAAATATAAATATATTTATTCAAATTTATAAAATTTATATATGGTTTTATAAATACTATACATTTATGTTATGATTTATATTGTACATATATTATATTAAATATATTTTTTATTGTAAAGTTTTGTATAAATATATTTATATTATATTATGCATACAAATATATATAATATAGGCAAAATTAAACATAAATACACATATACATTTTATATAATTATAATTATATATATATATATTATAAGTATTTAATTATATGTCAATTTATATATATTATATAATTATTTTAAATATATTGTTGTATACCATATTAATTATAAATTAATTTAATATATATATATATATCATTTAATTTATTATATATTTCCAATAATAATAAAGTTTTTAGTTTTATGTGTGTGTCTATATATATATGATATAATATAAATGTATTTCATATAACATATGTATAATATAAATCATAAAATGTATAAATGTATAGTATTTATATTGCCAAAATCAAATTTTTATAGTTTAAAAAATAGTTGTAATAATATTAATAATTAATTGTATTATTGTTACACACACACACGTACAAATATAAAAATATATAAAAATGATTATATATATATATTATAATTATATCGTATCTTTAAATATCATATAAATACATAAATACACACACACACAAATATAAATTTATTTACAAATATATGTATAAATATATGCTTATATATGTAAATATAATTATTTATGCATATATTTTATATACATAGATAATATATATATATATATATATATATATATGATACACAGATAAATATTTTTTATATAGTATACACAATATAAAAAATGATATTATATTATTTATATTTTGATACCCATATATATATATATATAATATCTAATATTTTGGAATGTAAATAAATAAAACAAATTGTATATATTATACAAAAGGAATAACAACGTAGTGTTAAGCGATTGGTGGAATTTCCCAGCCAGTCCTGGGTTCGACTCCCAGCATTTGCGTTTTTACCTCCCTCACACGGGCGGGCTATCCTTCTTCTGTGTTGGGCCGCGCCTGGCGGGGATATTTGGACCTTAGGCCGAATGCATGGTGTTTTTCCGGTTGTTGTGTGTGTGTGTCGGGTGCGTGGGGTTTTGTCTTGGGGTGTTAGTTGGGTTGTCAGGGTTCTCTGTTGGTTGTCCGAGGGTCAGGTTGGGGTGTATAGGGGGTTGGTCTCAGTGGGGTTATCTGGGGTGGTTGTTAGGGGTTCGGTCTAGGGGGTCTCATGTGGTGTGAGGGGTTGTCAAGGAGGGGTGTCTGGGGTGAGTGTCTAGGTGGTCTTGGGTGGTGTGAGGGGTTGTCAAGGAGGGGTATATGGGGTGTGTGTCTAGGGGGTCTCAGTTGGTGTGAAGTTTTGTCAAGGGGGTTATCGGTTGGTTGTCAGGTGGGTGTCCAGGGTGGTTGTTAAGGGGTTCTTTGTGGGGGTGTCTGGGTTGTCAGGGGAGTCCTGTTGGGAGAGTTGGAAAAAATATTTAAAAAATCTAGTGGTAGTTTAGGGCCAGTTAGAGTATAACCTCCCCTAAACGTGGTCCCAAAACATTCAAATAGGGGTGGTTCTAATCACCTCTAATGTGATGTTTGAATTAGATGCGGTTAAAACTACCTCTAATATATGAGTTCATGATGAATTTATGGCAATATTTGAGGTAGTTTAAACCCCTTCTAATCTAACCGCCGCTAAATACCAACACATTTTACCAGCACTGATCCTTAACCAACCCTAATCAGAGTAGGAATCCACTTTATCGGTGGTTACAAGTGATAAAACAAAATTTTATTGAATATTTTATTGATAATAAGTTACATAATTTCCTCAAATTGTGATAAATATGTTCTTTTAAGGAATATTTGGGATTAGACCATTTATTTGAAAATTTGATGAAAATTCGGGTTTTACCCTTTAATAATTAACTTTAGTATTTTAAACATAAATAATTTTATTTGAATTATTTTAACTTAATATTTTTCAATTGTTTTTCTAAAATATTATTATACAACTTTTATTTAGTAAATTAGAGATAAATCATGCATTTGGTTGGTGTAAATGGGCCATGAAGTCAAAGTTGGGCTGGACTCGCCAGAATAGATATGAGTTCTGTATTTGGGACATAACTTCTTTATCCATTCTTGGATTAGGCCCAAATGTTGATAGGATATCAAGAACTCATTTTATCACGAATCATCTTCATTGAAGGATAGATTATTCATGCATTTTGGGGGACAAATTGGCGGTGAAAGTTGGAATAAAGTATTTGGCAGAGATTTCTCATTCACACTTGAAACCACTTTGAACCTAGCCTCCCCACCACTATATAAATTGGTTTTTTTATAATTTTGTGGGGTTGGGACGTGAATTGGTATGTTGGGGGAAGAGAATAAGTGGATCCACTCTAATTATCCAACCATTTCAATAAGGGTAGCTCTTGAAGCAAGGATCCCTTCGATGAAGCCTTCTTCTTCTTCTTCGTGTTGTAATACTTTTGTTTGTTTAATAAACTTATTTGTTCTTATTTTATTTCTTATATTATCTCTTATTTTGTTTAAATTTATTCTTATATTAATATTCCTAGTTGGGTGGTAATCAATAGTAGATATGTGATTGGGTTCTACCCTTTCTAAACCTTTGCACATGCAAAACGTTTCTATGATGACTACACTGCCCATGGAAGAGTAGTTCTTTTTAGTAATCGATCTACGTATAACCTTATTAATTAATTTATTTTTAATAAATGAGATAATTTAATTCAATTAATATGATCTATTTATTGAGTTTTTAATTTAAATTAAACTAAGAAAGCAATTTAACAATTGACACAAAAACACGTGAGGTTGGAAGTTGTGTAAATTGTGAGAGTGCGATCTTAGTCGATAATAATAGACCACATGGGATAAATTTTTGAAGTTCAAATATAATCCATAAAATCTATTAATCCTCATTTCCATAGTGTATATGTGCTCTAATTATCCACTTATCATAAGATAACCTAATAACATCAATCAAAGGTGGGTGTTGTGATTGCATGTTCTGAAGCTGGCCTAGGGTTTAAGTAATTTCATCTTTGTGGTTAAGTTAACTCCCATCAGGTTAGAGGGTTAAAAAATTAGAGGAATATAATTAAATGGATGTTAATTTAAATGGTAATGAAAAATAATTGAGTGAAGAGGTAGAGTTAGATCTATTACACCTTTTAAATTTTGTCTAAAAAACATCTTTTTGTTGTGTCTTTTTAATCGAACTTCATTCCAAAAATAAAAACAAAATAATGAAATCTTCTTCCAGAAAACTTATTCTAGTTTTATAAATTATGAACAAACCCCATCCCTTAAGATAATATTTTTATTATATTTTATTTTATTTTTTATAATACCTTTAAGAAGTTGTTTTAATTTTCTTCCTCTTTTGAGAGACGACCTTGGTCAGCCACTCTGTTGCACCTATGTAACACAAAATTGGACATCATTTGAGAGTGGCCACGATAGTGCCTTTCAAATTGGATCTATTTCCAGGGAGTAAAGTAATTATTTAAACCAATTAGAGGTCTTTATTTTATTTTACATTTTATTCTCTTATTCTATTCTTTCTTATTTCTTTTCCCAATCTGAATTTTCTTCTTCTTCTTTTATTTTGTTCTACTTCTTTTTAGACCATCAACTCAAAATTCTCAGTTTTATTTTACTATTGTACACTTTTATTATTTTCATTTTTATTTGATTTATGACATGAAATAATCCCAAAGATCTCTTAGATCTTGATCCTGATATTGAACTTAGCCTTCGGGCTCGAATCAGACATTCTAAGTCTATGAGAAGTTTCAAGATTCAACCAATTAGAGAATTCATCCACTCTCAGAACATTGAAATTGGAAGGAATTCAAATTCAACCCTAAAACAATAACCAATGGCAGAAAATAATGGAAATAAACTTAATATAACCATTTGAGAATTGGCTTCACCTGATCTTAATTATCAACCAAATTGCCTTGTATACCAAATCTCGAATCAGACATTGAACTGAAATCTGGATTAATTCACCTACTTCCTAAATTTCATGGCCTCTATGGTGAGGATCCCAATAAACACCTTAAATAATTTAATGTGGTTTTCTCAACCATAAAACTAAGAAATGTATATGAAGACCCAATCAAACTAATAGCATTCCCTTTCTCACTTGATGGAGATAAGAAAGATTGGATGTATTATTTACAACCCGAAGATGTAACTTGTTGGAATGATTTGAAACGTCTTTTATTACAGAGATTTTTTCCAACATCAAGGACCACTTCCATTTGTAAGGAGATATCAGGGATCAATCAAGCACAAGGGGAGTCAATGTATGAGTACTGGGATCGATTCAAGCAGTTGTGTGCAAGGTGTCCACATCACCAAATCAGTGAGAAACTCCTCATATAGTACTTCTATAAAGGACTCACACCTATGGAGAGAAGCATGGTGGATGATATGGGTGGAGGAGCAGTGGTGGATAAGACACCAATAGCTGCATGTGCATTGATCGACAAAATGGTCCCAAACTCCCAAACATTTGGTGATTGAGGTACACTACATGTCCGGGAGTACATCAGGTAATTCCATCTTCTCTTGAAGGTCATTTGATTGATACCAAGTTGGAAGAATTGAAAACTATGGTGAGACAGATTACTTTGGATCAAAATAAATCCCAACCCCCTCCTTCAAGGCCTTGTGGCAATTTCATTGATGCAAGCCACCCAATTGACTATTGCCCCCAACTATAAGAAACAAAAGATTATGAACCAATGTTTCATGGGAGACCATATCAGTAGAAACTATAACCATATCCCCAAAATAAGTTTTATTCCTTTACACTACCATATAACCAAGGGTGGAAAGATCAATCAGACATGAGGTATAGCTATGGACAATAACAAAGACCCCCTTTTGAACAAAACTTCTAGAAGCCTCCACCTTACAAGTAGGGTTTCCAAAAACCCCAAAGGAGATTTGATTCCCAAGCATCAACAAGATAGCAACAAGGGAATCCCCCGAACAAGGTATATTCTAATACTGATGAAATTTTAAAGGAAATTGTTCTTAATCAACAGAATGAGTTGAAGAGTCAAGGTTCAGAGCTGAGGGAGTTGAAGACTCAAATGAGCTATATTGCCACTGCCCTCCATGAACTGGTAAGTAAGAATTCTAGAAATCCACCTTCCCAACCTACTCTAAATCCCAAGGGGAATGTTAGTGCCATTACATTGAGAAGTGGGAAGAAACTTAATTATACATATGTACCTACCATTCCACCATGATTCACCTCAACTCTAGAAAAGCCCCATTCCACACCAACTGATGAGAAATCTAAGGAGAAAGACAAAGGTAAGAAATTTTTTGATGATGTTCTTCCTAAACCCCTTCCATTTCCAAATAGAGTTGTACAAACCAAAAATATGGCTGAAGAATCAATGAAAAAGGAGGTTTTGGACACATTCAAGTGTGTGGAGATCAACATTCCTCTACTTGAATCCATCAAGAAAATCCCAAGGTATGCAGAATTCTTAAAATAACGTTGTACCAATAGAATAAGGCTAAAGACAAATGAGAGGATCAATATTGGAAGGAAAGTTTCCACACTCATTACACCAACTCTAGAAATAAAAAAAAAGTGTAAGGATCTAGGGACATTCACCATACCATGAACCAGGGGAGTTGCACTTTTCTGATGCTCTTTGGGAGTTGGGAGCTTCCATAAATGTAATGACTCACTCTGTATTCTCTTCTCTGTAGGTTGGTGAGTTGAAACTGATGAGAGTAATGGTGCATTTGAAAAATAGAGCTACGACATATCTATCTGGAGTCCTTGAGGATGTACTTTTCCGGGCAAGAGACGTGATCTTTACAACAGACTTCTACAATCTTAAAATGGTGGACGACCAGGTAAGTTCACGTGATCCCATTATCTTAGGTAGGCCCTTCTTCAAAACTATAAAATAAATCATAAATTTCAATGAGGGTACACTTTCCATGGAGTTTGGAGATGAAGTTGTAATATTTAATATTATGGATTCCATGAAGTACCCCTCAAAGAACCGTTATACTTTTTTTTATCTCCTATTTTGAACCACCAAATAAAAACCCCCTGGATTTTGATTGTCCTATGCTTAAGGAGATTATGAGTATTGGTTCTAGTTTGATGTCTAAGAGTACTTCCGCACTTATTTTTAATGCACAAGACTCTCTTAGATTTTATTTTGAATTGGAATCATATTCTAATTATTTAAACTCTGATTATGACATGGATATTGAGTATGCTGATGGATTTGATACTTTATTATCTGATTGTGATGATTTCTATTCTGATACTGATGCTCTTTGTGAACATATTTCATTTCCTTTAATGTCTCCATCCATACACCTCCCCCCTTCATTGGAGCTCAAGCCATTGCCACCAAATCTAAAATACTCATACTTGTTGAGTGGCGAAGTATTAACTATTATAATTGCTAATAATCTTCCTTTTGAACATGAAAAAAACTTATAAATCTTTTGAGGGAGATCATTAAGGAAATCAGGTGGACCTTGGCAGACATATGAGGTATTAGCCCCTCCATTTTCATGTATAGGATTATTTTGGAGGATGAGTCTAAACAAGTGAGGCAACCATAAATGAGACTCAATCCAACCCTTTTGGAAGTTGTTAAAAAAGAGGTTGAAAATTTGCTCGAGGTAGGTATAATCTATCCCATTTCAGATTCCCAGTGGGTGAGTCCTATTCAGGTTGTGCCTAAGAAAAGTGGTGTTATAGTAGTTAAAAATGAGAGAGATGAGTTAGTTCCAATGAGTGTTCAAAACAATTGGCGTATGTGTATTGATTATAGGAAACTAAACTAGTCCACTCGCAAAGACCATTTCCCCTCCCATTTATTGATCAGATTCTTGAGAGAATATTTGGGAAAACACACTACTGTTTCATGGATAATACAACATTTACTTGTCCATTCAGTATGTTTTCCTATAGAAGGATTCCATTTGGACTTTGCAACTCCCCAGGTACCTTCCAGAGATGCATAGTGAGTATTTTTTCTGATTTTATTGAGACCTGCATGGAAGTATTTAGGGATGATTTTATAGTGTATGGGTCTTCATTTGATGATTTTATCCCTAGTTTAGGAAAGTTGTTAAATCGTTGTATTAAGAAGAATTTGATGTCGAACTTGGAAAAGTGTCATTTCATGGTAGAGCATGGAATTGTGTTAGGGAATATAGTATCAAAACATGGGATAGAGGTTGATATATCTAAGATAGTAATTATTTTATCCTTACCATATCCTTCATGTGTGCATGATGTTAGATCTTTCCTAGGGCATGTGGGATTTTATTGGTTCTTCATCAAATATTTTTGTAAGATTTCTCTTCTTATGTCTCAATTACTTCAAAAGGGTTCTGATTTTGTATTTGATGATTCTTGAAGGACTTCATTTGATGAGATAAAGAAGTTTTTGACCACTCCCCCAATCATACATCCCCCACGGTGGGAGATTCCTTTTGAGCATAGGTGTGACACCTCGAACTTCGTAGTTGGAGCTTTCTTATCTCATAGGGTAGAGGGAAATTCACATGTGATTTCCTTTGAATCGAGGACACTAGATTCAGCCTAATCAAACTACACAACCACGAAAAATGAGTTTCTTGCTGTCATATTTTCTTTAGATAAATTACGTTCATATTTATTGGGCTCTAAAGTAGTTGTTTTTTCTGACCATGTAGCTCTGAGGTACCTCTCGAAGAATCCAAACGCAAAGCCCAGGCTAATCCGATGGATGCTTCTTCTTCAAGAATTTGATATTGAGATAAAGGACAATAAGGGTTCTAGAAACATGTTGGAATACCACATGAGTAGGTTTACTCACACACTAGAGGATGACACCTTGGATCGGGTACCACTTCAGGTTACTTTCCACGATGAGTATCTTTATTCAATCTTAAGTACGCATCCTTGGTATACAGATTTAGTTAACTACCTTGTTGCCTCTGAAATCCTTGAAAATTTAAAGAAACATCATTTCTAAAAATTAAAGAGTGTGTCAAGATTTTATGTTTGGGATGATCCATACTTATGGCACATGTGTAGTGACCAAGTTATTAGGAGGTGTGTTCCTGACCATGAGTTTTAGTCTGTTCTACAATTATGTCATACACTTACTTGTGGTGGACACTTTGGAACCCAACAAACAGTTAGAAGATTTTTAGACTCTGGATTATATTGGCCTAGCTTATTCCATGATTTTTATGTGTATTGTAAGTTGTTCTCACGTTCCCAACACATGGGAAACATTTCTAGGATACATTAGATACCCCAAAAACCCATATTATTTTGTGAGATTTTTGATGTGTGGGGCATTGATTTTATGGGTCCTTTTCCTAGTTCATTTTGGTTTTTGTATATTTTGGTTTCTATTGATTGTGTGAGTAAATGGGTGGAGGCTAAGGCCACTAGGATTGATGATTCTCATGTTGTTGTGGACTTTGTCAAAGCGCAGATTTTTTGTAGGTTTGCAGTACTAAAAGCCATCATCAGTGACCAAGGGACTCACTTTTTCAATCAGAATCTTTCTTCCCATCTTTGGAAGTATGGGGTGACACAAAAAACATTAACACCATACCACCCCAAAACAAATGGTTAGGCTGAGGTTTCAAATCATGAGTTGAAACAAATTTTAGAGAAAACTATGAAACCAAATAGGAATGATTGGAGAAAACACTTTGATGATGCATTGTGGGATTATAGGACATCATAGAAGACACCCATTGGTATGTCCCCATTTCGGATTGTTTTTGGGAAAGCGTGTCATCTCCCCTTGAAATTTGAGCATCAGGCTTATTGGGCTATAAAGAAATGCAACATGGATTTGGCCCAGGCTAGAATCCAAAGGAAGCGGCAAATTCAAGAGCTTGAGGAGATTTAATTGTCTTCATTTGAGAACTCAAGGATTTACAAGGAAGTATCAAAATAATCTCATGAAAAAATGATCCATAAAAGAGAATTTCAAGTTGGAGAGAAAGTCTTTCTCTATAGTTCATGACTCAAGCTGATGCCTGGTAAGTTGTGTTCCAAGTGGTTAGGTCCTTATGTTGTGACTAATGTTTTTCCTTATGATTTAGTGGAGATCACACAAGAGGAAACATGAAGGAGCTTTATAGTCAATGGGAAAAATTTGAAGAGATACATTGAGGGACTTCTTACTGATGGAGTGGATTTCATCACACTGCATGACCCCATCATCACTTGAGAAAATCAGGGTGTTCCTAAGCCTTTCACTTCTTTATTCTTTATACTATTTAAAATTATACATTTTATGTGCATATATCATCTCATGGGTTCACATTTAGGACAATGCAGTATTTTAAGTGTGGGGGAGGGAACCTTTTAGTTTTGTAATTCCAATTTTTTTCCTATTTTTCAATGATTTCAAAACAAATTGTGTGTTTTTCAAATTCGGTGTGTTTATTTTTCAATTTTTTGTGTGTTTTTAAAAATTTTGATCAGAAATGATTATCATCACCATTTTTAAATTCATATCAAGAAGTGAAACAATTTATCCCATGTAACCAAGCTTAAATGAATACTGAAAACAACTTTTTTTCAAGTTCAAATCTTTAGTAATTTCTTGAAAAGTAGACTGAATTTTGAATCCCATGACACACCTCACTGTATTTATATTTGAAATCACTTTCCTGTGATGATTATGAATCATTCTTTTCATATTATTTACATTTACCTCACTTCTTGAGAGAACCAAATCATGGTTGATTTAACCAGAATTTCATTTATTCCTATCAAAACTTGAGGGTTTGAGGTACTTATTTTTAAATTATTGAGGCATTTGTTTGGTATTAAAGCACATATTTCAAAGAATAATTTTTTTATAATGGCTCACCTTGAACATTTAATCAATTTATCCCTTAGAATCTATGAATATCCTGTTGGGTTAGCCATATTACAAGCCAATTTTCCCTATCCAACCAACTCTTGAAGTGAAATTTCATAACTTAGTTGAAATAAGTGTGGGGGAAGATGTCTTGTGTTGTGCTACCTCATTCTGTGATAGTTTGGGTGTAAAATTAAATTCTGAAGAGATGTGCTAGCTGCTGAAGAAAATCATTATTTTGAAAGTTTTTCCATTTCTAGAGCTTTCATGGTAAGTGAAGTTGTACATTTTTGGAGCTTTTAATAGAGGGAGATTGTTGGGCCTATCTGAAACTTTCAAGAAAATCATGTTTAAGATGATTGAAATTTTTACTATTATAATGTTGAATGGTGTGCACATTCCTTTATTTTTCATGATGATGAACATGAATTGATGCTATGGGGATTGAGGGGGAGACTATATTAAAGTGAAAATTAGATTAATGCAATTTGGATTCAAAAAGAGTCAAGCCCTCCTCATTCAGACTCAAAGTTTTTAACATCTAAATCCTACAAACCCAAAGCCACAGAACAACCCTAAAAAGTGATCATGATAAAAATATTTCATTGACTCACATTGGGTGGTGATTTAGGAATTTATCAAGCCTATGGTGACCCTTTTATGAGTTTGGATGAGAAAGACATTGCTAAAAAAATTGACAATAGAAAATTAAAGTGAGCTAACTGTTTTGTGCATGGGAGGATAAATGAAGTAGAAATATATTGAATGATATAAATGAAGAACTTAAAATAATGGTTTTTTATGAGTCTAGATATCTTATATTTCTTGGTGTGGAATTTTTTGATCTCAACGATATGTGTTTTAAAATTTATTTTTATATGATATTGATGTTTACATGATATGAGGTTTTGCCTGAGAGTGCAAAAGGGTAAGTGTGGGGGAGTTGATAAAACAAAATTTTAATAAATATTTTATTGATAATAAATACCATAATTTCCTCACATTATTCTAAATATGTTCATTTATGGAATATTTGTGATTAGATAATTCATTTGAAAATTTGATGAAAATTTCAGTTTTTCTATTTAAAAATTTACTATATTATTTCAAACATAAATAATTTCATTTGAATTATTTGAACTTATTATTTTTTAAAATATTTCATGACATAATATTATACAACTTTAATTTATGAAATTGAAGCTAAATCATGCATTTGGTTGGTGCAAATGGGCCATGAAGTTAAAGTTGGGCTGGACTCGCCAGAATGGACATGAGTTCTCTATTTGGGCCATAACTTCTTCATTAGTGCATGGATTAGACCCAAATTTTGAGAGTATATTGAGGAAACATTTTATCAAGAATCATACTTATATAGGAATATATTATTCACTTTTTTGGTGGTCAAATGGGCGGTGCAAGTTGGTATAAAATATTTGGATGAGATTCCCCATTCACACTTGAAACCACTTTGAACCTAGCCTCCCCACCACTCTATAAATTAGTGTTTTTGTCATTTGGTGGGGTTTGGATGTGAATTGGAAAGTTTAGGAAAGATAATAAGTGGATTCACTCCAATTATACAACTATTTCAATAAGGTTAGCTCTTGAAGCAAGGATCCCTTCGACGAAGCCTTCTTCTTCTTCTTCTTCTTCATGTTGTAATACTTTTGTTTGTTTAATAAACTTATTTGTTATTATTTTATTTATTCTATTATCTTGTGTTTTGTTAAAATTTATTATTCTATTATTATTCCTAATTGGTCTAGAATCAAGAGTAGAAACGTGATTGGGTTCTACCCTTTCTAAACCTTTGCACATGCAAAATGTTTCTACGATGACTACACCACCCATGGAAGAGTATTTCTTTTTAGTAAACGATCTACCTCTAACCTTATTCATTCATTTATTTTGAATCAATGAGATTCTATAATTAAATCAATAAGATATATTAATTGATTTTTTAATTTAAATGAATCTATTCAATAAATTTAACAATTGACACAAAAACATGCAAGGTCGAAAGTTGTGTAAATTATGAGAGTGCGATTATAATATGTAATAAAAGACCACATGGGATAAATTTGTAGAGTTCAAATATAATCCCTAAAATAAATTAATCCTAATTTCCATAGTGTATTTTTTCTCTAATTAACCCCTGACCATAAGCTAACCTAATAACATCAATCAAGGCAGGGTGCTGTGATTGCGTGTTTCGAAGTTCGCCTAGGGTTTAAGTAATTTCATATTTGTGATTAATTTAACTCCCTTAGGGTTTGAGGGTTAACTAATTAGAGGATTATAATTAAGTGGATGTTAATTTAAATGATAATGACAAATAATTGAGTGAAGAGGTAGAGTTAGATCGATTACACCTTTTAAATATTGTCTAAAAACATCTTCTTATTATTTCTTTTTAATCTAACTTCATTTGAAAAATAAAAAAATGAAATCCTCTTACAAAAACGTTATTCTAGTTTTATAATTGACAAAAACCCCATCCTTTCAAGTAGATTTTTATCCTCTTTTATTTATTTTTTTAGAATAGCTTTAAGAAGTTGTTTTAATTTGCTTCCTGCTTTAAGAGACGACCTTCATCAGCCACTCTACTGCATGTAAGAAACCCAAAAATGAACATCATTTGAGATCATGTGTGACAACACCCTTTAAATGGGTAATTTCCACTAAAGTATTTATAAGGGGTTAAAAACCCTTCTAAATAAAAAAATAACCACTTCTAATCGCCCTGTTTTTTGTAGTGTTACTGGGAGAATTATTTGATCTATATGTATTAAACCCAATATATTTTATTATTTTATTTTTATTTATAAAATGTATATATTTTTCTTTTATTTTTCCTCAACTTAAATACTCAAGAGACTAAAAATATGTTTTTATGGAAAATAAACATTATTTCTCTATTCTGTTGAAAATATGTTCCTTCCATATCTATGTTATGAAAAAATGTTTTAAAGAAGGTTTTTAATATTATCCTATGATTTTTATTTTAATTTGTTACATATTTTTTACATCATACAAAATTATTTAAAAGGAATCATCTTTTCATTTTCTGAATGAGGTAATTTTTGAATTTTTTACAATTAATTAAGAGGAATGTTTTATTTTAACTTATATTGAATGCATAGAATTTCCAACCGACATGAATACATAGTTATTTGAATCTTTCTTTAAAAGTTTACAAGGTAACATTAAAAAAATATTTCCTTATTATTTGGTACATATTTTATACTTTAAATAATTTATTTCAAAGTGAAATGGGTATTTTCCTCTATAAAATTTCTAGTGATATTTTTAACATATTTTAATATATGTAAAAATCACTTGTTGAATAATATATTGAGGATATAGTCTAATTATACCATAAAAATATTTATTTTTTTGGTTTCTGTTAAATTTAATTGTCAAAATTATTGATACTATGTATGCTGGTTCTTCCAATAAATAAATTTATTGATTTTTAAGGAATGTTGATTAATTTGTGTTTTTTATTCATTTGATGATTTCATTATACTTGTTAAGTGACCAGAGAGGCCTTATATATCTACTAAATTCATAAGTTGTTATCATGAGAAAAAATATATTGGGTTTTGGATGAGTCATTACCCATTTATTCAGATATCTTGGCATAAGGTCTTGATGGTATTTTCAGATTTCATAGCATAAGGCCTCAATGGTAAGTTTCGGATGTCTAAAATTCTGAATTTATTAATTATGAAATACGTTATCTATTTCAATGTGATTATTTTATTTATTATGATACCCATGGATAGATTTATAGATTATTTGATTATTTATATATCATTATTTTATCATCACTTATTCTTTTCATATTATTCTTTCCTTATTAGCTTTTGTTGTTCGCTTACACTTACTGAGCATCTGAGATCACCCCTTTCTTGTGATTCATTTTCCTATGATACCAGGAGGTTTATTATGATTCCAATGTAGAGATATAACAAAGGGAATAATGGTGTTCTAAAATAAAATACTATGTTGTATTTTATGTTTTTAATGTGATATGAGATTTAAGTATATATTTAGTTTTACAATACAACTAAGTTATTCAGTCCTTTGGAATACAATCACTTATATCTAGTACCAATGTAATAAAGTAAACACCGACTCTAGGTTACCTAGGTATGGATCACTATATTTGGTATCAGATCAATTTTAGCAGAAACATTTTGGATTAGATTTAGGAAAACATTGATTAGGGAACATAACATTATGTGTGAAAATGAGAAAATTCTTAAATAAACCAATATTATGATCTTGATACCTTTTTAACATAAATTTTCAATTTATGTTAAGTTTTTCCCCAATTTTTGAAATTTTACTTAATGTTTCATAATTTAATTTTCAAATCTAGTGTATTCCATTATTTAGAAATTATGCCTAGTGAAAGTAATGAAAACCATAACCATGCACATAATCCATATGGGGATTTCCCTCCAAGGAAAGTTAATGAACCTAGAGTTAAATGAATGGAAACAATATCAAGGTAAGTAACTCAGGTAATGACTAATAACCTTGCCCGTATAGAGTATCATGTTGATCCATAACATTGTGTTACAATGTTAGACCACTTTATGAATTGGAAACCTCCATCATTAAAAGGGGATAAAAATCCATTTATAGCTAAGAAATGGATAAGTTCCTTATAAAAGATATTTTTAACATTAAGAAATAATTACTGGGGAAGGTTTTTATGGTATTTTATAGTCTCTTATGGGATGCATATCAATGTAAGTCACTAATTAAAAATACTAAAGATGTGGATGAAAAATAAATCATGGAATGATAGGATTTTAAGGAACTTTTCTTGGAAAAATATTTTCCACATGAACAATGAGAGGATATTGAGAGAAAAATCTTGAGTCTGAGATAAAATTAAGTGGTGACTATTTCTAAATATGAAGCATACTTTACAAGGTTAATAAGGCATGTAATAGAATACATTTTTAATCTATAGAGTTATATTCATCATTTATTTGATGGGTTAAATATAATCATTTTAAGGGAACTAGCCTCCACAAAATCCTCAATATATGAGGATATAGTATCATGTTCTATCATGGCAAAGAAATTATTATCAAATTCTTATTTCAATAACATAAAGTAATAGAAAAGGGGGAAAAAATAATATAAAAGGATAAGGGTAAGAAGTGAAAGATGTATTTTCCAATATGTGATAATTCTGGAAAGAAACACCCTGGTAATTTCTTTAAGGGAATGAGAGTTTTTTTAGGCATAGAGAAAAATTCCATATGGAATGTGAATGAATTAGTAAGAAAGAAACCTCTAATGTATAATGTTTTAACTATAATGAGATGAGGCACCACACAAATGAATTCCTCAAGAGTTAACGAAATATACCTCAAAATAATCCAAGGGATGAAGTTCAATATTATTATATTATTACTAGAAAAGTGGAATGATTAATGTAATTGTATATTTCAATTCATAAATTATGTTATAAAATTATTTTATCAATTTTATTTTGGTTATAAGAATCATGAAATGTATACAGATTGTACCATATTTGTTTTTCTTTATGTTTTTGAAAGCATGTGATAAATAGAATTGATAACCAAGAAAATTGATCTAGTTGTAAGGAGATATTTTTTAGAACACATGAATTAAGGAAATATAAACCTTAATATGATGCTGATGTTGAAATAAATATATTTAGTTGGGATAATACCAGTAACCTCGAAAATGTTCAGTGATTCGATGAAAATTTGTTTATTTTATATTTTATAGAGTTACAACATTTTTTTATTTATTAATTATACTTTATAACGTGATATTTTATTTAAAGGATGAGGAGGGAGTTATATATTATAAGCATGTATGAATTCATTTAGGATTTATAGTAATTACTATGTTTTTAGAGAACATGTTATCATATTTTTCACATATATGGTATATGACAATAAAGAGATACTTTATGGATTAATGCTAAGTTGATTTTAAATTTGACCACATATATTTTTGATGTGTATTAAGGTTAACCATTTATGGAATGTATTATGTTCAAATTTGGGTTTTATTATTGAGGTTTTAGAGATTAATGTAATATTGGATAACTTCAGCTAAGCATTTTGGTTTTGGAAAATATCAATGATATAGTAGGAATTATTTTTCATTATTTTATAGATTTTTTTATTTGGTATACATTAATTTTAGTTCACTACGAATGAAATATTCATCTCAAATACTCATCATTTTGAGCAAAATGTTAGATTTTGGTGGAAATTGATTAAAGTATAAAATTTTGCTCTCCAATTATATTTCATTATGTCATTTCTCTTTATGTTAAAGGAATTTTAAAACTATATGAAAAGAATCTTAAAATAAAATTATTGTTTTATTACCTTCAATTTTGATGAATTGATTGTATTTTTAACACCTCGTCTATTTATGGTTCTATAGTCATCAACTTTATCATTATCATTCACTTTATTATGATCAATGTTCTCTATCACTATATATAATTATAGACATTAATTGTTTCTTACATTTCTATATTTTCACTTCCCAATAATGGTATCCTATCTAGAACCCTAGACATGTGTTATTCCAAATGACCTTTATATTTATCCTTTCCCTAATGATGTGGGTTTTATATAAAGGAATATTTAAATGTCAAACCCTTGATTCCGAATACAAAGTTAAAATTTTTAGGAAATAAATTTATTAATGGGGGGAGGGGGAGAATGTAATATCTTGAAATTTGAGGTCATGTTTCTTTTTAAATTTACTTTATTTGATAGATTGAATTACACACAACCCAAAATATAAATGAAATGCAAGGTACTATTAAAATATTATTATGTGACCATTATAACCTTTCTGTTAAAATTAGAAAACATGAATATGACATACTAAATTATGTAATAATTTTTTAATATTAAATCATTATTTATAATTTGAAAAAAAACCATTTGAAAGTAAAAGAAATGTTTTTCTAAATTTTTTCCCTAAAATATGTTTTTATCTTTATAAATTAAATTAATCTCTATTATAGAATTATTTAAATGAAATTTATATATTATATATTAAATAAAACATTTTATTATTAATATTATTTTTTTATATACACGAGAAAATAATAATTCCACTTTTATGTTTGAAAACAATATTTTTCTAAAAAATAGTTTCATCATGTTTTGTGCACTTATTTTAAAATTAATTTATGTAAATAATAGAAATTGAATCTTAAAAAATTAATTCTATATTTGGAATCATGAGGTTAAAATTTGATAAATAGACCCATTTTATTTTTGTTCAATATGAATAGTAATCGTGGTAAAATTTATCACCTCTATAAAGGGTAAATATTTGTAATCTACACTAAAACATAGTGATAAGATATTAATATTTACTCTTAAATATTATTAGATGAATGGAATTTTAAAATTATCACCTTTTGATAAAAAATTATTTCTTTAATAGAAACTTGTATAAAAAATGACCAATATAATATTTAAATTAAAGAAAGTTATAAAATTTCAATGTGTTAGCGTTAAATATTATTTATGTGTTCATATAAGGAAAATGAAATGTATGAATGAATATAAAAATATTTTTGATATTAATGAAATTATTTTCATGATGGAAATTTATTTCTCATTTTTATGAATTATATAAATACTATAAATGGTTCTGCAACATCAAAACATTATTTATTCAAATAATATAATAGTAAATAAATAATTTTCAAAATATTCAAGTAATATAATTTGAGTAATTTATAGTGTTACAAGAATTTTGTGGATTAATATGGAATATTAGTGTTGTTTTAAAGAATTATATTCCAATTAAAACCTTTTATTTATGTATTTTAAGTCAAATTAAATGAAAAGTTTCAAAATTGACAATAATGATATTTTATAAAAATAATATTTTATCAAAATAATATATTTTTAAATAATTTAAAAATCGTAAAACTATTTATATTTTTAAAACTATGATCATATATGGTAAAAAATTTCATATCTTGGACATTTTTGAGCCAACATTCATCTTATATGTTAAATTACAACCCTTTAAAAGGGAAAAAGACATTACCATAGTTAATGTTAAAATTGGTTAATTAAGGGGATAAACCAAAATACAAGGTTTTAAACACAACTTAAACCTGTAAAATGTTTATTTATTATTTATATTTCATCCCAATAATATATTAAATTTAAATACCTATCCATTTGGAATATTTTGGCTAGAGAATGACATTATTATATTTTAATTTTTTTTAAGAAGTTCCAAAATAGCCCCTCATCTCAATTATAAAAGCGAACCTCCTCCCTCACTTATTCACCCCGCTTTTAGGATTATAGATAAAAAATACCCTACCAAAACCCCTTATAAACATAATTAGCCTCATTATAGAGGTGATTTTATTCCCAAAAGACTAACCCTAGGATCCTTAAAAAGATAATGGAGTTCTTTCAAAGAAGAGGCAATCCACTTAATCGATCAATTTATTTTTTGCTTCAATATATGGTATTTATCATAAAATAATAAATTTATTATCCTAAATATACTAAAATGTTATTAATATTTTTAAATCACCATTTTCATCCCTCTTTCTAATCCAATGATAAGTGGAAGTATCACTCATTCGTTCGCACAACTTACCATCTCCGCATAGGGGTACAATTCATTTTCCACCATCATATTTTATGGATTGTTATTATAATGGGTTTAATTTTTATATATGATAAATATGACATAATTATACTTATTTAATTATAATATCTCATCTACCTTATTTATTTACAATCAATTGGGAAATAATAATTTCTCTCATGCGTAAGTGTGTACTACCACCTCCATGAAGCGACATGATTTTTTTCCATTTATGTTTTTCATGGATTTTAATAAGGATATATTTAATGAATATATATGATATATATGATCTATATGACATATATTATATAATAACTATTATTCAATGGATAATTAGAGTAGGTTTTGAACACCTTCTAATTTAAGAAATTATACGGTGTTTTGAACCCCCTCTAATTGATGACATTAGAGGGGGTTTTGAACCCCCTCCCCTTAAATCATGACATTAGAGGGGATTTTGAACCCCTTATAATTTAAGAAATTAGAGGGCCTTTTAAACCCCATATAATTTATGAAATTATAGGGGGTTGTGAAGCCCCTCTAATTGATGACAATATAAGGGGTTCTGAGCCCCCTTTAATTCCTTACATTCGAGGGAGTTTTGAACCCCCTCTAAATTTTATTTATATTTTAAAATAATTATCATAAAAATTCAAATTTTATAATATATATGTATGTGTGCACATGTGTGTGTGTGTGTACATATATTACATAAAAACATTATATAAATGTATTTAAATACATTATTACACACATATATAAGTACATTATATAAATACTTTAAATAAATAGTTATAAAGATAAAAAAATGTAAACATATATAAATATTGGTATACATAATAAAAATGTAATTATAAATATATTTATTCAAATTTATAAAATTAATATATGGTTTTATAAATACTATACATTTATATTATGATATATATTATACATATATTATATTAAATATATTTTTTATTGTAAATTTTTGTATAAATGAATTTATATTATATTATGCATACAAATATATATAATATAGACAAAATTAAACATAAATACACATATATATGTTATATAATTATATTAGATATATAATATTATAAGTATTTAATTATATATAAATATATATATATATTATATAATTATTTTATATATATTGTAGTATAAAATATAAATTATAAATTAATTTAATATATATATATATATCATTTAATTATATTATATATTTCTAATAATATGAAAGTATTTAGTTTTCTGTGTGTGTGTATATATATATATATGATATAATATAAATGTATATAATCACATACATAAATATATAATATAAATGTATTTCATATAATATATGTATAATATAAATCTTAAAGTGTATAAATTTATAGTATTTATATTTCCAAAATATAATTTTTATAGTTTAAAAAATAGGTTTAATAATATTAATAATTAATAATATTGTTGTTACACACACATGTATATATATACAAATATATAAAAATGATTATATATATATATATTATAATTATATCAAATCTATAAATATCATATAAATACATAAATACACACACACAAATATAAATGTATTTACAAATATATGTATAAATATATATTTCTATATGTAAATATAATTATTTATGCATATATTTTATATACATAGATAATATATATATATATTATACACAAATATATATTTATTATATAATATACACAATATAAAAAATGATATTCTATTATTTATATTTTGATACCCATATATATATAATCTAATATTTTGGAATGTAAATCAATAAAACAAATTGTATATATTATACAAAAGGCCTCACAACCTAGTGGTAAGTTCTTGGAGGAATTTCTCAGCCAGTCCTGGGTTTGACTCCTAGAATTCACGTTTTTACCTCCCTCATACGGGCGGGCTGTCCTCCTTCGATGTTGGGCCGCGAATGGGTGGGGATGTTTGGGCCTTAGGCCGACCACATAGTGTTTTTATGGGTCTTGTGTGTGCGTGTCGGGTGTGTGGGGGTGTTGTCTTGGGGTGTCGGTTGGGTTGTTAGAGTTCTCTGTTGGTTGTCTAGGGGTCATGTTGGGGTGTCTGGGGGTTGGCCTCGGGTGGGGTTGTCTGGTGTGGTTGTCCGGGGGTCGTTCTACGGGGTCTCAGGTGGTGTGAGGGGTTGTCAAGGAGGGGTGTTTAGGGTGTGTGTCTTGGGGGTCTCAGGTGGTGTGAGGGGTTTTCAATGGGGTTATCAGTTGCTAGGGGGTCGGTCTAGGGGTCAGGTTGGGGTGTCTTGGGGGTTGGTCTCGGTGGGGTTGTCTGGTGTGGTTCTCAGGGGGTTGATCTTGGGGGTGTCATGTGGTGTGAGGGGTTGTAAAGGAGGGGTGTATGGGGTGAGTTTCTAGGGTGTATCAGGTGGTGTGAGGGGTTGTCAAGGAGGTTACCGGTTGGTTGTTAGGTGGGGTGTCAGTGGGTGTCTAGAGTGGTTGTTAAGGGGTTCTCTGTGGGGTGTCTGGGTTGTAAGGGGAGTCTCACTGGGAGTGGTGGAAAAAATATATAACAAATCTAGCGGTAGTTTATGAACAGTTAGAGTATAACCTCCCATTAACATGGTCCCAAAAAATTCATATAGGGGTGTGTCTAATAGTCTCTAATGTGATGTTTGAATTAGAGGCAGTTAAAACTGCCTCTAATCTATGAGTTCATGATGAATTTAGGGCGACATTAGTGGGGGTTAAAACCACTTCTAATCTAACTGCAATTAAATACTGGCGCAATTTACCTATTCTTACCCATAAAAAACCCTAATTAGTGTATGAATCCAATTTATATATGGTTATAGGTAACTGCCACTAAAGTATTTAGAAGGGGTCGAAACCCCTTCTAAATGAATAAAATAACCCCTTCTAATCACCAAATTTTTTTTTGTTCTACTGGGAGAATTATTTGAACTATATGTATTAAACTCAATATATTTTATTATTTTATTTTTATTTCTAATAAATATATATATTTTCCCTTTATTTTTCCTCAACTTAAATACTCATGAGAATAAAAATACCTTTTTAAGGAAAATCAACTTTATTTTTCTATTCTGTTGAAAATGTGTTCCTTCCATATCTATGTTATGAAAAAATGTTTTAAAGAAGGTTTTTAATATTATTATATTATTTTTAATTTCATTTTTTATAAATTTTTTACATCATAAAAAATTATTTAAAAGGAATTATGTTTTCATTTTCTAAATGAGGTAATTTTTGAATTTTTACAATTAATTAAGAGCAACGTTTTATTTTAACTTATATTGAATACATAGACTTTAAAACCAATATGAATACATAATTATTTGAAGTTTAATTTAAATGTTTACAAGGTTCCTTTAAAAAAATATTTCCTTATTATTTGGGACATATTTTAGACTTTAATTAATTTATTTCAAAGTGAAATGGGTATTTTCCTCTATAAAATTTCTAGTGAAAATTTTAACATATTTTTATATATGTAAAAATTATTTGTTGAATAATATATCGTGGATATACTCTAATTATACAATACACCATATTTATTTTTATGGTTTATGATCAATTTAATTGTGGAAAGTATTGATACTATGTATGATGGTTCTTCCAATAAATACAGTTATTGATTTTTAAGGAATGTTGATTAATTTGTGTTGTTTATTCATATGATGACTGCATTAGACTTGTTAAGTGACCAGAGAGGCCTTATATATGCACTAAATTCATAATTCATTATCATGATATAAAATATATTGGGTTTTGGATAAGTCATTACCCATTTATTCAGATATATTAGCATAAGGTCTTGATGGTATTTTCATATTTCATAGCATATAGCCTCAATGGTATGTTTCAGATGTCTAAAATTATAAATTAATTAATTATGAAAAATTTTATTGATTTTAATGTGATTTTTTTATTATGATACCCATGGATAGATTTATATATCATTATATTATTATATGTCATTATTTTATCATCATTTATTTTTTCCATGTTATTATTTCTTTATTATCTTTTGTTGTTCGCTTACGCTTACCGAGAATCTGAGATCACAACCTTCTTGTGATTCATTTTTCTATGATACCATTAATTTTATTATGATTCCAATGCAGGGATATAACAAAGGGAATAATGGTGTTATAAAATAAAATACTATGTTGTATTTTATGTTTTTAAATGTGATATGAGATTCAAGTATATATCTAGTTTTCCAAGACTACTAATCTATTCAGTCCTTTGAAATACGATCACTTGTATCTAGTACCAATGTAATAAAGTAAACACCGACTCTAGGTTACCTAGGTATGAATCAATATAATTGGTATCAGAGGAATTTTAGCAGAAACATTCTGAACTAGATTTAGGAAAACATTTATTAGGGAACATAAATGAATGAATTTTAGAAAATTAATAAATAAACAATGTTTATGATCTTGAGACTTTTTTCAGATAAATTTTCAATTTATGTTAATTTTTTACCTTTTTTTGAAATTTTAATTTATGTTTCATAATTTTATGATCAAATATAGTGTATTCCATTATTTAGAAATGATTCCTAATGGAAGGAATGAAAACCATAAAAGTGCACATAATCCATATAGGGATTTCCATCCAAGGAAAGGTAATGAAGATGGAGTTGAATAAATGATAACAATATCAAGGTAAGTAATTCAGGTTATGACCAATAACCTTACTCATATAGAGTATCATGTCAATCCACAACATTTTGTTAGAATGTTAGACTACTTTATGAATTGTAGACCTCCATCATTCAAAGGGGTTAAAAATCCATTTATAGCTAAGAAATGGACAAGTTCCTTAGAAAAGATATTTTTAACTTTAATAAATAATGAATGGGGAAGGTTTTTATGGTAGTTCATAGTCTCTTAGGGGATGGAGATCAATGTAAGTCATTAATTCAAAATACTAAATATGTGGATAAAATAGAAATCATGGAATGAAATTATTTTAAGGAACTTTTCTTAGAAAAATATTTTCAACATGAACAACAAGATGATATAGAGATTAAAATCTTGAGTTTGAGATTAAAGTAAGTGGTTACTATTTCTAAATATAAAGCCTACTTTACAAGGTTAGTAAGGTAAGTTATAGACTACATTTTTAATCTATAGATTTATATTGATCATTTCTTTGATGGGATAAATACAATCATTTTAAGGGAACTAGCCCCCACAAAATTCTCATTATATGAGGATATAGTATCATGTTCTGTCATGAAAAAGAAATAATTCTCCAATTATTATTTCTCTAAAGGAAAGTAAGAGAATAAGTGGAAAAAATAATAAAAATGGATATGGGTAAGAAGTGAAAGAAATATTTTCCAATATGTGATAATTCGGGAAAGAAACACCCTAGTATTTTTTTTAAGGTAACGATGGTTTTCTTTAGGTATAGAGAGAATTTCCATATGGCATGTGAATGAAATGTTAATAAAGAAACCTCTAATGTCTATTTTTTCAACTATAATGAGATGAGGTACCACCCAAATGAATTCTCTAAGAGTCAATGAAATATACCTCAAAAGAAGCCAAGGGATCAAGGTCAATCTTATTCTATTATTACTAGAAAAGTGGAATGTTTAATATTCTTGTATATTTGGATTCATGAATTATGTTGTAAAATTATTTTATCAATTATATTTTTCTTATAAGAATAATGAAATGTATAAGGATTGTACCACAATTTTTTTTCTTTAAGGTTTTGATAGCATATAAAGAATTTTATTGATAACAAAGAAAATTGATCTCGTGTTAAGGAGATATTTTTAGGAATACATTAATTATGAAAATATAAACCTTAATATTCTACTGATGTTGAAATAATAATGGTTATTTGGGATAATACTAGAAACCTATAAAATTTTGAATGATTTGATGAAAAGTTGTTTAATTTATATTTGATAGAGTTACAGAATTTTTGTATTTATTAAATATACTTTATAATATGAGATTTTATTTAAAGAATGAGGAGAGAGTTATATATTGGAATCATGTATGAATTTATTTAGGATTTATGGTAATCACTATGTTTTTATAGAATATGTGATCAAGTTTTTCACATATATGGTATATGAAAATTAATATATACTTTATGGATTAATGCTAAGTTGATTTTAAATTTGACCACACATATTTTTGAAGTGACATAATGTTTATCATTTATGGAATGTATTATGTTAAAATTTGGGTGTTATTGTTAAGGTTTTATAGATTAATGTAATATTGGATAACTTTTTCTAAGCATTTTGGTTTTAAAAAATATCAAGATATAGTAAGAATTATTTTTCATTTTTTTATAGATCTTTTTATTTGGTAGGCATTAATTTTAGTTCTCCACGAATGAAATATTCATCTCAAATACTAATAATTTTGAAAAAAATGTTAGATTTTGGGGGAAATTTATTAAAGTATAAAATTTTACTCTCTAGGTATATTTCATTATGTTATTACTCTTAATATTAAAGGAATTCTAAAACTATAAGAAAAGAATCTTGAAATAAAATTATTGTTATATTACCATCAATTTCGATGAATTGATGCTCTTTTTCGCACCTCATATATTTATGGTTCTATAGTAATCAACTTTATCATTATCATTAAATTTATTAGGATCAATGTTCTCTAACACTATCTATAATTATAGACATTAATTTTTTCTTCCATTTCTATATTTTCACTTCCCAATAATGGTATCCTATCTAGAACCCTAGACATGTGTTATTCTAGATGACCTTCATATTTTTCCTTTTCGTAATGATGTGGGTTTTAAATAAAGGAATTTTCAAATGTCAAACCCTTGATTCCAAATCCAAAGTTATAATTTTGAGGAATTTTTTTAATAGGGGGTGGGGGAGAATGTAACATATTGAAATTTTAGGGTATGTTTCTTTTTAAATTTACTTCATTTGATTGATTGAATTACACACAACATTAAGTTTAAATGAACTATATGGTACTATTAAAATATTATTATGTGACCATTATAACCTACCTGTTAAAATTGGAAAACATGAATATCACTAACTAAATTATGTAAAATAGTTTTTTAATATTAAATAATTATTTATCATTTGAAAAAAAACCATTTTAAAGCAAAAGAAATGTTTTTCTAAATAAATATTTTTTTGCTTGCAATGTGTTTTTATCTTTATAAATTAAATTAATCATAATTATATAATTATTTTAATGAAATTTATATATTATATATTCAATAAAATATTTTATTATTCATCTTATTTTTTATATATATGAGAAAATAATAATTCCAGTTTTATGTTTGAAAATAAAATGTTTCAAAAAATAGTTTCATCATATTTTGTGCTCTTATTTTAAAATTAATTTATGTAAATAATCAAAATTGAGTCTTAAAAAATGAATTATATATTTGTAATCAAGAGGTTAAAATTTGATAAATAGCCGTATTTTATTTTTGTTCAATATGAATAGTAATCATGGTAAAATTTATCACCTCTCTAAAGGGTAAATCATGTTAATATAGGATAAAACATAGTGATAAGATAATAATATTTATTCTTAATTATTATTGGATGAATGGAATTTGAAACTTATCACATTTGGATAAAAAATTATTTGTTTTATAGACACTTGTATAAAAAAATGACCAATATAATATTTAAATTAATGAAAGTTATAAAATGTCAATGTGTTAGCTTTAAATATCCTTTATGTGTTCATATAAGGATAATGAAATTTATGAATGAATATAAAAATAGTTTTGATATTAATGAAATTATTTTCATGATGAAAATTTATTTCATAATTTTTATGAATTATATAAATACCATAAATGATTATGCAACATCAAGAAATTATTTATTCAAATAATGGAAAATTAAATAAATAATTTTCAAAATATTAAAGTAATATAATTTGAGTGATTTATAGTGTTAGAAGAATTTTGTGGATTAATATGACATATTTGTGTTGTTTTAAAGTATTATATTTGAATTAAAGCCTTTTATTTATTTATTTAAGTCAAAGTAAATGAAAAGTGTCAAAATTGACAATAATGATATTTTATCAAAATAATATTTTATCAAAATAATATGTTATTAAATTATTTAAAAATAATAAAAGTATTTAAAATTTTGAAACTATGATCATATATAGTAATAAATTTCATATTTTGGACATTTATGATCCAATATTCATCTTATATGTGAAATTATAACCCTTTAAAAGTGAAAAATACATTACCATAGTTAATGTTAAAATTGGTTAATTAAGGTGATAAACCAAAAGACAAGGTTAAAAACACAACCTAAACCTGTAAAAATTTTATTTATTGATTATATTTCATCCCAATAATACCTTAAATTAAAATACCTATCCATTTGGAATCTTTTTTCTAGGGAATGAAATTATTATAATTTAATTTTTTTAATAAATTCCATAAGTGCCCCTCATCTAAATTATAAAAGGGAACCTCATCCCTCACTTATTCACACCACTTTTAGGATTATAGATAAAAAAATGCTACCAAAACCCCTTATAAACATCATTATTCACATTATAGAGGTGATTTTATTCCCCAAAAACTAACCCTAGGATCCTTAAGAAGATTTCTAATGGAGTTCTTTCAAAGAAGAGGCAATCCCCTTAACTGATCACTTTATTTTTGCTTATTTTTTTTACCTTGTCTAAATATATGGTATTTGTCATAAAATAATAAATTTATTATACTAAATATACAGAAATATTATTAATATTATTAAATCACCATTTTCATCCCTCTTTCCAGTCAAATGATAAGTGGAAGTATCACTCGTTCGTACTTACAACTTACCATCTCCACAGAGCGATACAATTCATTTTTCAGCATCATATTTCATGGATTTTTATTATAACAGGTTTAATTATTATATATGATAAATATGAAATAATTATACTTATTTAATTATAATATCCCATCTACCTTATTTATTTACATTCAATTGGGAAACAATAATTTCGCTCATGCGTAAGTGTGGACTACCACCTCCATGAAGCGACACGATTTTTTTCATTTACTTTTTACTTGGATTTTAATAAGGATATATTTAATGATTATATATGATATATATGATCTATATGACATATATTATATAATAATTATTACGTAATGGAGAATTATTATTTACCTTTTTTTGTTCCATCAACCAAATAAATAAAAGCAACACTTATGCGTATGTATGACGTACCATATCCATGAACGATGTAATTAGTTTTTCTATATTTAAATTTTATAGATTAATAAAAATATGTATATAATTAATATATATATGGTATTTATATCCTTATTAACATTCTATATATGATGCAACCACGATCAAAGTACAATTATCGAAACTACCAAACCCAATCATACATGAAAAATAAAGCAATTATTACCCAGAATAGTGGTTTTATCGAGGAATCATTAATAAATGGGTAATAAAATATTATAAGAAAATAATATATTTTATGATATATATGATTATTTTTTTGTAATAGGTATATAGAAAATTTTTATTTACTATAAAATAGTTTCAGAACCGTATGAAGGAAGTCGAATCTAAGGTAAGGGTTTATTTCACAATATCATTATTATTTTGAATTGTATGTTAAAGTACTTGATGGGAGTATTATTTGATATTTATATATTAAAAGCAGTATATTTTATTCTTATTTGGTTATTTTTTAAAAATATAATTTTTCTAGTCATTTTATTCTACTTAAGTACTCAAGATACAAAAAACATATTTTTAAGAAAAATCGACTTTATTTCTATCTACGGTTGAAAAAACTTTTTCTTACATATAAATATTTTCAAAAATAATTAAATAAGGTTTTTAATATTATTATATTATTTTTTGAATTCATTTTTACCCCGTTTTTAATTCTTAAAAAATTATTTAAATAGATTCTTAATATTATTATTTTCTGATTTTATTTTTTAAAAATAATGTGAAAGGAATGTTTTCTTGTAACTTATATGATATGAATGGAATTTACCACTATCATGAACACTAAATTAATTGAATCTTCCTTTAAAATTTTACAATTTACCATTCATAAATAAAATTTCCTTAAAATTTTATAAATATTTTAGACTTTAAATTAGCGATTTTAAAGTGGAATGAGTATTTTCCCTAAGAAAATTTCTATTGATATTTTAAAAGTATTTTAATCATTGATAATATAATTTTTAAGATATTCTGATGAGGGTATAGTATAATGATACCATAAAATATATTTATTTTTATTCTTTATGATCATTTTGACTGGGGAAAGTATTGATACTCCATCTGTTAGCTCTTGGAATATAGAAATATAATTATTTGCCAGGCATGTTAATTAAGTTGTTTTTTTTATTTATATTATGAATGAATTGGAATTATTAAGTGAAAATTTATTCTTGATTTATACCATTGATGCATCTTTAGATCTCATGAGGAAAAATAGATTTATTTTTTGTTAAGAACTTACCCATTTATTTTGATTTATCAGCACAAGGCCTCGACGATATTTTTAGATGTCTTGTCGTAATGCCTTAATGGTATGCTTCAAATAAATCAAATTATGAATAAAATAATTATGAATTAATTTATTAATGTATGTGAGGTTATTTGATTTGTAATTATATACTTGGATAAGTTTTTAGATCATGTAATTATTTAAATGTTATTATTTGATCATCATTTATTCTTTCCATATTATTCTTTCCTTATTATCTATAACATCCCGAACCAATAGATCACGTTTGTTTTTGGGTGTGGTGTGACCTCATGCATGCCTATCCATTCAAAAGTGGTTACTGATTAGAAGTGATGGTCTTATTTCGATAGTAGGGAGACTATACCCTCTCTATCATGTTATAGGATCAATATTTTAACAATTAATAACATAATAAATGCTCATAGTGAGCATGTATAAGAATGAATAAATGGAATACATGTCAAGTAAATAAAATAATCTCCCAAAAGTGGAAATCATATATAGATTACATGTAGCAGATGATAAATTATAAGTAAATAGAAAACAATTTACGGTCCTGTGGAGTCTGCCCCAGTCTGCTCCAGCTCCATGTTCCACCACTCAACCTTCCACCATCGGACCCTTGCCCTTTGCCAGATCTCTAAAAATAAAATATACAAGTGCATCGAAATTCCCTAGTAAGGCGTGAGTATAAGGCTCAGTATGAAAACACCAATATGTACATACCACAATTTCACAATATATATAATAGTGTATATCATGAAATAAGTAAATTCTCAATAAACACACATCATATGAAGATCCATTGTGTGCTGACCAAGGCACCAAGAACCCTAAAACCATTTGCTTCAACTCATCTCTAGAATGGATGTTAAATAATTCATGTACCTCTATCAAGGAAACATAGCTCACCCCACTCAGTCAGTGGTTTTCATAGGATTGTTGCATGATTCACCATATCATCAATTCACCCCACATATTTTGTGCTTTTCATCGGAATGCCACATGTTTGGTCGGGTTGATCCCTGGTTTGCTTATCCTTTTAATCACCCATACTCAGTCCGTAGGAATTGATGATCAATATCTTCTTGATATATTCTATGATTTCCCCTCTATAGAGGTATACACACTCTCATTTAAGGTAATTAGGACTATTTCTGGTTGGATATCTGGCTACTGATTCTTTCCCCTCTATAGGGGTAGCCATGCCAACCTTTAAGGAAGTTAGAACCACATAACTCTCAAAATCAAGGCTCCACCTGAATATCCTATTACATGAAAAATAATTCCAATGTTTATGAAACAAAAAAACATTACATGTCTTGGAAAAGAATGATAAGTCACACCAAGGTCAATTTTTGGATTCACACATAATCACATGTAAAAACAAGCTTGTCCACGACCATTCACACAACCACAAGCATCTCAGAATAAGAACAAATTAGTAAAAGAACATCTCATCATTAAAATATAATATACACTTAATCCATAATATTAATAAAACTTTTACCTTAAATTCATTGATATCAAAAACATTTCCATAGATTATTTCATCAACTAAGCCATGTTTGAACACCAACCAGAAAAAATGATCATGCACCAAGGATTCCTAAAACCAAAACTAGCTAATTTATTTCTAGATGAAATATAATATCACATGTGATAATAATTTCTCTCTCCTTGATAATTTATGAATTATCATTTTAGGTCAATTCATACACTCCCAAAATTCCCCTCAAGAATAATTATAAACTAAATAATAATTATTTTATAATCTAAATAATTATCCTTTGATAATATTTTGAAATTATCCTTTTACTATTATCATATGAAAGTTTAATAAAAATTATACTTTGATAAATGGTGAGGTTATCTTTTGGTAAATTTTCTATAGAGTATTATTTGATAATTTAGTATAGTTAAATCTTGATAATTCTTGATAATTATCATTCTATAATACATATAATTATCCTTTGATAATTTCGATAATATTTGACACATGATAATCCCCTTATAATTATCATTCCATAATTTGTATAATTATTTTTTGATAATCTCATGTAATTATTATTTGATAATTAATTTTAATTATCTATTTATTATTATTTAAAATTATATTTTATATTGAAAATATGTTGAAAATAAAGATTAAATTAAATCTAAAAAAATACCGCACTTCCTTCAGAAAAAAAACTTTGGATTAAAATTTATGCTCATTGAGAGGAACCCAACGATGCCAACTACACATCAATCCGATTAGTACCAGAGAAGATATTGAAGATATAATTTCATAATAAAAAAATAAAATAAAAATATAAAATAGAGGATAGAAGGAGAGAGGGTGATGTGAGAGGAAATGAAGATCACCTCCTAGGAAATTCCCTTAAGCGCCTCCTAAAAAATCCTTCACTAATTTTTTTAATTCATCATTTTTTATTTTTCCACCAAACTCATTTGTTAAATTATTTAATTCAAATTTTCCTTTAAATACATTCACTAAAATCCAATCATCAATTACACATTTTTTTATCAAAACAATTTTTAAACACATTTAATCTACATTTATCAAATATGTAAATTTAAAGTGAACAATATGTGTACATATACACATTATATATATATATATGTAAACAATCACACACACAAACAAATATATATATATATATATGTGTATATATTTATTTAACCCATATGTACACATTATATATAAATATATATACACATCCATATATACACCCTCACACACATATATATACATATACATATACATATATATACTTATACCACACACACACACACATTTTTAATTTTCCACACATAAATATTATTTTCCCATAACAACAACAACAACAACACTGATATTAATTATCATCATTAAAAAACACACATCATTACCACCATTAATATTTTAAATAAATATTCTATTAAAAACCAACTAGTTAATGTTTTTTATTAACCACACAATTGCATTTATTTATCACAAGTAATAATTTCACCACTATTACATTGATAGCCAATAAATATACATAGATGGGGAAATGTTTCTCATCGTTTAAGAGGATTCCAAATTATTAAATTATATATGTAATTTACATATTAATTTCTTTAACACAACTAATAATAATAATATAATTATTATTACCCTTGTATGGGATGTATCCAAACACCCGAAGAACACAAAGATTATGTTGTGATTTGGGTAAAACTCATATTTCAAACCTATAGATGGTCTCAAAATTCTCATATGATACACTATTTAGGAGATATTCCATTATTATTAGAAAAAACATAATAAAAATATTAGATAAATTATCCTTATGTTCAATTTAACTAAATTAATGATGCAAAAAAATGTTATTTCATGCCCAGGGTAAACCCCACATATCCCTTACTGACCTTGGAAACACTTTCATTTCCTTATTTTCCTTGTCTTAGATCATTCTGGTTGAGTTTCGAGTTGAGTCTCGGTTATTTTTTTTGAAATTTAGAAGTTCAAGTGGATTTTGGCATGTGCACGGGCACCACATGGTTAGTTGAAACATGCAGTTCAGTCCCGGTACCTATGTGATAGGTACTAGAGGTGGGAAGAAGCTACCACACAGTTTGAGCATGGTTAGTCAAACAGTGCGGTCTGGTCATGCGGTTGGTCCGCTCCAAGGCTGAAGTTTCTGCATGGTAGGCCAAACTATATGGGTAGTTTATGCAGTTGATTTATTCTTGGAAATTTTCTACTACATGGTTGGCACATAGTTTAGTAAAAAGTGTAGAAAATCTATGTGAGCTGTCCAGAAATTTTAAATATTGAAAACCCTAATCCCCTCTCTCTCATTTTAACCCAAAAGTAGTCTCCTCCCTCCTAGTCAATTTTGGCGCATGAAGGTATCCCCCTATACCCATTTCTTTAACTTAATCTCCTTTATAGATCTATCCTTGAAGTATCAATGTGAGTTTTTTAGGGATTTTTTCCATTTTTCACCTCTCCCTCTACTCCTATCTTGATTTCTTGATTTTTATTTAGGGTTTTTTATCTTCTCTAAACCTAAATGGATAGGGTTTATGTATGGGTTGGGTTTCATTGAATTTTATGGTGTTCAATTGGTCTATGAGACTTTGGTCTTCTCTATTTTGATGTCCCATCACATCCACACCCCATCGAGGTAGGTGGATCTATGTTTTTTCTTTCCAATGAATTCCATTATCACTCTCATTCTTTTAAATAAATTTTAAAAATTATTCGCATGATTATGAGGCCTTTTTATAGCCTATTATGATGTTTTTGGATTTGTAGATTTTTTAAAAAATAGGTTTTCAAATTATTTTTGAACTATACCTAAGTAATTGTACACTTTAAGTGTTTGTTAAAACGTCATGTATTATTTTAAAATGAAATTGGGTGTTTTAAAAAGTGTCTATACTCATTTATGTTTTAGTAAAATTATTGGATTGTGGGCTTGACATTATTTGTGTTTGAAATTAGTAATTTTAAGGCATGAAGTTTATTTATGGCTTGTTGTATGGGTTGAAAAACATGTTGGGATTCATTAAAATTTTATTTAGAGCTATTTTGTGGAAGCCTATCATGTGCTACTACATGTGGGAACATCCATATATGCTTGGTATATACATATGAATGGGCACACAAATGATGATGGATTTTCTTAATCTAAAAACCAATATTTTAAAACATTTACCCTTTCTCATTCTCTCAATATTTCAAACTCTCGATCTTTCATTAAAATCCTCTTTGTCTCAGGTGACTCTAATTTTGTTTTAAATGTTATGCCTGAACCCAAGGACCGTTAGGTAATTTAGAAAGGATGGTTGGTTTCTAAATAGAGTGAAATCCAATTTGGAACCTTTAGACATTTTATATGAGGAAAATTCCCCATTGGAATTGTGTGTATGAAAGGGACATTTTATAAATAGTTTTTGATTAAATATGTGATATGTTGGAATTAATAGTGTTGAAGGCCTGATTGGAACTTTATATTGTTTAGGAAATGTAATGTGGGTTTAAATGTGTAAATTCCCAGTTGGCATCTTTGAATGTTTTCGAGAATTGTTTTATATGCATATGTGATATGATGGACCAGTTGAAACCTTAGATGATGTGACACACACACACACACATATATATATAGTTTCCACTCCCATTAGGTATTTACCTATATGGGTTATCAAATAGGCGGTGTCCTTGTTTGGGGTAGGGAAGTGTGGTGACAACAAGTAAGGCGAGTTACATGTGTGAGGTCCTCCTACTGATATAATATACTTTTACCATGGGTTCCTCAGTATATTTTTGAGGATTGAGTGATGGTTTCTTCTCATCCCCAATTTCATGGGTTGGTACCCCCTAGATTTTTTGAGTGGTCAAGTAGGATATGCCACTAGATTGGTCAGTTGAGGGAAGCCAGTTGGTTATAGACTAGAGAGCTTCACAATACATTGACATGTGGTTCTGAACTGAGTACATCCATGGGTCACTTTACTGATGTTTATTAAGTGACCATGGTTACTATTTATATTTTCTTGTTTTATTATTATGCATTTATTTTCTTGGTTATTCTTCCTGTTTATTTTTCAGCATAACCAGGTAATGTTTTGTTTGGATTTTTCTATGGGTTTTGGTTCTTAAATAGAAACTCATTTGTCAAAATAGAGATGTAGTGTCTATTGTTTTAAAAAGAAAGTAAAGTTGGTTTATTTAAATTAGGATGAACTATTTTCATAAATTTATTCAAACTAGTGTTAATGGATTGCTTTTGGTTAAGGAAACACATGGATTCTTTGGTGGTTGCTTACTAGGCTATTTTTCTCACACCCTACTTATACCATTCGACATCAGTTGAACCAATTTATTTTGAAAGTTCAGATTATTTTTTAGGTTCTCTTATTTGAGATGAATCTTAGAGTAGTTCAGTCTTATGTATGGTGGTGACATTGGGGTCACATGGATATTGTTGGTAGTGGTTTGGTCTTCATTTTAGTTTCTGGTTTTTTTAGTTGTATCTTATGACTAAATTAGTTATATATATATATATTTGAGATCCAGTTATTGTTATACCTTTATCTTGTTAAGTTTTGTTTATTTGATCATGTTTATTAGGCTGAAATCATTCATACCTGTATTTTCTTTGATGTTCGACACTAGTTTCCAGACCATGGGGATTGGGAACGCCCTTTTGGGCCATGCCGTGGACCAGTTCGGGTGTCAAGTTGGATGAAATCTCAGCATGGTTCATTAAAAAATGGTATTAGTGGAGGTTCTTTTTATTTGGGGTGTCACGTAGTTAGAGATTAGGACTTTCGGGACTCGGGATGTTGGTGCGGGAAGAGCATCGCAAACTCTTTCTCGTTTTGATCCTCGAGTTTCTAGGGGTAGTTTGGGATTTGAGTCTCTTGTCTTTGTTTTGGATTTAGGAATAAAAATTTAGGTGTGCTGATGTCATGTTGTGATATCACATGGAGTACTGACCCATGTGACGTCCAAGTGCATAGGTCATGACCCTCTTAGTTGTTGATGCTTACTTAGGGCATGGAAAACTACCATGTTACCAAGTTGCGCACAAACACTAGTTCCTCATTCCAGTGGTTTGGTGTGAGTTTTGTTTTATTTCATTCTTGTTTGATGTGAGTAATCATTTAAAATGGAAATGCATTTTGAAATGGAAATGATTTCTTTTAAATGGGTTTGGTTTGGAAAAACATGTTTAAAAAGAAAAAGTGTTTTGGTTTGAAAATATGGTACATGTTTGGAATTGATAAGGAAGTGGAATGGGTGCGACCCTTAGTGTTATATATATACGTTTTCATATGTGCAGAAATATGTGGAAAGTGCACGTTGGCATGTGTGGATAGAAAGGGATGAACACATATGAAACGGTTCATAGGATTCCATGGGTGTGTATTTGTAATTAAGGGCTTGTCCTTGTTTTCCTAAAGTTATTTTGAAAGAGGAAAATGACTATGGGAATTGGTTTTTATTTTATAATGTGGGTTGTGTTTTGTGAAAGTGGATTTTGGGTTCGGAATGTGTACTTGAAATAGGGCAGTTTTGAAAATTAAAATAGAAATGGTGGTTTTGGAAAATAGAATTATGGTTTTTTTGTGGTGATTGGTTGACAGACTGTTGTTTTGGATCGAGGTATCATTTTTGATTGTTCTATATTATGATATTGGTTTTGGATTTTTGTTTCTCTTAATGTTCAGAATATGACTCCTAGAAAGGTCCCCATAGATTCTAATGAGTCATGCCCCGTTTTTTATTCTTCTTAAGTATTGATTATCCTTTATGGTGATCATGGTCTGTTAGAGGTAGTGGAGTTTCTTGAGGAAGTATAGCATGTCTTTAGATGTTTGGGAACTCCTAAAGATTTTAGAGTTCATGATATTCTAGGTTTGTTTGAAGGTCCAGATTTGGAATAATGAGAGTTGTTTTTCCCACCATCAATGTATGTTGGGCTAATGAGGGAAATTTTCAATTCCATATTTCTCATATGGTTTATACTTGAGGAGGTGAAGATGAGGAGAAGGGAAATTCTCATGGGTATTCAACAAGGCCGAAAGATGGTGAAGGCCTATGCTGACCACTTCACAGAGCTGGATTACTTTTCTCTAGAGGTGGCATCATAATATCTATTGAAGGATTCTATTTTCATCAGGGGTCTTTGTCCAAATATCAAGGAGTGAGTTCTCCCCTATAGGGATCTTTGTTTTTAGAATTTGGTGGATAGAGAATTTTTAGCCAAGTTGGTTTCTGGAGCATAGGTAATTTAAAATCCAGTGTATCCTATTTATCATGAAGGTTACCCATCTTGTGGGGAGTACATGAAAGTATAACCTATCTCTAAGGAGTCCATTTTATTGGATCTGGATTCTAGTTCATCAGACCATTCACTTGTGTTCCACCAGTGTGTCCAATTCGTGTATTTGAAGACATTATGTCATAATCCTCTAAAGGCTTTTCATCATTGGGGCTATTTCGGTCATCTAGATAAGTTTTGTATAAACCTTTTCCCAAATAAGAATCCTTTTTTAGGATGTCAATGCATGACTATGAGGAAGGAGATGCTTCAGTCACCAAGGCTCCATCCATAGGCGTCAGAGTGAAGCTCATGCATAGTCAGAAATTTACAGGGGTGTGAGGGAACCCCCCTTGGTCTAGTTCTTGTCTCCCATGTTGGTATGTAAATGTTTGAAGTTTTTTTTTCTTTTTTTTTTCTAGATTCTATAAGTTCATCTTTCTTTGTGTGATGAATCTATTCTTTAGTAATCTAAGTAGTGGTGTTTCTCTAAAAGTGTCTTATTAATTTTTTTCTCTTTGTTGAATGTGCTTAGCCATTATGTGGGGTGGTTTTGGTTTTAGCAGTGCTCATTTGTTGATTATTTAGTTTTGTGGAACTATTGGATGATCTTTTTGTTTTGATTTTATTATTTTCATAGGTTTATCCCATTATTTTGGGAGCTCCCTAGTTCCTGGTTGAGGTAAAGATGTTTTTTGTATGGTATAGAGAATTTGAGTTAGTTCCTGGGGTCCCGGTTGGCTGGTATACTCTGTAGTGGGTTTCGCATTTCAGTCCCAGTGGTTGTATTTGGGATTTAAAGTTACCATTTTCATTTAGTTATTATGGTGGGGAGAACCCCCTCAAGTTCTACCCTCATTTTTGTACAGTGGTTTCTTCATGATCATTTGGGTGTGACTTGTATAGTGAATTGTCACCTCGAGGTTCATAATTCTTTCAGATTAGTTCGGACATGGATTCAAGTTTTTTTTATCTTTTGGATGGGTGAATTTCTGGGGAAGAAAGTGTTTGTGGTGGGGAGAATTTTTACACCCCGAATATAGAAAGACTTTCATTTCCTTCTTTTATTGATCTTGGATCTTTTCGGTTGCAGTTCGGGTTCAGTATCAGTTAATTGTTTCGAAATTTGGATGTCCAGGTGGATTTTGGCCAATGAACCGGAACCACATGGTTAATAGAAACCATTTGGTTCATCCCAGGTACCTGTTCGGAGGTTTCTGGATATGGATAGAAGCTATCACATGGTTTGAGAATGGTTGGTCAAACCGTAAGGTCTGGTCGTGCGGTTGGTCCGCTCCTAGGCAGAAGCGTCTACATTGTTTGCACATGGTAGGACAAACCATGTGGGTTGGTCTTGTAGTTGGTTCCTGCTTGGGCAGTGGCTACGACATGATTGGTGCACGGTTTGGTAATCCATGCAAACAAACCATGCAATATGCCTAGAAATTTTAAATATTAAAAACCCTAATTCTTGCTCTCTCCTTTTGAACCCAAAATCAGGCCCCTCCCTCTTGGCCAATTTTGGCATATTAAGGGATCCCCCTATCCCCTTATCCTTGGATTGTACTTTTACATGGATCTATCCTTGAAGTCCCAAGATGACTTTATTAGGGTTTTTCACCCATTTGTTCCTCTCTATATTCGATTATCTTAATTTTTTTTGTTTGGAAGTTTCTCTCTTAGGATAACCCTAATGGCTAGGGTTTGTGTGTGGGTTGAATTTCTTTGTATTTTAGGGTGTGTGATTGGTCTGTGAGGATTTCCTCTTCCCTACCTTGAAGTCCTATCACATCCCCACCCCATTGAGGTATGTGGACCTACGTCTTTCCTTTTTGATGCATCCTACGGGTTCTTAGGTTCTTTTAAATAATTTTTAAACATTATTTTCATGATTATGAGGCCTTTTAATGAATATTATGATGTTTTGGGATTGGTATATTTTGTTAAAAATATGTTTTCATGTGATTTTTGAATTATTCCAATGTAAATATGCACTTTAAGTGTTTGTTAAAATTCCATGTATTATTTTTAAATGAAATTGGGTGTTTTGGTAAGTGACTAACATCATTTATGTTATAATAACATTATAGGATTATGGTCTTGGAATTGTGTGTGTTTGAAATTGGCGATTTTAAGGCATGAAGTTTATTTATGGATTGTTTTATGGGTTTTAAAACATGTAGGATTTCTTTAAAATTGGATTTGGAGATATGTCATGGATACTTATAGTGTGTCATTGGATGTGGGAACATCCATGTGTTCTTTGTATGAACATATGGATGGGCACAAAAATTATGGTGGCTTTGATTAATCTAAAAATCTATATTTCAAAACATTTACCCATTTTCCTTATCTCTATATTTCAAACTATTGGACTTTCATTAAAAGCATCTTTGTCTTAAGTGACTCTAATGTGGTTTTAAATGTTATTCTTGAACCCATGGTCTATTTGGTACTTTTGAAAGGATTGTTGGTTTCTAAATGGTGTGAAACCCATTTGGAACCTTTATACATTTTGTATGCTTTAACTTGGTTCTTGAAATATCATTAGGATTATAATTGTATTTTGAACTAAAAGGCCCATTTGGAATTTTTTATATGATATTTTTATTTTAGAAATAGTTTGGAATTAATTATATGATATGTTGGAATTGATAATATTGAAGTCCCAGTTGGAACTTTATGTTGTTTTGAAAATGGAATGTGGTTTTAATGGTGTAAAATCTTGGTTGGCATATTTGAATGTTTTTTGAAAAGCTTTATAAGCTTATTTGATATGAAAACCTGTTTGGAACCTTTGATGATGTGATATATATATAGTGGGCACTCCTATTGGGGATTTCATTATATGGGTTATTGTATTATTGGTGTAAATTTTTGGGGTAGGCAAGTGCGGTGACAGAAGGTAAGGTGAGTCATGCATGCAAGGGCCTCTTGCTTATATAGTATACTTTTACCATGGGTTCCTAGGTGTCTTTTAGAGGATCTAGTGATGGTTTCTTATCAAGCTCGATTAGACAGGTTGGTATCCCATGGATTTTTTAAGAGGCTAGGTGGTCTATTCCACTAGATTGGTTTGTTGATGGAGACCAATTGGTTATAGACTACGGATCTCAACCATATGTCGATTGGTTGTTCTGAATAGAGTACATCCATGAGTTGTTATAGGGATGTTTAGGAATTTTCCATGGTTACTATCTATATTAGTCTGCTTACCTTATATTGTGTTTATTTTCTTGTTCATTTTTATAGTTTATTTTTTGGAATAACCTGGTACTATTTTGTTTAGATTTTGGTTATTAAATGGAAATTTGTTGAAAATAGAGATGTGGTGTGTGTTTTTTAAAAATAAAGGCAAGGTGGTTTATTAAAATATAGAAGAACTATTTTTTTAAATGAATTTAAAACTATTATTAGTAGATTTTTTTTGGAAAGGAAATGTGTGGATTATTTGTTGGTCGCCTACTAAGATTTTTAGCTCACACCCTACTTGTACCATTTGGTGTCAGTAGACCCGATCTGTTTTGTAGGTTTAGATTCTTTTTCCTGTTCTTTGGTTCGAGCTGGCTCTTGGAGATGTTCGTTCTTATGGACACTGGTGACATTACAATCACATAGAGATCTTTGGTATAAGTTTGGTATTAATTTTGGTTTTTGGTTTGATTTTTTTTGTCTTGTGACTGAATTAGTTATTTCTTTATTTGAGATTCAGTTTTTTCATTCCTTCAGCTTGTTCATTTTTGTTTATTTGATATTGGTTATTGGGTTGAAATAATTCCCACTTTTATTCTCTTTTCTACCCAACACAAGTTTCCAGATCATGGGGATTGAAAACACCCTTCGGTCCATGCTGTAGACTAGGTAAGGTGTTTGGATGGATGACATCCTGGTCTGGTTCATTATACCACATTAAAGACCTAACAGTGGTATTAGATTTCCCATATGAGAAACTATTTGGAAGATATATAATTATTTTGTAAAAATATAACTCACACATAATATAATATATTTAATATTTTTATAAAATCAATATTAAGGCTATATGGGCCTAATAATTCCTCACTAAATCTATGCTTGACTCTAAAAATATTCCATAGAATATTACAAAGTGTTAAGAGATATTTCACCCTTACATAAATCCCGTAGATCATTATTTAAGTGATTCTTATTGAAAATTTATATTTTTTCTCAAAAAATACACATAAATTATTAAAAAATAGGGTTTTATTATCCTGAAAATTTGAGGATGTTAAAATTCTACACCTATATAAAATTTTAATCCATGATAAGTATCTCTAACAGTCCTGTTTGAACAACTCAGTCCACCAAGTTTTAACATCTGACTCCTGTTCTCATGTCTTCATAAAATAAAGAACATATTCAAATAATATATTTTCTAAGGGGTCACACTAGGTTTTCCTAGGACTCTACCAATAATACAAGGTATCCACCTCCTAGGATTCTAATCAAGTTGGCTCCCAAAAAGAAAGGTGTACTTTATTGATAAGGTATATCCCTCATTTTGTACCCTAAACCTAAAACCCAGGTTGTGCCTAGGAACTTCAAGCTACGTATTAGATATAATACCTTTTTAAAGTCTTTTACATCCCCATACCATGAACCTAATCATATAAGCCCATGGTTTCTCTGTAATACCTTGGTTTCCTTCATATCATACCACATGACATTATCCATCGAGGCCACTTATCTGACTAATGAATGACCCCATAGGTCAGCATATGTTCTTTCAGTGTGATTTGTCCTCACTAAAACACAACCTTAGAAACTTACTATGAGGTCACCCATCTTGACCACTACTCCAAGACGAGCATGCTTAACTATGATGTTCTAATCTGGAAGGCTTATGAAAATAAAGGTGCACCTTATTTTCATGGATAATTTCTTTTATTTTTTTATTTCTCACTTTTCCAAGAGTGTTACATTAGATTACATGGTTTTAATAACCTTATTGAGAATTTGAGATTTCTCCTTTATAATGTTTAATTATACCCTAATATGAATAAGTATATTATGATTTTCATTCAGTAATATTCTAAAGGGAATAGTGGTGTTCTCAATTAAAATACTATGTCGTATTTTATGTTTTCATATTTAATGTTATATTAAAACATGTATTTAGTTTTCCAAAACTTCTAGACCATCATATCCTTTTTGATATGATCTATTATATCTAGTACCAATGCAATAAAGTAACCACCGACTCTTGGTTTCTAGGGATGTGGTCTTTACAACTATGACCATGGTAAATTGTCATACCATGTTTGTAACTTCTAGTAATAATTATAATTTTAATTTTATTATATGTATATATATGTGATTATATAAACATATAGTCTATTATATATTAGTGGTAAAAGAGTAACCTTTTGTTAGAGAAAATTGTGAGATTAAATCTCACTGGAGGAATTTTATGTCTCTATTTCCATGGTCCTTAACATGGACTTATCCCTATGAATATAGTCTCTTAAAACATGGCCATAAGTTGTGGACACATTTTAATGGTGTGTTGCCAAAATTTTGGCCTATGGAAATATGACAATTCTCTAGTAGTAATAATAATATATAACAATTAATTATATCACTGTTCCTCTAAATAATAAATCATTACTTATTTCATTTGAGGGATATATAATTCCAAGATAACACTTCATAATTCAAAATTTCCATGTACAATAACATAAATGAAAAATTTAAAGGATTTAATTTCATTTCAGAAACATTAGCATCAATGTTAACATTGATTAATCAAACAAAATTAATTAATAAAAAACCTCTTGAGTGAAAAATTAAAGAGAATAAAATTTCAAACCATTTATAATATCCATATTAATAAAGACTTAGAATGTTAAAAGTACATGATAATCAAATATTCCAAAAAAGGATTGATAAATAAAGTATAATAACTTGATTAATATATGATGAAATGAATAAATATTACCTTAAAATTTCATAAGTATTATAGAATTATTAGATATATAAGAGTTGGATAAATAAAAATATAATTAGAAGGTTCAGGATGCAGACATGTCTGCTCCAATTTTTTTTTAAAATAAGAGTAACAAGAAATAAAATAAAGAGGAGATGATATATAATCCATTATCATAATAAAATTAATATATATATATATATATTATTTAAGTTACCATACCACTTTTTATAGGGGAGTTGAGGATAAAACAAGAAAATAAATTAAATTAAAATAGAAAGAAGGAGGATTTTACCTCTTGAATACAATCTCCTTGGGAACCTCTTTAAGACACTTGGATTTGGTCTTTTAGTAAGACCAATAGGTATTGGGAATGGGGAAGAGCCTTGGTAAGTTAATTGGGTAGAATTTATATTATATTCATGTATTATAAGTTGTGATGAAAATGGTTGGTGTGGGGTGGGGTTTATAGGGGAGGAGAGGGGTGTTTATTTATTTATTATTTTGGCTCAAGAATATCATTATATTTGATAATTTTAACTAATTATAGTAAATATTTTATGTTTTTTCTAACTAATGGGTGATTATGTCATCAATTACTCAAAAATTAATTTATTTAACATATAATGTAAAATGCCATAAATTACCGTATTTCACTATTCATAAAAAATTCTACTATTTTACAAAAATCCTGAAAATTCACCCTAATAATTTTCTAACATTTAGATTTCATAAATGGACTAAATTTTATGAAAATACTTTTTTAAAATTAAAAATAATTTTTTTAATTAAACCATAATTTATTCAAAAAATATTGATTTTTATATTATAACCGATTTTACGATACTCTAAAAAATTAGTTATGGTATCCAAAAATTATCTTACAATTTTAATGAAAAAATTTTAATTTATGAATCTATTTTATGAAAAAAATTGTATTTTAAATCATTATATTAATTATAAAATCATAAAAAACATTTACATTTCATAAAAATATTGAAACTTGATTTATAATTTTTAAAACATTTATTTACTTATGACATGTTATTAATATATCATATTTTAATTTATTATATGTAGAAATTTTATTTATATTTTCATAGGTGATATTATTATTCTAATGGGAAGATTATAATTCCTGATGGTCACATTACCATTTCAATGGTCATGTTAATATTTAATAGTATATCACGGTTTGTTTAAGATTGGTGTTGTATGCAACATAAGATATCTATTAAATTGAATTTATTTAACAAGATACATACTGTAAAATATTGGCGTGTTATATTCTTCCCTCCAAAATAAATTTTCCTCAAAATATTCATGAATATTACCTTATAAAAAGATGTGCGTGTTTCTTCTTCATAGCATCCTTAGGTTTCCACATTACTTCTTCCATTTCATGGTTTATCCAATGAACTTTTACCTGTCAGTTTATATGATTTATCAACACCTTATCTCTAGTGTCAAGAGTCTTGATAGGCTCTTGGTAGTAAGAAAAATCAAGTTCCAGTTCTATTTCATCATCAGTGATTACATGTGATCGGTTTGGCATGTAATTCCTTAAGAAAGAGATGTATAACAGGTCGTTTACTTTAGAAAGGCTGGGTGGAATCACAAAAAGATAATACATCCCTCAAATTAATTCCGAAATTTCAAATGGTCCAATGTACCTAGATATTAGTTTCCCTTTCTTACCAAACCTTATAACACCCTTCCATGTAGACACTTTCAGAAAGACATGATCTACCACTTGAAACTCTAACTCCTTTCTTTGGTTGTTAGCATAACTCTTTTTACTACTTTTATCTTCTTGAATATAATCTTGAATAGTCATTACCTTTTTTGTTTTCTCTTCAGTATGTTTCAGGACTATAAGTTTACTCTTAGTAACTTCATCCTCACAAGTTGGAGTATGACTTCTCATTCCATATAATGCTTCATATAGAACCATTTTAATACTATAATATAAAATATTATTATAGGAGAACTATACTAAAGGATACAATGAATTTAAAGTGAGCATGATCTCAAAATTTCTTCTAATGCTTGAATATCCCTTTTATACTATCCATTGGTTTGATGGTGGTAAGAAGTAATTAAATGAATCTCAGTATCTAAATACTTTTGAAAGAATATTCTATAATTTTGATGTAAAATAGGGATATTGATATGAAAAAATCAACATAGGTGTATCATCAAGTCTTAAAACTTTATTAATATAGAGTCATTCAAGGAAATCCGGTTAAAAATAATACCTTATATCAAGAAATTGATCAAATTTGGTATGTTGATAGAAAATTACCCATATTGAATCATTTTTTCTTGGAGTCTTTGGTAATCCAGTTAAAAATACATAGTAATGTCATCCCATTTTCATGTAGGAATGGGTATAGATTTCATGAATCCTCTAGGATGTTTTATTTCATCCTAAACCTATTGAAAAACTAAACATCTTTATATGTAATAAAAAATTTCATACTTCATACTATCCCATAAAAAATGTTTCTTCAAATCTATATACATATTAGTTATACTATGGTGTATAATGAAATTGGATCTATAAGCATCATCCAATAATTCTATTTTTATCATGGGTATACAGGGAACACAAATCCTTATCCCAAATTTTAAAATTTCATCTTTATATTTGAATTCTACCAATTTCCCATCATTCAAAGCTTTAATTTTCTTTTAAATATTCTCATTCTCAGATTAATAACATTTTATCTTTTCCAAAAAATTTAGTTTGGAAACCATTTAAAAAAGTAGTGATGTTTCACCTTCCTTGATAACTCACATATCCATCATTACTAGATCTATGTATATAAGACCCCTATAAATAATAATTTTGTTCATAACTCTATGATCCTTCCTGATCAATGCACATGCTACCTTATTTTCCTACCATAGGAGGTAGTGTATTGAACAATCATAATCCTTGAGTATCTTGAGCCATCACCATTGCCTCATATTGAGTTATTTTTGTTAGAATATATATTTAAAACTCTTTTGATCTATATATATCTCACATCTTTAAACATATAAATCTATCTCCATATATTCTGAGAAATTATTACAGTTGTTGTCTTAATATCATGTGTTAGATAGTTATATTCATGAGTTTTTATCTGCCTTGATTCATAGGAAATAAATCCACCATTCTGTATAAGGAAAAAACAAGTCTTTTCTTAGATGAGTTACTATAAATGACAAATACACCATTTCATGATGGTATAGTCAATATCAGATCATTCACTAATCTTCTATTCAAATATTTAAAGAATTATTCAAATTCTTTTTACAGATAAACATAACCTCTTTATAAGTAATCTTGGTTAGTGGGTTAGTTAATTGGGAATAATTATGAACGAAACACCGATAGTAACCTGTTAAACTAGGAAAAATATTTAACTCATTTAAGTTTCTTGGTGTAGGCTATTCTTGGACTACCTTTTTTTAATAAGATCAAATAAGATTCTATCCTTGAAGATAATATGGCCAAGAAAATAAAATTCTTGAATCCAAAATTCCCACTAGCTAAACATCCCATATAACCCATTTCTTCTAAGAGTATATATAACAATCCAAAAATAGTTCTCCTAGTCCTCATAGGTTTTGGAGTACACCAAGATATCATCAATAAATACCAAAATAAAATTATTAATATATTCCTGGAAAACTTTGTTCAATAGATCCATAAGAACATAGGGTGCATTAGTGAGTCCAAATGGCATTAATATCAAAACATAATGTCTATACCTTGTTTGAAATGTTATCTTTGGAATATATTCCTTCTTTATACATAATTGATGATATCCAGAATAAAGATCAATCATTGAAAAATATTGAACTTTATTAAGTTGGTCAAATATTTCATCTGTGTGAGGTAGAGGATATTTATTATTTATTTTAATAGCATTGTTCTCTATATAGACAATGCACATCCTCATAAATTCTTCTTTTTTATTAACAAAAATAATAGGATATCCCTAAGGTGAATCACTAGGCAGTATAAATACCATACCACCCAATTTTTCAAGTTGATTATTTAACTATATTAACTCTAGCATGGCCATTCTATTATGAGTATTTAATATAGGTCTTATATCATGGATTAAATAAATTGAAAAATCAACTTCCCACTCTGGGGTATGTATAGGTAATCCCTCTAAAAATACATCAATGTATTTATGTACAATAGGTACATCCTCAATTTTGAGATCACTATTTTCATCAGTAGGTTTTATCAAATATAATTCTCCAAGAATCCCAATTAGAAGAGCTACTCAAGGTGGATATAGATATGACTTAGATGAGGAAGTCTACCCTCTAATGATGAGAAGTTTCATATATTCATAATAAATCATAATTTAATTCTCTTTGAAATAGTTTTTCTATTATATTTTTAAATCCAATCCATTTTATGGTTTATATCAAAATCAACCATAGGTATGATAATAAAATCATAAATTAAAGCATGTTTATGTGTCATAATAGGAACTTCTTAACACATCTTTTTTTAAAAATAAGGTTTCCACTATGAGTTTTGACTGATAAATCCCTTGTTAATGGGAATTTCGAATATCTATTTTTTATAGAAAATTAAGAAGATATAAAATAATGTGATGATCCAAAATCAAAAAAGAACTTTAGATAAATTTGATGAGATTATTAAAGTAACTACAACCACATCATTAGGAAGTTAAACCTCAACAATGGTGACTATATAATAATGGCCTTGTTCCCTTGTCCTTTTATGTGGAAAATTTCCTTAACATATAAGAAAATAATGTGCCTAGTGTCCCATATCCATAAATCTGAAGCATTTCACACTAGAGACTTCTTTATTACCCTCAAAATCAAGAGCCTGGGGGCCTTTTTGTCAACACTTGTAACAAAATCATATTCCTAATAGGCATGTTCCATGATTTTTCTTTACAAATTTATTTCAATTTGAAAATTCTATTCTTAACTTCTTTCCTTATTCCTTATTTCCTTTTCTAGAGTACTCATAACCCCTCTTCTTATCTTGCATCCCCTTGAAACCATATAGCTTAGAAATTTCTTTATCCATATTGAGGGCACATGGTTCTATATCCTTATATTAAGAGAATATTTTTAATATTGTATCCCCTAATATAATTTTCTTAAAACAATCAAATAAATGATAAATATTTCTCATTGGATTACGTATATAGTATTGGAAATGCCTTTATAACCTTATAAAGTTAGAATGATAATTCAGAACATTTTCATCCTCATTTTGTCTCATACTCAATAATTGTCTTACCATATCCAATCATTGTTCACAAGAAAAATATTTTTCCAAGAAAATTTTCTTAAAATCATTTCATTCCATATTTTAAATTTCTATATCCTCCTTTTTGTTTTGAATTAATGTACACCATTAATTCATATCTCCCAAGATATAATAAAATTTCATGATAACCTTCTCCCTTTCATTACTTCCCAAAGTGAGAAATATCTTATCTATGAAAATTATCCATTTCTCATATAAAAATAGGTTTGTGGTACCATTGAATGATTGAGGTTTTTGTCACATGAAGTGGTCTAACACTATTACACCACGTTGTGGATTGGGCTGCTCTATGTGAGTAATGTTATTGCTCATAACCTGAGTTAGTTTTTATAGTATAGTTATATTTTATTAAGATCTATATTCCACTCTAGCTCCAACATAATTATCTTTTATAGGAGGTAAATTTCTATATGGAATACATGAATTGATATGGTTTTCATTAATTCTACTATGCACCATTTCTAAACCACAAAATACACTAGATTAAATTATGAAACTATAAAACTAGTGAAACACTTAAAAAAATTATGTATAACTATTATCAAAATAATAAGCTTGGTTACCCTGTTAATATTCTCAAAGATAGTTATAGGGTTATATTTCCCTAATCTATTTTTTCCTAAATCTAGTTTCTAAATTTTCTTCTAAAAATTATATAATACCAACTGTAAAGACCCTGATTCCCAGTGGCCCAGATTCGGTGGATACTTTATTACATTTATACTTACTACAAGTAATAAAAATCCAAAGGAATTAATACTTTAGTTGAATTGGAAAACTAGATATAAATAGAAATATTGCATTATAACTTAAAATAAATTACAATAGACTAACTCCTTTGGAAAACCCTTATTCTCCTAGGTTATCACTACATGTAAATCATAATATGCATCTTGTCATCAGGGGGGAAAATAAAACATAAGAAAGGGGTCATCTTAAATGCTCAGTAAGGGTAATAATACAACAGAATAAATTATAAATAAATATAAAAAGTAAGGAAATATGAATAGCTAAAAACACATGTTGTTAAAACATAATCTTGAGCATAATAAGGTTGGAATAAAAGTTGATTAAATAATTCCCTATAAATAATAACAAGAGAATGAATCATAACCCTGGATATTATACTAGTCAAAAAATAACATGGATTATACATAAATAATCTCATAATTAGGGAATGCATAATTAGGGACATCATAAACATACCACCAAGGTTTCGTCCAATACAATATACATAATCGGGTAAGACATTAGCCAATTCCCAAACTAGTTTTTCCCATGAGACCTACTGATGCATCCATATGCTATAGCAGGACCCATCCATCACTTTATAAGTCTAATTAATTCCTCATATGAAATTGGTGGAACATAATCAACATATACATTCATATTGAAACAAGAATATGAAATAAATTACTGAAAAAATAAATATAATGATAAATCATCTAGTGTAATATGATGAATGGTATCAAAATAGCACATCTATAGGTAATATGATTATAAAAAATTTAATATAATATGGTATATTTTATCATAATATATCAACCTAAATTAAGCATAATATCTAACAAAGGGTGTTGACATATATGGAAATACTCTAATAAAATCATTGAGAAATTTTTGAGAGAAATACCTCTTTACTTTGAACCAATTTATTTTAAAAAGATGTGAAATTATAAAATAAACAAAGTTCATTAAAAATAAAATTGTAAAATTTTAAATGATTCCTAAATCCATTAAGTATTCATGAAGTCTGTAAAATCCACTCATGTTGTATAAGTTAAAAAACAGCCCTTTTAAATTTTGAAAAAGAAAATTTTAAAAGTGTATTTTTAAAAGAAAGTGTGAACATTATCCAAATGAGTTGATTATTTGTATCAGATGTAAATCCACATAAAAAAAGTTGAAATACAACATAAGATAATAAAAATTCATTCCATACAAAATCATAGCTTGATATAATCAATGGAGTATAAATTTAACCCAAAGAATGGAAATGGGATTAAGAATTCCCTTACCACATTATAATCAGTCAAAATATATGTCCCATGAAATTAATGATCATAAAATGAAACATTTAATAAAATTAAGATAATTAGATTCATGATATGATATATTAAAGGGAATTATGTACACAACACACAAGAAAAAATGGATTAATAAGGAATATATCTCATAGAAGTAAAAGTGAGATAAGAAACCCTTACCTTATGTCTGAAAGCATTCTTCAATTGTACTTAATGTTTGGGATAATAAAATTAGATTAATTAATTAATTAATTAATAACCTATTAAATATATATTTTATTTATTTTAATTTTGTTAAGTTAATTTATGTTCATTTAGATGATTTATAATGCTTAATTTCATTGTTTCAGGAGCGTTCATTTTATGATTTTATGGTCGGTTCCCTTGAGTATAAATATGGGAGTTGTTATAAAATGGGAAAAAATTCTCAAGAAGTGAGATTATTTATGACTAAATTATATATTTTTTAATGGTCTCATATATCATTTTGTTATATTATATGAATATCAATCATTAGATAAAATGTCAGTGAAAATGTCTTAATTTATATTGATTATTTTTATGACTATCATGAACTTGTGTCATTATATTTAATGTTATTTTTATATATTGGTTCTAGACTATTTTATAATTAATAATATGTATATTAAAATCTCATTTAACCATAATAATAGATTTATGTACAACCTTGAAGGTAGTAATGGAAAATGAAAACTCTTCGTCTGCGGAAGCAGTGAATGGACACATCATGGATGATGTTTTCAATTTTAATATAAAAGGAGAGGATAATGGATTTGATGACAGATGATCCATAAAAAAATACAAATACATCATATATATGATAAATTAGTTTCCATTCCACTTTGTATAGGGGAGGTGATAATAGAGTAAGAAAAGAAAATAAATTAAAAGAGAATGAAGGAGGATTTTACTAGTTGAATATCATCTCCTTGGGAACTTCTTCAAGACACTTGGATTTGGTATTTTGATAATACCAACAGGTATTTTACGTGGGGAATAGGATTATGAATATAATTTTATAGAATTTAGATAAGCTTCAAGGATTAGAAAGTGTGATTATAATGGGTGATATTTATAAGGCAGGAGAGAGGTATTTTTTGATTATTTCCTTTATTTATTTATTACTTGGGCTGAAGACTTTCATTAGTGTTGGTTCCTATTACTAAGTATAGTAAATAGTTCATATGAGTTCAAAATAATGTGTTATTACATCATCAATGACTCAAAAATAAAGGTATTTAACTTATAATGTTAAATACCTTAAATTACCATATTTCACTTTTCATAAGCAATTCAACTATTTTAGAAAAATACCAAAAATTCACCATAACAATTATATGATGTCTAAATTTAAAAAATGGACTCCATTTAATGAAATTAATTTTATAAATATGATAAAATTAATTTTTAAATAAAATCATCATTTATTCAAAAATACAGATTTTAATATTATAACCGATTTTACGATAATTTAAAAAATTAATCATGGTCTCATAAAATATCTTATAATTGTAATGAAATAAAATATTAATTTATAAATATATTTTATGAAAATAAATTATATTTTAAATAATTATATTAATTATAAAATTTTCAATATACATTTATATTTCACAAAAAATATCAACACTTAATTTTTCATTTTTAAAACAATTATTTACTTATTTCATGATATAAATGTATCATATTTTCATTTATGAGATACCAAAATTTTATTCATACTTTATCATGTGAGGTTATTATTCTACTATCTAGATTACTATTTATAATGGTCAAATTACTATTCTAAAATCCATGTTAATATGTAATAGTATATCACAGTTCATTTAATCTTGGTGTTGAATGCAACATAAGCTATAAAATAAATTGAAATTATTTAAGAAAATTCATAACATAAAATATTGGGGGGTTATAATATTTTATTCTAAACAAGGATTTATTTAAAAGATAAATCTGGTTAGGTTTGAACTCTTTAGGATAAACATTAGTAGGTTCCATGTACAATTTCTCATTAAGGTCAACATGCAAGAAATCATTTTTCATGTCTATTTTTTCATTGTGAAAATCATTAAAAATTGTAATATTAAGGAATAGAAGAATATGAGTGTCTTTAAAAAATGGTGATTTTTTATCATAATCAATACCATCTCTTTGAAGGCAACCCTTGGATACTAATTTGGATTTAAATTTGAATCTCTTTTTAGAAGTGTTGTCTTCTTTTATTATGTAAATACATTTACACCCAATGACCCAAGCATTAGGATGACAATAAAAAATATACTAGTTATTTTTTTTACTTAAGGATTTCATATCTTCATTCATGTAAGAGAACTATTCTTTGGAATCTATATCATTCAAGGATTTTGGATAGATTTGGGGATTATGATAAATTAAATCCTTGTAAATATGAAAGGAAAAGAACATATATCACACTACCCAAACCGAGAAAGAGGTATAATGACCCACCTTGAACTATCTCAAGTCAAATATTGATAATTATTATAATTATGAGGTTTAAATCCAAATCCAAATCAGAACTGGACTCATTACAGAGTTTTATTTGTGGATAAAGTGGAGGAGGCTCATCAGAAACCTGAAACTGAGTTGAAAGATATGGATTTCCAACCTCAATACGGGTTTTCCCTTGAATATCTTGTGGGGTATATTTGGATTTAGAGGATTTGAAATCATGAAATACAAAATCCCTATTGATGATATGCTTTTGGTATCCAGGTTTTCAACCCACTACTTAAATCCCTTTACATCCTCAGGGTATCCCACAAAAACACACTTAAGTGCTCTTGATTATAACTTATTAGTTTTAATTAGGGAATAATAATTACACCAAAATACTCATAGATTTTTATAAGAATTTGTTTTACAATTACACAATTTAGCTATTGGTTTATATTGATTTTCGCTATATGAGAACCTTTTAATTTGGTAGACTATCATGGTGGAAGCTTCTTCCTAGAAGGATTTAGGTATTCCCAAGAATGAAAGCATGATTTAAACTCACTCAAGAATGGTTTTATTCATGAATTCAGAAATCCTATTCTGTTGGGAAATTTCTATAACATTATTGTACCTTGTTATACCATAGGTTTGATATAAATGGATAAAATAAGTAGATAGATTCTCCAAACAATTATCCAATCTCATGAATTTAATCATATTCACAACCTAGTGTAACAACCCAGAATTCTATTAATGAAATATTCCTTCTTATAATTATTTTATATTATATAAAACATGTACATAACATATATAACCCAATAAAAATATATTTCTCATAAATAATTAATGAAATAAGTGGTATTTATATAAATTAAGGAACCTATACCAATAGAATAGTAACTTAACCATTGGAATAGTAATATAACCATTAGGAATAGTAATACAACCAATAGAATAGTAAACTAACCTATGAAATTATAAATAAAATTTAGGAATCTTATGAATAAAAATACGATATAATTATAACATAGTATAAGTAAATAACTTTTTATTAAAATGATAAATTATGTGTTGGTATTTTTTTAAAACATATATGTTTATTTAAAATTTTATAATTAATATATTGATTTAAAATAAAATTTATTTTCCTAAAATATATTTATAAAATAATATAATATTTAATTACAATTATAAATAATTTTATGAGATCTTAGTTAATGTTTCAATGTGGTTATAATATTAAAATTAGTACTTTTTGAACAAATGATGATTTTATTTTAAAATTTAATTTCTAATATTTAAAAAATTATTTTTATAAAATGGATTCCATTTTTGAAATCTGAACATTGAAAATGTTTAGGATTAATTTTTATGATTTTTATAAAATAGTTGACTTTTTTGTGAATATTGAAATACATAGATTTACAATATAAGCTTAAGACTTGAATTCTTGTGTCATGTATGATATATAGATGATGTAAGCACCATTATATAGAACTCTAATTTCCTAATTAATATATTTATCCATGGTAATCAACACTATTGGCAGTCTTGATCCAAAATTATAAACAAATGTATAAAATAATCAAAAATCGCCCCTCCCCTCCAATATAAATACCACACCTCACCACCTCTTCTCCTCAGATCTCAAAAACCTTTAATCTTGTATAAATTATTCCTAATTAACTTCTCATGCCTCTTCCCCACATGCAAGAGTTTTTTTCTCAGCAAAAGACCAATCTAAAGTGCCTTAAGTAAGTTCTAGAAGAGACAAAAATCAAGAAACAAAATCCTCCTACTTCCCTTTTCATTTAATTTATTTTATCATACTCTCCTCACCTCCCCTATAAAAATTAGCATGATAACTCAAGTATTAAATATAAAATTCAATGTTTTTTAATGAAATATCCATCAGTAAACATCTATTCTTCTCCTTTTATTCTGAAAATGAAAACATCATCTGTGATGTGCCGATTCACCACCTTTGTGGACAACGATTTTTCATTTTCCATTACCACCTTCAAGGCCGATCACAAAACCATTATTATGGATAAATAATATTTTAATATATATATATATATTATAACTTGTTTCATGTTATATAACCAATGTATAAACTTAATATTAAATAAAGTAATACTAGTTCATGATGGTTGTAAAAATGACCAAAATAAATTAAACTTTTTCATTAATATTTTATCTAATGAATCATCCTCATTAAAAAACCAATGATATACGAGACCATTTAAAATTATGTAATCTCATTAAAAAATATAAATTCACTTCTATATTTTTATTATATTTGACAATAATTCTCATAATTATACTCAAGGGAACAGACTATAAAACCACAAAACAAACACACCCAAAATGAAGAAATTGAACTCTGTAACTCATTAAAATGGCCCTAAATGAACTTAATAAAATTTTAAAAGATAAAATAATTGTATAGTAGGTTCTGGATTTATTAAATAATGAATTTAATTTTATTATTCATGATAATAAGTTAAAGTGCAGAGCGCATCTGGACATCAGGTAAGGGGATTCTCGAACCCAAAACTTTTATTTGGGTTATTCTCTCTTCCACAGTATAAATGTTCATATTATATCCTACAAATTTCCTTTAACTTTTACTTTTTGGATACACATGTTCTTAACATGTCAAAACAATTTATATGAAAGGCCTCTTTTTTTAAAAGTGACTTCAAAACATAGTATTTTAATATTCTTGAAATGCTTATGGTCCACTCAAGAATAATGATGTTTTATTTCCAAATATGGTTGACCATATTCATTTTGTAACCAAAAAAATTATTCATGAAATTATAATTCATGAAATTCTTATGAAACACATTCTTTTCCATGGGTTTATTTCATAGCTATGATTGTTATACGTTCTATGTGGCATTCATGATTATGTAAATGTTATGATGTGATGGGTGGGAATGAAATTATATAGACCTAAAATGCATTGGGTAATTTTATATATATCATGAGATTATGTGAATTATGTGTGATGATGATGATATATTTGTTCACAATGATGATGTTATTATTATCCACATATTTTATGTGTGAACATGATGCTAGTTTTGTTCAAAACTTTGTGTGGTATTTGACCACTAAGACATGATGTTTCATTTTTATGCATTGACACATTTCATACATTTATGTAATTATTCCTATCATTATTATGATTATTATACTATTATTATTTTATGATGGTGATTATTTTTTTCACCCATGTTATATTGATTCATGCTTCTTATTTATGCTCTTATTGGGATTTTAGCTCACCCATTTTCTTTGATGAATATCCTCAGGTGACTACATGTACTAAAGATAACATGAGATTTAGAAGGATAAATAATATGTTTTTAAATAAATAAATATGTTTTAATATGTATAAGTTATGTATGGTCCTAATTTTACAATGAAACTAAACCTTTGGATCCTAGTTTTATAACACTATTATGTTTTTTCTTTAAACTGACGTAATAGTAATGTATAAAAAATAAGTTTTTTGTACCTAGTTTTAAAAAAGGGTTTTACAAGTTTTAAATGGTTCAAAAACATCAGATTTATTTGTAAGTATATAGATCCAAAATTTCCTATAAAATACATCTATGAATGTTACAAAATATCAACCTCCACTAAGGGATGTGGTTTTAGAAGGCACCCATAAATCAGAATGGATATACTCTAATATTTTAGAATCCTTAAAAGAATACCTACCAAAACTAACCATCTTAGACTTACCCATGATGCATAATTCACAAAATGGGAGATTTCTTAGGTTAACATTTTATAACTACCCTTATTTATTGTGCTCCTCTAAGACCTTTGAGCTAACATTCCCAAATTGCATATACCATAACAAATTATTATCAATGTTACTCACATACACACTACATAAATATTTTGAATGGGTATTCCCATTCAACTCATAAATTAAATTGACTAGGGATCATTTTATTATAGTTATAGTGCCCATTGATATTTTAAGGCATCCTAGTTATGACCTAGAGACATGTACTTTTTTTTCTATAACACCAAGGGAAATTAGGTTTCAATGAAAGTCAAGGACCCAACTAACATATAGGAGGGTGATGAAAGAGTGGTCATATAATTATATAATAATACAACATCTTCCTTGAACCATATAATTACTATTATTTTTTAATATCTCATATCTTAATACTCTATAAAATAACTAAAGAAAAAACTCTCTAGACAGGAACATGTGAAAAGAGTATCTTTAATTCAAAACCCATTCCTAAGTGAGTGCATGTATGGAAACATTTTAAACATTAGTAGTTTCATAACCAAAATCCAATAAAAGAAACTATTCCAAAGTTTTTTCAACCTTAGGATTTTGTTTGGGTTTTCTAAACTTGAGTGTTATATTCCTAGGATTACTATAGTTTTAACACACCACCTTTCAATCCATATATTTTGACCTAGGTTTGGGTTAGTTATTGTTCTTTCATTTTTCTTTTTCTTTTTCTTTATTCTTACATTGTGGCCTCACTCTAGTGATTATACTATCTACCTCACCTTTAATTTTGGGTTTATAATGAAACTCTTTAGAAATAAGAGCAGAATTATCCTCTTCATGGGTAAGAGAGTCACAACCATACATCGTAGTTTCTACTAATGTGTTTTAAGAATTATCAAGATAAATTAAATGAATCATAGATAGACCCTCTTTTTAAAAATTAAATTAATATTGGAAACATCAAGCATAAATTTATTAAATTCATCCAAATGGGATTTAATATAAATAACATATCACATTTTTAAAGTAAAAAATTCATTGTTTCTTATAAAGTCTACAAACACGTGAAGTTGTCATGTAAGGTTTATAAAATTCAATCAATATACTTTCATTATAGTATTAAAAGGAAAATTCCCAAATGAATTTTTCACCAAGAGAAATTGTTAATGATCTATATCCATTAATAAGAATGTCCGGAGGGACATCTTGATTAATAATAGAGGTCTATCCATTAGCCAATATGAGATAAATTTGGTTTATTTAGGCCATGGAAAGAATATATTAGACCTTATTGAGATAAAATTTACCTCATCATAATTAACCCTAAATTAAAATCATTTTAACCATTAAAGTTTTTTATTTCATACTTATTTGAATCCATTTTTATCTGAAGGCACTAATACCACTTGGTTGGGGAAACTATGCAGCATACCCCCCAAGAAAAATCCAAGATCAACAATTGAACGCAATTATTAAAATAAGTGTTGTAATTTAGAAAGATCCTTTTGAGGTTATAATATTTTTAATTATAAAAATAGAATAATAATGTAAATTGAAAAATAATTTTGAATTAAAATATAAACTATAACGGTATTATATTTAGAAGTTTTAAACAAAACAATATAAAATTGAATTGAAGAATGAAAGAAATAAATATAGAAGAAGGAACACAATATTTAATGCGATTTGTTCCCTTTGGGGCCTACAATAGTAGAAATAACACCACCCACAAACATTTTATTAATTATAAAACAAAGATACAATAACTTCCTAGAATGAAAAAAATAAATTTATAAGAACCTACAATGATGTATAGGGTTATTATCCAATATTTTATATATCTTCTTGCATGGATCATTGAACCCTTATTATTTTCGTCTTCTGGAACTACTTGGTATAGGATCTATAACTACATGATTGGGAATAGGAGGAAAAAATTCTTCTGTAAGAACCTAGTGTTTCACTCAAGTATGTATCCTTTAAATTTTAGTCTAATTTTCTTTTACAAAACTAAAATTGATGCTTAATGAGTTGTGGATGTCTCGGGGGATTTTCAAGGCTTGTTCAGATCTTGGAGCCCAGGGACATGATTTTTGAGAGAAAATGGCAAGTCCCACAGTTAGTTTAAACCATGTGTGGTAGGCTGTACTATTTTTTTAAACCATACGAGGCTAGACTTTGAGCTGGAATAGGGAGCATGGTTTTATCTAACCATGCAAGCTCAGCCACACAACCATGTGAAATGTTGTAGACAAATTATAGAGTTGTGTCACACTATTGGCAAACAGTTTCCCTCAATGTATGTCCTAACCATGTGGGTCCCCCTTCCTATAGCTACTCATTTATGATATGCACACGGTTGGGGAAAACCATTTAGCCAAACCATGAGAAGGGTAAATTTTGGTTGAAATAATTATTTTCACTTAATTTATGTTTTAATTAAACCCTTATTCCCCCATGAATTTCAAAAAGATAGAACACTCTTACTCCTCCCTTTTAAATCCCTTTTCAAGCATATTTTCATAATTGAGATTTATCATATTTCCATAGTTTTAATCGACTACCGTTTGTCTCATTTGATCTGTACCAGCGCATTCTAAGTTCCTTTTTAATATGTTTCCTTTCTTATTACTATAAATGATTCTATTTAGATGAGGTCTCATATGATCCAATTTTAGGGAATTTATTTTTTATTCCAATCTACTTCAATCTAGGCTAAAGTATAGGCTGATACTAGATGAGTAGAGTCGTATGTGTATTAGGTAAGTGGTCTATAACTCATCCCTCAATTTCTATCCTTTTATAAGTTACTATAATATTCATGCTGATTTCATCAAGAATCATCTATTGAGTTTATATGTTATTATTGAATTCATTAGGACCATGTTCTAAGACCCAATCTATATATTTCATTAAGCATTGGTGATTACTTCTATAACTTCAATCTCCCTATGTATGGTGAGGTATGATAATTTATTTTTATTGTTTTGACATGTTTGAGCCACCATTCAGGTGTGACGTGGATTGAACCTTCTAATGTTAATCCTAAATATACTAAATGACTATTTAAATTTAAATGGTTAGCCCTTATATATGTTGTTCCTCTTCACCCGACTAAGGTAAGTGCCTCACTTAATTAATCAATCTTAATTGAATTGGTAAGTATATTGTATATGTATGACTTGGACAATTTGAATGGAAATGAATTTTGGTTTCATGTTGTAGAACCCCTTTCCACTCAAGGTGGAAGTTAGAGTATTTAACCAAGTTAAATTATTATGACTTAAATTGATTAATGTAGTGGTTTAATGCCATTGGCCTTGTTAAACTAAGGAAATGCGAGGCTTCAACCAAATGAACTTGAGAAATGAAAAAACATTTACATGGACCAATTAATTAAATTTATTAAATGTAAGGTGTCTAACTATATGTATGTACCTTTAGATATTTATAGGATTTTTCATACTTGAGTTAACTTCTATATTCCCAAGGTAATGCCTTGAGCGCTCATGGATGACATTACGATTCAAGGATGTTGGTTACCTTGGTTGAGACCCACCTTGGAACCTGATCCTTTTCTATTAGTGGATTCCCATTATGGAATCATAGGATACCTTCTATACTATTATAGGATTCCATAGATACACTCCTTGGAACCAACATTATTTCTACGGGCAAGAGGTTCCTTGGTTATATCCTTGGGCCTTGCCATAGCTTATCATGTTTTACCTTGGATGTATTCCTTGGACTCGATTAGATCATACTATTATGGAATTCCTTGAATGATGATCTTTTGATTACAATCTTAACTCTATATAGGTGCCTCCAGTACTCAATTAGACTACATGTATTCTTGTGTTGAAAAAGAGAAGTGTTGGGCTTAAAACACGTGATTGCTTGCTTCTTTAAGATGGAGATGGTAGTAGATGCCTGAGCTGGAGCTCAGGATGCTTGGGATAGTTTTTTATTCTATTTTTTTACTTTTTTAGAGCATGTTTTTTTGATACTTGTATTCTATTTTTTCAAATTTTATATAATATGACTTATATTATCATCATTATCTATATGATTTTATTAGTTATTCTAGTTGTTTCAGTTATTTTTATTCTTGTCTCTTTTCTCTTCCATCTGATTACTTATATTTATCTCAATTTATACATATGTTATATTACTTATCTACTATTCTAATCTCTGGTAATGATTGAATTTTCTACCCATAAACACACCCAAGGCCCCCGGTACTAGTCGGCAGTCTCTGGTGTTTTGGGAGATGCGCTTGAGGCCATGTGGCCCACCGGGCTGGGGACACCTCCTAAGTGGCATCCTGGTATAGGATATAACAAAGTGGTATCAGAGTGGTTACTTTCTTGCTTTATTATTTATAGACAATATCCATGAGAATAGGAACACTTTGGAACTTGGTTATAAGACGCTATTGGGTGTTGTGGACCCATGTTTGGGGTAAAATCTGAATTGTCTAGATTAAAATGGTTGTTCTATTTTTTCTTATAAAAGTTGATATAATTTCATCGTTAAATGGGGTACATGCTTTGTGGTGTTATTGATCCTTATTCTGATTGTAAATTTTATTTCATCCTCTGCCTGCTGATATGAGGGAAGGAATCATTGTTACAATGCATCATTGTTTGAACTGTGAATTCACTATTCATGCATATCATCATTCCATATAGGTGCATTTCACTCCTTGAATTTATTGATATGCCTATGATTATTGAGTGATCCTTTCTTTGTATATATTATTGTTCTGTTATTGGGTTGTGATTGAGTGGTTTTTGGTTTCAATTCATGAGGTTTTATGGGCCCTCATTGGTTGGAATGAGTAATTTACCAAATCAAGCCTTTGTTTATAAATTCAAATGGGTGTTAATATCAGTGTTAAGAAGTATGGTCCCTAATTCACTAGGATAAGCAACTCATTTTAATTGAAATTTGATATAATTTATAAAAAAATGAAAACTTTAAAAGTGAATCATGACTTCTAAAATGTAATTGTTTCACATCCTTATCTCACCTTGTTAGGTTTATGAAAGGTAAATGAGTGTACCTAGAAATTAAATATGAAATGAATGAAATGGTTTCCAGTAAATGATGAGGAAATCTACTATTCACCTTTCATCTACTAGAACCCCTATAACTTATACTTGTTCACTTACTGATACCTATCCTTCTAAGTGGGTATTTGGGGTAGTATTCCATGGGTAGTTATCCCTTTTTATGTTCAAATTATGTTAGTGTTTATATCTATGTAATTATATGATTCTCATGAGGAATGTGCTTTGAATTTGTAGAATAATTCTACCATCACATCCTCATGTCATGTAGAAAGAGGGTGGCGATAACCATGCTCCAGATGTGGTGTGCCCTGAGCTGGTAGTCTTACCTCCAGGAGTGACACATGAGGCACCACCTATGGTACCTGATATGGTAATTGACACTCAGGTCCATCACAATTTCCAACATCTAGTGCATTCCATTCATGGTGCTATGTGAGATGCACCTATGATGGATGATATGACATGTGAGTTCCAGCTATTGCATCCTCCCAATTTCTTAGGGGATAGTGGTCTGGAGGCTATTGAGTCTTTAATAGAGTCCACCATTTCTATATTTGAGAATATGGAGATTCCTATAGAGTAGAGGGTAAATATTTCATCCTACATGTTGTGTGATTCATCCAAGTGTTGGTGGGATGAAGTTACCCAATCTGGTCACCATCCGGGCATGGGATGGTCTGAATTCTAGACTGCCTTCTATGATCAGTTCTTTTCTCATATTCCGAGTACTGAAAGATCCAGAGAGTTCATGCATCTCAAGGAGGGTTATATGTTAGTTATTTATTATTCATTGATTTTAAATAATTTACAACACTTTTCACCACTTTTAGTTGGTGATGAGCATTCCCAAGATAGATGTTTCGAGGATGGACTTCAGTATTCGATCTGTACTTAGGTGAACATATTATGACTACCTACATTATTCTAAAATATTTAATCCTACTATTATCACTAAGAAATATTTGAGGTATGGTGATAGTGCTAGGAATAGAGGACCAATGTTGAGGTGTGCCAATAGTTCCATTGATAGTAGAATGCGATTTCTCAAGGTTTCTCATCAGGGTAGTGTTAGGTATACTAACCATACTGGTAGCTCCTTGGTGTGTCACCAGTGTGTAATATAGGATAATCTGAATACTCAGTGTGATAGAGACCCTCTGCTGTGTCGGGCTTGTAGATGTATGGGGTATATTCAGTATTTCTATTAAACCTTTACATTATCTTCTAATAGAATATATTCTGCACCAACTCCACCTTCTGGGGCAGGTTCTTTTGCATTGTGTTAGGCGGGTTTTGGAGTAACACCAATAAGATTGGTCGAGGAGAAATTCATGGATGTGGTAGCCAGACTCCTAATCACCAAAAATTCCAAAAAAGCAGTTTTGATCATGGTAGTCCAGCTACTGCACAAGGTCATGGATCATGTTAGTTGCATGAATTACAACAAATACCCAAGGAACATACTGAATGTCCATCTATAGTACAAGTTATTATTCAAGAAACCTCTTATATAATATATTCTTTATTAGATATGGGTGCTTTACACACTATCATCTCTTTATATACTATGGAAAGTCTCAGGCTATATATATTTTATTACTATGGTGTAATGACATTGGATAAACCATTGTAAGTACGATCAGAGGGTGTATGACAATGTAGGGACTATCCCCTTAAGGTAGTATGTAACCCTTTATTATGGGATCTATTTTCTATTGATATGACTAACTTTGATGTTATTATATAGATGTATTGGTTGGTTTTATATCATGAATTTTTAGAATTCTATTACCGTAGGGTGTCGATTACATCACTAGAGGGAAGTAATTTTCTATATATGGGTGAGTGGGATGTCTAGGCTAGAAGCGACATACCAGAGCATCATGGGATAGGTGGAATGACCACCCAAATTTCAAATATCATCATAGAGAATCATGGTATACTTTTGGATGAATTTCTCTTAGTAGTAGATTATTTCATGGAAGTCTTATTGATGAATGTTTTTATTACCTCTTAATAGAGATGTAGAGTTTATGATTGATCTTTTTTTATGAGAAACCCTAGTATCCATTACTCTACACAGAATAAAGCCTACAGTGATCCAAGATATCAAGAGGAAAATGGAGGACTTGGAGGAAAAAGGTTTCATATTGCCTTGTACATTCTCTTGGGGTTCACCCATGATTTTTGCTAATAAGGTGGATGGGAACCTTCATCTATGCATGGATTATAGATGGTTGAACCAGATTACGGTCAAGAACCCAATCCACTACCTTCTATAGATGATCTCTTTGACCAACTCCAAGTAGTTATGGTCTTATATATGATCAACCTGAGATCTGGATACTATTATGTGTGGGTTAGGCCATCAGAAATACCTTGTAAAGATTTCAGTATTAGGTATGTTCTGTATAAATACCTTTTTATGTAGTTTGGACTTATTAAGGTGCCTGATGTATTCATGTAACCGATGAGTAGGATTTTCTACCCCTATCTAGATTTCATTGTCATAGTATTTGTGGATGAAATCTTGGTGTATTTTCATACTCTTAGAGACTATGATAAACACATTGAAATTGTTTTGAGTACACTGAGAAAGCATCGTATTTTTTAAATCTTTGTAAGTTCCACTTCTGGATCAATAAATTAATCTTATTGGGTCATACTATCTCATAATAAAGATTATATTTTGACCATGTGAAGGTGAGTTTTGTAGTTTCCTAAAAGCATCCCAAGAACATATTTGATATATAGAGTTTCTTGGGGATGGATGGATATTATAGGAATTTCATACAGGAGTTCTCATTCCTTGATTCACCTCTTAATGGTTTTACAAATAACGGTGTTATGTTCCTATGCTCAGAAGAGTGTGAGAAATCCTTCTAGGTAATGAAATTATGGCTCATATCAAAACCAATTATGATTCTTCCATATCCTATAAAATGTTATACAATGTTATGTGATGCATCCAACATTAGAATTGGATTAGTGATGATGCATGAGGAAATAGTCATTATATATGGATCTCGATAGTTGAGTCCTCATGACATAAATTATCTGATGTACGACCTTGAGTTAGAAGCAGTTTTCCATGACTTATGTTGCGGGAGACACTATCTGATGGGTGAACACTTTATGGTGTATAAGGACCATAAGAGCCTCACATATATCTTTACAAGTGTGACTTGAGTATCATATAGTGAAGATGGTCTGAATATCTTCATTCATTCTATTTTGAACTATCCTATACTCTTGGGAAGGGAAATTTTGTAGCGGATGTGCTGTGTCAGAAAACTTAGGCACATGCCATTCAAGAATCTAGTGAATAATGGAAATTGATGTCCCTCTTGTCTAAGTTGAATATGAAGTATCATGACATTAATGAGTAGTATTTTCTCTTATCCTTGACAGTTATCTCTTTCCTCCTTGATAAGGTGAAGAGTAGGTAACTTCTTGATCCTGAGGGCTTGGTTCTCCGTGAGAGTATTTCAGGAGCTCACCCGCCTCCAGATTGGTCTATAGACAGAGACAACATTCAGCATATACATGGATGTCTTCGGGTTCCTAAATATATTAGATAAGAGTTTATGCATGAGTCCCACACTTCTTAGTGGGTAGTTCATCCATGCATCTCTAAAATGTATTGAGAAATGTGATTCCAGTATTGGTGTCCTCAGATGAAATGTAAGATTGAAATCTTTATTAATAGGTGTTCCACCTATTAGCAGGTGATGGTGGAGCACCAAAGACCTATAGCCTTGTTACAAAAACTTCTATTACTATAATGGAAGTGGGAAGAACTTTTTATGGTCTTTATAGTCAGATTACCTAGGTCACCTAGAGGTAGAGACATTGTATGGGTTATCATTGATAGACTAACAAAAGTATATCATGTCCTTCCTATCTGAGAGACTTTCTAAGTTGATGAGATGGGAATATAGTAGGTATGTGAGATCATCTAACTACAAGAGGGCCTTCATACTATCATTTCAGATAGGGATGATTTTTTCACTTCAAGATTCTAGTAGGGATTTTAGAACGCTATGAGTACATAGGTGCTTCCGAGCACAACCTTTCACCCTCAAACTGATGTAAAATCAGAACAAATGATACATGTTCCCTTGACTTTGGAGGACCTTGAGATAATTATATCCCTCTCATCTAGTTCTCATACAATAATAGATTCCAAGAGATAATTTAGATGGATCCTTTTGATGCATCGTATGGTAGGTCATTTTGTTCACCCCTGTGATGGTTTGATGTATGAGAGTCTCCCCTACTTGGTCCTCATCTCATTTAGGAGACATTAAAATAGGTTAAAGTGGTCATAAATCATATGTATACTGCTTATTCTAGAACAAAATATTATGCTAATCTCCACCAATGACCTCTAGATTTCAAGTTCGGGGATAGTGTTTTCCTTCAGGTATCACCCAGGCAAGAGAATAAATGAATAAAGAGAAAAGGGAAGCTGTCACCATGATTTCATGGGCTGTTTGAGATTCTAGAATGATTCAATCCATATCCTATTGGTTATTATTACCTTATAGGGACTATACCATGCACGATGTCTTCCATGTTTGATGTTTTTTTATATCATGACAACACATCTCATACTTTTTATCTCAAGGAATTTAGCTATATGTCAATACTACCTTTGAGGATTATCCTATAAACATTTTTGACTAGGGAATAAAGTCTCTCAAATGTCGTTTTATCCCTCTATTATGGGTATTATGGTAGCATGACCATATACAATATGAGATATTGTAGAATGAGGATGACATACATTCCCAATGCCTGTAGTTGTTCTCAGGTAGTGTTTCGCTACCCAAGGAAGGTGAACTTGGGGAGGAGTTCCTTTAAGGATAGAAGATTATATGAACCCAATTTTTCACTCAGGTATGAATCCTTTAAATTTTGGTCGCATCTTATTTATAAACCTAAAATGGATGCCTAATGAGTTAGTGGAGGTATTGATGGTGTCTGGAGATTGTTCAGATCTTGGGTCCTGGCTTTTTGGGAGAAAATGGCCTTTCACACAGTTATTTTAATATGTGCGAGGTAGGGAGCACAGTTTGTTTAAACTATGCAAGGATGGATAGTGAGATATAATAGGATATGTGATTTGATTTAATTGTATGAGTTAGGCCACATGACCATGAAAAATGTTGTGGACAAATTGCAGATAAGTTTCACATGGGTGTTGCACAATTTCCCTAAACGTGTAGCCTAACCATGTAGGTTCCACTTCCTATAGCTTCTCATTCATGATTTGTACACGGTTTGGAAAAACTGTGTGACCTAACCATTCAAAGGGTAAATTTTGGGTGAAATGAAGGTTTATCTATTAATTCATGTTTTAATTGAAACCTTATTTCTCCTTGGATTTCAATTGGACAAAACACCCTTCCTCCTCCCTTTTAAAAACCTTTTAAATCTTATTCTAGGAACTAAGATCACTCATCCGTTCGGAGTCGAAATCGACCTCTGCTCATCTCATTGGATACATGCTGGTACATTCTCAATTCTTTTTTAATCTATCATATTTCTTATTCCTATAAATGATTCAATTTAGATATAGGCTCATATGCACTAATTTTAGGGAATTGATCTTTTATTTAGATCTTCTAAAATCTAGGATGAACAAGAGGCTGACATAGGATGAGGATAGTTGAATGAGTATGTGGTAGGTAGTATATTACTCATCCCTGAATTTTCATCATTTTATAAATTATCATATCATTGTGTTGATTCATCGGAATTCATTTGTTGACTTTATATGTCATGATTGTATCCATTAGGACCATGTTCTAATACCCATGCTATATATGTCATTTAACATTTGTGTTTACATCTACAAGTTCAATCACCACATGTAAGTTGATGTACCATTATTGTGTTTTTAGTGTTTTTACACATTTGAACCACCATTCGAGTGTTCCTCAGCTTGACCATTCTAATGGTAAGTCTCTATATACTAAATTACCATTGAAATGTATATGGTTATCCATTATATGTGATGGGGTTGGTTCCCTAGAACTAACTTCTGTGTACTGTATGATAATTTGTATTCATATTTTTGAATATTAATAAAATACTTATCATATCATGATTGTTCTTTTATGTTACATTGTATGTGATAATGTCCTAAGATTAGCTATGACACTATTCTTGAATATATTTTCTATAGTTAGATAATATAATTTTGGGGACAAAAATGATATAGGCTATCAGGGGTGGAGATGCATAGAACATTGAGGCTCGTTTTCATGGTGTATTCTATTGGTAATATTCAGTAAGATATTATAAAAATGAGACCCACCAGTAAGAAATTCACATTTATTTGTGTCAATGGATGTTCCTATATGTGGATGTTTCTATTGGTCCTTAGACTTTAAGATTATTATTAACGAGTATTATGAGCCATGTACTTTTAAGTATTGATGAAAACCATGATGATAGATGTTCACAGCGAGGTCAGATACATTGGGTGTATCATGATTAATATTGAATTAATGAATAATGTGAGAAAGTATTTATCCCTTATGTTTTTAGATGAAGTTGATATCTCATGCCCTTTTATGGAAATGATATAACATAAATAAATTCATGGCCATGGTGTTCTATTGGCAAGTTCTATTTACAAAAATTCAAATAAAGAGACACCGAGCACATAGGTTGATGGCACCGACATGAAACCTGATTGATTTGAGATATCATGATAAAGGGATTATACTACCCAGTAAGAATTCATATGAGGTATCATGTTGTTGCATCATTAAATTCTATCTCTATGGGTTCCTTGGCGTGTCTTTATATTCTAACCTTGTACTTTAGACTGCTTCACCTAATTCCACTGAGAAATATGCCTAGTATATCCAGAATCTTAGATAAATAATATATTATTATATATTATTTAACAAGTTGAATAAATATTATTCCCAGATATGGTTCAATAATTAATCATGTACACTTGATCGCATATATTCCATCACTAGTTATTCGATAGAATATAATGTGAGTGGTATATTTAATAAATAATTATTTACTATTTATTTAATATAATATTTATTTATTTATTGGAAAATAATATAATAATATTTATTTAATAACTAAATAGTCATTATTCAAGGCCTGATAAATATGGAAGAATGAAATACCAAGTTTTTTGGTCCTGTGTGAAATAATAAATATTGAATATTATTTAAATTAATAATATTTAATACAATTTTAATTTTAAGCACATTTTGAGAAATAATAATATTATTATTATTATTTTTCATGGGGTTCCATAGGGTTTAAATAAATAATGAAGGGAACTTGTGCTATTATTTTAGTTTTACTCTAACAATATATATACCCATTTATATTATTTTTTTCAATGATTCAATTCATTTTTTTGGTTGTGCATAACAGATTTGGAGAATCCTCTCAAGACTAGAGAGCTCCATTATCAAAGAATGATCCCAAGAATGGAGTGCAATTCTCCTCCACCATATCAAGGTGAATGCTTTGGAAGCAGTTCTCATAGTGATCAATGGCAAATGATATAGGGGAAATGATCTATCATGATAGCATCCATAGATTCCTCTACTGATGTATGGAGATTAACAGAACACATATGGATCATGCCTAGAGGTAATCTACACTTGATTTCTATAATGCAACGACAGAACAACACATATCTATCACCAGATTCATCAACGCGGAAAAAAATCCAACAAAGGTAATTATTTAATTAATTAAATTAATTATAAATAATATGTGAGGATCCTCCCTCTAGTTTCATCATTATTACTCTTTTCTTACTTTATTGATCCAATTCTGTAGATTACAACATTTATAATCATGTAGATATTAAATTGATCATCCATAATGAAAAAAGTCAAGTTGGGTACCGCCCATCGCATGCTTCCACTATGACTAGAACCTATAAGTGATATCATTTTACTCACATAATTATTTATAAATATTTAAATATCATTGGTGATTTAATTATTTTAATTTATTTTTTCAATTCATTTTTAATCATTATTTTAATCTAAATCACAATATCTTCTTCTTCTTCCTTTTTTTATCATTGAACTAATCAAGACGATTAATTTTATGAATAATATATAATCAAGGAACACATTATAAGGTTCCAAGGATTCTTGACAGATAACACAGGATTACATTTCATGTAATCAGGATTAAATTTCATGTACTTTTGTTCAATTCACCAAGAGCTAATTTGAAAATTACTCAAACCACATGCATTGATTTCATGCAGTGTAGTTAATTATTAAACCACCTATTAACCAGCTAGACTCATGAACGTTCAGCTAGATTACACACTGTGTTGCCCACATAGGTGGTGTGTAGTCCCTTGGAGTCATAAACATGCCATGTATTACCCTATATGGCCTACCTGACTGGTGACCATGTAATTCAGAGATCACAAGGCATGCGGCCCAATGGACATGCCATGTACTCCTTTTTTTGAGGTATGATTTACACACCGAATCCCTAAGAATATACCATTGATCGATGGTGAGATATATACACACCTTATAGCTTGGATGCACACACCTTGTAATTATAACAAGTTACACAGATTAAATTGTTTTTGTTATATTATGTAAAAATTGAGACATGTTCTTGTGTGTGGTCATTAAGTTGATAGGAAACAACATGTGATGGGTTTTAATATATATATATATATATATAAATGTTTAATAAATATCTATATAATGTTCAAGATCTGCATATCATGTATGAGTTTTACTACAGTTTTTACTCTATGCGCATTATGTTAGGACCAAGATGATTATGAAGAATATCCTTTTCAGGTGTTTTCTTTTGTTATCAAGGAAGTTAAAGAAGAAAGGAAATCACTCCACTTTGTATAAGTGGTTGATGGAAGATAATGAAGTTACAATAATTCCCATGGTAACTATGATGATGATTTGTTGATTTGTATTTCACAAATATCATAAGTTTGGAGAGCTTTTGATGAAATCCATATGAAGTACAAGGGGAGTAAAGAAGTGTTTTTGGAAAAGAAAAGAAAGTTCTATGCAAGTATAAATGGCGTGTAAATCAAAAAGTGGTGCGTAAGTATAAGAGGCGCGCAAGTATAGGCGGCGTGAAAATGTATGTTGCACACAATTGTATATTGCGCACAAGTAATATTTCAACATCATCATATCAAAATATGAAAAAGAAAGAAAGTGGAATGGAAGTATAAATGGTGCGCAAGTGTTCCGCGCAAGTGTATGTTGCACGCAAGTCATATTTCAAGATCATTACATAAAAATATGAAAAAGGAAAGAAAGTAGCGTGAAAGTATAAATGTTGAACAAGTGTGGCATGTAAGTATATGTGGAGAAAAAGTGTATGTTGCGTGCAAGTCATATTTTAAGATCATCACCTCAAAATATGAAAGAGGAAACAAAGTGGCGTGCAAGTCAAAAGAGGTGCACTAGTAAAAAAGTGGCACGAAATTATAAGCAGTGCACAAGTGTATGTTTCACACAAGTCATGTTTCAACATCATCATATCAAAATATGACAAAGTAAATAAAGTGTCACGTAAGTGATGGAGTGGCACACAAGTGATAGAGTAGCACGAAATTGATGGAGCAACACATAAGTAGTAACGATGCGCAAGTTTATGTGGAACGTAAGTCACCAAAATGCCTATAAATAGATAACTATACTCCCCCTTTTTTAATTCTCAACACTTAAGATAAAATTTGTGCTCTGATCATGCAAGTGGTAGAAAGTTTCAGGTAAGTTGAAGTTTCGCATAAGTTGTGTGTTATGCACAAAAGTGGCGTGCATGTAGAAGTTGTGTGCAAGTTATAAGTTGCGAGAAAGAAGTGAGTTGTGTGCAAGAAGTGTTTTGTTTATAATCTTGAAGTGGTGAAAAAATTGTGAGTTGTGAAAAATAGTGTAACACCAGTATTTTTTGGTGCGTAAGTAGGAATCCACACATGTAGGGCGACACACAATCCGTGAGGCGCGCAAGCAGTGCGGAGTGCAAGCAGTGAGGAACGCAAGCAGAGAGGTGGGAAAGCAGGGAGGCATGCAAGTAGAGAGTGGCCCACAAGATGTTTTCACCAGGAGGTTCTTACCAGCTTTTTTGTAGGAAATAGAATATTTTTTTTGAAATATTTGATTTTTGAAAGTTCATTAAGAAGCACAAAAAATTACATTGCCCTATTTGTGCTAAGAGGGAGAAAACACACTATTTGATTATTTTAAAAGTGCTACATGAGTGTAAGGTAATTTCCTACTCATTGTATTCCAAATAAAAGGATTTTTATCTAGTGTATTGTGTAGAAATAGATTGTTTACATACCATACAAAGGTTGTAGCTACTCCTGTTGAGTAGTGAACCTTGTAAATCTTGTGTTCTAGTGGTTGTGTGTGTTCAGCAAGGAAGAAACTCTATAAAAGGAGGTGAAGGATGTTTTAAAAATAAAGAAACATAAAAAGAAAATTGATATCACTGATTCACCCCCTCCCCCTCTCAATGATACTTGGATCCTAACTGGGAACTACAATTGGTATCAGAGGGAAGGTTACCTTCTTTTGTTCTTTGCTGAAGTTTGGAAAAGAATTTGTGATGGAAAATCTGAATTGCGTGAATAGTAAGGGGATTCCTATATTTGATAGAAAAATTATCATATCTAGAAATATATATTGGTGCCTTATCTTATGTCTCGTGGGTATTAAGTTCTTGAAACTACAACTGATGGTTTTCCTCCAATTGATGACAAGGTTCCTCTTACACATGATGATAAGAAGAATCTTGAGAATGATGGAAGAGGTAAAAATGCATTACTCTCATCTCTTTCCGAGAGTGATTTTTGAAGTGTTAAAGGTGTCTCTACAGCTAAAGGCATCTGAGATAAGTTAAAAAATATCTATGAAGGAAATACAAAAGTGAAGAAGGAAAAACTTAAAATATATAGGCTAAATTATGAAGACTTGAAAATGGAAGAATCTAAATCTGTTGGGGATTTATTTACTAGGGTAAATGACATTGTCATTACAATCAGATGTATTGGTAAAAAGTTGAAGGATTCTGCAGTTGTTGAAAAGATCTTGAGAATTCTTCCTGACAAGTTTGATGCTAAAGTGTCTTCATTTGAAGACAGAGACCTGGAAACATTATCTCTGGATGATTTCCATAACACTCTCAATACTTATGAAATGATAAGGGATAATACTATGAAAATAAAAACAAAAGCTGATAGAGAAATGTTATTTAAGGATGCAAAGAGAGAGAAATCAAATAAGACTCTTATTGAAGATGATGCTAGTAAATCCAATTATGAAGATGAGGTATGTAAAAATTTTGATGAAATTTTATCCTTGTTTTCTAAGAACATAAAAGGAGTTATAAGGAAATACAAGGGTAAAATTCCCTTGAAATGTTTTGAGTGCGGTTCCTTTGGTCACTTTGGGGATAACTTTTCTCAAAAGAAAAAAGAATAAGATAGTGATGAAGATGATAGAAGGCCAAGAAAGTCGTGGAGGAAATAAGATGAAAAAGATAAATATTTTTCAAAGGGTAAGGATAAAAAGTTCTTCAAATAAAAAAGAATAAGCTTTTTATCTAAATATAAAGATGAAAAAGATAGTGAATCTGAATCTGAGAAATAATTTGCTGAGAAATCTAGAGAGAATACCTTTATTGTAGTGATGAATATTGAAAATTATGAGAGAAAAGGTTTTGAAGAAGAAGAAACTCAACTTGAATATCATCTAAAAGAAGAGATGAAATAATGTTTGAGGAAGATAATAAGTATTGAGATGAAAAACAAGAAGTTGATAAATGAAAATTACACATTAAACAATAAAGAAGGTTTTCCTAGTGAGAAAATCAAGATGGAAAAATAGATTTATGATCTGAATAATTCTATTTGTAATGCAAAGAATCTTAATGATCATCTTGAAGTAAAGCGGAAGGAAAAAAGAAGAAGAGTTGGAACTTATCCAAAAGAAACTTTATAAATCTAAATAAATAAATTTTAGTTTCAAATAATCTATCTCAGAAGTCGATGGAAGTTCTAGTAAGAATGAACCAAAGAAGGATCACAAGTGTGGCACACAAGTATAAGTGGTGCACAAGTGTATGTTGTGCACAAGTCATATTTCAAGATCATTACATCAAAATATGATAAAGGAAAGAAAGTGGTGTACAAGTAAAAAGAGGTGGGAAAGTCAAAATATGGAACCCAAGTATAACCAGCGTGCGTGTGTATGTTTCGTGCAAGTCATATTTCAATATCATCCTATCAAAATATGACAAAGGAAATAAAGTGGAATGTAAGTGATGGAGTGATGCGCAAGTGATGGAGCAACGTGGAAGTGATGTAGCGACGTGAAACAAGGAACAACACACAAGTGTATATGGTGTGTAAGTCACCAAAACGACTATAAATAGATGACTATCCTCCTCATTTTTCAATTCTCTACACTTAATAGATAATTTGATCCCTGATCGAACAAGTGGTAAAAATTGGTGCGCAAGATGAAGTGTCGCGCAAGTTGTGTGTTATACACAAAAGTGGCATGCAAGTAGAAGTGGCGTGCAAGTTATAAGTTGCGTTCAAGAATGGAGTTTTGTATAAGAAATGTTTTGTTTATAATCCCCAAGTAGTCCAAAAATTGTGAGTTGTTCACAATAGTGGCGCGCAAGTGGTAGTTGGCACATAAGTAGGAAGCCGCGCAAACTGGGCGGCGCGCAAGCAGTGAGGTGCACAAGTAGAGAGGCACACAAGTAGTGAGGCATGAATGAAGAGAGGCAAGCAAGAAGGGATGCATGAAAGAAGGGAGTGGCACACAAGCTATCTACACCAGGAGGTTCTTACAATCTTCTAGGTAGGAAAGTGAAGAATTGTTTTGAAAGATTTGATTTGTGAAAGTACATTAAAAAGAAGTGAAACATTACATTACCCTATTTGTGATAAGAGGGATAAAACACACTATTAGATTTTTTTCAAAGTACTAAATGAGTATAAGGGCATATCCTACCTGTTTTATTCTACATCAAAGGATTTTTTTCTAGTGGATTGTGTGGTACTGAATTGTTTTCGTACCATACTAAGGTCATAGCTATTCTTGTTGAGTAGTGAACCTTGTAAATATTGTGTTCATGTGATTATGTGTATCTAGTAGGGAATAAACTATTTAACATGAGGAAAATGTTATTTCAAAAAGAAGGAAACATAAAAATAAAATTGATATCACTGATTCACCCCATCCCCCTCTCAGTGACACTTGGATCCTGACTGGGAACTATAATTGGTATCAGAGGGAAGGTTACCTTCATTTGTTCTTTGCCGAAGTTTTAAAGAGAATTTGTGATGGAAAATATCAATTTCATGAATAGTAAGGGGATTTCGATATTTTATGGAAAGTGTTATCATATCTGGAAAGAAAGAATTTTGCATTATCTTTTGTCTCTTTGGTATGAAGTTCTTAAAACTAAAACTAATGGATTTCCTCCTATTGATGACAGGGTTCCTCTTACACCAGTTGATAAGAAGATTCTTGAGAATGATGGAAGAGATAAAAATGCATTACTCTCATATTTTTCTGAGAGTGAGTTCTTAATAGTGAAAGGTGTCACTAGAGATACAAGAATATGGGACAAGTTGAAGAACATCTATGAAGGAAATAAAAAAGTGAATAAGTAAAAACTATAAATCTGGAGGCTGAATTATAAAGACTTGAAAATTAGAGAATCTGAATCTATTGGGGAATTCTTTACCAGGTTAAATGACATTGTTAGTACAATCAGATATCTTGGTGAAAAGTTAGAGGATTCTACAATTGTTGAAAATATCATGAAAATTTTTCTTGAAAAGTTTGATGCTAAAGTGTCTTTATTAGGAGACAGAGACCCTGAAACATAATCTCTAGATGATTTTCATAGCACTCCAATTACTTATGTAATGAGAAGGGAGAAGGATATTAAGATAAAAGAAAAAGATGATTGAGAATTTTCATTCAAGGCTGTAAAGAGATAGAATTCAAAGAAGACTCTTATTGAAGATGATGCTGGTGAATCTGATTCTAAATATGAGGTATGTAAAAATTTTGATGAAATTTTATCCTTGTTTTCTAAGAATGTGAAAATAGGTACAGGGAAATACAAGGGTAAACTTACCTTGAATCTTTTGAGTGTGGAGCCATTGGTCACATTATGGCTAACTGTCCTTACAAGAATAAATAAGAAGACAATGATGATGAGGACAGACGGCCAAAAGGTCGTGCAAGAAACAAGATGACAAAGATAAATATTTTTCAAAGGGGGAGGATTAAAAGTTCTTCAAATCAAAAAGAAGAATATTTTTATATAATGATGATGATGAATAAGATAGTGAAGTTTAATCCGTGAAATCATTTTCTAAGAAATATAGAGAGAATTATTTTATTTCAGTAGTGAATAATGAAGATTACTGGGGAAACCGTTCTAAAGAAGAATAAACTCAACTTGAATATCATCTGAAATAAGAGTTGAAAGAATGTTTGATAAAGATTAGAATACTTGAGAAGGAAAACAAGAAGTCGATAAATGAAAATTCCACATTAAATAATCAAGAAGGTTTTCTTGATAAGAAAATAAATATGGAAAAAGAGATTTATGATCTGAAAAATTATCTTGAGAATACAAAGAATCGTAATGATCATATTGAAGTAAATCTGAAGGAAAAAGAAGAAGAGTTGGAACTTGTCTAACAGAAACTTTCTAAAGATAAAGAAATAAATATCTATTTCAAATAATCTATCTCATGAGTTGGTGAAATTTCTATTAATAATGAACTAAATATGTATCCAAAAAAGTTACCCTCCAAGGTTGAGAGGAAAGAAAGAACTATTTCTGATAAGAAAAAAGCTGGAAATGCTATGTATGTGGCCCAAGTCAGCAATGCTAAAAAATCAGAAGTACATAAAAATATTAAGTTCCGAAATATTTCTAATACTTCAGGTACAAATAAGTCTGAACAGAAATCTGAGCTGAAGAAGAAAGTTACGATTGAAAATAGGAAGGTTGATATTTAACATATTTATATTAAGAAGGTTGTTGATAAGCATGTTCACAACTCCGGTCAGTATAGAAGTTTTTTAAGGAAATATTCATTCTATGGTTACTGATGGTATTGTGGTGGATTCAGACACACATCAAACATGTGTTGGTTCAATAAAAAAACATTACTATTATTCCATAAGTTATGGAAGACAAGGTTTGAGGGGGAGTCAATCCTCTAAAAAAGGGATGTATGAGAAGAAAGTTCAAAAGAAATATGAGAAGGCTGGTGTGAAAGTTGAAAATTGGTTCCAACCATTAGAAACTATTTGTGAAAGATGTGAACATACTGGATATCTTTCTAAGGGATGTATCGTTTTATTTAAAACATAACAAAAGGTTCTTAACAAATCTCAAAAGCTAGAGGTGAAGACTGAAAAGGAAAAACAAAAAACTCTTATTTTTAAAACTGCCTTGAAAGCTACAAAATAAAAAAATCCATGTATTATTGATAGTGGGTGTTCTTATCATATGATAGGAGACTTAATGTTGTGGAAGAATGTGAAAGACTTCAAAGAAGGAATATTTACATTTGGAAATGATTAATCTCTAAGGATCAAAGGTGTTGGATCAGCCATCATCGGGAAATAAAAAATGAAATCTTATGAAACATTATATGGTGATGGGTTAAAGCATAATCTGATGAGTTTTTCACAACTCTTTGATGAGGGAAACAACATATTATTCAAAAAAATATGGGTTTGTTGTGAATGTGAAAATTATAGAAAGGTAGTTACAAGAGGCCAATGTACAAAAGAGAACTTATTCCAAGTTGGTGATTTATAGAACTCTTGTTACATGGGAATAGTGGATTGAAATTAGTTATGACATAAAAGGATGGGACATATATATTAGAGAAACCTGTGAAATTTATCAATGTGATACATTGTCCTAGATATGCCTGATTTATCAAGAAGAAGATATTGGTGTTGCGCAAATTTGTGAAAATGGAAAAATTGCAAACTCTATGCATAAGAGAGTTGGTATTAGTTCAAAACAACCCTCAGAACATATACATTCTAAAATATATGGACCAATGAGAAAGAAATCAAAAAATTTAGATAATTACTTCATTACTTTCATTGATGAATTTACTCGTATTACTTGTGTTATGTACATGAGACACAAGTCAGATGCTCTGAAAATGTTTAATACTTTTAAAAGGAAAGTAGAGAAGAAATGTGAGTATTCAGAGAAGAATTTGAGAATAGATAATGGTCAAGATTATAATAATAAAGAGTTTGAAATTTACCTTGAGAATCATAGAATTTTCTATGAGTTTCATTCACCATACACACCTCAACAAAATGGGGTTGCTGAAAGGAAGAATATAAGTCTGTTTGAAGTGGGGAGAACTATGTTACTTGAACATGGTATCTCTCATTATTATTGGAGGAAATCCATGAGTACTTTAGTGTATATTCAGAACTAATGTTTCTACAGGCCATATTCAGATATGACTATATATGAATTTTTTTATAAAAAAACTCCAAGTTTGAAACAATTAGCAATTTTTGGAAGGGTTTAAACCTTGGAAAGTTTGAACAAAGAGGATATGATGGAATTTTTCTTAGATAGGCTTCGGAAGAAATAGGATATATATGTTTCAAAATACAAATAGGAACGATATTCGATTCTATAGATGTGAAAGTTGTTGAAAATGTTGAGAAAGAAAAAGAAGAATTTTGCTGATATTGAAGTTGTGCAGGATAAGGGAAGTCTTGTTAACGATTCAGATAATGCTACCAATGGTTGTTATATTACTCAAGAAGAAGAATCAGACTCAACAATTTCATTTGATTAGGATGAAATTCAAATATCTCATCCTAGGCTAAGGAAGCAAGTAGTGTCTCAGATCATTATTGTTGATCAACATTAGAGGGTTCAAACAAGAACAACAAATGATGTTACATATACTTCATTGTATTCAAAAGTAGATCCAAATGATGTGAATGAAGCTTTTGAGCATCCAGAATGGATTTAGGCTATGAATGAAGATATTGATCAGATAGAAAAGAATGATACTTGGGAACTCATACCCAAGATGGATGATAAAAATGTTATTGGTACAAAATGGATTTTCTGGAACAAGCTGAATGAAGAAGGAAAAGTTATAAGGAACAAGGAAAGATTAGTGTGCAAAGGCTACTCACAAATTGAAGGTGTTGATTTTGATGAGACTTTTTCTCTAGTGGATAGATTATAAACAATCAGAATATTTCTTACTATTTCTACAAAATGAGGTTACAAATTTTTTCAAATGGATGTGAAGTCCAAATTTCTTAATTAAAATATCTATAAAGAATTCTACATTGAACAACTTTTTGCCTTTTTTGTTGGGAAAGATGAAAGTTATGTGTATAAGCAGAAGAAATCCATGTATGGGTTAAAACAAGCTCTAAGGGCATGGTATTCCAAACTGGATACTTGATTAAGGAAGATGAGTTTCAAAAAAGTAAGAGTTATCATCAATATTTACATCAAGGAATGTTAGGAGTCTTATCTCATTATAATTGTTTATGCTGATGAAATTATCTATGCTGGAAATGATGAAAGGTATTGTGAAATATTTTTTGAATAGATGAAGAAGTTATTTGAGATTTCCATGTTGGGATAAATGAAATACTTTCTTGGGTTACAAATCTTACAGAATAAGAACCAAAATTTTCTTTCTCAAGAAAATTATGCTAAGGAAATTCTGAAGAAGTTTGGCATGGTAAATTTGAAACTAGTTTTCACACCCATTTAAGTGGGAACCAAGTTTTCTAAAGATGGAGAAGGAAAGGAAGTTGATCATAAAGAGTTTCTAAAGATGATTGGAAGTTTTTTACATTTGACTGCCTTGAGACCCGACATTGTCTTTGTCGTTACCTTATGTGCAAGGTTTTAGAGTGCTCTTAAATAATTACATTTAATTACTGGAAAGAAGATTCTCATATATATCAAAGGCGCAACAAATTTTGGAATTACGTATGATGGAATAGAAAATATTAATTTTTTCGAGTATTCAGATGTTGATTGGGTAGGAAATGTTGATGATAGAAGATCCACATCTAGTGGAGTTTTCTTTCTGGGAAAAATTTGTGTTAGTTGGCATACAAAGAAATATAATTCAGTAACTCTTAGCATGGCTGAAGCTGAGTATATTGTTTCCACTCAAGCCACTACCCAACTTATGTGTATGAAGACTTAGTTAGAAGATATACTTGTTGAAGTGAAGCTACACTTACTCTTGGGATGCGATAATCAAAGTTCAATCAATCTTACAAGGGATCTAGTACAACATTCTCATTCAAGACACATGACATAAAGTACCACTTCATCAAAGAGTAGGTGGAGAAGAATTAATTGAACTTGGAGTACATTCCTACATTATAACAAGTTGCAGACATATTCACAAAACCTTTACCGAAAGAACCATTTGCTAAAATGAGGTTGAACATGGGAATCCAAACTTCTAATCATCAAGGTTGAGGTATGTGTGTTTGTCCCCTCTCTCTTTTAACATTTTTATAGTGTTTTCAAGGGGGATAATTGTTTCCTAAATATATCCTTATGGTTTCATGCATAAAGGGGGAGTTCTGGGTAAGCTGTGAATTTTTCATGTAAGTGTGTGAACTATTCTAACAGTTTGTTGGAATGATTTTAAGAAACCAATTTTTTTTCTACTAGGAGTTGAAGCTACGAAAGAAGGCTTGAAAGAAAAATAAGATGAGTATGTTTTGGATAAGGCAAGAGAATAATGTTGTAGTTGATTCTAATTTACAACTTTTTGACAACATGGTTTTTCTATCAATAATTATTTTTCCTATAATGAGCTATCTCACTTAGGCTTAGAATTGTTGATGAGTAATCCATTGATTGAGATTATAAAGTTTAGTGATTTATAAATCTTTTTTGATTATAAAATCAAAAGTGGGAGACTGTTAGGACCTATATGATTATGAATAATATCCTTTTTAGGAATTTCCTTTTGTTTTCAAGGAAGTTTGAAAAGAAAGAAGATCACTTCACTTTGTATAAGTGGTTGACGGAAGATAGGGAAGTTACAATACTTCCCATGGAAACTATGAAGATGCTTTTCTGATTTTTATTTCACAAATATCATAAGTTTAGTGATCTTGGGATAAAATCCTTATGAATGGTAGGGGAAATAAAGAAGTGTTTTTGGAAAAGTAACGAAAGTGGTGCGCAAGTATAAATTGCGTGAAAGTCAAAAAGTGGTGCACAAGTATAAATGTCACCCAAGTGTATGTTGCAAGAAATTCATATTTCTACATCATTATATCAAAATATGAAAAAGGAAAGAAAGTGGCATGCAACTATAAATGGTGTGCAAGTGCGGCATGAAAGTATAAGTGGCGTGTAAGTGTATGTTGCACACATGTCATTTTTCAAGATCATCACATCAAAATATGACAACAGAAAGAAAGTGGTGCACAAGTATAAATGGAGTGAAATTGTGGTGTGCAAGTATAAGTGGAGCGCAAGTGTATGTTGCACGCAAGTCATATTTCAACATCATCACATAAAAATATGACAAAGGAAAGAAAGTGGTGCGCAAGTCAAAAGAGGCGTACAAGTAAAAAATGGAGCACAAGTATAAGCGGTGCGCAAGTGTTTGTTGCGTGCAAGTAGTATTTTAACATAATCATATCAAAATATGATAAAGGAAAGAAAGTTGTGTGCAAGTGATGGAGCGGCGCGCAAGTGATGGAGCAACGCGAAAGTGATGGAGCAACGCGCAAGTAGGAAGGGAAAACAAGTTTATGTGGTGTTCAAGTCACCAAAAAACCTATAAATAGATGACTAGCCTCCTCATTTTTCAATGCTCAACACTTAAGAGAAAATTTGAACTCTAATCGCGCAAGTGGTAGAAAGTGGCACACAAGTTGAAGTGCCGCACAAGTTGTGTGTTATGCACAAAAGTGGCACCCAAGTAGAAGTGGTGTGCAAGTTATAAGTTACAAGCAAGCAGGGAGTTGTGTTCAAGAAGTGTTTTTCTTATATAATCCTGAGGTGGTGAAAAAATTGTGAGTTGTGTATAATAGTGGTGCTCAAGTAGTTTTTTGCACGTAATTTGGAAGGTGCGAACGTAGGGTGGCACGCAAGAATTGAAGGGGCACAACCAGAGCGATGCTCAAGTAGTGAGGTGTGTAAGAAGAGAGGCACACAAGTAGGGAGACACGCAAGAAGGGAGTGGCATGCAAGCTGTTTTCACTAGGAGGTTCTTACCAGCTTCTGGGTGGGAAAGTAAAGAATTTTTTTGAAAGATTTGATTTTTGAAAGTTCATTAAGATGCACAAAAACATTACATTAGCCTATTTGTGCTAAGAGAGATAAAACACACTATTGGATTGTTTTCAAAGAGGTACATGAGTGTAAGGTTATATCCTACTCATTGTATTCCACATCAAAGGATTGTTTTCTAGTGGATTGTGTGGCACTGGATTATTTCCGTAACATACCAAGGATGCAGATACTCTTGTTGAGTAGTGAAACTTGTAAATCTTGTGCTCTTGTGTTTGTGTGTGTTCATTGGGGAAGAAACTCTTTAACAGGAGGCGAAGGTTGTTTCAAAAAGAAGGAAATGTAAAAAAGAAAATTGATATCACTGATTCACCCCTCCCCCTCTCAGTGATACTTGGATCCTAGGGAACTACAATTGGTATTAGAGGGAAGGTTACCTTCGTTAGTTCTTTGCTGAAGTTTTGAAGAGAAGTTGTGATGGAAAATATGAATTGCGTGAACAATATGGGGATTCAGATATTTTATGTAAAGAATTTTCATATCTGTAGAGATAGAATGATGCCTTATCTTATGTCTCTTAGGTTTGATGTTCTTGAAACTACAACTGATGGATTTCCTCCTATTGATCAAAAGGCTCCTCTTACACCTACCGATAAGAAGAATTTTGAGGATGATGGAAGAGATAAAAATGCATTACTCTCATCTCTTTCTAAGAGTGAGTTCTTAAGAGTGAAAGGTGTCGCTACAACTAAAGGCATCTAGGATAAGTTGAATAATATCTATGAAGGAAATGCAAAAGTGAAGAAGGAAAAACTACAACTATGGAGGCTGAAGTATAAAGACTTGAAAATGGGAGAATCTGAATCTTTTGGGGACTTATTTTCTAGGGTAAATAACATTTTCATTACAATCAGATGTCTTGGTGAAAATTTTGTGGATTCTATAGTTGTTGAAAAGATCTTGAGAATTCTTCCTGACAAGTTTGATGCTAAAGTGTCATCATTAGAAGACAGAGACCCAAAAAACATTATCTCTGGATTATTTTTATAGCACTCTCATTACTTAAAAAATGATAAGGGGGAAGACTATAAAGATAAAAACAAAAGATGATAGATAAATGTCAATCATGGATGCAAAGAGGGAGAAGTCAAAGAAGTATCTTATTAAAGATTATGCTGGTGAATCTGATTCGGAAGATGTGGTATGTAAAAATTTTAATGAAATTTTATCCTTATTTTCTAAGAATTTAAAAGGAGGTATAGGGAAATATAAGGGTAAAATTCCCTTTAAATTTTTTGAGTGTGGTGTCTTGGTCACTTTGCAGCTAAATTCCCTCAAAAGAATAAAGAAGAAGATAGTGATGGTGATGATAGAAGGCCAAGAAGGTCATGGAAGAAACAAGATGACCATGATAAATATTTTTCAAAGGGGAAGGTTAAAAAGTTCTTCAAATCAAGAAGAAGTATATTTTTTATGTAAAGATGAATATGAATACGATAGCAGAGCTGAATTTGAGAAATCATTTTCTAAAAAATATAGATAAAATACCTTTATTGTAGTAGTGAATAATAAAGATTATGGGAGAAACAGTTCTGAAGAATAAGAAACTCAACTTGAATATCATATGAAATAAGAGTTGAAATAATGTTTGGGGAATATAATAAGGCTTGAGAAGAAAAACAAGAAGTTTATAAATGAAAATTCCACATTAAAAAATCAAGATGGTTTTCCTGATGAGAAAATAAAGATGGAAAAAGTGATTGATTATCTGAATAATTCTCTTGAGAATGCAAAGAATCGAAATGATCATCATGAAGTAAAGATGAATGAAAAAGAAGAAGAGTTGGAACTTGTCCAACAAAAACTTTCTAAAGATAAAGAAATAAATAGCAGTTTCAAACAATCTATCTCAAATGTTAAAGAAAATTTTATTAAGAAATAACCAAATAAGGATCCACAAAATTTACCTTAAAAGGTTGATAGGAAAGACGACACTAGTTCTGATAAGAACAAATATGGAAAAGCTATGTATGTGTCCATAGTCAGTAATGCTAAAAAATTAGAAGTATATAAAAATACTAAGTTTAGAAATATTTCTAATACTTTCGGTACTGATAAGTCTAAATAGAAATCTGAACCGAGGAAGAATGTTACGATTGAAAATAGTAAGTTTGATAGTCAACAGAGTTATATTAAGAAGGTTTTTGAGAAGCATGTTCACAACTCCGGTCAGTATAGAAGTTTTAGAAGGAAATATTCTATCTACGGATACTACTGGTATTTTTGTGGATTTAGAAACACTGAAAACATGTGTATGTTCAATAAAAAATATTACTACTATTAAACAAGTTATTGAAGATAAGGTTTTAGGGGGAGTCAATCCTCTCAAAAAGGGAAGTACAAGATTAAAGTTCAGAAGAAATCTGAGAAGGTTGGTGTGAAAGTTGAAAATAGGTTCCAACCATTAGAAACTATTTGTGAAAGATGTGAACAACCTGTACATCTTTCTAAGGGATGTATTTCTTTGTTTCTAGAACAACAAAAGGTTCTTAAGAAATCTCAAAAGTTGGAGGTGAAGAATGAAAAGGAAGAACAAAAAGATCTTATTTTTGAAACTGCCTTGAAAGCCACAAAAGAAGAACATCCATGGATTATTGACAGTGAGTGTTCTTCTCATCTGAAATGAGACTTAAATTTGTAGAATAATGTGAAATACATCAAAGAAGGATCAGTTACATTTAGAAATGATGAATCTCTGAGGATTAAAGGTGTTGGATCAACCATCATCGGAAAATAAAAATATGAAATCTATGAAAACATTATATGTTGATGATTTGAAACATAATCTGTAGAGTGTTTCAAAACTCTGTGAAGAGGGAAACAAAGTATTTTTCAAAAAATATGGGTCTGTTTTGAAAATTGAAAATGATGGAAAGGTTGTTATAAGAGGCCAACATAAAAAAGGGAACTTATTCTAAGTTGGGGAAGTACATAACTCTTATTACATGGTCATTTTGGATTAAAATTAGTTATGGCATAAAATGTTGGGACATATATGTCATAGAAACATGTGCAAGTTATCAACATGATACAATGTCCTAGATATGCCTGATTTATCAAGAAGAATAGATTGGTGTTTCACTATTTGTGAAAATGGAAACATTACAAATTCTATGCATAAGAGAGTTGAAATTAGTTCAAAACAACCCTTGTAACCTATACATTATGATATCTGTGTACCAATGGGAAAGAAATCAACAAATGGAGATATGTACTTCATTGCTTTCATTGATGAGTTTACTCGCATTACTTTTGTTATGTGCATGAGACACAAGTCATATGATCTAAAAAATGTTTAATACTTTTAGAAGGAAAGAAGAGAATGAATGTGAGTATTCAGTAAAGAATTTGAGAAAAGGAAATGGTGTAGAGTATAAGAATTAATAGTTTGATAGTTACCAATAATGGAATTCGGCATGAGTTCAGTTCACTATACACACCTAAAAAAAATGGGGTTTCAGAAAGTAAAAATATAAGTCTTGTTAAAATGGGGAGAATTATGTTTCTTGAACATGGTATCTCTCATTATTATTGAAGTAAAACCATGAGTACTTCAATGTATATTCAGAACTGATGTTTCTACAGGCCACATTTTGATATGACTCCATATGAAATGTTTTATGAAAAAAAACTAAGTTTGAAACAATTAAGAGTTTTTGGGAGTCCATGCATCAGAAAGAAAAGTGTGTAAACCTTGGAAAGTTTTAAAAAATAGGAGATGATTAAGTCTTTCTTGGATATTCTTCTTAAGGAAGAGGATACAGATGTTTCAACAAAGAAACAGGAAGAATCGTCAATTGTGTAGATATGAAATTTGTTGAAAATGTAGAGAAAGAAAAGAAGACTATTGCCGATATAGAAGTTGACCAGGATAAGGGAATTCTTGTTAATGACCCTAATAATGATACCAATAGTGGTAATCCTACTCAAGAAGAAGAATTAGACTCATCAATTTCAAGGGCTTAGTATGAAATTCAAATAGATCATCCTAGACTGAGGAAGCAAGTAGAGGCTCGGAACATTATTAGTGATCAACATCAGAGAGTTCAAACAAGAAGAAAGACAAATGCTATTACAGATACTTTGTTCTATTCAAAAGTGGATCCAAATGATGTGAATGAATCTTTTGAGCATCTAGAATGGATTCCGGCTATGAATGAAGAGCTTGATCAGATAGAAAATAATGATACTTGGGAACTTGTAGCCAAGACGGATAACAAGAATGTTATTGGTACAAAATGGGGTTTTTGGAACAAACTGAATGAATAAGTTGAAGTGATAAGGAACAAGGAAATATTAGTGTGAAAATGTTACTCACAAATTGTGGCTTTTTTGTTTCTAAAGATGAAAGTTATGTGTGTAAGCTGAAGAAATCCTTGTATGGGTTAAAACAAACTCCAAGGGCATGGTATTCCAAACCGGATACTTTCTTAAGGAAGATGAGTTTCAAGAAAGGAAGAGTTGACATCAATATTTAAATCAAGGAATGTCATGAGTCTTCCCTCATTTTAATTGTTTATATTGACAAAATTATCTTTGCTAGAAAGGATGAAAGGCCTTGTGAAATTTTTTCTAAATATATGAAGAAGCTGTTTGAGATGTCCTTGATGGGATTAATGAAATACTTTCTTGGGTTACAAATCTTACAGAAGAAGAACAACATTTTTATTTCTCAAGAAAAGTATGCTAAGGAACTTCTGAAGAAGTTTGGCAAGGAAGATTAGAAACCAGTTTCCACACCAATTTCAATGGGAACCAAGTTTTCTAAAGATGAAGAAGGAAAGGAAGTTGATCAGAAATAGTTTAGAAATATGATTAGAAGTTTATTATATTTGACCACCTCAAGACCCGGCATTTTCTATGCTATTACCTTATGCACAAGGTTTCATAGTTCTCTTAGAGAATAACAATTAATTTCTGGAAAAAGGATTCTCAGATATATTAAGGGCATAATATTTTTTGGAATCAGGTATGTTGGTGAAGAAAATATTGAATTGTTTGGGTATTCAGATGCTGATTGGGCAGAAAATGTTGATGATATAAGATCTACATATGGTGAAGTTTTCTTTTGAGGGGAAAGTTGTGTTAGTTGGCATACAAAGAAATAGATTTTAGTAACTCTTAGCATGACTAAAGCTAAGTATGTTGCTTCCACTCAAGCCACTACCCAACTTATGTGAATGAAGACTCCGTTGGAAGATCTACTTGTTGAATTGAAGCTACCCTTACTCTTGGGATGTGATAATCAGAGTGAAATCAATATTAAAATGAATATGGTACAACATTACTATTCAAGACACATTGACATAAAGTAGTATTTCATTAAAGAGCAGGTTGAGAAGAATGAATTGAACTTGGAGTATGTTCCTATATTGGAACAAGTTGTGCACATATTCACAAAACCTTTACTGAAAGAACCATTTGCTAAAATGAGGTTGAACATGGGTTTCCAACCTTCTTCTATTCAATTTTGAGGTACGTATGTCTCTCCCCTATCTCTTCTTACCTTTGTATAGTGTTGTCAAGGGGGATAATTATTTCATAAATCTATCCTTATGGTTGTATGTATAAAGGGGGAGTTGTGGGTAAGCTGTGAATTTAGCATGTAAGTGTGTGAACTATTCTAACAGTTTGTTGGAGTGATTTTAGAAAAAATTTGTATTTTTCTACTAAGAGTTGAAGCTATGGAAGAATGATTGGAATAAAAAGAAGATGAGTATGTTTTGGAGAAGGCTAGAGAATAATGTTTTAGTTGATTCATATTTACTACTTTTGCACATCATGATTTTTATGTCAATAATTGTTTTTTTCCTATAATGAGTTAGCTCACATAGGTTTATAATTTTTGATGAGTAATCCATTGCTTGAGATTACAATGTTCAATGATTTATGAATCTTTTTTGACAACAAAATCCAAAGGGGGAGACTGTTAGGACAAAGCTGATTATGAATAATATCCTTTTCAGGTATTGTGTTTTGTGGTCACGGAAGTTTGAGAAGAAAGGAAATCACTTCACTTTGTATAAGTGGTTTATGTAAGATAGGGAAGTTACAATACTTCCCATGTTAACTATGATGATTCTTTGCTAATTTTTTTTTCAAAAATATCATAAGTTTGGAGAGATTGTGATGAAATATTTATGAACGATAGGGGGAGTAAGGAAGTGTTTTTGGAAAAGGAATGAAAGTGGCGCACAAGTATAAATGAAGCGCAAGTAAAAAAGTGGCGCACAAGTATAAATTTCATGAAAGTCAAAAAGTGGAACACAAGTATAAGTGGCGCGCAGGTGTATGTTGTGCAAAATTCATATTTCAACATCATCATATCAAAATATGACAAATGAAATAAAGTGGCACACAAGTATAAATTATGCGCAAGTGTGGCGTGCAAGTATAAATGGCACACAAGTGTATGTTGCACGTATATCATATTTTAAGATAATCATATCAAAATACGACAAGAGGAAGAAAGTGGTGCGCAAGTATAAATGGCGCAGAAGTGTAGCGCACAAGTATAAGTGGAGTGAAAGTGTATGTTGTGCGCAAGTCATATTTCAAGATCATCATATCAAAATATGACAAAGGAAAGAAAGTGGCGCGTAAGTCAAAAGAGGTGCGCAAGTCAAAAATGGTGTGCAATTATAAGTGGTACACAAGTGTATGTTGCGCGCAAGTCATATTTTAACATAATCTTATCAAAATATGACAAAGAAATGAAAGTGGAGCATAAGTGATGGAACGAAGCGCAAGTGATGGAGGAGCACACAAGTGATGGAGAGACGTGCAAGTAGGAAGGGCGCACAAGTGTATGGGGTGCGTAAGTCACCAAAATTCCTATAAATAGATGACTAGCCTCCTTATTTTGCAATGCTCAACACTTAAGATAAAATTTGAGCTCTAATCGTGAATGTGATAGAAAGTTGAACGCAAGCTGAAGAGCCACACAAATTGTGTGTTATTGATAAAAGTGGTACGCAAGTAGAAGTGGAACACAAGTTATAAGTTGCATCCAAGAAGGGAGTTTTGTGCAATAAGTGTTTTGTTTATAATCCTACAATGGTGCACAAATTGTGAGTTGTGTACAATAGTGGTGTGCAAGTAGTTTTTTACATGCAAGTAGGAATCCATGCAAGTAGAGTGGCGCGCAATCAGTGAGGTGCGCAAGCAGAGTGGCGCTCAAGTAGTGAGGCACATAAGCAAAGAGGCACGAAATTAGGGAGGCACGCAAGAAGGGAGTGGTGGGCAAGCTGTTTTTACCAGGATGTTCTTACTAGCTTCTGGGTATGAAAGTGAATAATTGTTTTGAAATATTTGATTTGTGAAAGTTCATTAAGAAGCACAAAAACATTACATTACCCTATGTGTGCTAAGAGGGAGAAAACACACTATTGGATTGTTTTTAAAGTGCTCCATGAGTGTAAGGGAATATCCTACTTATTTTATTCTACATCAGAGGATTGTTTTATAGTGGATTGTGTGGCACTGGATTATTTCCATACCATACCAAGGACGTAGCTACTCTTGTTGAGTAGTGAAACTTTTAAATCTTGTGTTACTGTGGTTTTGTGTGTTCATCAGGGAAGAAACTCTTTAACAGGAAGCAAAGCATGTTTCAAAAATAAGGAAAGATAAAAAAATTGATATCACTAATTCACCCCTCCCCCTCTCATTGATACTTGGATCCTGACTAGGAACTACAATTTGTATCAGAGGGAAGGTTACCTTTGTTTTTTCTTTACTAATGTTTTAAAGAGAAGTTATGATAGAAAATATGAATTGCATGAAAATTTAGGGGATTCCGATATTTTATGGAAAGAATTATCATATCTAGAATGATAAAATGATGCATTATCTTATGTATCTTGGGTTTGAAGTTCTTGAAACTACAACTGATGGATTTCCTCATATTGATGAAAAGGTTCCTCTTACACCTTCCGATAAGAAGAATCTTGAGAATGATGGAAGAGCTAAAAATTCATTACTCTCGTCTCTTTATGAGAGTGAGTTCTTAAGAGTGAAAGGTTTCAATACCATTAAAAGCATCTAGGATAAGTTGAAGAACATATATGAAGGAAATAAAAAAGTGAAGAAGGAAAAACAACAAATCTGGAGGCTGAAGTATGAAGATGTGAAAATAGGAGAATCTGAATCTGTTGGAGAGGTATTTACCAGGGTAAATGACATTTTCATTACAATCATATGTCTTGGTGAAAAGTTGGAGGATTATACAGTTGTTGAAAAGATCTTGAGAATTCTGCCTGAAAATTTTGATGCTAAAGTGTCTTCATTAGTAGACAGAGACCCTGAAACATTATCTCTGGATGATTTTCATAGGACTCTCAGTACTTATGAAATGAGAAGGGATAATAATATGAAGAGAAGAACAAAATATAATAGAGAAATTTAATTCAAGGCTATAAAGAGAGATAATTCAAAGAAGACTCTTATTGAAGATGATGCTGGTGAATCCGATTCTGAAGATGATGTATGTAAAAATTTTGATGAAATTTTATCCTTGTTTTCTAAAAATGAGAAAGGAGGTATAAAGAAATACAAGGGTAAAATTAACTTGAAATGTTTTGAGTGTGGAGACATTGGTCACTTTGTGGCTAACTTTCCTCAAAGGAATAAAGAATAAGACAGTGATGATGATGACAGAAGGCCAAGAAGGTCATGGAATAAACAAGCTAACAAAGATAAATATTTTTCAAAGGGGAAGGATAAAAAGTTCTTCAAATAAAAAAGAATAAGCATTTTATGTAAAGATGAAGATGAATAAGATATCAAAGCTGAATCTAAGAAATCATTTTCTGAGAAAGAGAGAGATAATACCTTTATTTCATTATTGAATAAATAAGATTACTGGAGAAACAGTTCTGAAGAAGAAGAAACTCAACTTGAATATCATCTGAAATAAGAGTGGAAAGAATGTTTGGAGAATATCAGAAGGATTGAGAATGAAAAAAAATTTGATATATAAAAATTCATCATTAAACAATCAATATGGTTTTCTTGATAATACAATCAAGATGGAAAAAGAGATTTATGATCGGAATAATTCTCTTGAGAATTAAATGAATCGTAATGATCATATTAAAGTAAAGTTGAAGGAAAAAGAAAAATATTTGGAACTTGCCCAACAGAAACTTTCTAAAGCTAAAGAAATAAATATCAGTTTCAAACAATCTATCTCAGAAGTTAGTAAAAGTTCTATTAAGAATGAACCAAATAAGGATCCACAAAAGTTACATTCAAATGTTGAGAGGAAAGAAAGAACTGGTTATAATAAGAACAAATTTGTAAAGCCTATGTATGTGGTCATAGTCAGCAACGCTGAAAAAACATAAGTACATAAAAATCATGAGTTCAGAAAGATTTCTAATACTGTAGGTACTGATAAGTCTGAACATAAATCTATGTTGCAGAAGAATTCTATGATTGAAAACAAGAAGGTTGATGGTCAGCAGAGTTCTATTAAGATGGTTTTTGAGAAGCATGTTCCCAAATCAACTAGTATAGATGTTTTAGAGGGAAATATTCATTATATGGTTACTGCTGGTATTTTGGTGGATTCGTAAATGCTAGAAACATGTGTTGGTTCAATAAAAAACATTACTACTATTTCACAAGTTATGGAAGACAATGTTTGAGGGGGAGTCAATCCTCTCAAAAAGGGAAGTACGATAAGAAATTTCCAAAGAAATCTAAGAAGGCTGGTGTGATAGTTGAAAATAGGTTCCAATCATTGGAAACTATTTGTGAAGGATGTGAACAACCTGTACATCTTGCTAAGGGGTGTCATGTTTTGTTGCCAGCACAACAAAAGGTACTTAACATATCTCAGAAGCTAGAGGTGAAGAATGAAAAGGAAGAACAAAAAAGATCTTGTTGTTGAAACTGCCTTGAATGCTACAAAAGGAGAATGACCATGGATTCTTTATAGTGGGTGTTCTTCCCATATGATGGGAGACTTAAAGTTTCTGAAGAATGTGGATGAATTAAAAGAAGGAATAGTTACATTTATAAATGATGAATATATGAATATCAAAGGTGTTGGATCAGCCATTATCAGGAAAAAAAATGAAATCTAAGAAAAAATTATATGTTGATGGGTTGAAACATAATCTGCTGAGTGTTTCCAAACTCCATGACAAGGGCAAAAAAGTTATCTTCAGAAAAGATGAGTTTGTTGTGAAAAGTAAAAATGATAAAAATGTAGTTACAAGAGGCCAATTCACAAAAGGGAACTTTTTCCAAGTTGGTGAAGTACAAAACTCTTGTTACATGGGTATGGTGGATGAAAATCAGTTATGGCATAAAAGGATGGGACATATGTGTCATAGAAACATGTTCAAGTTATCAATGCGAGACAATGTCTGAGATATTCGTAATTTATCAAGAAGAAGAGATTGATGTTTTTCTATTTGTGAAAAAGGAAAGATTACAAAATCTATGCATAAGAGAGTTGAAATTCGTTAAAAACAACTATTAGAACTTTTATATTCTGATATTTGTGGACTAATGATCAAGAAATCAATAAATGGAGATAAGTACTTCATTAATTTCATTGATGACTTTACTCACATTTACTTGTGTTATGTATATGAGACAAAATTTAGATGCTCTGAAAATGTTTAAGACTTTCATGAGGAAATCAGAGAAGGAATGTGAGTATTCAATGAAGAAGTTGAGAACTGATAATGGAAGAGAGTATAAGAATGAAGAGTTTGAATATTAACTTGAGAAGCATGTAATTTAGCATGAGTTCATTTCACCATACACACCTCAACAAAATGGGGTTGCTTAATGGAAGAATAGAAGTCTGGTTGAAATGGGGAGAACTTTGTTACTTGAACATGGTCTCTCTCATTTTTATTGGAGGCAATCCACGAGTACTGTAGTGTATATTCAGAACCGATGTTTCTATAGGCCACATTCTGATATTACTCCATATTAAATGTTTTATGAAAAAACTCTAATTTTTAAATACTTAAGAGTTTTTGGGAATCCATGCATCATAAAGAAAAAGGGTGTAAACCTTGGAACGTTTGAACAAATTGAAGATGATGGAATTTTTCTTGGCTATGATTCCAAAGGAAGAGGATATATATGTTTGAATAAAGTAATAGGAAGAATCGTCGATTCTGTAGATGTGAAAGTTGTTTAGAATGTTGAGAAATAAAAGAAGACTTTTGTCGATATAGAAGTTGAGAAAGATAAAGAAAAGTCTTGTTAACGTTTTTGATAATGATACCAACAGTGGTAATCCAACTCCAAAAGATGAATCAAACTCATCAATTTTAAGTGATGAGGATGAAATTCATATATCTTATCCTGGGCTGAGGAAGAAAGTAGAGGCTCAAAACATTATTGGTGATCAACATCAGAAGGTTCAAACAAGAAGAAAATATTTTTGTTACACATAATTCTTTGTATTCAAAAGTGGAGACAAATAATGTGAATGAAGCTTTTGAGCATCCAGAATGGATTCAGGCTATGAATAAAGAGCCTGATCAGATATAATAGAATGATACTTGGGAACTCATACCCATGTTTGATGACAAAAATTTTATTGGTACAAAATGGGTTTTCTAGGATAACATGAATAAATAAGCCGAAGTGATATGGAACAAGGAAAGATTAGTGTGCAAAGGTTACTCAAAAATTGAAGGTGTTAATTTTGATGAGACTTTTCCTCTAATGGATATATTTGAAACAATCAGAATATTTATTTCTATTGCTGCACAACCTGGTTACAAAAATTTTCAAATGGATGTGAAGACCACATTTCTTAATGGAAATATTGATGAAGAAGTTTTCATTGAACAACATTGGGGATTTGTTATTGGGAAATATTAAAGTTATGCATGTAAGCTGAATAAATAATTGTATGGGTTAAAACAAGCTCCAAGGGTGTGATATTCCAAATTGGATACTTTCTTAAGGAAGAAGAGTTTTAAGAAAGGAAGAGTTGACAAAAATCTTTAAATCAATTAATTTCAGGAGTCTTATCTCATTGAAACTGTTTATGTTGATGACATTATCATTGTTGTAAATGATGAAAGGTATTACGGAAGATTTTCTGAAGAGATGAAGAAGTTGTTTGAGATGTCCATGCTGAGAGAAATGAAATACTTTCTTGGGTTACAAATCTTATAGAAGAACCACATTTTTATTTCTCAAGATAAGTATTCTAAAGAACTTCTAAAGAAGTTTTTCATGGAAAATTATAAATTAGTTTCCACACAAATTTCTATGGGAATCAAGTTGCCTAAAGATGGACAAGGAAATGAAGTTGATCAGAGGGAGTTTCAAAAGCTGATTGAAATTTTATTATATTTGACTACCTCAATACCCGACATTGTCTGTGTCGTTACTTTATGGGAAAGGTTTCAGAGTTCTCCTAAAGAATCAAATTTAATTGATAGAAGGAAGATTATTAGATATATAAAAGGCACAACAAATTTTTGAATCAGGTATGACGGTACATAATATATTAATTTGTTCGGGTATTCAGATTCTGATTGGGTAGGAAATGTTGATGATAGAAGATCGACATCTGGTGGAGTTTTATTTCTCGTTAAAAGTTGTTTTAGTTTGAATAAAAAGAAATATAATTCAGTAACTCTTAACACAGATGAATCTGAGTATGTGGCTTCCACTCAACCTGCTACCCAACTTATGTGGATGAAGACACATTTGGAAGATCAACTTGTTGAAGTGAAGCTAACCTTACTCTTGGGATGTGATAATTACAGTGAAATCAATCTTATAAGAAATCCATTACAACATTCTCACTAAAAAACATTGACATAAAGTTCCCCTTAATCAAAGATATGGTAGAGAAGAATGAATTGAAGCTGAAGTATGTTCCTACATTGGAAGAAGTTAAGGACATATTCACAAAACCTTTACTGAAGGAACCATTTTCTAAAATGAGGCTGAACATGGGTGTCTATCCTTCTTCTGATCAAGGTTGAGGTACGTGTGTCTGCACCTTCTCTCTTATTACCTTTGGATAGTGTTTTCAAGGGATATAATTGTTTCATAAATCTATATGTATGGTTTCATGTATAAAGGGGGTGTTGTGGGTAAGCTGTGAATTCTGCGTGTAAGTGTGTGGACTATTATAATATTTTGTTGGAATAGTTGTAGGAAAAAATTTTTTTTGTATACTAGGAGTTTAATCTGTGGAAGAAGGTTTGGAAGAAAAATAAGATGAGTTTGTTTTGGAGAAGGCGAGAGAAGAATGCTTTAGATGATTCATAGTCACTACTTTTAGACAACATGGTTTTGCTGTCAATTATTCTTGTTTCCTACAATGAGTTAGCTCATGTAGGCTTAGAATTATTGATGAGTAATCCGTTTCTTGAGATTACAATGTTGACTGATTTATGAATCTTGGTTGACAACAAAATCCAAAGGGAGATATTGTTAAGAAAAAACATATTATGAAGAATATCCTTTTCAGTTATTGTCTTTTGTTGTCAATGAAGTTTGAAAATAAAGGAGATCACTTCACTTTGTATAAGTGGTTGATGGAATATAATTAAGTTACAATACTTCCCATGGTAACTATAATGATGCTTTTATGATTTGTATTTCACAAATATCAAAAGTATGGCGAGCTTGTGTTGAAAACCTTATGAAGTATAGGGGGTGTAAAGAAGTGTTTTTGGAAAAGGAATGAAAGTGGAACTCAAGTATAAATGGCATGCAAGTCAAAAAGTGGTGAACAAGTATAAATAAAGTGAAATTCAAAAAGTTTCATGCAAGTGTATTTTGCATGAAATTCATATTTCAACATCATCATATCGAAATATGATAAAGAAAAGGAAGTGTCTCACAAGTATAAATGGTTCTCAAGTGTGGTGCGCAAGTATAAGTGGTTCACAAGTGTATGTTACATGCAAGTCATATTTCAAGATCATCACATCAAAATATGACAAAGGAAATAAAGTGGAACGCAAGTATAAATGGTGTGCAAATGTGGTGCGCAAGTATAAGTGGCGCGCAAGTGTATGTTCCATGCAAATCATATTTCAAGATCATCACATCAAAATATGACAAAGAAAATAAAGTGGCGCGCAACCCAAAAGAGGCGTGCATGTCAAAATGTGGCATGCAAGTATAAGAGGCACGCAAGTGTATGTTTCATGCAAGTAATATTTCAACATGATCATATAAAAATATGACAAAGAAAATAAAGTGGCGCACAAATGATGGAGTAGCGCACAAGTGATAGTGTAGTGCGCAAGGTATGGAGCAGCGCACAAGTAGGAAGGGCGCGCAAGTGTATGAGGTGCGCAAGTCACCAAAATTTATATAAATCGATGACTAGACTCCTCATTTATCAATGCTCAACACTTAAGAGAAAATTTGAGCTCTTATCGTGTAAGTGTTAGAAAGTGGTGTGCAAGCTGAAGTGTCGCGCAAGTTGTGTGTTATGCACAAAAGTGACACTCCAGTAGAAGTGACGTGCAAGTTATAAGTTACACGCAAGCAGGGAGTTGTGTGCAAGAAGTGTTTTGTTTATACTCCTAAAATGGTGAAAAAAGCGTTAGTTGTGCACAATAGTGGCATGCAATTAGTTTTTGGTACGTAAGTAGGAATCCACATAAGCAGGGCAGCGTGCATGCAGTGAGGTTCGCAAGCAGAGAAAAGCTCAAGCAGTGAGGCACACATATAGAGAGGCGTGCAAGTAGGGAGGCACACAAGTAGGGAGTGGCGCATAATCTATTTGCACCAGGAGTTTCTTACCAGCTTCTAGGTAGGAAAGTGCAATTTTTTTTGAAATATTTTATTTTTGAAATTTCATTAAGAATTATGGAAACATTAGATTTACCTATTTGTGATAAGAGGGAGAAAAAAAACTATTAGATTGTTTTCAAAGTGATACACGAGTGTAAGGGAATATCCTACTCATTGTGTTCTACATAAAAGGATTGTTTTTTAGTGGATTTTGTGGTACTGTATTGATTCCATACCATACTAAGGACGTAGCTACTCTTGTTGAGTAGTGAACCTTGTAAATCTTGTGTTCATGTGGTTGTGTGTGTTCAACAGGGAATAAACTATTTAACCAGAGGCGAAGGTTGTTTAAAAAAAGGAAACATAAAAAGAAAATTGATATCACTAATTCACCCCCTTCCCCTCCCAGTGATACTTAGATCCTGACTGGGAACTACACATTAAAGCAAGACACATTGCATAAAAATCATTTAATTTGTGTAATCATTAAGTTGATACTACACATTATGAAATTATGTGTCATGTCATGTATGTTATTTTTCATTAAGAATAAACTATATATGAGTATAATACATGTTGGGTATATTCGAATGGTTATTCACCGTGTTTCCTCCAAGGTACATTTATGTACACAATTAATTTTAAATGTTTTTTTTAAATTATAATCGATGAGAATCTCAAGGAAATTCAGATGATAATTAAGATAAAAGAATTGATTAATTAAAGGTAATAATTAATTAATTCAAGAACGATTTATTTTAAATAATAGAGATTAATAATTTATTTCTGGTTTTATAAAATACATAATTTGTTCCATGCATGTGGATGATCATGGGCTAGATTGTATCTTTATATGTGATTGGTTTCATTTAATTTATTATTAAATTAAATTTTTGTCATGTGTGCCTTCTCTCCGATTTTTATATAGGGCATGTGTGTCTGTGGTTTATTTTATGTAAAACGTTTCCCCCCTCATCTACAAGTTAGTAAATGGCATATATAATAGATGAAGCTCCCAATCTAGTCAAGGCAGTTCAAGTTCTGAGCTGAGGTGAAACCAATCCAAGGATATACATAGGTGGACAGGTGGAAAGATGTAACATGAACCTTAATTGGTTCAAGGTGTTTTCCCCCAGGACAATGGTTAGTTTATCAACTACTAGATAAACTAACATTTATTATAAGATCATGATCATACCACTTGATTATTTTATTTCTATAAAGTTTCATAGTTATTCAATTATGAATGTTTTTTCACAATCACATAATTTAATTAAATTAACAAGCATGAAAGATAAAACTAAAATGAATTAGATTATGCATAAATATTATCTAATACATTGTTAATCACATAAGTAAAGAGAATTTGATAAAAATAGTAATTGGAAATATATGCATAAAGGATAAAATACATCAATGATATATTTTAAGTTGGTATAGACTTCCACTACTCTATTTAATATCGAATGATAGTTCAAAGTGTTTGACCAGCCAAAGTTGGGGAACTTTCAATTATCAAAGAATTATAACATGAATTTTTGGGATGACTTAACTAAGTTCACCTCAAGGGATAACTTCAAAAGCAGGAATAGTTGTAACTAAAAGGAAAAGGTTGAGGAAATATATATTAATGATTTCATGATTGGGGAGTCTAACCAAGAGATCAAGAAACTATGAGTTAATGTAGTTTCCATTCGAAATGACTAGATAAAACCATTAAAGTTGCTTTACCAACCAATGTTGGGGTAATGAGAAGGGGAATATGGATCCTTACCACTATAATTTCCATGTAAAAATATATTCTAAATCTAATGGTGAAGGATATTGTGTTTTGATAAAATATTTTGAGACTAAAAATATAATATTTATTTAGTTGTCTAAATTTTATCAGATAATGTATTAAAACTCTACTCAATTTATTTGTAAAAATGACACTAAAATGAAATCAAACATATCATTTCAATCCATACTTGAGAAGGAAAACTTATAACTGACACAAAATTCTAAGAGTGGAAAAGGCACATATGTGTCATCCTTCACCATGAAAGGAAATTATATTTGCTGGAAGAACCTTTTCCAGTTTCACCTGTTGAGGAGGTAAGTGATGAAGCGATATCTCTCTATGAGAAAAATATGAATGATTCTATATATGTTTAATGTTTCATGATATCATCCATGACAATTATTATTTTGAAAAACATGAATATATGGATGCCTATAGCATGATGTCTCGCCTTCAGAATATCTATCAAGAGAACGCAAGATAAGATAGGTATGAGATCTCCAAAAAAATATTCAACTGTGCTTGGAGAGTCTGCATCAGTTGGGCCTCATGTAGTCAAGCTTATTGTCTATGTTTAATGTGTGGAAGTCTTAGGGAATAAATTCATAGATGAGTTGTGTATAGATATCATACTTTCGTCAATTCCTAAGACCTTCTCCAATTTTATTAGTAATTACAATATGATAAATAGTGAGAAGAGAATTTCAAATCTTCTTACTTTAATTATTCAAGTGGATAAGGACACGGGGTGTGATCAACCCATAGTCTTTATAGTGAAGAAGAAAATGAAGAACAAGGAAAAGGGGTCAAAGACTTATAAATTTTTTAAATCTCCCAAGCATTGTCCTTCCAAGAAGAATAAGATCTAGAGTTAGGGAAAGGAAAATAAGGAACTATGTTTTGCATGTGGGAAGTAAGGCCACTTGATGAGGAACTACACCCAAAATTAAGAGTAATCTAAATTTTCATTCGTTATTGGGTGTAATCTTTCAATATCTATACAATGGATATTAGATACATCTTGTGGGGCTCATATCTATATTAAAATGCAAGAACCAAGTATATTCTGAAAGATTTTCATAGGAGAGTTAGATCTGAGAGCTGCTAATGGTGCAAGGATGGATTCTCTAGACAATGGTGACTACCACCTCTCATTTCCAATAAGAATGTTTTTTCATTTTGATATATTTTTATTATGTACCAACAGTTTCCAAGAACAAAATTCATGTATCATTCCTAGATACAGATGAGTTTATTTTCAAATTTTGAAATAAAAGTTGTTTATTTTATAAGGAAAACTTATGTTATGGTACAGAACATTTAAATAATGGTCTTTATGTATTAAATTATGAAAACAATGTGTTTTTAATTGATAATGAATCATGTTCACCAAAATTATATAACAGCAAGATTCAACAGCACTGTTTTGGTCATGTAAATGAGTAGCGTTTGAAAAATCTTTGTCAAGATAGTTATGTAGACTCTTCTGAGATAAAACCATTTGATAGATGTCTTGATTGATTATAAGAAAAAATTTCCAATCCACCATTTGGTGGATAGGGTTAAAGGGTCACAAAGCTTCTAGGATTGTTACACAATGATGTGTGTATACCATTTCTAGTAAAAGATATAGGTGGATATTATTACTTAATAACTTTTATTGATGACTTGAGTAGATATGTATATGTCTACTTAATGAGGTATAAGTACAAGTACTTTGGTAAATTCAAGTAAATCAATAATTAATTAGAGACTCAAAATGGAAATTAGATAAATAAGATTCAAGTAGATCAAGGTGGTGAATATCTTAAATAAGAGTTTATCAACTTTATATAGGATTTGGGGATTCTATATCAAATCACTCTACCTTATACACCACATTGAAATGGTGTTATTGAAAGGAGTAACTATACCTTATTATACATTGTAAGGTCAATGATGATTCATGTTGATCTTCCATTATCATTTTGGGGATATACATTACAAACGGTAGCACACACATTAAACTGAGTACCCAGTAAATCTTCAAATGGAATTCCCTTCGAGTTATAGAGTGGAAATAAACATGTTTTTTGAAAACAGAAGTTTGGTATTGTTAGAAATTTTCTAAGGACTTATTAGGAAACAAACTAGATCCTTGGGGCACAAAGTGCGTCTTTATACGGAATTCCAAGGAAACAAAGGGTTAATACCTGTACAACCCCTTAGACAAGAAAGTGATTGTCTTTGGAAAATCATTATTTCTTAAGAAGGAGAACATCCTCAAAATGGATATTAGGAGAAATATTGATTTCGATGAATTTAAATATCAACATACACAAGAGTTGGTACATGAACAGATTCCAAGGGTCCCTATGGAAGAAGTTGTTCCAGAAACACAAGTACTATATAGGAGTGTATGATATGTAAGAGAAAAATAGAGGTATGGTTTTCTATTCATTGAGGATGTTGACTCATTATTGGTCAGAAATTTTGATCCTATCCCCTATAGAAGGAAAATGAGAGCTTAAAATCTATAATATGACAATAAGAAATGAATTATGAAATGGATTCTATTTATTAGAACCATGTTTGGATTCTAGTCAATACACCAGTTGATATAAATCCCATTAGATGAAAATGGGTATTCAAGAGGAAACTGGATATAGAAGGTAATGTAAATACTTATAAATCCTGGATAGTGGCTAAAGGGATTAAAAAAAATCAAGGAATTGACTATGATTAAACCTTTTCACTATTTTATATGTTTAAATACATCAAAATTATACTTTCTATAGAGCTTATCATGACTATGAGATTTGGAAGATGCATTTAAAAATTGTATTCCTTAATGGGAACCTTCATAAAGCTGTCAATATGACACAACTAGAAGGGTTTGTGGCTCTAGGTGGTTCCAAAATGATTTAAAAGTTTCATAGATCCATGTATAGATTGAAGCAAGAATCTTGGTCATGGAACATTCGATTTGATGAATCCATAAAAGAATTTGGTTTCATTAAGAAAGAATGTGATCCATGTGTTTATTATAGGTTTAGTGGAAATGCAGTCATTATCCGAGTAGTATATATTGATTAAATATTAATTATTGGAAATGACATACCAGTATTAAATTCTATTAAGGACTGGTTAAAAACATGTTTCTCTATGAAGGAGTTAGGTGAAGTAGCCTATATTCTAAAGACCATGATCATTCATGACATAACCAATAGGATTCTTGGACTAATTCAATGTACATATGTTGACCAGATACGAAGGACATTTAGTATGGAATAATCCAAGAAGGGATTGGTTCCACTATCACATGGTTTACATCATTCCAAGAAAGTATGTCCTCATACACAATAATAGAAAGAGATAATGAGAAATATCACATTCTATTCAGCGATAGGATCAATAATGTATTCCAAGTTATGTACTAGACTTGATGTTTCCTGTGAATTGAGAATGGTAGGCATATATCAAGAAGATATAAGAGAATAACATTGGAATATTTTTAAGTCTAACCTTAAGTATCTAAGGAGAACTAAGGATATGTTCTTGGGGTATGGATGAGGTGAGGATATGGACATCAAGAGTTATACTGATTCTAGTTTTTAGATAGATCAATATGATATAAAGTTGAAATTAGGTTATGTTTTATATCTCAACGGAGGAGCTGTGAGTTGGAAGAGTTCAATACCACCAGTTTTAGCTGATTCTATAGTGGAGTCCATGTATATAGTGGCTTCTAATGTTTCCAAATAATCCATTGGGATTCATAACTTTGTATATGATCCTAATTTGGTAACTAAAAATAAATTCCCTATCACATTGTATTGTGATAACACAATAACAGTGGATCATTTAAAAGATCCATGGTCACACCAATGGACAAAGAACAAACTCTGTAAGTATCACCTCTTGATGGATTTCTATGTGAGGGGTGAAGTTATAGTATGAAAATTACCCATGGAAGATAATGTGGTGGACCCATTGACTAAAGGAATATCTCAGCAGAGGAATAAGTATCAAGTGAGTGCTAGATACCTGAAGGTTTATAACAGTTGGATCTAGTAAAGGTGGTAGTCAATTAGAGTTAGGGCCCTAGAACCAACTTCTCTGTAATATTTGATAACTTTTATTCAAGGTTTTTAATATTAATAAACAACTTATCACATCATGATTGTTCTTTTGTATGACATTGAATGTGATAATTTCCTAAGAGTGGCTATCACACTAAAAGGTCATAGTAGTTCCCCACTATAATGAGAACCCAGAAGTGCTACAACACTATTATTGAATATATGTTCTATATACAGATGATATAATTTTAAGGAAACAAATGATATAGTATATCAAGGGTGGATACTCACAAGACATTGAGGAACCTTCTCAGGGTGTACACCCTTGGCCATATCCAGTAGGATATTATAAGAACAAGACCCACCAGTAGGAAATACACATTTATATGTGTCATTGGATGTTCTTATCTATGGAAATGTGTATTGGACTTTAGAAATTATGAATATTATTAATTATTATTATGAGGTGTGAACTTTGATGTATTGATGAAGACCATGATGAAATATGTTCACGGTGAGGTAGGATATGTTGGTTGTGTCACGAGTAATATAACATTAATAAATAATGAGAGAAAGGATTTATCCCTTTTATTTTAATAGAAGTTGATATCTCTGGACCTTTTATGTAAATGATATATTCTAAATAAATCCATGAATATGGTGTTCTATAGGAATGTTCTATTTCCTATACGTCAAAGAAATAGACATCGAGCACATAGGTTGATGACACCGACATGAAAATTGATTGATATGAGATATCATGATAAAGTGATTATATTTCATAGTAAGCGTTCATATGAGGTATCATTTCATTATGAAATTAACTTATTTATCTATGGGTGTCTTAGCATGTTCCTAGATGCTAAATTTATATTTTTGGCTGCTTCACCAAGTGTCACTGAGAAAGAGGCATTGAGGGTCACACACTAAGTGTATCCAGAGTCTGAGTTAAATAATATATTATTTTTTATTATTTAACAAGTTGAATAAATATTATTCTTGGATGTGGTTTAATAATTATTCATGTATGATTGATCACATATATTGTGTCACTAGTTATTTGAGAGAATATAATGTGAGTGGCATATTTAATAAATATTTATTTACTATTTAGTGAATATACTATTTATTTATTTATTGGCGAATAATGAAATGATATTTATTTATTTAATAAATAAATATTTATTATTCAGGGCCAAATAAATATGGGGGAATGAGTTTTTAAGATAGGTGATAAATAATAAATAGTGAATATTATTTAATTAAATAATATATAATTTAATTCACAAGTTAAGTGCATGTCGAGAAATAATAATAATAATAATAATAATATTTAATAGGGTGTTATGCAATGATTAAATAAACAATAAAGGGAACTTGTGTTATTATTTTATTTTAACCCTAGGAATATATATACCCATTTATAATATTTTCTCAATGAGCCAATTCAATTTTTTGGTTTGCACAATGGATTTTGAGAATCTTCTTAGGCCAAGAGAGATCCCTTCTCTAAGAATTCTCCCAATAATGGAGAGAAATATTCCTCCACCAAATAAAGGTGAACACTTTGGATGTGGTTTATGTAGTGATCAAAGGAGGATGATGCAACCGCAAGGATATGTTATACCAGCACCCAAATATTCCTTCAACAACATCTAGAGATTCACATAACATGTGTGGATCACCACTAGAGAGAATCTTCACTTGATACATACAACACAATGATGGTGAAACACAAATTTGTCCTAAGATTCATCAATAAAGAAAGAATTACAACAAATGTAATTAATTAATTAATTAAATTAATTACATATAATATGTGATGATATTCTATCTAGATCCAGTGTTATTACACTTATATGATTTCATTGATCTAATTCCATAGATCATGACGTTTATTGTCGTGCATATTTCGGAGTGATCATGAATCCTGAAAAAAATATGTATTGGGAACCACCTATCACACACTTCTACTGTGCATATAACCTACGATATATGTTGTGCCACTTGACCAGCCTAAGGTAAGATCCTCACTTTATTAATCAATATTAATTGAATTGGAAAGTATATTGTATATGTATGACTTAGAAAATTTGAATGGAAATAAAAGCTGGTTGGATTCCATATCACCCCTTTCAAATCACAATGGATGGTATCAGATTGAACAAAGTTAAATTCTTATGGATTAAATGGATTATTGTAATCGTTGCATGCCATTGGCCTTATCACACTTATGAAAGGAAAGGCTTGAACCAAATAAACATAATAAATAAAATTACATTTTCATGGAAAAATTAATTAAATGAATTAAATGTAAGGTTCCTAACTATATATATGTATCTTGACATATTTATAGGAGTGGTTAGACTCAAGTTAACTTCTATATTCCCAAGGGAATGCCTTGCTACCTCATGGACTTCATTCATATTCAAGGATGCCAGTTTCCTTAGTTGATACCCACCTTGGAACCTGATCCTTGTCTATTAGTGGATGCCTGATATGAGACCTTAAGATCCATTTTTTACTATTATAGGATTCTATGAATTCACTCCTTGGATCCAACATGGTTTCTATAGACACGAGGTGTCTTGGTTATATCCTTGGGCCTAGCTATAAATTATCTCATTTTTCCTTGGGTTTATTCCCTAGACTATGTTAGATCATTCTATTTTGGAATGAATAAGACGATGCTCCATGGATTACTATCTTAACCCAATAGCTAGGCTATAGTTTCCTCTGAGTTGGAGGCCCTCCTGTTCTAGGTTTCCTTAGATACTACATTGGATCCATTTTATATTATAATTATCATGGTTTCCTTGTTACATCTTGGAACCTTTAATATTACTATCACTTGGTGGTGTCAGTGCTGGATATTCCACACATGACCTAAATATACAAATTGGAAGATATATATTAATGAACTAGTTACATGTTCAAACACTAGTTGAGGACTGAAGTAGGTAATTAGGTAGTTACAATACTATACTGCTTTATTTTCATATATATGTGCTTGATAATTTTTTTCAGTTTATATCACACAGACAAGATGTTATAGAAAATTTTGGTGGTGGAATAATAAGAATTATCTCACAACATATCTGGGAGCCTCTGGTACCCGGGAAGACTACATGTATGCAAGTGTTGAAAAAGGGATGTGTTAGGCTTCAAAAACTTGATTGATTTATTCTTTAGGATGGAGATGGTAGCATATAACCAAGCTAGAACTTAGGATTCTTAGGATAGTTTTTATTTAGTTTTTATTACTTTTTTACAATTATTGTATTCTAATTGTATACCATGTTTTCCAATTTTATAGAACATGATTTATATCATCATCAGCAGTTGTATGATTATATCAGTTAATCCAGTTGATTCAGTTATTGTTATTCTTGTCTCTTTCCACTGCAATCTAATTACTTATATTGCTTCCTCTATTTACTTATGTTGTATTAATTAACATCAATGCTACACTATGGTAACGAGGGAATAGCCTCCCCACTAAAAAACCTAAGGCCCTCCATTCTAGTCAAAATCCAATGGTGTTTGGGGAGATGCGCTTGAGGTCATCTGGCTCAATGTGATCGGGGAACCTCCTAAGTCGAATCTGGGTTCAGGACATCACATCTTCACCGTGAAGGGATGTATGTGATCTCTACTACAAATAGAGAAACTACAACTTTTGTGGATGAATACTATCCAGAAAATCCCATTTTATTCAAAGCATCATTGCACACTATGATCCATAAAAACCAAAAGAGTGATTCAGTTGAGTATTGAATAATGAGTCCTCAAGGAGCGTTAAATCTTCTGAGAAACACATAGTCTAGATAACATCCTAGGGAATGAGATTGTTCCATGAATCCCTACAAAATAGAAAATAAAATCATGCAACATAAAAAAGGGCCATGTAAAGGTTAGGTGATTCCCATATGAGTGTTAATTGGTGTAATGGTAAATTCATTATGATGTAATGGTAATAAAACCTCTATGTAAAAGTATCAAATTGATTCCCCTGATACATAAAGGTAATTGTATTTTAGAAATATCCATATAAAGGTAAACTTGTAAGGGTAACATCTACATAAAGGTCATGTGTAAGGTTCAAGGGGATCATGCATAATGGTTTACCACCATTACATAAAGGTAATGCTCCATGTGTAAGGGTACCTATGTAAGATTATTGCTCCCATAAGGGTATATATGTATGAGTAGTACACCACATAAGGGTACCTGCATAAGGGTAAGACCCATGTAAGGGTACTTACATAAAGTTATCAAATGTACATAAAGGTAACCATTTAAGGGAAGATCCCACATAAGGGTACTTACATAAGGGTAAGGTCACCAAAAAAAAGTCAACATAAGTGTTTGAAAATTCTCACATAATGATAAAAATTAAGATCCAAAATTAAAAACATTGAGCATAATAATAAAAGAATAAAGTATAAATTAAGGGAATTATTAACAATCCAAATTAATATTTAAAACACTTTAAATTCACTTAATTGATTATAAAGTGAAGTGTGTTAAAAACATATTAAATGGAAAGTCTAAATTGCATAATCCTTTGTTGATTTTCTCATGACTTATTTACTTTGACTTCCATCCCATTGTAAGACATTGCATCAGTAATCATAAGACTTTAAGGTACCATCGTAAGGCTTTGATCCTTTTTAAAATGGATAAGAATCATCTCTAGCTAACCTGTTATACTATAATATCCTACATTGTAAAGATAGTTCCATGTTTTAAAAAATGATACCAAACAATGAACTAAAATAACTTATATATCCTACTTTTTTTAAAAATATAGTTATTACCTTACCAACATAAAATTGTATTAATCTTAAAACAATTATCAAAATTTAAGTTAAAAAAATTATAACAAACTGTAAAAAATGAAAAAATGAAAAAAAAAATTATTTATTTATGTAGTAAATATATTTAATATTTATATTAAAAAATTAATATTTGAAAATTTTAAAAATTTGATAGTATATCATTGTACATAAAAAAATATTTTATAACTGAATTCATAAAATTAGAAAAAAAATTATTTTGATAAAATTAAAAAATTCTAAATCGTTTAAGAAATTATTAAATTTTTTATTAGTGTAAAAACTCTTTTTGGTGACTAGAAGTTGTATTAATTTTTTAAAACCATATAAAAATAATAATTTCCATTTATATGTTTGAAATAATAATTTTAAACTCAATTCAAAAAGAAGGGAAAAAATACTTTAAAAATGATGTGTTTGAAATTATTATAAAAAATTTTAAAAATTAATATCCATATATTTTTTCTATTCAAAATAATTAATAATTTTTTAAGTATTTTAAAAAATTATTTTAAATATATTTAAAAAACAATCCACAAGGATACTTTAAAATAGTAAAAGCCACTTTAAAACCATATAAAAATAATAATCTATCTTTGTATTTTGGAAAACATAAATTGAAACTAAATTCAAAAGGAGGGAAAAAATATTCTTCAAAAAAATAATTTTAGTATTATTTTAAAAAATTTAAAAATAAAAAATTATTTATTTCAAAAACATTTTCTTATATTTATAAATAATTAATAATTTCATATGCTTATTAGAAAATTGTCTAGGTATATTTAAAAAAAATAAATTCATAAAAAAATTAAAATTAAAACATCAACTTCAAATATATTTTGGATTTGACTTGAATCATAAACATGTTTTCAAAGTGATTGAAATAAAGTGAACAAGTCTCTTTTCCTTAAAGTGATTTAACTATGTATTTTTTTATGGAAAATTGCGTTTAATTATGTACTAATAAGAATAAAAATTGATCACATGTAAATTATTAAGTGTATATATCATGTTATGATCATAACACGGTAGAAAACATATTCTGGAAGTCAAGATTCCATTATGATTTTGATTTATATAAGGGTAACTCCAAAATTCTGCTAAAGTAACTAGATTTGGTTGTGGAAAAGTAATATTAATTTTATACATGTTAATTAAAGGTAATATATACTTTCTACATGTTAATTTAGGATAAATAGAAACTTATATAGGTTATGTAAGGGTAAACTAAAGTTAAGTAAGGGTAAAAAAATGTTAATTAATGGTAAAAAAGTTAATTAAAGGTAAAACAAACTTAATTCAGTGTAAAATAATGTTAATAAAGGGTAAAACAAAGTGAACTATGGGTAAACTAAAGTTAATTAAGAGTAAACTAAAGTTATGTAAGGATATAAAAAAGTTAAGAAAAGATAAAAAATTTATTAAGCCTAAACTAAAGTTAATTAAGGGTAAAAAAATTAAATAAGGATAAAATTAATCATAGAAAGGGTTAAAAAAGTTAAGTAAGGGTAAACTAACATTATGTAAGGGTAAACTAAAGTTAATTTAGGGTAAAAATCATTAAGTTACGGTAAACTAAATTTAAGTAAGGGTAAAAAATGTTAATTAAGTTTAAAACTAAAATTAAGTATTGGTAAGAAAAAGTTATGTAACCGTAAACTAAATTTAAGTAAGAGTAAACTTAATTTAACTACGGGTGAAAGAAATTTAAGGGTAAACTAATGTTGGTTAAGGGTAAACTAAATTTATGTTAGGGTAAAAAAAATTTAATGGTAAACTAAAGTTATGTAAGGATAAATTAATGTTAATTAAGGGTAGAAAAAATTTACGTAAGGATAAAACTAAAGATAATTATGGGTACAAAAAAGTTAAGTAAGGGTAAAAAATGTTAATTAAGGGTAAAATAATGTTAGGAAAAGATTAGATAAAGTTACGTAAGCATAAAAAAAGTTAATGGTAAAATAAAGATAAGTACTCATAAAATAAATACAGGTAAGTGTAAAAATAAATTTAAGTAAGGGTAAAAAAATTTATGGACATTGGTAAGTTTGGTATGGATAAACTAGTCTTAAGTAAGAGTTAAACAAAATTACTGAAAAAAGTATATATCTGTGGTTTGGAACCATTGGTATAGCCTATACAAATCGTTTCATGGACCGTTGGGTGATTTTCCTTTGGTATTGGGCACCTATACCAACGGTTCTCAAACTGTTAGTATAGAAAATTTCAATGGAAAGAACTATAAAAATGGTTTGACCAAATCATTGGTATAAGTTTTATATTAAAAAACAAATTCAATTGTTGGGTATTGACCCCACAACCACCCACTTATATTTTAAGCACCTTACCACTATCCTACAATAATATTTTTGTTATTATGTTCAAAAATATATATATGTATGTATAAAAAATTATTTATATTAATGTATTTATTATAATTTTTATTAATAAGAAAAAATAATGACACCACATACACTAATATTTTGGTCAAGCCATTGGAATAGTTCTTCTTCTTAAAAAACATTCTCGCACTGTGTATTGACCTCAAAACCTCGTGCTTATATTCTAAGGACATTACTACTATCCTACAACATGTTTTATGTTCTTATATAAAAAATATATATAATTATGTACAGAAAAAACATTTATAGTAAGGTATTTATTATTATTATAATTAATATGAAAAATAATATCACCACTTATACCTAAATTTTGGTCAAAAAATTAGTATATTCCACCTATACCAATGGTTTAACAAAAACAATAGAATAGGTATTCAGAATCAAAACCTATAAAAATGGTTTGACCAAAACCATTGGTATAAGAGTCCAAAAGCAATAACTACACCAACAGTTTGGTCAAACTACTAGTATAGGTGTCCTGATTCAATACTTATACTAAGGGTTTGGTCAAACCATTAGTATAGGTTCCATAAACCATACCTATAACAACATATTTCCAAAACTATTGGCAAAGGGTTCTTATATAATTATTTCTTCAAACTATTAGTATATAACCATTTTTGTCACGACCCGCCCTCGGGGTCTGTGCCGTGACTACCCCAAGCCCGCCTTCCATAGGCCAGGGGCTGGCAACTAGCACCAAGGCGTAAGTCCCGGTAAAAAGGGAAGGCATTGCCTTTGTAAAGTAGACAAACACTACAGAGTAAGCAAGCGGAAAGTAAACACTAAGAAAAAGCAGAGTACAACTGAAAGTGCGGAAAAGTAAATGGTCCAGCATACAAACCCAAACTGGAAGTAAAGTACAACTCAAAAGGGAAAACAGCAACTGAAAAGTAAAAGTCGCTACACCGAGCTGTCCACTGGAAATCCCACCTGAAGGGTGGGTACAGATAGCTCCACTGCTCCACGGGTCCCGTCGTCCGCTCCGAGCACGTCCCGCCCAGTGGTCCACCTCCAGGTACCGTCCTGCTCTGCAAGCCTCAGCTAAGATCAACGCTGTCTGTCGTCTGCAACCAACACAACGTAGTGCGGGAAAAGCCCGTGCAGGGGTGAGTATAAGCTACTCAGTTGGGACCCTGAGACCCCTGAAGGTATCTCAAATCCACAAAGGATAAACCACGAAGAAAGGTATAATCACGAAGTAACAACCGACACTGCTTAGGTATATGCCCATACATATACATAAGTCATCAATTTCAAATACGCTCCAACCTCCGAGCCCAAGTACAACTCAGTCCACACAGGAAAGTAAACTTATTCCACACAGGAAAGAAAAACGTAATCCACACAGGATAGCACAACACAATCCACACAGGAAAGCAACAGGATTCAGATCACACAGGTATACTTCTTCGAAAGACGATAAAGATGATCTCTGATCCATCTAAGTCGTCGGACCCATGAAGGATCGATAGGTAACTAAACCCCGCAAAGACCCACACAGGATCGGGCCCACATAGGACCTGTAGGCGCTGGTTCACACAGGACCGCTGAGAGCAAAGACCCAAACAGGATCGGACCCACACAGGACCGGGCCCACACATGACCTGTAGCACAAATCCACGTAGGATCGCTGAGTGCTGTAGTCGTCGTCGTCGAATCCACACAGGATCTCTGTACTGTCATCGTCGCAGTCACAATAGCAGTAGTAGCAGTAGTAGTCACAGTAACAGTCGCAGCCAGCACTAGGGTTCCCGCACACAGCAAGCTCGTTCGGAGGGTCCGCTCCACGAGCCGAGAGGCTGATGCATCAACTGTCACAAGGTCCAGAGTTGATGTATCCAAAAGTTCTGTATCGTCAACAGGAACTCAACGCAACAGACGGCGCGTCGATCGGACGCCCGGTCTGAGAGTTATTGGCATTTTCGTCCCCGGGGCCCGGTTGGTTTTTAAAGCAAAACCAACCCGACCGTACTCCACCTGCGTCCAAACCTCAGGCGGAGTATTCCAAAAGATCCGTCTCACTAAGAGGAACACAACAAAGCTGACGGCACATCAATCGGATGTCCGTAGCTCAAGATATGAGTGTTTCCGCTCCGAAGGCCCAGTTGGTTTCGTGAACGAACCAACCCGGCCGAACTCAAAGTGTTCTGAAACTTTGAGTGCGATATACCGAATCGACCGTCTTGATCCAAGGATCGTAATGCCGCTGACGGTTCGTTGATCGGAGGTCTGTGGCTCAAGTTATGGCCAAAAGACCGAAACTGATTCGAAACGGGGGGTCCGGGTCCGGGCCGACCCGGCCCGACCCCCCTGGGTCGGCCCGAACTGGGTCGACCCGACCCGGCCGGCGCGGCGGCGCGGAGGCCTGGCGGTGCGGTGGCCTGGTGGCCTGGCGGCGCGGCGGCCTGGCGCCGCACGGTTGCAGCGCGAGGGGGGCAGGGCCCCCGCTTGTTCGGATTGGCGGCGCGGCTTTTAGCCGCGCCTTTGGAAACCCCCCCCCCCTCATGGGGGGCCTGCTTTGAAAAGAACCGGGGCCGCCTGCCCCCCCTCAAGGAAACCGCCCCCCAATTAAATGGGGGGGGGCTTTTTAACGCTGGCCGGGGGAATTAAATTCCCCCGGATTTTGACCATCCGGCCGGCCACCTGGCCGGCCGGTTTTTCTCCAACGGGACCGGAAAACCGGTCCCCTTTCCGGCTTCCGACGCCGGCGGCCCGGCCGCCAGTCTTCTCGTCCCGCCGCGGCCTAGAACCGGCCGCGGTGTTCGTCGTCCGGTGCGGTGCGACGAAACCGCGCCCCTCCGCTGCGCCTTTGATTCCCTTCGACGCAGCGCGACGGCGTCGCGTTCTTGATGATCCTTCCACGGCGCGGCGCGATGGCGCCGCGCAATATAATCGTGCAAATATCCGCGTGGTGCGACGGCACCACGCCTTCTTGTTTCACCTGCAAGATAAATCAATCAAGAACAATGGAGGGGGTTCGGCCGTGTTCATGTGGTCTGGTCCCCTCACGTTAAATGATAACACAAATTTAAAATCCTCACGTTAGTCATGATAGAACCACGAACAAGGATAAATAAATAAACAAAAATAACAACCCCTACTTTGGGTATAGGTTCGAAGATTTGTCAACATCCCGCGGAAGACAACGTCGCGGGGGTCGGGCGTCGCGGTAATCGTTCGTCAAATCCGATGACGAAGAGGTACGTCCGAAGAGGTATGTCGTTGGCGAATCTTCGTATGCCGACGAAGGAAGTCCGAGGAGGAAGCGGCGTTCCCTTTCGTTGACACTGAAGATGAAGAAGAGAGAAGCGGCGTTCTTCGTCGGAGTATGAGCATTCTTCGTCAAAGATTGAGCGTTCTTCGTCAAAGTTTGAAGAAGAAAGGAAAGCTCTCAAATCCTCTCAAGATGGCTAAACGAATCTAACCAAATAAAATAAGCTAAGAGCTTATTTTATTAACTCAACCAAACCTTTTTGAATTTCAAAGGTTTGAAAAAGTTAAACAACTCAACCTAATTAAAAAGCTAAGTTGTCAAAACATTTAAAGAGGTGTTAAAGGGAGTTTTGAGAGAAGTTTGAAAATTTGGGTTTCGTGTGGGCCCCACCACACTTAATCCTCCCAAGGGAGGTTAAGTGGATGTGGGTCCCACCTTAAACTCCCTTTGGGAGAAGTTAACTAACATAAAAATAAAATAAAAAGTGTTCCACATTTTTATTAAACTTTTTATAATTCTCCCAAAAATTAACTTTCATCCCGCAATAAACGCAACTTCAGTAAAGGTCTCCTTAAGCGAATATCGGCGTTGCGAGTTCATCGGTGTCCTCGGATTTCAATTCCGAGCACCGAATCAAAAGTTAGAAATTCCCGCTCGTTCGTTCACTGAACGTACCCGAGCCAAACTTCGGAAATTGATTCTAGGCACTCCGGGCCTCGGAATCAGGTGCCGTCTGAAACCGCGCTCTTGTAAAATTCCAAAGAAAATTAAGAAAAAATTCCCCTTGAATTTTACGGGTCTTTACATTACTCCCACCTCAGGGCTTTACGTCCCCGTAAAGATACATCAAAAACTAGGGAAACAAATGAGGGTACTGAGCACGCATCTGAGCCTCCCGCTCCCATGTGCTCTCCTGGAGATTCCCATGCTGCCATCTGATGCGCACAAGAGGAATCGATCGCCCACGTAGGACCTGCTCCTGTCGATCCTCTATCTCCACCGGGACCTCCGAAAAATTCGCCCCATCGTCAACGTCAAGCTCCCCATGGTCAATGATGTGCGTCGGGTCGTGCACGTATCTCCTCAGCTGAGACACGTGGAAGACGTCGTGCATCCGGTGCAACTGAGGTGGTAGAGCCAGGCGATAAGCCACCTCACCAATCCTGCTGAGGACCTGGAAGGGTCCGATGAAGCGCGGAGATAACTTGCCGCCTCGGCCAAATCTCCGTATACCACGTCGAGGTGAGACCCGCAAGAAGACGTGGTCGCCATCATCAAACTCCAGTCGCCTCCGCCTCCTGCCAACATATGACTTCTGCCGGCTCTGAGCTGTCCTCATCCGCTCCTGGATGACCTGGACCTTCTCTGTCGTGGCCTGGACCATCTCTGGTCCCACCAGTGCTGACTCCCCAGGGTCTGTACAGCACAAAGGAGATCTACAAGGTCGGTCGTACAACGCCTCATACGGTGCCATCCCGATGGTGGAGTGGTAGTTTTTGTTGTATGCAAACTCCACCAAGGGTAGGTGGTCCTCCCAGCTACGACCAAAGTCGAGGACACATGCGCGGAGCATGTCCTCGAGAGTCTGAATGGTCCTCTCCGTCTGACCATCCGTCTGAGGGTGAAAGGCTGTGCTCAAACGTAGCTGCGTCCCGAACGCCTCCTATAACCCCTTCCAAAGCCGGGAAGTAAAGCGAGCATCTCGATCGGAGACGATAGATGATGGCACGCCGTGGAGCCGCACAATCTCCTAAACGTAGAGACGTCCCAAGCTCTCCACTGAGCCCTGCTCTCTGATGGGTAAGAAGTGTGCCGACTTGGTGAGTCGGTCAACAATCACCCAGATGGAGTCGTGACCTCTGGAAGTGCGTGGAAGTCCAGTCACGAAGTCCATAGATATGTCGTCCCACTTCCACTCCGGAACCTCCAAGGGCTGTACCAAGCCTGCTGGTACCTGATGCTCTGCCTTCACCTGCTGGCAGGTGAGGCATCGAGAAACGAACTCTGCTACAGCCTTCTTCATTCCCGGCCACCAGTGCTGTCGTCTGAGATCCTGGTACATCTTCGCCACTCCCGGATGTACCGCCAAAGGAGAAGTGTGAAACTCTCTCAGCACTTCCTCTCACAAAGCGACTGGTACCATGGTACGTCCTCTGAAAAGGATGTCGTGCTCTGCTCCAAGGGAGAAACCATCAGGTGCCTGTCCCGAGGATATCTGTGCACGCCGTGTCTCACAGTCAGCGTCCTCACGCTGTGCCTCTCTGACCCACTGCAGTAGTGGATGGGTGACTGTGAGAGACTGGAGGAAGGCTGCTCCATCTCTATCTACGAAGGATATCTGTAAAGAGGCTAGCTGCTTTGTCACCTCCTCAAGTAGCTGAATGCCCGTCCTCCTGCTGAGGGCATCAGCTACTACGTTCCCCTTCCCAGGAGTATAGACTATATCAAAGTCATAGTCCTGGAGGAACTCGAGCCATCGCCGCTGTCTCAGGTTCAGGTCCTTCTGGAAGAAGATATACCTGAGACTCTGATGATCGGAAAAGACTGTAAAGCGCTCGCCCATCAGATAGTGTCGCCATGTCCTCAGAGCGAAGACCACTGCTGCTAACTCCAGGTCATGGGTAGCGTAGTTCTGCTCATGCGGCCTCAACTGACGTGATCCATAGGCGATCACTGCCCGTTCCTGCATCAGAACACATCCGAGTCCGGTCCCTGATGCATCGCAGTAGACTACATACCCTACTCCCTCCTCAGGCAACCTCAAGATAGGTGCGCTAGTCAATCTCTGTCTCAGCTCCTGGAAGCTCTGCTGACATCTGTCTGACCAAACGAAGGGTTTCCCCTTCTTTGTCAATGCTGTGAGTGGTGCCGCAACTCTAGAGAAGTCTGGAACAAATCTTCGATAGTATCTAGCTAGTCCCAAGAAACTCTGAACTTTAGTCACGCTCCTGGGTGGCTCCCATGCTAACACAGCCTCAATCTTCGCAGGATCCACTGCAACTCCCGCCTCAGAGATAACGTGTCCCAAGAAGTGGACCTCACATATCCAGAACTGGCACTTCGAGAGCTTACCACAAAGCTGGTGCTCTCGGAGTGTGTCTAGTACAACTCGCAAGTGATAGGCGTGCTCCTCCTCAGTCGTAGAGTAAATCAGAATGTCGTCGATGAAGACCACGACAAACCAATCAAGGTATGGCTGAAAAATCCTGTTCATGAGAGCCATGAACACTGCTGGAGCATTGGTTACACCGAAAGGCATAACCAAGAACTCATAGTGGCCATACCGACATCTGAAGGCCGTCTTCTGCACATCCTCGTCTCTGACTCTGAGCTGATGATAGCCTGACATGAGGTCTATCTTCGAGAACCACCGTGCTCCCTTGAGCTGATCAAAGAGGTCATCAATCCTCGGTAGTGGATACTTGTTCCTCACTGTCACCTGGTTCAGGCGACGATAGTCAACACAAAGTCGCAAGCTCTCGTCCGCCTTTTTGGCGAACAATATCGGGGAAGCCCAGGGTGAAACACTGGGTCGGATGAACCCCTTGCCCTGCAAGTCCTCTAACTGTACCCGTAGCTCTCGAAGCTCGGCGGGGGCCATCCGATATGCTGGAGTGGATATCGGGGCTGTCCCGGGGTACAAGTCAATATAAAAGTCTACCTCTCTGCGAGGAGGTAGCCCTGGAACGTCGTCGGGAAAAACGTCCGTAAACTGATCCACCACTGCAGGAAAACCAGGACTCTGCACGTCAACTGCTCCAAGGATGAGGCTATCCATCTGATGATTGATAGGCTGTCCTCTCCTCCGCGGAAGTCCATCCTGTGCTGCTAAGGCTCCCTTCTCGCCGGTGAAGGTGAACCTGCTCCCGTCGGTGCGTACACATCGCACCTTGCGCCTAAAACAGTCAATCTGCGCATGGACCGTAGATAGTCAATCCATGCCCAAGATGACGTCGTAAGGCCTCGACGCTGCTACAAGAAGATCCCAGCCAATTCTCTCGCCTCCTAGAGTAAGCTCACACTGCCGGCACCAGTGTGTAATCGTCGAGTCTGCTCCCTTAGGAGTCTCTAGCCATAAGGATCGAGCCAACGGCTCTGTCGGAATCTCCGAGCTCCGAACAAGGGCAGCGGCTATGAAAGAGTGAATCGCTCCTGTGTCTATAAGTACTGCAGCAAGGGTGGAATAGACACAGATAGTACCTCGAATCATCTCGGGTGCACCATGGTCATAGGCCTATGCTGCCTGGAGCTGTGCCTGTCTCTGCCCGCCAGCTCCCTGTGGTCGGGGTGGACCTCCTGGTGGTGGTGGTGGCAGAGCCTCAAAGCGTCGCCCACCACCGGCTGCTCGTCCAGCTCCTCTGCCTCGTCCGCCTCCTCCCTGCGGACCTCCACGGTCGACCCTCTACCTCTGCCTCGGTGGTCCCTCAACCGACTGCTGCTCCTCGGCACGGCGGGTCGGGCAGTCACGAGCCATGTGGCCCTTCCCGCCGCACGAGTAGCACTGTCTGCCTCTCGAAAGACTGGCTCCGCGCTGTGTGCTCCGCTCTGCTAAGCCAGTGTTCTGAGGTCGTCTGCCCAAAGGTCTGGTCTGCCTGGACCCCTGAGTCTTCCGTCGACTGCCTGCTGTAGATGACTCTGCCACATGCCGCCCTGCGGTGGGTCGCTGCGCTGGTGTAGACTCAGCAAAGAAGCTCTCGATCAGAAGGGCCCGCTCCAGTACTCCTGTCTGAGTCGGTATGCTGAGGGAGATCAGTGATGCCCTGCTCTCGTGTCTCAAACCCTGCTCGAAGGTCCGGGCCCAGAAGAATGGGTCCCGTACCATGTCGGTCGAGTAGCGCGAGAGATCGGTAAATATCGCCGAGTACTGAGCGACCGTCATGCTGCCCTGCCGCAGCTGAAGAAGCTCCTGGATAGGCACCGCACGAAGGGTGACTGGGACGAACTCCGAGCAGAAGAGGCTCTCAAAGTCCGTCCAAAGTAGAGATGCCTCATCGTGCACCTGGAGCATCAAGCTCCACCATCGTCCTGATGCTGCGTGTAGTAGGCTCGCAGCGAGGATCACCATGAGGTCTGCTGGTGTCCTCACTAGCCTAAACACACGTACCACTGCCTCCAGCCAGTCCTCGGCTTCCTGGGGATCCGTCTCCCCGCGAAACTTGGGTGGTCGCTGGCACTGAAACTCATGCAGTGCGCTGAGGCGACGTGCATCGTCAGCGGCTGGCGCTGGAAGCATCGGGGGCTCGGCGGGAAGTGCTACCGCCGGTGCCACTGCTGACAAAGGGCCCTGCACCGAGGCCTCGTCGCTCGGTGGGCTGTCGTCACGCTCGACTCTTGGAACCCTAGCTGGCTGCCTTCATGGGGCCATCCTGAAAAGGAAACAGGTGCGCCACGGTCAGAACAGTATACCTGGTGAGCTGATATAAGTAATCACAAAGAAAACTTTGAAACACACATGCAATCAATGTTTTCGTGCATTAAGTCGGAAATCAGAAGTCAGGGTCCTGGTGTACGGATACATCGGCCGCCGCACCAACACTGGACTCCCTGGACTGATAACCACACTCAATACGCTAAACATTATTGCTTCACATAGAAAAGATCAGAGTTCGCGGTAGAACCGAACTCCTCTGATACCAATTTTTCACGACCCGCCCTCGGGGTCCGTGCCGTGACTACCCCAAGCCCGCCTTCCATAGGCCAGGGGCTGGTGACTAGCACCAAGGCGTAATCCCGGTAAAAAGGGAAGGCATTTCCTTTGTAAAGTAGACAAACACCACAGAGTAAGCAAGCGGAAAGTAAACACTAATAAAAAGTAGAGTACAACTGAAAGTTCAGAAAAGTAAATGGGCCAGTATACAAACCCAAACTGGAAGTAAAGTACAACTCGAAAGGGAAAACAGCAACTGAAAAGTAAAAGCCCCTACACCAAGCTGTCCACTGGAAATCCCACCTGAAGGGTGGGTATAGATAGCTACACTGCTCCACGGGTCCCGCCGTCCGCTCCGAGCACGTCCCGCCCAGTGGTCCACCTCCAGGTACCGTCCTGCTTTGCAAGCCTTAGCTAAGATCAACGATGTCCGTCGTCTGCAACCAACACAACGTAGTGCGGGAAAAGCCCGTGCAGGGGTGAGTATAAGCTACTCAGTAGGGACCCCGAGACCCCTGAAGGTCTCTCAAATCCACAAAGGATAAACCATGAAGAAGGTACAATCACGAAGTAACAACCGACACTGCTTAGGTATATGCCCATACATATACCTAAGTCATCAATTTCAAATACGCTCCAACCTCTGATCCCAAGTACAACTCAGTCCACACAGGAAAGTAAACGTATTCCATACAGGAAAGCAAAACGTAATCCACACAGGATAACACAACACAATCCACACAGGAAAGCAACAGGATTCATCTCACACAAGTATACTTCTTTGAAAGACGATAAAGATGATCTCTGATCCATCTAAGTCATCGGACCCATGAAGGATCGATAGGTAACTAACCCCCGCAGAGACCCACACACGATCGGGCCCACATAGGACCTGTAGGCGTTGGTTCACACAGGACCGCTGAGCGCAAAGACCCACACAGGATCGGACCCACACAGGATCGGGCCCACACAGGACCTGTAGCACTGATCCACGTAGGATCGCTGAGTGCTGTAGTCGTCGTCGTCGAATCCACACAGGATCTCTGTACTGTCGTCATCGCAGTCACAGTAGCAGTAGTAGCAGTAGTAGTCACAGTAACAGTCGCAGCCAGCACTAGGGTTCCTGCACACAACAAGCTCGTTCAGAGGGTCCGCTCCACGAGCCGAGAGGCTGATACATCAACTGTCACAAGGTCCAGAGTTGATGTATCCAAAAGTTCTGTATCGTCAACAGGAACTCAACGCAACAGACGGCGCGTCGATCGGACGCCCGGTCTGAGAGTTATTGGCATTTTCGTCCCTGGGGCCCGGTTGGTTTTTAAGGAAAAACCAACCCGACCGTACTCCACTTGCGTACAAACCTTGGGCGGAGTATGCCAAAAGATCCGTCTCACTAAGAGGAACACAACAAAGCTGACGACACGTCAATCGGACGTCCGTAGCTCAAGATATGAGTGTTTCCGCTCCGAAGGCCCGGTTGGTTTCGTGAACGAACCAACCCGGATGAACGCAAAGTGTTCCGAAACATTGAGTGCGATATACCGAATCGACCGTCTCGATCCAAGGATCGTAATTCCGCTGACGGTTCGTCGATCGGAGGTCCGTGGCTCAAGTTATGGCCAAAAGACAGAAACTGATTCGAAACGGGGGGTCCGGGTCTGGGCCGACCCGGCCCGACCCCCCCCCTGGGTCGGCCCGAACCGGGTCGACTCGGCCGGCCGGTGGCGTGACGGCCTGGCGGTGCGGCGGCGCGACGGCCTAGCGGCGCGGCGGCCTGGCGGCGCGGCGGCCTGGCGCCGCACGGTTGCAGCGCGCGGGGGGCAGGGCCCTCGCTTGTTCGGATTGGCGGCACGGCTTTTAGCCGCGCCTTTGGAAACCCCCCCCCCCCCTCGTGGGGGGCCTGCTTTGAAAAGAACCGGGGGGCCGCCTGCCCCCCCTCAAGGAAACCGCCCCCCAATTAAATGGGGGGGGGGGGCTTTTTAACGCTGGCCGGGGGAATTAAATTCCCCCGAATTTTGACCATCAGGCCGGCCACCTGGCCGGCCGGTTTTTCTCCAACGGGACCGGCAAACCGGTCCCCTTTCCGGCTTCCGACGCCGGCGGCCCGGCCGCCGGTCTTCTCGTCCCGCCGCGGCCCGGAACCGGCCGCGGTGTTCGTCGTCCGGCGCGGTGCGACGGCACCGCGCCCCTCCGCCGCGCCTTTGATTCCCTTCGACGCGGCGCGACGGCGTCGCGTTCTTGATGATCCTTCCACGGCGCAGCGCGACGGTGCCGCGCAATATAATCGTGCGAATATCCGCGTGGTGAGACGGCACCACGCCTTCTTGTTTCACCCGCAAGATAAATCAATCAAGAACAATGGAGGGGGTTCGGCCGTGTTCATTCGGTCCGGTCCCCTCACGTTAAATGATAACACAAATTTAAAATGCTCACGTTAGTCATGCTAGAACCACGAACAAGGATAAATAAATAAACAAAAATAACAACCCCTACTTTGGGTATAGGTTCGAAGATTTGTCAACGTCCCGCGGAGGACAACGTCGCGGGGGTCGGGCGTCGTGGTAATCGTTTGTCAAATTCGATGACGAAGAGGTATGTCCGAAGAGGTACGTCGTTGGCGAATCTTCGTATGCCGACGAAGGAAGTCCGAGGAGGAAGCGACGTTCCCTTTCGTTGACACGGAAGACGAAGAAGAGAGAAGCGGCGTTCTTCGTCGGAGCTTGAGCATTCTTCGTCAAAGCTTGAGCGTTCTTCGTCAAAGTTTGAAGAAGAAAGAAAAGCTCTCAAATCCTCTCAAGATGGCTAAACGAATCTAACCAAATAAAATAAGCTAAGAGATTATTTTATTAACTCAACCAAACCTTTTTGAATTTCAAAGGTTTGAAAATGTTAAACAACTCAACCTAATTAATAAGCTAAGTTGTCAAAACATTTAAAGACGGGTTAAAGGGAGTTTTGAGAGATGTTTGAAAAGTTGGGGTTCGTGTGAGCCCCACCACACTTAATCCTCCCAAGGGAGGTTAAGTGGATGTGGGTCCCACCTTAAACTCCCTTTGGGAGAAGTTAACTAACATAAAAAATAAAATAAAAAGCTTTCCACATTTTTATTAAACTTTTTATAATTCTCCCAAAAATTAACTTTCGTCCCGCAATAAACGCAACTTCGGTAAAGGTCTCCTTAAGCGAATATCGGCATTGCGAGTTCATCGGTGTCCTCGGATTTCAATTCCGAGCACCGGATCAAAAGTTAGAAATTCCCGCTCGTTCGTTCACTGAACGTACCCGAGCCAAACTTCGGAAATTGATTCCGGGCACTCCGGGCCTCGGAATCAGGTGTCGTCTGAAACCGCGCTCTTGTAAAATTCCAAAGAAAATTAAGAAAAAATTTCCCTTGAATTTTACGGGTCTTTAAAATTTTAATAGCTTATATTTATTGTATTCAAAGTTACTTACGGTTAAAACTAAATTTAATTAAGTAAAAAACAATGTCATGTAATGGTAAAACAAAGTTAATTAAGGGTAAACTATAGTTATGCTGGGTTAAAATAAAGTTAATAAAGGGTAAAACTAAAGTTAATTAACGGTAAGAAAAGTTAGGTAAAGGTAAACTAAGGATTAACTAAAGTTAAGTAAGGGTAAACTTTCAGAGTAATTTTCACTAGAATTTTCAGTGGAACTTGCACCGGAAGTTCCACTAGAAATTTAATTGGAAATTTTCAGTAAAATTTTAAAAAATAAAGTTTCATTATAAAAATATTAGTGAAAACATTACTGATTAATATATACACTTTTATTAAAAATTATATTATAAATCTCCCTTAAAAAATTTCTATAAAAATTTTTATTAGAAGTTTATGTGGATCTTTCACTAGGAGATAAAGGAAACCTTGAAATTACCAACTATTTAGTTTAAAGGTCTAGAAATATTTCACACATTATTTTTGATGGAAATTCTATTGAAATTTATACTGGAAATTATAGTGAAACATCCACTAGGAATTTAAGTGAAACTTTAACAACAAATTCTAATGAAAATTCCATTGGATCATTCCAGTGGAAACATCAATTGGAAAATTTCAGTGCTAACGTTAACTTCCACTTAAAAATAAGTTGAAATTTTCATTTGAAATTCCATGTTGATTTATTATATAAATTCTAGTGAAACTTCCATGGGAAATTCTGTTGAAACACCCAATGTAACATTTCAGTGGGAAATTATACTGAACAATTTCAATGGTAACATAAAATTTGACTTCAAAATTTTAGTGAAACTTACATTGGAAATTTAGTTAAAAATTATAGAAGAACATTCTATTACATTTCATAGAAATAAAACAACAGTTATTAAACACAACATAAGCAAATAGAAATATTGATTGAGGATCTATAATGCCTGATATATGAAAGATATGATAAACCTAGAAATAAGTAACATTGTAAACATGTGTACCGTACACTAAAGAAACCATTAAATCATATTCAAACATTATCTCATGGGTTTGAAAAAGGTCATTGAGTGTAAAACATAAACATCCCACCTTCATAGTGTATCTAGAAGCTATACTGAATCATCCTATATTCAGACATGATTCACTTTGTCAACATTATATTCTAGTAACTCTAAAGAAAAGAAATAAGATTAAGAGATATTTTGGGTTCAAAATTTGTTGGCCAAGCATTATGGAATTCACACCCACACTACCACCATATGGAATAAGGATATAAAAATCCTTCAAAGAAGCTCCTTTGCTATGTTGTTGCATTTATTTATTCATTATAGTGCATGAATAAAATATACAACCAACTTCATGCATATAATGAATGAATAAATTCCCCTCATATGTTTCACCTAATGAATTATTATATTAAATGATTTTTATGTGGAAGATCAACCCAAATTATGATGTTTATCTTTTAGATACTAAACAAAACATTGGTAGTGACTACATCTCATGCATAGAGTAAACCCACAATATGTAGCCCTTTGCATCATATATAAAAATGGATTTAGAGAATATCTTCTTCACATTATATTAGAGACTTAAACTAAAAAATTCAAGTTGTAACTTCATATTCCTCTTGAAAAAATAATTAGAATCATTCATCTGAACTTCTAGGGAAACTTCCACTAGAAATTCCAATGAAACTTCCACCAGAAATTCTAATGCAGTTTCCACTAGAAATTCTAGTGAAACTTCCACTATAAATTCTCATGCAACCTACACTAGAAATTCTAGTGAAATTTCCATTGGAAATTCAAGTGAAAATTCCACTAGAAATTCCTACGAAACATCTACTATAAATTCCAGTAAAATATATTATGAAACATTCTAGTTTAAAATTTCACTAAAAACTTCCAATGGTAACATCAAATTGCACTTGAATATCTCAGTTGAAACTTTTAATGAAACTTCTAGTGGAACATTAATTGTAAATTCCAGTGTAATATTCATCAGAAAATCCAATGAAACAAACATTGTAAATTTGAGGGAATTTTTTATTGGAAAATTCCAATTGAAAATTCCACTAGAAAATTCAAATGGTAATTTCAACTTCTACATGAAAATTTCAGCTAAAACATTCAATGAAAATTCCAAAGAAACTTTCATTAGAAATTATAGTGAATATTCCATTGGAAATTTTTGTGAAACTTCATCTAGAATATTGAAATGTAAACTAGAAACTTACAGTAATCTTTAGTGGAAACTTTTAATAAAAAATAAATAAGATAACTCATAAAAATTTTCAAAGAAAATTTAATGATTCAACTAGAGTATTTCAAGTGAGTTTTTTGTAATAAAATTTATCATTTTAGTTTTCAAGTGTAGTTTTTATTAGAGTCATTCAATAATATTTTCTAGAGTAATTTTTATAATTTCCCTTAAAAAATATTGTCCCAAACATTTTTAGTTAAACTTTTCTATGGATTTTTATTACTTTAAAAGCTATTTTTTATGCTTTCATAGACACACATTTGTTTTAATAAATTTGTACAAATAGTATTTATTATGATGAATAATAAAATTATAAATTAAATAATAAATTTTTAATGAGTTTTAATGTAATAATAATATTGTATATCGATAGAAAAATATCTTTTATATCCTTTCATAATTTTTTATTTTTTATACTTCTATATAAATAGTGTTTTTTAAGATGATTAGTAAATTGTAATGGTTTAATTTGTCTCAAAAACCAATATTACTTATACATTTAACAATATTGAATATATTTAAAAATATTAAATAAATTTTTTTATTTTTATTCAAAAAATAAAGAAAAATTAAAAAAATTATTTTTTAAAAGATAAATTAGTTTTTCTTTTTTTTAAATGGCATAAAAAAAATTTACACAAAAAAATTATTTCATTTAAAAATAATTATGATATTATAAAATAAATATTTATTTATGAATTTTTTAAAAAAATCCTTTAAATATATCAATGAAAATCTTTTAATTTTCCCCTAAATGATTAAAAATCTATATTTATCACATAATTATTTTTAATTATTTTAAAAAATGTAACAAAATTTTGTTTCAAACAGAAAATATTATTTTATTTATAAATATAATTGGTCTTAAAATATAATAAAATCATTAATTTTTAACGTTTAAAAAAATATATTCAGTTAAAAATATTTTCTAAAATATGTCGATTTTATTCAAATGATTTAAAATTTTAAAAACATATTATTTTGCCATTTTTTTAAAATACTTAATAATTTTTTTACATATCAATAATAAAATTTTTGTTGAAAATTTTAATCAGTTTTATAATATATCCGAGTTAATCTTATTTGTTTAATATATAATAAAATATTATTGTTAATCATTAAAAAACACACCACCTATGTGTTTTTTCAATCAATATAACTTTCCAGGGAAATAACAACCACGAACCAAATAAGACCCTTAATTGTATTTTGAAAAATCCAATAATTTAGACTAATGTGGAATCATTTTTATTTTAACAATTCATTATATTTTTTATCATTCATTGAAAATTTCCTATGTTCTTTTTACCAAACCAGTATTAAGTTATTTTTTTATTCCTTAATAGACATTTACCCTACCCTTTAATCCATTAACTTCCTCCAACAGGTTTTCATTATCTTAGACTATTTCCCAATGAACATTTTTTCATGGAAGGGGAGACAATAAAATGAATTTAAAATATTTGACCAAGAGTCTCTAAAGAGAGTAGCCCAATGATAACCAAAAACTGATAGATCAAATATGATTATTGAGATGAATAAAGAACCACTTGAACCTGAGATGATGTTGATCTTATAGATGACCACCAAGTTTAGTCGATGAATTCTAGTGAACCACACCTATGAGAATCCAAAAAAAGTATTGGGATTTGAAAAATTTATTGAAAACAAAGAATTATTAAATGATATATTTATCTCAACATTAATAGTGGATTTTTACCAACATTAATGGAGAGTTGATTCTCAATATTAATGGATGAAATTTTTAATATTGACTGCATTAATTGTAGATAAAGACTTTATATCTATATAAGAGGATGCATTAAAATATTTTGAAAGGTGTTCTGGTATGTTGTAGCTAGAAAGAGAGATCTAGGAAGGGATTTCCGTGTTTTTGATATCCTATGTGACTCGATAGATATGACGTCAATACATGAATTTTTTTTGATTTTGTGATCGGTATTGACCAACAATCATTTTTCTTATAATATTAGTGATTTTTCATTACCCATTTATTCAGTCGATGATCTTAAGATTCATACAGTTAGATTTATTTTTCTATCTTCTTTCTCAAACAATGTTCTTTTTTAGATATACTTTATTCCTCTCTTGTGCACTAGAATTTTCTTCTTCTATATCATAGAGTTATACTATTTGTATACCTTTCATTTTCAAGAGTCTATGTTGTGTAATTATTGATTATAATGGATATTATTTCTAGAATAGGTCTTGTGGTTTTTCCCCCATTGGGATTTCCATGTTAAAATTTATATTGTCAATATTTAATTTCTACACATATATTTTTTGGGCACCATGCATCTGCTTAATCTTTATAGTCTTTTTTCAAGGGAAAGAAATTTATTTCAATTACATGTTCAATTGGCTGTTGTTTATGAGTTTGTATCTTACCATTATTACCAACATCTGGTATGAAATAGAGGGTTCATACTTTCATTTTTATGAAATAATTATGGAATTTTCTGAGAGGATCATTTATGTGTGCATGAATAAGGATAAGGTTTGGAAATCATAGAATGTTGAGAGATGTGATGTGCTAGCTTCTTGGAAGATTTTAGCTGGGGGATAAATCTATTTCTTTGGGTGCTCTAGATTGGGTGGAAATAACATTTATTATGGAACTAGATTTTTCTAGTTATGGTATTGTTTAACAGGATGATGTAGATATAGATTTGATTAAATCATTGGCGTTTGGATTTATTTTTTGTAGGGGGATCTAATTGTTTTTTTCATAAGTGAAAAATGGAAGTTGTCATATTTTCTAAAGATGATGATGGTTGATGCAATACCAACCTATTTTCATTCCAAAAGAGATTTTTGGATGTCTTCCCTTCTTTACAGTGATGAAGGGGGAGATTGTGGGGATTCATCAAATTTATTCAGAATAGAAAATTATTAATGGAGAGAATTATCTCAACATTAATATAGTATCCCCCCCCAATATTAATGGAGAATTAATTCTCAATATTAATGGATGGGAAATTTGGGGTTGACTGCATTAATTAGAGATTTAAACTTTGTGTCTATATAATAAGATGTGATAACATATTTTGAATGGTGTGCTAGCATGATGTGGTCAACAAGAGAGACCTGGGAAGTAGTTTCCACATTTATATTGGCCGGTGTAACTCGATGAAGATGAAATTAATACGTGGAGAAATATTTGATTTGTGATCATCTTTGATCAACAATTTTTTTTCTTCTGATCTTGGTGATTTTTCATTACCCAGTTATTTAGTCAAAGATCTTTAGATCCCAAGGGTTAGATTTATGTTGACTCTTCTTTATCAGATGACATTCTTTTTTCAGATCTGATTTATACCTCTCTTGTCCACTATAAGTTTTTTGTTGTATCAGAGAGTTATACTTTTTATATTACTTTAATTTTTGTGAGTATCTTTATTGTACTTTTTGATTATAGTGGATCTTATTTCTGGACTTCATCTTATGGTTTTTCCCTATTTGGGGTTTCCATATTAAAATTTATATTGTCAATATTTATTTTTGGAACACATATTTTTTCATCATTTTTCATCCACTTAACTTTTACAGTCTTTTTTAAAGAGAAATAAATTTATTTCCATTGTCCATTATCTTTAATGTTGTTTTGGAATTTTTCTCTTTCCAACTTTCCCTAGATAAAGCTTGAATTGGGGGTGCTGATTTGAGCCATTAATAATTACCAAAAGAGGTGACCGATTCAACTGTGTGTTATGTATTATGAAGATCAGTTGAGATTATGAGAGGTCGATGTGACTGAATGAAGTTGAAAACAATTTGATTTTTTTCTTTCAATACATGAGCTCAACTTTACATATTATTGATTTTTTTTCAATGTAAATTTGAAGATTATAATGATCTATGAAGACTTTGATTACAGTTTTTTACTATAATACTAATTTTAATATGTTGGTGGGAGACTCATAGATCTCAAATTCCATGGTTGTGATTTTAAATATCGATGTAGAGAAGTTTCTTGAATTTTTGATTCAGTGGGAATAGAACTCTAACAAGGTACTGAGGCTCCCAAACCATGTTGTCAATGACCTATATTATGTGAATAAGTGAGGGAGAATGAGTTTTCAATGGACATATCTATTGTTATCGATCATCAATTGAGTTTTTTGAAGAGGTTCTGCATTTAATTTTTTGAAATCGAGACTCACACTTCAGATTGGTGGTCACTCTATCTTGTGTTAAAGAGGCCAAGATTTGAGTACGAGCATTTCACTGTTTTTGAAATTGAGGTTGAATTTGATGATGGTTTGTAGTGGATATATTATTGAAGAATCATGAACTTGTTTCAGATGATCCTTATTCAGTTTCAATGAAGATGCATGGTGTTGATGTGATAGTGTTTAAAGGGGAAAATCTCCTTCATCGGGATCAAGTTATTTTTAAGTTTCATATATTTTAAAAATTATGTTGAGGATGGTGTTAACCTCATTCATGTCTCTCCATTTGGTGAAGAAGTGTGAACCCCATTCACGCTTCTTTATCATGGATAAGGATCCATCAATGATGTTCATTTCTCATATAAAAAAAATTCTACAGGAGACATGAAAATTGTTCACAACTCTTTACAATTTTTTTATATTAGTTAATAATAAATATTTTTATAAATGTTTTTATAAATTTTTGTGAATTTTTTATATAATAATTTGTAATTTGTGAATATGTAATTTGTTTATTAATTATCAATTGTATAATTTATTAGTAATTAATAATATATTATTATTTTATTAATAAAATTAATAGTATTATTACTAATATTTATGATTTGATAATATAAATTAAATAATTAGTGTTGAAAAATATATTAACAAGTTAATAATTATATTATTTCTAATATATTTTAGCATATTATTAATTAATTATTTGTATAATTAACAACATAATTTTTATTATTAATATTCATATTAATTATATAATTCAAAATAATAATATTATTAATATTTAATAATAACTTTAATATGATTATTTATTATAAAAAATATGTTTTATAATACAAAAAATATTAATATAATTACAAATATTATTTATTATTATTACCAATGTAGTTATTAATATTAATTTATCTTAATCATTCCGAAATATTTGTATGATTTTTCACTTATATCATGTTTTGTATGTAACAAAATATAATATATTAGTAGGATTTTAAATAATGTATAAGTAATGATTTAAAAAACATATAACATGTATCAGTTTAATCTACATCGGTGTCTCAGGTGATCCTTCGTGCCATAGCCAGGTGTATAAATAATGTATCCATGTTGTGTTTATTGATGGCTATGTTCTGTAATACATACCTTCGGCATAGAATCTCCTAAACCTACCTCCACATCATTCTATGTGATGGGTGGTGGATCTACAATCTCCCTGCCCATACCATATATTAGCTCTAAGGCTAGTTGACTCCAACTAAAACTCTCCCCAATATGTGAATAAAATGACAATTGTGGAGTGAATATCTATAGATCAGAGGAAAATAAATACTCCAACACCTTCTAATCAGTCTCTATCATTATAGTAAAATATAATAAACTAACAGACTATGATGCTTCGGGGCCTGGTGGAGGAATAACCCGTGTATGTGTTTGTGCCTATTCTATCAGCTAGGGATATGGTAGTAGTTGTGGGTGTGAATATGACTGTGGCTCACAAGAAATAAGAAGTGGGGGATAATTTGACTAATCATTACAAACATTATCCTCTTGTGCCACACCCGCATCCATAACAGACACGTCATCCCCTACCACATCTATATCAATCTCAACAACCTCAGCATCACCCAATATATAAATGAAAATATCATGATAAATATCATCCATGGGAAGACGAATCTCTATCTTTTCTCTATGAAAATATGTCTGGTTAATTTCACCTCCCTCAATGGAATCTTATATGTGAATGAGTTGGGTGACATGAACATCCTGTAAAAAAAATTATACAGTTAACTAAAGTTAATAAAAAACTTCTTAATAGTGGAAGGAGTAATTATTAACAACTCATGATAGAACCATTTGGGTCACGTAAGATGTCTCACTGGGGACAAGTTTTACTAGGTCCCATAATCCATCTGATCTGATAGATGTGTACATATTATGTCTACACTCATAATACAAAATCATGATGTCTATTCCAAATATCAATACAACATACATGATATCACCTCCATTTGAAGTCTCCTTTCTTAGAAATATTTAGAGAATAAAGTAGAGGCAATTGACGGGTAGTGTGGGAATGGTTAGATAGAAGTTGAACTACCTCATAACTCTATCAACATGATTCTATTCAATAATATGAAAATGAATCATAGGTATGACACATGAGTTCACATCCAGAATTATCGTATAGTAAGGTGGGAGACTCTTGAAGATAGGCTTAATATGTGGTATCCATGAAACCTTAAATATCAAAAAACAAAACAAATAATTAATAAATTAATTCATGTATTGTATACAATAACAATCTAACTATATAATTAATAACATTTTCTATCATCAAGTTAAATATTGTCTAACTTGAGTTTGTATGATTGGAAATCATGTCTGGAGATATCTGAATATTGATTCTCATAAATCCACTGCTAGATAACATTTTATCTTTATTTTTCATAATTAAAAGTTATGCATTTGATTTTCACATAAAAGGAAGAAAAAACATATCGTCTTCCGTGTAGGAATTCTCATAAAACATCTATAATAAATGGTGCACATGAACATAAATATAAGTAAGGGATGAACTCCCTTATCCACACTGGGATAAGAATAAATCATCCTATAATCTTTATCTTATTAATGTGACATGCACTGCATAGCTCTCTATATGTATATTCAAGACATGTAGACCCCTATCCATACATCCCAGTCTGGTCCGAAACTTCCAGTAACAATAAATACATAAAGTGGATAAATGTATTTGAATGATCAAGGTAGATAGTTCCAGCAATAATTCTTAAAACATATGCATGTGAAAATCTCTACAAAATGATCTCTTCAGCATCATTATCTAGATAGGTGAAGTTCTAATCTATCCATGAAATGTATAATCGACTCCTAATGATGGTCCCACAATAATTATAGACCATAATGGATAGTATTATATGATCTAGATCAAACTAATCTTCACCAACTCAACATTACATATTCACACCACTAATGGAGAGGCCCAAAATAATATAAACATCCTCAAGAGTAATATTCATTTTCCCCTCTAGAAAATTAAATGTACGTGTCTCTGACCTCCATATCTATACTAGGGAACCATTTATCTGATTATCAATGAATGAAAAGTCACACATCGAAATTTCATAAAGCCCAAAATGAATAAGATATAGGATTATGGTAATAGGTGGTGAAAGATGATGGAAATGATGAGACCTCCAAACACTCTGTAATTAGAAATCCATCAACCACTAGTTGTGAAACATGTTTGTCCTAGAAAATAAATAATTAAGGGACTTCCATCACTATATTTGAAATAATTGTTACTTTTTATAGTCTATTTAACACAATTTATAAAATATTTTAAAAAAATACTTAAAGAAAATATTGTTTGAAAATTAACATTCATTATTAGAATTATAATGAAAAATGCAGTAAAAAATGGATGCGACTAATGGTGTTGGCTTAGTCCATCAATTTATTGTTTTAATTATCTCTAATCCTATTAGATTTATTTATAAAATATATTTTTTATTTCAAATGTGATGAAAATCCTACATAGTACAAGAGGTTTCATGGTATATTAAATTGGTCATGTGATTTAAAAGACTAATTTGAAGACAATTCATTTTGAGGTTAAACCTCTTGTTATCAATTTTTACTGTGTGTTTAATTTAATTGTAGTTGAAATATAAAAAAATTATTTCTGATTGAAACTAGAAATGTAACAATCCAAAGATGAAAAAATAAAGAAATGAAAAAATCTAGAAATAAAAGGATCCATAAATAAAAAACATTGAATATAAAAAAATATATACAATCATGATAAAATACATAAACTTGATCAAAGATGTTGTGAAGTGGATAACCTTCCTTCCACTTGGGGGAATGTTTTATGATTATTACCTTCTATATGAAAAAATTTTAATCGTATTCCCACTCCAGATTCTTGCGGCCAATCCATATCATTTCTATTACGAGTATATACATTGGTTGTCCCTGAGGGTGAAACATGGTAAAATAAAGGACCATAGTTTCCTGATGAGTATGAAAAGTAAAACAATTAAATGTCAAAAAATAAATTCTAATTCAAACTAGAAATTTGACAATCCATAAATGAAAAAAAACCCAAAACAAAAGTATCCATAAATGAAAAATCCGGAATATGAAACCCGGTAATATTAGAGATGACATTAGGTTGATCAGAAGGAAAGGTAATATTTTGAAAATCACCAATAGGAATCCAAAGTGCACTATAAAAGTCAACTAGAGTTCTTAGGTGATTCACCAGGTCATCATAAGATTCCCATGATTTTTTCACTAATGAAAAATCTACAACAACATCTGCATAGGGGTATCTCAATGCATGGAAAAAACCATAATCACATTGCCTACATCCCAGTATTACCACTGGCATTCAACCACTCTTTCTCATGAGTAGGTTATGTCACTCTTTTATGTGTAAGCATATCCCTACCAAGTCAAAGGCTCAAAAAAGAAATGATGATGGTTCATGTAGTATCATATCAATGTCTCTTTAGAAATTTTTAGCAAAATTAATTCCATGTTGCATCCTCTGATAGGCCTACTAGAACTATTCAAAAAAGTACTTCACACATCTATAAAATGTATCTAATACTAACTGTGTGATATGTAGTTTATGCATACCCTTGAATGCCCTATTTTTTCACTCCAAAATATTTGTTGTCATATGGTCATATATCCTTCCACCATCATATTTTAATGAATATTTTTCATTTGAAATCTATATCATATAATCATATTCATTTTCACTATACCATAGAAATTCTTCAAGTTGCTGATTGAACTTTTCTTTTTGGGGATCATATGCCAAAACTATATGAGAATAATGTATTTAAAAGGGTATTATTATTTTTCAAGAAACTATAAGTTTATGAAAAAAATACCCGACTTGATGATCACCTTTGTTATTGTCTCATCTTTGAAATTCTTATATACAATAGTAGAAATATGTCTAATTTAATATAGATAGTAAAAATTTGTTTCTCACCATGAAATTAACTAACTATTAATGAACTTTATAATTTCTCTATAGGGATAAAATATCACACACACTCCCTAGTTTTGTTTAACATGAATGCATATACAAGATAAAAACTAACTCCATCATTAAAAACTATCCTTTTCAAAAATAAAAAATTCATGTGGTAGAGGAGCACAATTACAATCCTGTATGGTAGTAATAAGTTGAATACCAGTGTAGTTGTTGTAAATAAATGTTCCACTGACATGAATGAACTTTTTACAATAAGGAAATGACAGGATATGTGGTCTGAATACCAAAAAACACCTATATAACTTCACTATTGTTTGATCCACTTAGTGATCTAGGGAGACATACTCAATAGTTTCCAAATCATAAATAACCAGATCGTTGAGAGAAAAAATCCCATTAGTTATTCCAACACTACTTATGATTCATCCCAATCACTATAGAATTTTATGATTTCCTTTTTTTCAATTCAAAATTTTTCATAGGATATCATGTATTTGAACAAATGTTACATTAATTCTTGGTAAAGGGACATAAGAATTCATTGACATGTTCATATCATCTCTATAATAATAGTTGATATAAAATTTACATCAAGTGAATATTGATCCTACAACAATCTTGTATTTATATGAGTATATAGTCCTTACGACTTAGTTATCTTCTAAAATAAAACAAATTTATCATATATTTCCCATATTTTAAATTTATATCATGTCCATTATTCATCCACCAAATGATATATTTTTCATTTGCAGAATCAGTGACCACAAATGAAAAATATTATTCAATGTTGTTTTGATATAACACATTTAACAATGCACTTTTACTTTAAAACTATGGTCCAACATAAATGGTTCTATTAGTTGATGTTGATGTATTAACTATAATTATATGAAATTTAGTAGTGGGTTTAATGAAATCCTAATTAAAATGTTTATCATGTAACATTCCTTTGACACAAGAAGTTAATAATTTTGGATGATTACTACTAACTAGTTATTGTCTATCTATTAGAGGAACCTTAGAAGGTTCATTCCCCACATCATCCTCACCTACAACATATCCTATTAATTCATCAAATAAATACTCATATAGAAAATTATCATTCATTAAATTAGTATAATTGATGGTTATGCCCCCTACTATAAGGACCTGTGTTTTTTCAGAATGGAATTTGGAGTTGAAATTTGATTTTTTTCTTTTAGATGCTTGTAAGGGGTAAAATGGTCCTTTAACCCTATAATATAATTTCAAATAAATTTTTCAGCAATTTATTAGTCCTAGAAAAGGTTTTTTACCTTAATAAATGAGTTTTTTGGAATCCCAAGCCATTTTAATTTTAGAAAAATAGTTAATATTTAATAAATTCAATAGTATTTTATTTGTACAGGTTTGTTCAATCATATATATTTAATAGAGAATCAGATTGATATTAAATTTCTAAAACTGAGTCTGAAATGGTTATTTTTTCCTAGGTGGGGTATAAACATAGTTTGGATACTAGGGAAGTGTTGTTCCCCCTTTTCTATTCATTTTCTTTTTGTTCTTTTCTGTATTTCATTTTTCTTTTCTTCATTCCTCCTCTAGCTTCTCATGTATTACACCAGGGGGATTCATCCACCATGTGATAGAGATATATGGATAGGAAAATATATAAAGAGATGGGGAGAGAATAAGTTACCACCTTGTATCTTGAGATGTTCCAGATCATCGTGCAATAATAATGGATCATGGAAATAGGTGAAGATTCGACAGATTCCACCCAAAGGTAAGCCGTTTTTATTTTTTACTGTAAATCCCCATAGATTTTTTTCTAGTTTTAAATCCTTATTATGATTACTTGGGACCTATAGTTCCCCTATATATATATTTTTCTAAGAAAATAGGGGTTATAAGATGATTTGAGGATTTTCCATTCAGGAAAATTTGTCTACACAGTGTGTGGTTGAGGACCAACACACAATGTGTTATTCCTATTTGGGGAAGATGACCTTTACGTAGTATACTCCATGTATGGAATTTACACATAGTGTATTCAAACTCATCTGTGTATCTATGTAACCAACCAATTTGTCACTATAAGGGTCACATGTTGTGTAAAGTACACAGCATGACCCAGTGTGGGTCGCACATTGTGTAGATATACATGGATTAGAAATACACATGATCACACCATTTGATATACATAGAAACATATCCCATGTAGGGTACAATCCATGTACAAGACCAACACCCCATGTAATTTGGAATCTCCACACCATGTGTGGATAGAGTATACACCCAGGTGGGGGCTTGATGGCACACACTGTGTAATAGGGTACACATGCCATGTATTGCTCCTTAGCTACCCTTTTTGGGTTTTTTCATACCTTTATGTCAAAGAGTGGGAATTGGACCCATGTGTAGTCCATTCAGAGTATATTTTCACATAGATCCCAATAGTGAAACTCTTGTGGTGTTCTAAGGACTCTTAGGTGGTGCTTCAAGTTTTTCCTAAATGGAGAGGTTCTTCCTCCAATAATCAAATCCAATTGACTCCTAAGAGAGAGACATGAAATTAGAGTAATAGGTTGGTTGTTCAGACAAACCTAGTTGGGAAATTGATCAAATATGATCCATTATCTATCTCTTATAACCAATTATTTGTAGCATTTACCTTTAGGGACATAACCCTTGTGATATGTGCCCTTATGGCCTAGGAGGCTCTGTGTTTAATGGGTTTTTAGGATCCCATGTTGGATTCCTTTGCTTGTTATTTGACCTAGAAGATCCCTTGTAGGATTCCTCTATCTTATTATTGTGCTAAGGATACCATGTGGGATGCCTTTTCTTACATTTTGACCTAAGTAATACCTTGTAGAAGACCTATAGTTGTATATCATTATGATTATCCCATGTAGGATGCCTCTTCTTCTTATGTTGTCTTGAGGGTCCCATTTAGGAAGCCTTTTCATGTGTATCATTCTATAGAACCCTTGTAGTGTTCCTATGTCGACTTTATGTTTGAGGATCCCAGGAGGGATTCCTCCTTGCACCTTTTTAGATAAGGATCCTAAGTAGGATACCTTTGGTTATGTGTATACCTTGAGGATCCCTAGTAGGACACCTATTAGTTTTTGACGTGAGAGACCATGTGGGTGCCCCAATGTTTGACCAACCGTAAACTAGTACATCAGTTTTGGGTAGATATGGTAACAGATGTTACCTTAGAAACCTTTCCAAACTTGTAAGCCCATGGGGTTGCGGTAGTAGTGTTGGGTTTAAAAATTTGACCAACCTCACTCTTTTTTTATACTTTCACACATTTACTACTGATGAGTTTGATGCAAGGCATATTTCTTTCTCTTGTTGATGCCCATACATATTTCATTGGATCTTGATTCCGAGTCCTTTTATTTCTTATATTTATTTTTATACCCATAGGTACTACATAGGATCTAGTTATTGAGCTTTTACATTTGATTGTTATATTATTGGGATTTCTAGTGGTTATTCCTATTATATGGTTATTATGCCTATGAATATGATTTACGGGCATAGAATCCCTAGTAATAATAATCATGGATTATTACAAAATCCCAAGTGAGGAGGATTATTTCTCTCTCCTCTCGGTTATATGGGATGAGGATGATTAATCTCTCCTCAATTTTATTATACTCTGGTATGATTAAGACCTCTTAATTAATAGGGATTATTATGATCTCCCTGATTGGTTAATTAACTGTGGTGTTAAACATGGTGTTTCACATCGTTGGATACCTGTGGATGATTACGCTCTCTCATATGATAGGGATAATTCTTAACTCTCTTATTAAATACCCAAGGGTGGGAATGGAGTCTCACCGGTGAGATTTACTTGATGATCTTCTAAGGGTCAGACCCTTAGGGTTTATCCAATTTCTAAATATCTTGACCTCCTACAGATTAGGACCTATGGCTCAGACATTGGATTGGATTTAAATTGAATGAGTAGCATGGCCTCCAGTTCAATGAAATTTTTCTATAATTTCCATATGTAATTCCCTAGAATCCACTATTTTAGTGATTGGATGTGATTATAGTTGAACCCAAGGTTAGGACGAGTATCCCCATGTGGTGATGTAGTTTTCTCAGAGACATTTCCAATGTTGTCCAAAGTAGGTACATTTCAATTAGGTTTACAGACCAAAAGATAAAATTAATGATACACAACTTGAGTGGTAATACAAAAAGCTCAATTCCCTTGCATAAGATGTCCAAACAATCAGGATTAAGAACCTAAGGATCGAAAATTGGTGGTTTTATGTTATCTCATTCAACTTACTCATGTATATAAATATTTATGTATATATGTATATGTATGAAACTATACATATAAATGCATATAAATATGGATATCCATGATATCACTTCACCCTGTTGATCAGGATCAATGACACATGGATCAAATGTGTTTTAACATTTATTGGCTTTACTTATCCTTTTAGTTGAGTCTCTACTAGGCTGAGAATATTTCATGAGCATTAAATTATGGAATCATTTTATAGGTTAATCATTGGGGTGAAATACCAAGATTATATTCTCACCCCTATACATGCACCTCAGTGTGCATGAAGACCTTATGTCTACTTTTCAAGTTTAGAACATATGCATGGTGGATAAGGTTGAGGCATAGATTTTTATGATTGAGCGGGTCCACTCATGTGCATTTTTATGATTAGATTAGTGCAGTTCAACAATGTATTCATATTGGGTATGTGGCATGTCTCAGAGTTAGTAGTATATATGTGCACTCTTATTTCAGTTTATTTTGTACTCTTGTATACGTGTGGTCGGCACAGTGGGTGACCAGTGTTGTATGTATGGAATGGTTGTTCTGGATTTTATAGTTTTTCATTTATTATTATAACATGTTCAATTTCAGTTTATTTACTACTTTTTTACTCTATTTATTTACTAATGTGTATGATAATTAGCTATTTTCTCTATTATCTTACTCTAATATGACGTCATAGTCTCTCCACTATCACACCCTAGGTACTACCACTATTTGGAATCCTTTGGTATATGAGGAGGTGTACTTGAGGCCTCATAATGAATCGGCTCATAGAACTAGTTTAGTGGAATCTGCGTCAGGATATTACAAGGTGGTAACATAGGTGTTCCTTTCATTTTGGTTTACCCTTTGGCATATGGTATATAGAAGTATTAGGAATTTATTGGGACATGTGAAGGATATCGGACTCGTGCGTCAAGAACACTTATTCCAGTAAGAAGTCTTGATTGTCTGGAGTTATGGGATTATAGTTCTAATCTGCAATGATACTATTGTCTAAGATCTTTTCCTTGATATATGCACATGTTGTGTGGATGTGATAATTAATTATTTTTTTTGGATCTTGTCCAATTAGAAAGAGTAAAGTGATTGATTTTTACTCTTGCTCAGTAAAGGAAAGAGGCATCCTATGAATCATATTTGGCACATAATATTCACATCAAATTGGTATGGTTGTGTGTGATTATTACTAATGATAGAGGAATTTTTTTCAAAGTTTCAGCAAAAACCAAAATGGTGTTTTCTAATATATGTTTTGGGAGGAAGTCTACTCAATTGAGCCAACATTCATATATAGTTCCTCAAAATGATAAGCTATGTGGATCTACACTGAGGCATTTGGTGATGAGGATGATGACTAGGTCCACATGCATGGTAGGTGTAGTGACCTAGTAGGTTGTCATGGAACATGATTCCCATTTGTCAAAACCATAACTTTTTATTATCTAGTTGGACCATAGAGTATGATGCCGAAAGGTACCCTTTTTGTTTCTCGTGATCTGGACCTCCAGGGGGTATTACTGTATAAGGATTCCTAGCGAGTTTTAGTTCAATATCTTTTCTTGAGTTGGTATCATGACTTCTAGGGAGCAGTTCCTTATGAAGATTCTCAGTGAGGATCAGGCCCTTGTAGCTCATTCATTCTATTTTTACTCTCATAGGTTGTTGTGATATTTACCTTCTTTATAGAGGTTTGATATTTTGGGATAAGTGGTTAGAGATTGTGACCCAATTGTGAGCCTTGATTAGTTGTTCTAGGCAGGATACATAGAGTCACTTAGTTTGGATGAGACCCTTGTACAATTACAATCATTTGAATATGGGAAACCCATTAGAAATGTTGGTCGAAGTCTTAAAATTTCTTTTTAGGTAGTGATGTTGGTTTTATGTTCTTTTTGAGATTGATGCACGATATGTGCTGGGTTTTTTTTATATAGTCTTGTTGATGCCTCTGTCTTTGATGAAGAATCTGGGATTCTTTAGTATTAAGACTAGTTTCTATGGGAACGACTATTTGGTTTTCTATCCCAGTCGACAAGTATTTCTGTTGTTGCTAATGTAGTTAGAGTATAGGTATAATCTCATGACTGGAACGAAATCTTGTGATGGGTGATCATAGAATAAATCTTGGCACAGGTGAGGTGCCTGAATTTGAAGAGGTGTTCCAAGGGAGATTCTATATTAGGGGAACTAATATTCCATGTAGAAAGGTTATCTTATCCTTGTAATGGATGAATCACTCGAGTATTAGTTGGGTGGTAAAGGTATACTCTCATTGAGTGTAGTTCCATTAAATCATAAATTGGTGAGTGACCATATGAAATCTGAGGGAAACTTTTTTCAAGTATTTTTATAGGAATGGTTTCCCAAGAGTTGTGGATAAAATGAAGAATGTACCTCTAGGGTAGAGGATTCATCGTGACTGGACCTGGACGTGAAAAATAGAGAGACATGGTGTCAGGAGTTAGTTAAAGGAAAGTGTAGCCTATTTTTTTGTGATCATGTCTTAGAGATATGTATATATTCATTTTATGTAATATTAGTGTACTCATAGTATTAGATTATCATGATATATCTTAAAATAATCCTAAGTATGATGAGAAAGCATTGGATCCATGACGAGCTTCTTTTAATTTAATTTTTTTTCTTAGTTGGTAAAAGAAACCTGTTGAAGTTATATTTGAAGAGTGGTATAAGGTAAACCATTTGGTGGGGAGTTCACCTTTGACCATTTAAGGGTGGTAACATTCAGTTTTAGTGTAAATTTGGTGGTTTCTATGTGTTTTTAGGCTCTATTTTTTTGAGATAATAATAAGTGTATTCCTATAGTAGAGAGCACCTGATTGGTCATAGTTAAATGTATTCCATATAGGAGATAGTTATAGAAATTATGAGACTAGTCATTAGAAAGTTAGGATATATTTTTGCGTAGATTCTTAGGTTGAGAGAATGTCTGCTACTGTTAACCCCATGATTCTTGGGGATGAGATGGTTCATGGTGTGGAGATTGTATGGAATCATGTTTTTTGGGACTGGAATTTTGAGCATAAATTTGAATTTTTTTCAGATGCTTATAAGGGGTAAAATGGTATATTCCCCTAGAATATGACGTAGGATAATTTTTTTACAACTCTATTGGTCTTGGAATTGGGTGTTAAAGTAAGGATAGTAGTTTGGTGGAATTCTGGGCTGTTCAAATTTTAAGAAGAATAGTAAATATTTAATATTTAATTAATTATATATTAATTTATTCATGTAGTTTCATCTGGTAATATCATTTTAATGAAGTTTATAATTGAGATTTTTTCTATTCTTTTGAGTCTAGAATTTGTATTTTTTCATAGGTGGGGCATAAAATAAGTTTGGACACTGGGGTTGGACCCTTATTCTTTTTCTTTTTTTTTTCTTTTTTTTTATTTATTTACTCCTTTGGATTATTTCATATTCCACAGGGTTATTCCTCCCCCAAAAAACCAAGAGAGAGAGAGAGGGAGATATATAAATAAAGATGGAAATAAGGAGGTACCATCGCAGAGCTCAAAACACATTGGATCATCATGCAGAAACCGTGGACCACATAAATGGGTAAAGATCCAGATGATTCCATCCAAATGTAGTATGTTTTTATGTTTTATTTTAAATACTCATAGATTTTTTATTTTATAGTTTTAAAGTCCTATTATTTTATATTTGGACCCCTAGTGGTCTGATCTATATCTTTTTATGAGAAAATGAGTGTTTCTAGGTGATTTGAGGGTTTTACATTCCGGAAGACTTTTATACACAACATGTGGTTCATGACCAAAATGTTGTGTTTTCTTCATGATCAGGGAATACAACTATTACAAATCACACAACATGTATGGGACTTACATGTCGTGTACTCGAACTCCACTATGTATCTGAGTACCCGATCGAGCTGCCTGTGTAAGTTGTACATGTCATGTAAAGTAAACAATAATGTACCCCATGCAGGGTACATGTTGTGTACAAGAGAAACACACCATATACTTGAGCTTATACATGGAAAGTCTGGCTAGAGTACACATGCAGTTCGGGCCTTTAGGTTACGTTTCGTGTACTCCTCCTCTGTTACCGTTTTCAGTGTTTTTCAAATATTTAAGCCCAATAGTCAGAATTGGATTCCTGAGTAGTGAATTATCAATATATTTTCACATAGATCATGATGGTAAAACCCCTGTTGTGTTTTAAAGACTCCTAGGTAGTGTTTCATGATTTTCCTAAATCAAAAGGTTCTTCCTCCATAATCAAATACAATTGTATCCTAAGAGTGATAAATAAAATGAGAGTAATAGGTTGGGTTTTCATACCAACCTAGTTGATATGTTGATATGAAATGAGACATGGCCTATCTATCCTGACAAATTCATTTTAGATTTTCCTTTGGAGGATGTATCCATTGTAAGATATTCCCTTCTAGCCTAGGAGGCCATGTGTTTATTTGTTTATGAGGATCCCAAGTAGGATTCCTCTGTTTTCACTTCGACCTAGAGAATCCCTTGTAGGATGCCTCTATCTTCTCACTATCATAAGGATCCCCTGTGAGATTCATGTTCTTAAAATATTACATAGGTAATCCCTTATAATATCCCTATACCTATATGTCATTCTGAGGACCCCATATAATATGCATCTTCTTCTTAAATTCTCTTGAGGATCCTTTGTTAGACACCATTTCTTATGTATCGTTTCTAGGATCCCTGGTAAGATAACTCTATCATATTTTTATTTAAGGATCTCAAGTTGGATTCTTCCTTTTAACTTTTCATCTAAGGATCTATAGTAGAATACCTTCTCTTATGTAAAGACCTTAATAATCCTTAGTAGGATGCCTCTTAGTGATTTACTTTAAGAACTTAGTGGGTGCTCCAAATTTTGATCAACCCTGAGCTATAACATCATGTTTGGGTAGACATGGTAGCAGGTGTAATCTTAGAACCCATATCGAACTTTTAATCCCATGGGAATGTGGTAGTAGTATTTGGTTTAGGAGTATGGCCACCCTCACTAATTTTTTTATAATTTCACATGTTTAATGCTGATGAAGTGATGATTACCAAAGATGATTCATGGTTAATGGTTGATAAGCTTGACACAAGGTGTATTTCATTATCTTTGGGATACCAAAACATATTTATTGGAATTTGTCTTCTAAGACATGTTATTTCTTATATTTATTTGTATAACTAGAGGTACTATGTGTGATCTTGATGTTGAGCCTGTGTATTTTATTATTATATTATTGGTATTTCCATATCTTCTTCCTTGTATCCAACTTTTGAGCCTATGATTATGATTTATGGGCATGGAATCCCTAGTAATAATACTCTTGGATGATTAATCTCTCTTGAGTAATGAGGATGATTCAACTTTCTTCTAGTTTATATGGGATTGGGATTATTACACTCTCCTCATTCTGATTATACTCATTGATTATTATGATCTCCTTAGTGATGGGGATGATTATGATCTTCATAATTGGTTAATGGACTGTGGTGTTGGAAATTTCATCTCCCATCATTGGATACCCATGGTTGATTAAGATCTCATAGTTGATAGGGATTATTATGCTCTCCCTTATTATATACCTCCAGTGGTGGGAATGGCATCTCACTAGTGAGATATCCTTACAGATCTCCTAATGTTCTGAACCTTAGGGTTCATCTGAGTTACAAATGTCCTGACCTCATAAGGATCGGGACCTAGGACTTGGATATTAGACTTGATTTACATGGAATGAGTGACATGTCATCCATCTCTGTGACCATTAAAAGAATGTACAAACTTACTTCCCTGGAATCCATTATTATAGTGATTGGAGGAAAGTATGGGTGAACCAAAGGCTTGGATGATTATACCCCTCTGGTGATGTAGCTAACTCAGAGCCATTTCTAGTTTTGGCTGAAGGAGGTACATTTTGATTGGAATTATAGACCCATATATTGACTAAATGATAAACTGATTGAGTGGAATGAAATCCATATAAATTCCCCTGCACAGGATATCCAGGCGATTGAGATTTTGGAAACAAGGATCAAATGATAATATTTTTACATTAGTTAACTCACCTTACTCATGTATATGAATATTTATAAATATATGTATTGGTTTTGGAATATACATATTTATGCATATAAATATCGATATCCATGATAAAACTTCACCCAATTGACTGTGATCATAGACCAAGGGATCAACTATGGTTTCAAATTTATTGACTTTACTTATCCTTTTAGTTGAGTCTCAGCTAGGCTGACCATATTTCATGGGCATGCACTTATGGAAGGATTTTATAGGTTCATAATTGTGGTGTCCTATTGAGATTATATTCTCACATCTATAAATAATCCCCAGTGTGAATATAGACCTTATGTTTTCTTTTTAGGTTCATCACAGATTCATGGTGGATATAGATGAGCCCCAGAGTTGCATGATCTTGCAGGCTAGCTCATGTGGATTCTTATGATTGGACTGGTGCAGTTAGACAGTGTTTGGAGATAGGGTATGCATCCTGGATTAGATTTAGTAGTAGATCCATGTACTCTTATTTTAGTTTCTTTTATACTCATGTATTTGTATGGTCTTCCTAGTGAGTGACCAGTGTTATATATATGGAATGGTTATTTTGGATTTTATACTTTTTTATTTATTATTTTAGAATCCTCTATTTTAGTTTATTTACTAATTCCACACTTTTTTATTTACCGTTCAATATGATAATTATCTATTTATGATTTTTTTTCTTACTTTGATATGATGGAATAGTATCCCTAGTGCCATGCCATAGGCCCTCACTTATAGTCCGCGGTCTCTAGATTACGAGAAGGTGCACTTGAGGCCTTATTATTTGTAAGATATGCGGGTTTCACATGAGGTATGGATATTTCAATTTTTTTAAATAATTAATTATGTCCTAATTTGAATACCCATTGAGTCCATGGGTTTATTAGGGGTGTTTGGGGCTTGTTTAGAGCCTAGAACCTAGCTCTTTGGAAAACCAGGACATGCCATATGGTTAGAAGAAACCTTGCAGGGTAGGTTGGATAGTTACTACTAACCTTTTGACGTAAGACAGTTGGGTGCTACAAGAAGAACAGTTTGAGGAAATCGTGCATAAGGAAGCGCACACTCATGTTGGGAACCTTTAATTTTTAGCAGATCCAAAATTCATGGTTTGTGCTAAGTTAGTCAAATTGTACATAGTAACCATGTGGGTTCCCCCTACACATAGAAGAGGGAGCATAGTAGTTTCATGGTTTGGAAAACCATGCGACCAAACCATATGATCCTGTATTTTGATGAAAAATTAACATTTCGACCTTAAAATATGTTATAACCTAATTTCTTTTTTCATTTTCTTCCATGGATAGAAGAACACCCATTGGAGATCTCCTTTTTGAAGTCAGTTGTTAGGATTCTACACCGTTCTTCCATATGAACTCAAAATCAAGAATTGTTAGTCTTGTTAGATCCATATCGATAAGTACTACTATCCTTTTGAGCCATTCTTTGTCTAACTTGGTATAGGATTCACTATGTAGGTGAAATATAATATTCCATATTTCTATGTTCTTCACTCGTTCTTTGTTTTTCTTCTTATCTGAGTTGAATCAGGAGTTGATAATAGATGATAAATCTAATACGGACCTATATTAGGTTATATATACTAATCTAGAGTTATTTGGTTATTTATAGAGATATTTTCCATTTTTTCACCCCCAAACCTTCTGATATGTCCCTGAAAATGAATTGAATAATTGGATTGGACATAACGAAATCTGTTGGGGATTCCCACTAGTTCCTCAAGACTTGTTGTTGGTTGTTTTCCCAACCCAGGTCACCCATGGGGTGTGCCTTTGAGATTGACCTTTTTATATACCACATGTGGGGTGAATTTTGTACTTTTATAGTTAAAGGGATCCCATAATGAACTAAATTGTATTGATTTGGTTAATTAGGAGATGATGATGCCTCCTTTTTTCATGTGTTTACATGCTATTATTTCTTGAATTGATTGAGTAGTGTATATGGAATCATAATATGAGTGTGTAAACTCAATAAATGTAATTGAATTTGAATTTTTATATGAGTGGGTATACTCAAGGGATTTTAATGCTTTTGAATTTATGAATGGAATGATATGTGAATTGAAATGGTGGTTAATTCCTTGGTTTGTATTCCATGGATATGGATTCCATTTAGATTATAAGGACATTTTACTCATGGGTCTTATTTTAATGGATAAGATACCTTAGAACTATAAACTCCTTGGATCTTGATTCTGTAGGATGACAAGGGAATTTTTACCCCTAAGATATGGCTTACTCGACTCACATTGGTTCTGTCCTATTGACATGGTCCTTGGATTCCGAAAACATTGTTACCAAGTTTCGATCAAGAAGCTCTTAGGACTCAATGATGATGTCTTGGTCTTCTAAACCTTGGATCTAACCATTTATGTTCTAACACAAATGATTTCAAAGCATGAACATAGTAAATTTGATATGATTGGTGGGTTGATATGAAACTTTTTTGTTGTACATAAAGGCTATAATTTTTTGGTATACAGTTTATATGAAATTGTTGTGGTTAGTATGTTATGATTGGATGTATAGAAAGGATATGGTTTTCATTTATGCTTTACCTTATAGCTCCCTAATTATAGGAGCTTGAACCAGATTTTTTAGGAAGGGTTTTTAGCCTATACGATATCATTTGTTCTATATTATACATTCCATGGGCATATTACTTTTAGTACTATCATACCTGTTATATTATGCACTCAAATTTAGCTTATATTTCACAACCAATATTTGTTATAGACAATTTGGGTGGTGTTCTACTGGGACTATATCTCACACTCTATTTGGGTCGTCATTGGGTACCCAAGAATATTATATGGGTTTAGTTAGGGACTATGGAAATCAACCATAGTTTGATGCTTGACTTTGTTCCATGCTTAGGAGCAGGGGAGAATGGGACCAAGATGAGGGTCGTGATGTTAACTGGGATTTTTTTTCTTTTTGGTATTTTGTTACATGTATTATACAATTTCATGTATAAATGTTTTGTATGCTTTTTAGATACATGACATGATCATCATGGAATATGTGATTACTTCTAGTATTGATATATATGTATATATATGTATTTTGGATGTGTATATATTGTCTGATTGATTTACAACTTCCTCTATTATTCTGTATGTTTTATAACACTATGTTACACTTTGAAAAGAGGGCATACTCTCCTCATAGACACACCCTAGTACCTCACTACTATTTGGCCACCTTTGGAATTTTTGGAGATGCGCTTGAGGCCATGTGGAGAACCGGGCTCAAGGAACCATACAACGACATCCGGGACTAGGACATTACCAAGTGGTATTAGAGAAATTTTTCTTTTATGGATTATTATTTGGTGATAATAGACAGGGATACAAATTTATTGGAATTTAGTAATGATCTATGAGTGAGCCTACCTAACCCATTTACTGGGAAAAATCCAAATCAGCTTGAATAGAAATTTTTGTTTTTTGGATTTTGGCTATTATAGTTGATTTGATTCCACAATTGGGTGATTCAATTGAATTTTAATGTGACCATATGATTTTGGGTTATATTTTGTTGCAACTAAATGATATTAGAGTATTCCATCTGATTAATCATTTAATAACCTTCTAGAATTCAAATTCCTTGTATTATTCCATGCCATATAGGGTGCATTTCATTACTGAATGACATTGTGATTTTTTCCTTGTGTGATATACCTACTATTGTGATTGTTATTCTGAGAAGGGAATCAGAAAAATATGGTTTGTACTTATATTTACTATTATAACCTAAACATGTTTCCCTAATTATGCTTCAGTAAACACCATAAGCATCTAATTACGGCATGTTGAGTCATGGACCTTGAGTCACATAGACTAGAATGTGTTATGGTGTGGATTAGGTAGATGCCATATTTTGGTTCATGAGAAGTATGAACCCTTATAGATCAGAAGTGGTGAACCATTTCGTTCAAACATTTTAAATTAAATGTGAAATAAATATGAATTAAAAAGAAATTGAACTTGAGAAATAGGGAACTTGACCTTGGCCTAGCTTTTGAGTGGGTAGTAGGCAATGTCTCTAGTGAATTTTATGGTTGTTTATTATTACCAATATAGTATTTATGAGTATGATATGTGGTATGATATGTTTATAGGAATATTTTTTACTTGTCCTACACTTTTAACTATGATATTTGGTTATCGATCTTTTTAGATGGCATGTTTTTGGAATTGTAGAGATATTTTACTATGAAGACCTCTATTTCTACACCAGGAGGGTGGAAAAAACTATGATCTGGAGGCGGTGGGACATGGGATATAAGTGGATATTATTATGGTTCTAGTTGAGGAAACAATATTTTTACCACACATAGGTGCTTAGGGATAGTTCTGCCAGGGGTTTTTTCATTTATGAAGACTCTTTAGGGAGCAATCCATCCTTTCTTTTTTGTGGATAAGTTGATGTGTGTGTTCTAAAAGCAACATCCTCACATGTTTTTGGGGGGATGGAGGTCAAAAGGTGCCTATGATATAACTTGATACTACTCTGTCGATATTCTAGCATCTTGAGACACCACTAGAGAGGAGAGTGAAGCTTGCAACTTATATACTACATGGAGTTGAAAAGCACTGGTGGGGTGTTTTGAACCAGGATGACAAGCTAAAAGACATAGTTTGGGGTGATTTCCAAACTAGGTTATTTGATTAATTTTACCCTGAGACACTGAGAGTAGATAAGGATAGTGAGTTCATGCATATGGAGTAGGGTTCCATGATAGTTAGGGACTATTTATCACAATTTATAGAGTTGAAGCATTTTTCACCAACATAGCTTACCGATGACCTATGGAGGGTGAGATGCTTTGAGGAAGGTCTTTGAATTTTTTTTAGATATTAGGTCAATGTGTTTAGGTTAAGGATGATTACCAAGATAGTAAAATAGGTTCTAATTACACAGTAGAACCTAAGGGAAGCTGGGGGTATAGAGAAGAAAAGTATAGTATATCAACTATGTAGTTTTATTTTCAGTGGCAAAAATAGATATCTTGAGGCTTCCCCTAAGATGAGTACCTACTTGGATGCTAGTAATTGAAGTAAATTTTTCTATCATAAATGGGAAAGGTAGGGATACATGAGGAATCAGTGTGATCATGACCCAATCCAGTGTTGATATTGTAGAAGAATGGTTTATGTAAAACATTTTTGTAGGACCTTCCCTCCAGTAGTTAGTGTAAGGGGTTCAACTCTGACACCGGGATTAAGAGGAGGTTTCATAGATTCATGTTAGGAAGGGAGTTGGAGCAGTACTAATCATTCTGGCCGATGTGGTGGTGGTTATGGTCGACGTATCTAGACACCAGTTGTATCAAGAAAATAGAGTGGGATTACTCTGGGTAGTGAGGTTGTGTCCCAGTGTCATGGTTTATGCGAGATATATTCTGAAAAACCTACCACTGAGGAGCAGGGTATCAAATCGTCTATGGGGAGAGGTATAATACTAGTATTTTTTACTTTTTTATCTACTCTTTTTTATACTGGTTCATCACATAGTTTTATATCTCTAGCTGTGTTGGAAATACTTGGGCTCATTATATAGTTTTTTTAGGGATTTATTATGCTTGAAACTCCATTGGGGATAAGAACATTTGATGTACATTAGTGTAGGGAGTTCCCCCATGAGGTTGGTTAGTGTCACTTCATATGATATCTTTTTTTCCTGGAGATTACCGAGTTTATATCATACTCGGTATGAACTGGGTAGATTCTTATTGATTTTAAGTTGATTTATATTACTGGAGGGTGATGTTCAGATCACCATAGGGTACATGTTATATTCAGAAGGTTGAATGGGATGTCCAGGCGAGCTAAGATGGCCTATAACATAATGGGCTAGGTGGGATAACATCCCATATTTCTAGTTTGTAACTGAATGATTAGGGAGTAATTTAAGAAGTTTTCCCTCTAGTGGATGATTGTTTTAGGGATGTTTTCTAGATGAATTTTTTGTTCTAACTCCTGATAGATAGGTTGAGTTCTCCTTTGATCTAGTGACATGAGCTACATTGATATCTATTCCTCCTAATAATATGGATATGATGGAGTTGCATGATATCAATACATAGCTAGAGGACTTCGAGGAAAATGAGGTTATCCGACCCAGTACATCTTAGTGAGGTTCTCTTATCCTTTTTGGAAAAAGGAAAAAATACCCTTAGGATATATGTTGATTATTATAAATTTAACTAGTTGAAGGTTAAAAACTGATATCCCTTTCCATGGATAGATGAATGTTTTGACCATCTTTGAGGTGCTCAGGCATTCTCAAAAATTGATTTCAGATCCGGATATCACCAAGTGTGTGTTTAACCTGCATAAATATCTAGTAGAACTTTTCCAAGAAGGTATGGTCTATACAATAATTTGGTTATAACATTCTATCTCATGAACATACCAATAGTTTTCATGGAACCGATGAATTAAGTTTTCCAACATTATCTTTATTTGTTTGTTGTTGTTTTCAGGGACAATATCTTGGTGTATTCTCACAATCAACACAACTATTCCAAATATATTGAGATGGTTTTGGATAGACCAAGAGATAATTTGTTATATTCTAAGATTCCAATTTTATATGGATAATACTCACTTCCAGAATCATATTTTCTCAGAGATATGAGTATTAGTAGACCCAAATAATGTGAGATATATAGTTTCCTAGGAGAAGGAAAATAAAGTATTTGATATGTGACGTTTTTGTGGATTTCTAGATATTATAGATGTTTCATATAGTACTTATCACGCCTAGTAGTTCATTTTATGGGAGTGAATAAGAATGGGGTGAAGTTTTTATGGTTAGGTACCTATGAGACTACTTTTTAGGAGCTAAATGGGAGATTGGCTTCAGTGTCGGTCCTGATTCTGCTAGAGTAGGGTAAAATATACATTGTGTATTGTGAAACATCATGTATAGATCTTAGAGCATTTATGATTTAGGGGAATAGATTCATGGTGTATGAGTATTATTAGTTGAGGCCACACGAGAGGATCTATCCAAAGCATGATGTTGAGTTGGCTATGATTGTTCATGATTTGTGTTCTTGAAGACATTAATTACCGGGAGAACATTTTTTGGTATACATGGACCACAAAATCCTAAAGTACATATTTACATAGTGTGATATGAATATGAGGTAGTGAAGGTGGGTTAAGTACCTACAATCATTCAACATCAATATTACCTATAAACCTAGAAAAGGAAATGAAGTAGCCAATGTACATAGAAGGAGGACTTAGAAATAGGCAGTTCAGGAGGCTAGTAGAAAGTGGAAGCTTATTCCCTTGTTCTATGAGATGTTGTAACACCCCAAACATACATAGTACACTTCATTTTAAATAATTCAATAGCTTTTGTTGCACAGGAGATCAATTTCGAGTGCACCATGACCTATCAAACTTTCCATTTAAAAAGTGGTTATGAATAGTAATAACCAAATTATGAAATTTATAAATTTTATTTCTTAAAATAGACTTCATTTTTTAATTGAATTTCAAAAGTAATTTTTTTGTGAATTGTAAGTTTCGAATTTCAAAAAATAGACATACATGGTTGTAATTAGTATGTAAAATGTGGTCTAATGGGATAAAAGTAATTTTTGTGAAAAGTAACTTTTGAATGTTATTTACAACATTTAAAGGTAAATAGGGTAATTAAAGGTAAACAAATATTTTAATAATATAATATTTCACTAAAACTTGTCCTAATTTGATTGGATATAATTTTTTTTCAACCAAAATCAACCTTAGTCAAAAAATATGATCCTTTTTAAGCCACTTGTTTTAGATTAAGGCATTTATTATATTTTATTTAAAGAAGAGTTAAAAATATTATATTCAAATTTTAATAACTAAATCATTTTTAATATGAGAATATATAAGTGATATGGTCCACTATAAATAGTATTTATAAATATAAAATAATTATCTACATAATGGAGATTTATTTATAATTTTAGGAAATAAATAATTAAATTAAATAATGACACAATAATGATTCATTAATTGAATTATTAATGGAAGAATCCGTTAAATGATATTACAAATATTAAATTAAAAATAATTTTAAATAATTAATGATATGCACGAAACTTCTAGATAACATAGACATGTTATTTACATATTTGAAATATTGGTTTGAATTTATCATGTTGGTTTGATATTTTAAAAATGAAAATATTTAATAGTATCAAAATTGATATAAATGATTCTTTAAAATAAATAATATTTTATTAAATGTAATAAAATTCATAAAAATCTCATGTTCATCCAAATAACTAGTATAATTTTAAAAATGTCATAAAAGATTAAACTGTGGTTCTTTTGTCTTTTTATAGTAACCATATTAACTCTATATTACAAAAGGACAAGTAAACACGATAAGAGTTAAACTTTTTAACAAAGGGTTAAATCCAAAAGATAAGGTTAAGTTTGTGACCTAAATTTGTCTAAAAATCACTGGACAAGAGTATTAAGACTCATCCTCATCTTAGACTCAAAATATTTAACGTTTTTTCTATTTTAAATCAAAAATAATTTTATAATAAATTAACATTTTAAGGTCTTCCAAAAGTGCCCCTCACCTCTCTTATAAAAGGGAACCCTTATTTCTCTTTGATTCACACATCTAAATCCCTTTAGTTAGTCCAACCCTAGACCCTTTCCTCTCCCAACTTCCCCCACTTTATCCTAGAGTCCATACTTTTGTTATAAAGCCATTTTAAGTAGTCTTTTTTACAAACCAAAAGGAGATGCCCAAAAAAGAGGTAATTGTTTTATCACCTCTTTCAGAGTTCTTTTCTTTTTATTCTTACTCATTATATGTTGTTTCAAAATCAAAATAATAACTACAGTATAATCCATATAGTGAGATGTTATTATAATCATGGGAAAATCATATTCCTCATTTTATCCATCATAAGAATAAAAATATCAGCATGTGTGCGTACGTAAGTAACTACTGGAACATCCTTATCATCCATGTCTATGTTTCTTAAAATGTATTTCAAAATATTATCAACAATTTTTTTAAAGATATTTTTACCCATTTTTGAATTTTTATTTAAAATTTTATGAAATTAATATTTTTTTTAATTTTTAAATGAGGTAATTTATGACCTTTCTGACTAATTAAGGATTGGATGTTTTTTTAACTTATACAGTGCGCGCGGCTATTTTCCACCATTATGATGCATTATCATTTTGAAGCTTTCCTTAAAATATTAAATTTTTATTTTCGTAAGAAATGTTTTATTTTATAATTTTGTGTCTTTTAAATAATTTAAATTTAAAAAAGGGATATTTCTCCAAAATAGTTTTAATTAATTTATTAGATTATTTTCATCTACGTCAACATACTTTATTGTATTTTATGCTTCATTAAGGTTGATTTTGTATGATAAAATATTATATATTTTATTGAAGGTTTCATGATATGTTTGACTTGGGATGTTCTATTTTTATACCCTTCATGGTTTATGGTTAATGTATTATCATTTCGTATATTAGTTTTAATACAAATGTTTAGGTTATGTTTCACCCTTTCATACGAGGAATGCATTAGACTTAGTAAGAGATGGGAGAGGCCCACTATAGGCCCCCAATTCATCAGTAGGTATCATGAGAAAAACTAGTGTCTTGGCACAAGGCCTTGAGAGTGTGGTTATTTATGATCTTGGCATGAAGCCTCGATGACATGGTTTTGAAGTATGGCATTATGAATTCCCTCATTATGAGATTAGTTATTGATATTACATGTGATTATTCAACTATTAGAATATTCATGTTAATGTTTAAATGGAATTATTTGATTTATTATTTCCATATATTGCTGAATATTATGTTTAAATGGCTTGTGTTTCAATTTTTTCTTTGCCTTAAAAGTTTATTCTTATTTATGATAGCGTTTTCTATATTGGTTATCTTTACTGAGCATCTGAGCTCACTTATTTATTATGTTTATTTGTTCCCCAGGATGTGAAGAAGTATATTATGATTTATCTACGTGGATATTCTAAGGAATATGTGAGTTTTCAAAGGGGATAATATTTATTTTCATTTCAAGATGTAATAAAAAACTTATGTTTGTATATAGTTTTTCCAAGGATACAAAATAGATCGATGCTTCAGGATTTTTTTCTTTTGATCATGCCAAGGTATTAAAATAATGCACCAAGTTTGGGAAACTAGGTCCGAGGTGTTACAGTTGGTACCAGAGGAAGTTTAATAAAAACATTTGAAACTAGATTTTGAAAAACCTTTATTAGGGAACATTACCCTAAGATAGACTTTGAGGATAATTATATAAGAACATCCTAGAATTTTGGTAATATAGATATAATGTTCATATTCTTAGAAAATAAATCCTTGTATAGATACTACATGTGAACGTGGTTCTAGAACAAATGTACCTAAGAGTAATAAATCTGATAGGGTGTTCCAGTCTTGAATCTATGTGACATGGTACACAACAATGGGCCTTACTACGCACTTGGTTTGACAATATCGAGGGTTATTTTTAAGATAATTCACATTTTCTTTAAAACCCATTATGAAGGATTCACGAGTAAATATGTCCCCAAAGAAACCATTTTTATGATTATGGATTAGATGTGAATAAATTTTTCAATTTATTTTACTAGTTTGGAATTATGAATCATGATTCATAACATAATCTAGTGTATGGCATTGTTTTTAAATGGCACCTAGTGAATGGAACAAAAACCATATCAATGCACATAATCCATGTAGGGATTTTCCTCCCATTAAAGATAATGATAGTGGTGTTGGTGATACAATTGGTGCTAAATAACTTATAACCACACTGGGACAATTGACTGAGGTTATGAATAATAACCATACCCATATGAAGCATCACAATCCATAGTGCATAGGATCAATGTTAGGCTACGTAATGAGGAAACAAACCCCAACATTAAAGGGGACTACAAATCCTTTTGTAGATTAGAAATGTATAAGTTCCATAGAGAAAATATTTGTTTCTTTGGGGAGTAACGAAAGGGAAAAAGAAGTTATGACAATATATTGTCTATCAGGAGATGAAGATAAATAATGCTCATTAATTCAAAACATTAAGGAGGATGAAGAGGTATCAAATATGGAATGGAGGGAATTTATAGAGATATTCCTAGAAAAATACTTTCCTCCTGATTTACGAGTAGATATGGAAAGACAAATTTTGAGTTTGAGGTAGAAGGATAATGAGATTGTTGCAATGTGTAAATCTAACTTCAAAATATTAAAAAGTCATGTTGCATACTATATAAGTAACCCAAGAAGTAAGTTTGATCAATTATTTTATGGTTTAAAATCATTCCTCTAATGGGAATTGGTCTGACAATATTTCTCATCATACAATGATATATTCTCATTTTCTATCAAGACAGAAAAGTAATTTTCTAAGTCTTATGAATTTAATGTAATGAAAGGAAATAAGAGGGATATTGAACACTCTGGAAAAATAAATAAGGGGAAGAAATGAAAAGTTGAGTATCCATCATACAATAATTATGGTAAGAAACACCCCGGTACTTGTGTAATGGGGATGGGAGTTTGTTTCAAGTGTGGAGAAAAAAGCCACCAAGCTCATGATTTCAAGGGGGAAAAGAATCTATCAATGTTTAGTGATACAATTGTAAAGAGATGGGACATTATGAAAATGATTGTTCTAATCATCAAGTAAACATTCCCCAAAAAAGGCCAAGGGATAAAGGCTGAGATTTTGTGATCAAAACTGCTATGGTTGATGTTCTAAACGATGTGGTGGCAGTTACATTAATAGATTCCTCAAATTTATCCAAATATTTATTTGATTTTGAATCCTCATATTCCTTTATATATTTCCTAGTTTTCACTAAATGAAGTCTCATTGCAACAATTATGTGTCTGGAAGTACCCATTATAGAATATAAATGTGTTTATCTGCAGAAATTATTATCATACCTATGGTCAAATTTGATATAATCCTTCGTATAGACTAGCTATCAAAAAATGATTTGCAAATTTATTGTAAGAAGAAGGAAGTTGTGATTTGTGAGGATAATGTAGAATATATTATCTTTAGAACAGAAACATCACATAATTATTATCAAAATCCACCCCTATAGCCTTACTGAATGAGATTCTTGGGGAGGATGAGGAAATTATTTCTAGGGAAAAAGAAATAAATATTAAAATTGAGGATATACCAATCATATTATATTATATTGATGTATTTCCATAGGATTTTCCTATACATCCTCTAGTGCGGGAAGTTGAGTTTGCTATTTATTTAAACCCTGATGCATGGCCAATATCAAAAACTCCCTATAGAATGGCCACTATGGAATTAGTATAGATGAAGAAACAACAAGAGGAGTTGATTAATAATGGATTTATTCTCCCTAGTGTTTCTCAGTAGGGATACCCAGATATTTTTGTTATGAAGAAAGATGAATCAATGAGGTTTTTCATTGAATATAGAGAAATAAATTGTACTATAATAAAGAACAAGTATCATCTTACTTGAATTGATGATTTGTTTGATCAAATTCATGGATCTTAATATTTTTAAAAGATTGACTTTCATTATATATATCATCAATTGTGTGTAAAAAAGGAATATATTCCAAAGACAGTATTCCAAATGAGGTATGGTAATTAAGAATTTACAGTTATTCTATTTGTATTGACCAATGCACCCTCTATTTTTAGGGATATAATGAATAGAGTGTTCAAGGAATATCTTGATGATTTTGTCTTAGTATTTATTGATGATATCTTGGTATATTCTAAAATCTATGAAGACCATGAGAACCCCTTGTAGATTGTTTGGAATACTCTTAGAATAAATGAACTATATGGGATTTTTAGAAAGTGTGAATTTTGGCTTCAGTAAATTTCTTTTCTTGGACATATTTTCTCCAAGGATGGAATCTTTGTTGATCCTGCAAAGAAAAAGGAAATCCAAGAATGGCCAGAACCAATGAGTATAATTGAGGTACACGGTTTTATTGGTTTAGCAGGTTACTATCGGCATTTTTTCCAGAATTTTTCTCGATTGGTAAACCCATTAACCAAGATCACACATAAAGGGGTTAATTTCATTTGTATAAAAGAGTGTAAAGAATGTTTTGGATAATTAAAGATAATATTATTCAATTATCCTGTCTTGAATTTATCATCTCGGAATGATGGGTTTTTTATTTATAGTGATGCATCAAGGAAAGGACTTGGTTTGTGTTCTTAAGAAAAATGATCGGGTTATTGTATATGCATCTAGGTAGTTAAGAATTCATGAAAAAATTACCCAACTCATTAACTTAAGTTAGCAGTAGTAATAGTAGATCTGAATATATGGATAAACTATTTCCCTAGAGAAATATGTTAGATATAAACTAATCACAATAGTTTGAAATATATTTTCCATAAAAAGAACTCAAAATGAGACAAAGGATATGGGTTGAGCTACTCAAGGATTGTGATTTCACAATACACTACCACACAAGGAAGGTAAATAAGGTGGAATATTCTTTGAGTAGAAAGGACCATGGGTTTCTAAAGAAAATGAGAGTTTAAAGGGATCTTATGTTCATGGATCTAGTATATATGGACATGGGAATTATCATGGAAGGTTAAATATCACTAATTTTTCAAATGGTTTACAAACCTTCTTTAATAAAAGGGATAAAAAGTTCGCATTCTGATGATGAGGAGTTTCAAAAAAAATTAATGTTTTGAATGATAGGAGGATGATGAATTTGTATTTAAATATGATATTTTGAAATTAGGGAAGACGGTTTGAATTTTTTCTATACTTGATCTAAAAAGGAAACTATTGGATTATTTTCATAGCTCTAATTTCACTATACACCCTAGTGGCACTAAGATGTACAATGATTTGAGGGAACATTTTCAATAGGTCAACATGAAGAGAGAGATTGTCGATTATGTGTCAAGATGTTTTCTTTATCAACAGGTGAATGATGGAAGACAACATCCTAGAGGGGTAATGAAACCACTTAATATACCTTTCTGGAAATGGTGTGATATTATGTTGGACATTGTCATGAGGATACCAAAGGCTCACAAAAGAAATGATGTGATGTGGGTTGTTGTTGATCGTCTTACCAAATCATCACATTTTCTTAATATAAGAGAATATTTACCACTTGAATATTTAGAAAGACTATATATTAATGAATTTTTAAGACTTCATGTGGTACCCCTATCGATTGTTTTTGACCACGATCCTCATTTTACATCAAGATTCTGGAAAAGTCTTCAGAAGGACCAAGATACTGAGCTTTCTTTGAGCACTTCCTACCACCCTCAAATTGATGGACAATAAGAAAGGACTATTTAAACCTTATAAGAAATGTTGAGATCCTACTCACTTGACTTTAAAGGTATGTGGGATCATTATTTACCTCTGGTATAATTTTCCTATAATAATAGCTTCTATTCAAGTATACAGATGGTTCCATATGAAGTGTTATATGGAAAGAGATGTCATACACTGGCTTGTTGGGATGATGTTGGTGAAATACAACTCATAGGCCCAGAACATGTAAAAGAAATGATGGAAAAGGTAAAAACTATTCAGAACCATATCAAAACAACTCATAGTAGGTAAAAGAGATATGCTAGTAATGAAAGGAAGGATTTAGAATTTCAAGTGGGAGATCAAGTCTTCTTGAAGGTATCTCCATGGAAGGGTGTTATAACATTCGGTAAAAAGGCTAAATTAAGTCATAGGTACATTGGACCTTTTGAGATTCTGGAGTGAATTGGAGTGGTATCTTACCATTTGGTAGTGCCTCCAAGTCTCCCCAAAGATCATGATATGGTACACATATCAATGTTTAGGAAATACTTTCTAGACCCAACGCATGTACTAACATATGAAGAAATAAAACTGGCACCCGATCTATCTTATTGTGAAGATCCTATAAAGATTCTTGATACTATAGAACAAGGGTTCAGGAATCAGATGACTTGTATGGTAAATATTCATTGGAGAAACCATAAAATGGAAGAGGTGGCATGGGAACCTGAATAACTTATGATGAAGAACCACCCGAATCTTTTTATGAAGTAATATTATAGAAATTTTAAGGATGAAATTATTTGGAGGAGGGAATAATGTAACACCCCAATCTTCCACAGTATGCTTCCTTTTAAATAATTCAATAGCTTGCATTGCATGCAAGATCGAGTTAGAACACACCATGACCTATCAAACTAGCTGTTTTAAAAAGCAGTTGTGAATAGTATTAACCAATTTATGAAATTTATAAATTTTATTTTTGAAAAAAGACTTAATTTTTGAATTTATAATATCAAAATTAGCTTATGGTGAATTTTTGGTATTTTTTTGAAAAGTTTCAATTTTTGATGAATAGTGAAAAATACTGCATTATTGGTAAAAAACTGACTTTTTCATTTAAATAATTATTTTAATTTAAATTTATATTAAATTATAAATAAATGAATAGTAAATATATTAGTCCAATTTAGGTCATAAGAATCAGTTTTATAATAGAATTAGATATAAAAATTTTATTAACCTTCTGAATATCTCTTTTACCCACCTTCTAACCACATCTGTGAATTAACATTAAACATAATTTTACCACTTCTATGAATTAAAATTTGAAAAATACACAAACATTTCTGTAATTAGTATAAAAAATGTGCTCTAATAGGATCCAAATAATTTTTTTGAATATTAGCTTTTGAATTTTATTTACCACGATTAATGGTAAATAGGGTAATTAAAGGTAAAAATAATATTATAATAATATAATATTACCCTAACACCTGTCCTAAATAAGTTGGATATGTTTTTTCAACCAAAATCAACCTTATGTATAAAATACGATCTTTTTTATGCCACTTTTTTCAGATTAGGACATGAATTAAATTTATTTAAAGAAGTGTTAAAAATGACATATTCAAATTTTAATAACTACATCATTTATAATATGCGGATATTTGAGTGATATGGTCAAATATAAATAGTATTTAGAAATATAAAATTATTATCTATATAATTTTGATTTATTTATAATTTTAAAATATAAATAATTGAATTAAATGGTGACACAATAATGATACAGTGATTGATTTATTAAAGGAAAAATCAATTAAAAGACCTTAAAAATATTAAAATTAAAATAATTTGACCTAATTAATGGAATATAATAATTTTATAGATAACATAGAAATGTTATTGAAATATTTTATGTATTGGTTCGAAGTTATCATGTTGGTTTGATATTTTGGAAAATGAAAATATTGAATAGTATCAAAATTGACATAAATAATACTTTAAAATAAATAACATTTCATTAAATTTTATAAAATTCATAAAAATATGTGGTTCGGAAAAATTACTAGGGTAATGTTAAAAATATCATAAATGATACAATTTGGGTTCTTTTTTAATTTTATAGTAACTATATTAACTCTATATTATAAAAGGACAAGTAAACATGGTAAGAGTTAAACTATTTAGCTAAGGGTTAAATCCAAAAGATAACGTTAATTTTGTGATCTAAACATGTCTAAAAATAATTTTCAATGATTATTTATACTCATACACATCTTATATAGTAATTAAATTAGTTTTTAGCTATTTGAAATAGAAAATCAATTTATAATAAATTAATATTTTAATATCATTCAAAAGTGACCCTTACCTCCCTTATAAAAGGGCACCCTTCCTTATCTTTGATTAACACATATAAATACATTTAGTTAGACAAAACCCTACCCTTTACTCCTCCCAACTTGCCTCAATTAATCCTATAGGACAAAAATTGGGAATAAAACCATTCTAAGGAGTCCTTTTATATAAACAAAATGAGATACCTGAAAAAGAGGTAATTGTTTTATCACCTATTTCGAAGTTATTTTCTTCTTCTACTTCCACTTTATAAATTATTTCCATATCAAAATAATAAATCCAGTGTCATTCATATATTTAGATGTTTTTATAATCATTTTATAATCATATGACTCATTTTATCCATCATGAAAATAACAATATCCCCATGCGTGCATACTTACCACTTACCATCTCCACATCGTGGTGTAATATTTTAATCAACACTACATTAATTTTATGGGTATAATGATGAGTTTAATTGATATAAATAATAAATATAACAAGATAATTATTATTTATAATTAATATACCATCCAATTCTATACCATTTAACCATCAAGGGAATGATATCATCGCTCGTGCGTACGTATGACTTACTGTCTCCCCAGTGCGATGAGATTATTTCTCCATGTTAAATATTTAAGAATTATTATAAAATTATTATAATGAGTAAATATAATTTTTAGGAACTTAAAATCATTATATATATTAATAAAATATATATCCTTTTCATAATAAACATGACTTTCATGACAAATCCGGAATGGGAAAATAAAGAAGTTAACACCCAAAACAATAACAATACTAAAATATTATTAACAAAACAATATAATAGGATCATATATGATATCATAAATATTTATATGGTTCTGATATAATTTAATAACATACATTAACCATTATAAAAGAGTTTAACTCTCTGTCAACTAAAATAAAGTACCAGGTATGGGTTAATTTTACAATCTCTTTATTATACAAGATTGTTTATACAAACGTATCTATTGGGACATCCTTATTATCAATGTCCATGTTTCTTAAAATGTATTAAAAAATTTTATCAACATTTAAAAAAATGGTGGCCAAGTATTTAGCAGTAGGTTTATAGTTTTGTTACAAGGTTTTCTAACTATCAGTAGGTGAAGGAAGATCATTAGAGACTATCCAGACCTTTACAGTAGCAACCTATTCTTGTGTGAAAATGTGATGATGTTGTGATGGATTTCATGATTGGTTTTATGAGGTTTACTTGAGGTAGCGATGTAGTTTCAGTTATTGTTGACATGTTCATGAAGGTTTACCATTTCCTACTGATCAAGGAGACATTCAGTGTAGATTATCTTGGGAGTTTTTTATATCTTTGAGATAACAAGACTTCAATGGGCCCCTCATAATATCATTTCAAAAAGGGATTCCCAATTTAACTTTTTTCTGAAAGAGTTTATAGTGGTAATTGGTTACACAGGTGCTTTTGAGCCCAACATACCACCCTCATACGGATGAATGATAAGAGTGTATGATACAGGTTCTTAATGACGTACTGCAAGCATGCATCCTTGATTTTTGGGGCTCATGGTAGAGTCATATTCTCATAATTGAGTTCATCTAAAATAATATTTATCAAGTGAATATATAGATGGAACATTATAATGATTTTAATGGTAGGCCATACTGATCACCCCTATGCTGGTTAAAGGAAAGTGAGACAACTTTATCAGGACCACGTCTCATGCAGGAGACTTCTAAGGAGGTCCATTTTATCAGGAAGCATATGGCTACTGCATATTCTCAACATAAATCTTATGAAAATCACATCAGATGACCTATAGATCTTGAGGTTCGAGATCTGGACTTATTATGTATCCCACCATAGCTGGGACACAGACAAAGTATTATACAGGTTATGCTTCCACCATGATATGTCATTCCATTTGAGATTCTAGAGAGAGTTGGGTTGATATCCTATTGGTTATAGTTACCTCATAGGTACCAAGACATGCATGATTTATTCCATGTACCTCAACTATTCCATTCTCATTCAGACCTATGTTGCCTTCTACATTCAGAGGAGGCAGAGTTACTAGTTGATGCATCCTTTGAGGATAATTCTATTCATATTTTTGATAGTATCACAAAGTTTCTCTTAGGTCAGTTAGTTCCTCTAGTATGGGTTTTATGGTATCACAACCATTTACAGGACAATACTTGGGATTTGTAGGCTAATGTATGTGCTCAGTGGGTGGAGTTATTCTCATCCAATTATTGACCACCCATGAGTGTGAAATTCAGGGACGAATTTATTTAAGGGAGAGTATTTTAAGATATAGGGTTTTGTATGAGGTAAAAAAACTTTTTTTTATTTAAATGATTAATTATGGATTAATCTGAATTCAATCTGAAGTCATGGGGGGTATCAGGGGCGTCTCGGGCTTATTCTAAGCCCGAAGCCAGGCTTTTTGGAAAATCGGGATAGGAGGCATGATTGCTAGAAACTATACAGGGAATGTGATATGGTTAATACTAACCATGCAAGTCTAGATAGTGGGGTATTACATGCTGTATAGTTTGAGGAAACAATGTAGATGGAGGCACACACCCATATAGGGAACATACAAATTTTAAAAGAGAAACATTGCACAGTTTTTTCATGGTTAGTCAAACCATGTACAGTATAGAGAGAACGGTTGGCGTACGGTTTGTACAACCATTCAACCAAACCATTAGACCTAGTATTTTGAGGATAATTGACCAATTTCTCCTCAAAATATGTTATAACCTAATTTCTTATTTCATTTGCCTCCATAGATAGCAACATACCCATTATAGAACTCCTCTTGAGGCCAATTCTTAGGATTTTCCATTGTTCTTTCCTCCGAACTCGGAATCGAGTGTCATGGGTTTTCATTAGATCCGTTCCAGTAAGTAGTATGATTTTCTTGATCCATTTTTCATTTGACTTGGTATCAAAAATTCTATTTAGGTGAAATCTAATATGCTCTATTTCTTTGTTCATCATCTATTCATTATTTTTCTCTTGATCTATGTTTAATCAAGAATTTATACTAGATGATCACTCTACTACAGACCTATGGTAGGTGGTATATACTTTTACTGAGTGGTTTTGTGTTTTATAGAGCTAGTTTCTAATGTTTCGCCTGCCAAACCTTCTAGTGAGGCCCTAAAAATTAATTGAATAATTAAATTATATGGAACAGAACCTCTTGGGGATACTGACTATTTTCTTGAGACTTTTTGGAGGTTGTTTCCCCATCCAAGGTCACCCATGGGGTGTGCCTTTGAGATTTTCATTTTTATATACTACCCATGGGGTGATTTTTATGCTTTCCTAGTTAGATTAAGTCTGTAATGAACTAAATTGAATTTATTTGGTTAATTAGGAGATGGTGATTCCTATTTTTTCATGTGTAGAAAAGTTATGTCTTTCTTGAATTGATTGAGTGGTTTATATGGAATATTTATATGAGTGGGTAAGCTCGTTGAATGTAATTGAACTTCAGTTTCTATATGATTTTGTATACTCATGGTACTTGAATTATTGTGAATTTATAAATGGAATGAGATGTGAATTCAAATGGTAGTGGATGCCTTGGTTGATACAGAATGGATATTTATTCTATTTAGATGTCATGGACATTTCACCCATGTGTCCTGTTTTTCCATAGATGATACCATGGACCTGTATGATCCTTGGATATTAATTCTATAGGATTCTAAGTGAATTTATACCACTTGGATCCAGCTTTCTGGACTCACATTGGACATGCTCTTTTGAAATGATCCTGGGATTACACCAGTTCTATTACTATGTTTTCATCAAGATGCTCCTGGGACTCGATCACGATGCCTTGGTCTTCTATACCTTGGATACAATCCTTCATGGTCTGAAACATATGATTATATGGAATGGTCATGGTAAATATAATATTCTTGGTTTTACAATATGGAATTGGTTGATATGACACTTATGGTTATATAGAGAGGCTGTGATTGTATGGTATATAGGTTATACGACATGGTTGTGCTTATTATGTTATGATTGGATGTACGGAAAGGCCTTGGTTGTTATTTCTTCTTTACCTTACAACTGTCTTTTTATAGGAACTTGACCCATGTTTTTCAGGGATCCTTGTTGAGATATACAATATCATTTGTTCTATAGTATACTTGTCATGGGAAGTTTACTTTCAGTACCACCATACATATTTTATTATACACTCATCTATAACTTATATTTCACTTTGATGATATGTTATAGACATTTGGGGTTTTGACTTACTAGGATTGTATCTCACACCATTTTCGGGTTGTTGTTGGGTACCCAGACAGACTATATGGTTGCAGGTAGGGACCTGGGAAAGTGACCATAGTTCAATGCTTGACTTCGAGTCATAATTAGGTGTAGGGGAGCATGGGACTGAGATGAGTCTATTAATGTTAGCTATGATAGTTTTTGGTCATTTTGATATTTTGTTACATGTATTTTACTATGTCCTGTATAGTTGTTTTGGATTCTTTGTAGATACATAAAATGATCATTATGGAATAAGATATTACTTTTAGAATTGTTATATATATCTATCTTTTGGATGATTATCTATTTTATGATTGATTTATTGCTTCCATTATTGTTTTTTATTTTTTCTACAACTTTATTAAACTCTTAAAAGAGGGCATAGTCTCCCCACACACACACCATAGGCCCATACTTCTAGTTAGTATCCTCTAGAATTTGGGGAGACACCCTTGAGACCATGTGGCTAGATGAAATCAGTTCACCATATAGTGACATCCATGCATGGGATGTTACATAACAAATAGAATCGTACCTCCAGTTTAGTGGCATCCGGGCAAGGAAATTACACCAACGATTATTTCCATATTTTGATCAAATTCTTCATAATGAGTTTATATTATCATAGTGATATGATAACAAAATTAATGAGAATTTTGTGAAGGAACTACTTCAATAGATATCCCATAACATGGTTCTGTAGAAGTAGGTAACACCTCATTAATATCATAAATAGACACATTTAATTCCATTAAACAATTACTAAATTATTTCCTAAACAAAAATGATACATCAACCGAATAATAAACATTAAGTAGATGATACTCAATGTGACATAGATAATTAGGATATTAAAGATGTCGATATGTAATTGATTGACCAGGCCTCAGTTTTAAATGACTATGAATCTTCCTACAAACTTCATCCAATGTCACTCATTCAAGAATATTTTCCTCTCTCATATTTGAAAAACTATAGCTAATACCTTAATTAGTATAAATTACCTCACCACTTAATTTTATAGACACAGACCTAATTAAATTGAATTTTTTTTAATAAACTATTATTTAATATATCATTAAATGTTTAACATGTTTTAATTGGCTATGATTAAATAAATGTGAATTGTTCTTGAGAATATATTTATGGATTGACTAACCAAAACCTAGGGGAAACTTATGGTGCCTCTATTATCTCAATTTCAATAATAATTAGTCTCATTTCAATCATGGTGTAAAATATAGTTTCAAAAAATGAAACCACTTGTTGATTTCCCTTTTATTACAATGTTACACACATGAAAGTAATGGGGTCTAGGGTTTTACTTACATACTTAGAGAGATGGATGAAATGGAGGTAGTCAATGATGAAAAAATAAAATTATTACAAATTATATAACTGTAAAAAAACATGACATGCAATATCAATCATACATTAGTTGATCATTTCAAGACTGGTCGATTATTATGAATTAAATAATCAAATACAAAAGAATACAACCTGAAATTTCAATCATTAATTGGTCATTCATCTTAAGATTCATAATTATACAATACCAATAACATGTATTTTTGGGATACTTATTATGTTCTAAATATGGTAACTTTACCTATAACTATATCTAACAAATAATATATATACACACACACATATATATATTTATATTCAATCTTTCAATAATATTTGTCGGTATTACAAGTGGAAAACTATAGCTAAAACCCTGATTGATATAAATAACATCACTATTGAAGTATACTGATGCTAACATGATTACTTATAAAAGAAATTTAATAAAACTTTATATAGATTTTTGTGTTATATCATCAGACATTTAACATGTTTGAATGAGTTATGAATAAATAACTATGACTTGATCTTGAAATATTTTTTATAGATTAGTTTATCATTATTTGATAAACCAACCCAATCCTAGGGGGGACTCTTGAAGCCTCTATAATCTTAAATTTCAGCAACCACTAGTCTCCTTTTAGTCATAGTGTAAAAAATAAGATCCAGACAACAACGCCTCTTATTTAACATCCTTTTATTATAATGTTACTCACATGCAAGTGAAGGGGTCTAGAGGTTTGGGATACATAACATTTTTACATGGACACACTTTTCCTTACATATTTAGAAAGAGGGATGACACACTTGTCATCAATGAGAAAAACAAAAGGCAATTATTAAAAATTATATAACCACATACAAAAAAAGACAATATGCAATTTCAATCATACATTGGTCAGTCATCTCACTACTAGCCATCACATAATACTCTTAACATGATTTTTGGATACTTATTGTGTTCTAAAAATTATAACTTTACTTATAACTCTATATAATAAATAATATATATATATATATATATATATCCATATCCATATATTTATATTACCTACATTTAAATATCAATATATATATATATGCATTTTTTGTATTTAATTATGTATTTTAAATATACCTAATATTATTTTTCAAATATTATATTAAAATAATTTAACTTATATTATATGAAAAATTATATGCATTTTTAAAATTAATTAATGATATACATGTTTTTATGTTATAATTATTACAAATATATTTTTTAAAAATTATTCACTATACTACTTTTATTTTTCTATGCATCCAATAATATATTGTTCATTTATTAAATTTAAAATCTACTATATATACACACATTTAAATATATTCAATTGTATTTATTAATATTTTAAATCATAATTATATATATTTTTGTAAAAGAACATAGTTTTCGACATAAAAATATTATTAATTTATAGATGACTACACAAAATATTTTTAATAGTAAATTTTGTTAAATATAACTGAAAAAATTGTATAATTCACACTTAAATAGCCATTAAAATATAGTAAACATATGTTAATTTCAATATAATAAAATTAAGTAAGTATATATACAATTTTTGATGTAATTAAACTTTCTGAAATTTAAATAATTATATATTATACATAATTATATGGATTAATAATTATTTATAATTAATAAAATTTAAAAATTATTATCCATAGGGAAATATTTTATTAATGTTATGAAAATAATATTATATATATATATATGTCAATCAAATAATATATTGTATAATTATATAAATTTAATTATTATACATAATATTACTAGTATTTTTTATAAATAAATATTCATAATATAATCTTTATAAAATATTTAGGTTGATTAAATTTATTTACATTTTTTTATCAAATATTTTTTTTAAAATTATTTTACATTAGATATAGTATATAATATAACATATACATATAAATATATTTAAATATAATTATTCACAATTTAAATTACAAATATATACATTTTTTATATAATAATATTTTCCTAAATATAAATTATATTTTATATGTAAACATTATATTATAAAAACACCTTATTAAAATTTCCTAATTCATTTAATATGAATTAAACCATTCAAAAAAATAATTCATATAGAAATTAAATCATACAACAAAGAATAATTTATAAATTCATAAAACCATAATTATTAAATAAATAAATCATAAAAACAACATAAATAAAAAAATTGACAATTAAATTTTTTAAATATAAATTTTACCTTCTTAAAAACGGAAAATATATGTTGAGAAATAAATCTAGTAGAGTTTCACCATAAAATACAAGGTGGGACTAATGAAATGGAGGGGGTTCCCTCTATTTATAAATTTTTTTATGGGATTTTTGAACCTCTTTAATTCCTCCTTTGAAATAATTACAAAGGAAGTATTTACGGGGTTCACACTTCTCTACCAAATAGAGAAGTGTGAAAGGGTTTCATACCTATTTACAAACTTTTTTTTTTTAATTTTTTTCTTTTATTAATAATGGAAAACCAATAAAAACTCAATGAGGGTGTTTTATATAAGTTAAGAATGCATGAATGGGATTACATAGAGTTTGGAATTATAAATTCTATAAAAAATGAAGGCCTAATAATTACAATAGAAATGATATTGTGAGACACTTGGAGATAATGATAATGATGGAATTTAAAAATAAATGAAATGGGGGAGATATTTATTGAAGAGGAAAAATTCCAAAATGGATTTCAGAACCTGTGGTAGATATGAACATGAGCTGAAAGACTATCAGATGAATATGTGAGACTTCAAAAGATTCCAAGCATTATTTGATGCGGTGAAACATGATGAATCAGTGGTCAGTTATGTCAGAGTACAAATTTTGTGACTCAATTTATATTAAAAAGGTGAGTAACAGAATTATTAGAGGAGTATTCATATATATTTTTAGAGATGAGAGAGCTGATATGATAGTGATAGGGGTAACTCTTGAGTTTATGGATAGAGACGACTAGGGTTGGGAGAGAGAATTGAGATTGGTAGATAATATTGTTCATTCTCTTATCTTCTTTACTTTGTTCCCTATATTTTGAAATTCATTTATTTAATATTTTATAATAATATGTACATTTGTAAAAAAATTCATCAAGGAAATAGGTATAAATGAATTGAATCCTTTTTCCTGCTTGGTTTGGTTATTATATTGATTATTTAACCAGTGCTATCATCTTGTCTTATTTATAAGAATTTTTTTAAATTACCTCGTGAACAAATGTGTGAAGGGTAAATAATATTAGGACTTTGGAGTTTCTACCTAAGTAATTTTTAGAAAAGGTAGATGATAAATATTTTAATGAATAATATTTATTTTTCTAACTCATGATAGATATATCATTCTTTGGAGTGTTCACTTGGGTTGGGTTGATAACAAACAATAGTTAGGTGCCTCAATTCCCTTATTTCACAACTTCATTCAGCACTATGTTAACATTATATCAAATAAAAAGTCCATTTCTAATTTTTTTAAGGAGTGGTCCCTAAACTAATTCTTTATTTACCTACCTACCTTCTTTTTTTCTACTTATTTTTTTACTTTACTCTCAATATCACGTCACCATTAACTTATCAACACCATTTCTTTCTCAAATTTACAATCTTTCCTTATTTATTTTTGGTTTCTTTTTTAAAATAAAAACCATAAACATTGGAGTAGAATGATCTGGGGTGTCACTAACCTTAGGTCACATCCGTAGGAAACGAAAGACTTATAATAAATTCCTTAGTCTTACAAAATCGTTGGTGGGGATTAACCCTTTAGAATAATAAAACTTATCATGATAAAATTAAACAACCAAACAAACTATATAATTCATATAATTTAAAAAACACAACTCAAATAAAATACAAAAAAAACAATATATCTATATATATATATAAGTAACAGTGGAAACAATAAACCATAACAATAAGAAACTAAAATCAGGCATAAATCAACATCAAGTTGGGTCCACTCTATATTTTAAGGACATGACCAGCTCTGAATCTATAACCCAAGACAACTACATCAAGAGGCACCACTAGATAAATGTGAACCCTTCCCCTTTATTGTATCATGGAAAAAATCTCATGTGTATGAAAAAATGTTCATATATAGGGGTGAGTAATCATACCCAGTAGAATATCCACCTAAAGCATTAGAGACATTCCATAAGGACAATAACATGTTGGCTCATAGTTCAAAATAAACATTAAATAAAAATACAAGAATATTAGATCAATTTACCAATTTGAAGAAAATTTATATTTTAAAGAAGAAAAATTTATCCATTTACTCTAATTAGAATACCCAAACAGTATCCTCTTTCTCATACACACATTCATTCCAGGTGAAAGTACCATACTCATGAGAAGTTATTAATTGATCCACCTAGTCATTATATGGTGACCATTATTTAGGTTTATCTAGTATGACACCCCATTAAAGGTCTATAAATTCAAATCCATGTTCAATGAAATTATTAACACAAACCACCCTTGTATGTCAGTTCTCACACAAATTAATTTCATAAAAATAAAATATTATCTTTAAAATATTTAATCGAACATATTGTATGTGATAAGGAAAACTATAATTTTAAACCATATATAATAGAGGTTTTCCAAAAACCATTAAATTTACAAGATTTATATATAATAAAACAAAGGGGGATTCTAAAAATAAATATACATTAGTTTCCTTTAATATTATAGGAAATTAATTAAAATATTCCACCCTTAAAGTTCTATAATAATTAGAGAAGGGATATGAGACACCTACCTCCAAACAAGTGAAAATATTATGAATGACACAATAAAACCTATAGATCTGGGTTTGAAATTAGTTTACTTCAATAAATCCAATGGAGATATCATAAAAATAGCATAAATCATAGATCTATCCACAAAAAATCAGTTCTAACATGATGTTCAAAGGAAAATTATTTAACCTAGAAATAAGAGAGAAATATAGAGACAAAATGGATCTCTAATTTAATATACTACATACATCACACTTTGATGAATTGAAAATGAGTTCTGAAGGGATATGAGATGCCAAGAACACAAAGAGGAATCCTTATATTTTAAGGAATAGGTAGAAAAGAGATCAATTGGATTTTTCAAATGAAAAAATTGTAAAAAATCAATTTTCATATGTATTAATTCATTTAACATGTTTAGGACATTCTATTTAATAAATCATGTGCCAACTATGTGAGTACTACTTAGAAATTCTTATGTGGTTGTACAGTTGTACTACATGGTTTGGAAAATTGTGTTCCAACCAAGAAAAATGCCTCAGTCCAAAAAAACCACTAGATTTCATGATTTTTTACATGGTTTGGCTAAACCATGCATCAACTATGTATTTACTTAGTGACTCCCATAATCTCTTACATGTTTTCTTGGAGAATTTTCATGGTTTCTCCTTAATTGTGTTAATTAAAACACTTCCAAAACACACCAAAAACATATGGAATGTACTATAAACCAACCCAAACATTATATAACATCATAATACATAAAATAAAATTCAAAATACCTTAAAAAGGGTGTTAAAATCTCCCCACCATTAGTATTTTAATCTGTGAAAAGTTGGAGATTTCTAGTGATTTTGAGGAGTTTTGGACATTGTTCTAGTATATTTTTCCCAAGTTCCTATGTTTCCTATTGAATTTAACCATACTTTCATAATACTAAAACCAATGGAATATGTTTTACACACAAGTATTTATCTTGTTTTCCCAAGATATGAATTAGTGAATGAATAAATGGAGCATCTTCTTCAAGATCAACATGATCTCATCGAACTGCAAGGCTATTTTTGAGCTAGTATTATCTGAATTGAGATACGAGAAAGAAATTATGAACAATATTGAACTCTAGTGTTGAATACATATGATATGAAATATCACCAATTATTTCAAGTATTACAAATGTTTTAACATTTCTAAGAGACAAATTTTTTTATTTACCTAATTTTCAATGTTCCATTCTTAGAGAGAATTTCAAGAACGTATGCTCTCCAAAGACAAAGGATAAAGGGAGATAAATACTATTGGAATAATATTTCTTATAGACTTTGGAAAAATCTATCCTTTTTATGGTCATTTTAGTATTCTTAGTCATCTCATGAAAAAGGTTGGGTCCCAATTGTGAAGTTTCTCTAAACTCTACCCAATAAAGCTTAGAATGAAAAGGATGGTCATATAATTCCTAAAATGGATAAATTTGTATAAGGGAAAATAAATATTGTTATATAAAAACCACTAAGAGAAAATTATCCTCCCATGAGCCACTAAAATGAACAAAATAATCTCATAGCACTTATTTTAGTGTCTAAATATTTTATTCTAACTATCCATCTATTTGAGGATGATGCATCGTGCTCATGGTCATTTGGGTACCCAAAATTTTTTAAAGTGATCTCTAAATATAAGAGGTAAAATGAGGATCTTGGTTAGAGATGATCCAAATTAGTATTCCATGTAATTTTCCCACTTTCCAAATGTGTATCTTTACTAAGTTGGTTGCCGTATTGGATTCATGAATCAGAATGTAGTTGGATGACTTTTTGAGTCAGTCTATAACCACCATATTAAATAATGCTTCCAAATTGTTATTGGTAATCCTATGATAAAGTCTGTAGTTATATTCTCCCATTTCAAGATGGTTATAGGTAAATAATGTATCCTTCTAGCTAGTTATTTATTCTCATCCTTATCCTTCTAATAGGTTAAGCATTATGTCACATAATCTAACACATTTTTCTCATACCTAACCACTGAAAATGGGTTCTTAGAGACCATTACATATTTTGTATATATGGATTAATTTCCCATTTTGAATGTTTGTAAGTATAAATAAGTTGTTCTTGAAAATATGTTAGAACAACTATTATATCATTAAAAATCATCAAAAATGTTTTCATCCTATTTTCATCCCTCAATAGCCTCCCCATTATTAAGTCTTGATGTAATGGTAATAAAATAAGGATTTTATATTTGAGTAGCATTAACTTGTTCAAAAAAATCAGGTATGAGTGTAATCAGAATTAATATTGTGAATTTATTCTTCTTAGTGCAATCCAAATTCATATTCAAAATCATTCTCATCAATTTCCATTGACCAGAAGTTTCACTGACCAATTGATTATAAAAATTTCAACTTAAATCATCATCCATGTAATTTACTTTTCATGGAATATAAACCAATTAAATTTAAACATTAGGAGATATTCCATCCATTATCTTTGTCTCAAGTTTAATTCGGTTTATAAAAATATGTGTTTCAATATTTTAGGGTATGTGAACACAGAGAACTTATCCCCAAAGAGATAATGATACCATGTCTTCAAAACATAAACCATCTAAACCAATTCCATTCCATGGGTTTGATAATTATTTTCATGAAATCAAAAATATCGTAATCTATATGCTAAAACATGATCTCCTTGTAGGATAACACATTTAAATCTACATCCAAATGCATCATAGAAACCACATAGCCTTTTCCAAGTTGTGTGAAGAAAAAAATGGTGTTTAAGTGAACCTATCCTTAAGCTCCAAAAAGTGTTTTTATCAATCATCACTATAATGGAATTTAGTTCCCTTTCTCATGATCACTATTATAGTATATGCATTGTGTGATAAGTCCCAAAAGAAGAGGTGATAGTAACCTATTAAGAGTAGAAAACTGGTTATCTCAAATATGTTCTTTAGTGGTTTACAAGAGAGAACATATTCTATATTTTAAGGATCTACTCATATTAATTTTCTATAAATGACATGGAAAAAGAAAAAAACTACTTATATCCAAAAATTACATTTTTATAATTTTTTATATAACTGGTTATATCACAAATTTCTCAACACTATCTCTAAATGGTCTTTAGTGAATTTTTAAGTTTGATAATACAGTATAATTTAATCCAAAAATACCACAATGAAAGATTATAGGTACCAATGAAAGACACAATTCATGTATTCCATGAAAACCACTGGTTCATTTATAATACTAAGGGGAATTACCAAATATTAATAATCAATATATAGACTACTAAAAGTTGTTTTTAGAATATCCTCCTTTTCAACCAAGATTTGGTGATATATGTACCATAGATAAATTATATAGAACCAATGTTATTATTTAAATTAATCTAATATAATATCAATTTATGGTGGAGGAAGTATAATTTTTTTCGTAACCCGATTTAGTTTACAATAATCAACACAAATTTGTAATAAACCATATAACCTCTTGACAACAAGAACAAGAGTATCTCAAGGAAGTGTACTCAATATTATGAACCCCATCGTTTTAAGTTCATATAATTTGACCATGAATTCAATTAATTCCATTGGTTTCATTATATATGATGGAAGTGAAATTGGATTTGTCCCTGAAAGAATTTTAATCAAAATTTCCAATTTAATTTCATGTAGAAAACCAGTGAAATTTTCAATAAATACCTCAGAATAATTATCCAAAATTGTAAAGAAATATTGAGTATAAAATATAAAATTATTCCCCAAAGTGACCACTAATAATTAATAAGAAATAGTTTCCACCATTGGTTGTAAATGTCTTGATTTTCAACCTTCACATCCCATTCTCTTTTAAATAACACATCATCACATCATGAGATATAAACATTACTCATCACATATAACAGTTTATGTGATCCTTGAAATAAACTGACTAATCCATTCCTAGGATTATGTGAAGGATATAAATTTTCAAAATAGGAAAGTCTTAGAAAAACTAGAATCTACCAATGGTTATTGAACAAGAATCACATTTAAATCCCTTGAACTCTCACTACTCAAGAGGTGTATGGATACTCATCATGTATAAAATCATCTCAATATGAAACTAGATTTGATTGATGAAACATAGAGAAATAAAATAGTGTGGTGCACTAGTATCAAGTAGAACATTGATAGGAGTCGAGTTAGGAAGAATGGTACCTCATATAATCAAAGGACCTAATTGATCCTTTGTGATCATCTTCTCAGCACTATATAACTACTTAGTCAATCCTTCTTGTTCATTTATAAAATGTTTTAGTTTCATCATCTAAAGAATTTTGGTGTTCCTATAATCACCCCAACTTTTTAGGTTATAAGGAAGAGAGATGTTCTAACGTGATCATCAATTCGAAGCATAAGATTTCTGAGGTACATGAGATTTATTTCTAACAACTAACTTTATAGCATTAGAGAAATAGTGCTAAATTATTCCCATATAATTAATGTTGTGACATGATTTTGGTGGTGTCATATGATATTGTTTCTTTTTCTCTAAAGAACTACAATGAAAAATTATGGGCTACTGTTAGGATGTGGAAAAAATTAACTGATTTAGTGGTATGATTTTGTGATTCTATACAACCTTGAAATTATGTGTCCCTATTATTCAGGTTCCTAGAATAGTATTTCTCACCTATAAAAAACTAGACAAATTTAATTCCTCTAGTAAGATTCCCCATAATATCCCTCTACACCATTGTCCCTCAATTAACCATTTCCTTATAATTATCCATGCATAAAAAAACTATTCTAGAATGAATTTTTAGTTCTAGTCTAGACTTGAATATTAATGCCTTCAAGGACACACAAGAAAATTAATCTGGAGAAATATGAATTAAGTTCATAAAAATGGATTCCTATTCAATTAGTGATAGATTTAATTTCTAACGAATAAAGAATATTATTGTTCTAGCTATCTTGAAAGTATTCATATAGAATTATTTTTTAATAAATTCTTTAAATACATACCACTTAAGGCCTTGATCTAATTTATAATAGATAGATGAATCCCACCATTAGCATGAATTATCCTCCAACATGTTGACCAGTAACTTGACCATTAGATCAGTTGGGGTTATAAGGAAATCAAAGATCATATTCATCTGATTAATCCAAAGTTATACTATTTTAGGTTCTGAATCCCCCAAAAATATTGGAGGATTATGTTTTCTAAATTTAACATAATGATATTATTTTCATGTTTCTTCATTTCTATTTCCCTAATCTATAACTTGTAAATATCGATCAATGCTCTATACGATATGTTGGTTTACATTTGGATTAAGTGTAATGACATTCACTATGGTCTCATCTGGAAAAATTTCTAGGTCATCCAACTAGTGTCATTTCTTTAAAGATAGAATAAAAAACCACTTATTCATTACTCATTAATAAACTAAAGGCTTAGAGTATCCCAAATTATTAAAATTAGAAATCAATTTAACCAATTTCCAAGAATCATATAACATAATATTATCATTTTAGTCTTAGTGGAAAGTCTCATTAATAAGACATGATATGCTACACTCATCATCTAAACTCATTATGATGAGATGAAAATAGCCATATAGGTGTTCCAGAAAACCTTTTGTACCCGTAAAAATATAGTAACTTGAATTTCAACATAAATAATTTATATATATCTTCTCATTCTTTAAATTTAAAGTTTTGACATTTCCTATCTCCTTGATATCATACCAATATTATGGACCAACCAAAAATGATACCATTTGAAATTACTTGACCATAACCATATGTTTCAAAATATTCGGGGTGCCACTAACCTTAAGTGACAACCCTAAGACACAAAATAATATAAATAAATGAAAATGGATTTCCAAAATATTAGGGGATGATTTTCAATTTATAACAAACAAAACCTTTCAAGATAAAATAAAACAACCAACCAAACTACAAGATGCATGAAGTGTAAATAATATAACTCAAATGAATACCAAAAACAAATAAAAAATGTTAGAATAATAGTGTAAATAATAAAACAAAATAACAAGACACTAAAATAATGCATGACTCAAAAATTAGGTGGAATCAATCTAAAATCCAAGGACATGACCAACTCTGAAGCTCCTACTCTAGAATGCTACATCAATAGGAACTGCTAGAGAAATAAAAAACCTCCCCCTTTCTTGTATCATGTTAAAAACATCTACATATGAAAAAAAAGTTCATATCCAATGGGTGAGTAATCATACTCAGTAGTAAATCCACCAAAATCTTCCCACACATTCCATAAATACCAGAATAATTTATCTCATAGTTTAAAATATATTTTAAACCAAAATATAGAAACATTAGTGTTATTTACCGATTTAAATAAAATTTAAAATTAAAATTTTAACAATTTATCCATTAAATCCACTTAGAATACCAAAACCATATCATTGAAATCACACAAACATTCATTCCAGGTGATAGTCTCATACTCATGAGTGTTTACTTCACAATCCACCAAGTCATCACTATGTGACCATTCTATAGGTTCCTTTAGTCTGTAACCCTGTGCCAAGTCCATTAAGGAAATACCACATTCAATTAAGTGATGGAAACGCACACCCCATGTATTCCAAGTTCTCACACCAATTCATTTCACATAAATCAATTCATCTCTTTAAAACATTTAATAAAACAACTTTCATGTATTAGACGAAAACCATAACTTAAAACCATAAATCAAATGTGTTTTATAAAAACCTCACATTCCATGATTTTTATATTATCAAACAAATGAAGTTTCTAAAAATAAATCTACACAATTTTTCTTTTATATTTTATGAAATTAATTTAAATATTAAATCCTTTATGTTTTATAATAATTAGAGATGAGAGAGAAGTCGCCTACCACCCAACAAGTGATGAAACTGAAGAACCACATGATGAAACCTCTCGATCCTAGTTAAAAATTCATTTCCTTAAATAGATCCAATGAATATCTAATCAAAAAAAAATCATAGATCATATATATATTCATAATAGATTATATATAATATTTCATTCAAAGGAAAATAAGTGGATCTTGAAAGAAGAGAAAATCGAGGTGGTAAAAGTACTCTTACCTTCAATCTCTTAGATCCAACACAATTAGAACTATTGAAAATGGGTTTCAAAGGGTGATAATATATTTATTTTTGGTCATGTTAGAGTACTCAAGAGGGGGTGAATTGAGTCCCTTTAAAAATTTATGTTCAAGATTGCTTCTTTGAAAAAATTCCCCCAATTAAAAATATAATCCAAGTTATTTTGTAGTGAATTTATAATAGTCATAAATGTTCAATTAATTTCTCAATAGATTGATTATATCCCATATATACTAACATAGAGATCAATATAACTATTGAAACTAACCTACTGGTTCAAAACCATTATACACACTTACTAAACTAACTATCAGAGATTGAATTTCTGTGAATGATTTTTTTTATAAAACATAATAATAGAAAATAAAAAAAGTCGTAGTAGAATTTAAAACAACATGTTTCGTCTCAAGTCGAGACATAGTCTTCTCCACTTGGTGATCACCATCCACCAAGTAGTTTAAATTAATAAACAAGTTTTATCCACACCCTGGATTAGGGTTAACAACAGCACACAAGGCTGCCCAGGTCACCCTGGAGCACTACCATAATTCTTCATGGAAAAAACAACGAACAGTTCACACACGACCTCTTCCACAGTTCTATGTGGGATAAAAAATAAAAAAACTTAGATTCTGATATTGAGGACAACAAGTATCCTCCAGTTATGCATAGGATTCAGTGTGTGTATAACAGACAGATACACACACTACTAAGAAATGTAAATAAATGAACACAAAAGATATAAAGATGTAGAGTTAGTTTTAGAAGGCTCTGTGTGTTATGAGGTGTATCTCTGGACTCTTTTGATTTAGTGTAATTGAAGTTAAAGTCCTATTCTGGAAGTTGACTCCAAAATAGAGTATAGAAGACTCCATGTTCAGGATTCCATGAGTATGAGATGTTCAGCTTCTTGTTAACAATATGTTCAGGTTATCTCATCAAGTTTAGCTTGACTTATTGATCTACCCATATGTAATTTCTTTGAGTTATTGGGTTTGGGTAGTATGCTCGAGAGTTGAAGGAGTTCTTCTATTTTACATGTTTTCTTTTCTTACTGCTATTCTGTCATGCATTTTGAATGAGCCAGCGTGTTATTATTTTATCCTTAAAGGTCCAACAGACATAATGATCTCCCCACATGCATGTACCTCATACTATCCTCTGAATATCCTAAAAATAGCATTAATTATTATTTGAAGCATTAATTTTTATAAATATGACCGTTAGATATAAATTTAAATTAATAAAATAAAATTAGTTTTTATGACTATTGGTGAGTCAAAATTATCAATGATTCATTATCATTTCTCTATTGACATCATTGACTCTCTGTATCAATGAGCCCTTTTCATCGGTATCAGTGACTCTGGGCATCAGATTCATTTGTACTATCAGTATATCCAGGCATCAGTGAGTCATCACCAGTGACTAATTTTGAACTATCAGTGTGTCGCCCATCGGTGACTCATCCATTAGTGAGTCCTTTGAACTATCGGGGCATCTCCCATTAGTGACTCGTCCATTAGCGAGTCATCCATTGGTGATTCCTTTGAGCTATCAGTGTGACCAATCATTGTTGAATTGTCCATCAGTGTGTCATTTGTTCTATCAGTGAGTCCTACATCAATGTATTCTTTGGTCGGTGAGTCCCCATCGGTGAGTCAACTATTAGTGACTCCTTTGAAAAAATCAGTTTCAGATACTTTAAAAAACTAACAAAGTGACTGTATTTTACAGAATAATACCAGATTAAGTGAAATTCATAATTTCATGTAAATATACAATTGTATATATATTGAAACATAAATATCCATAATTTATTGACTTATTAAAATGTATTTTACCATGTGACATAATTTATTCATTTATAAATATTCATTGACATTATTAACATTAGTTATAACATAATGTTTGAATTAACATGATTTGTAAATTGGCATGATCTGTGATTATTAAAACAACTATCTCACAAAGGGTCTAACAATATCCCCTTTTTTGATAATCACAAATCATGGAATTAATGAGTTATACAAGATGTTAAGGAATAATAATTACATGACTTAGCATACAAATAGTGAGTGTCAATTATCAATATAACTTTAAGGTCTTTCCTTTTATGATCTCCCTTAATAATTATATCAGAGCATATATAGAGGATTGTTATGAGAGAGTTATATCAGAGAAATTTCATGGTCCCCCTTAGTAATTTGTATTAGACATGTCTTAGCGATTTATATTAGAGCTGGAATATATATATATATTTTATGTTGATTAAATTTCATCTTTCTTATGCTAGAGTTATCCCCCTTAGGTTAAGAGTTGATGCCATATATAGATTTATCCTCCGTTTGGGATTAGAAAAAAGGGTAAAGGAAACATAAATAATTAAGAAAAGGAACACAAAGAAACTTGAAACATAGCGAAGGAAAACTTATATTCATGAAATTACAAAAGAGTACAAACATAAAAAGTATAGATCCCTATCAAAGAGTGATCCACAGTTAAGTATTAGGATTTTGAGAAGCATTCCATTTGTCTAAAGGGTCAATAGCGGGGTTAGGAGGTGGTGTTGGGGATGTAAGAAGGGATGATCAAATGGTTACACCAGGTAAAGCAATGGTTGTAGGAACAGTAGATGAAAGACTTTGTCTCTGCTCTGACAGAATACGATTGGGAGGCTTCTCTTTGATTACTATCCTGATCTGAGATAAATCTTGGTACAATGACATCTAGGCAAGAGGTATTGAACTAGGTCTTATGTAAATAGCTGCAGGGACCACTATAGCCCAGTCTGTTTATGGAGGTAGGGCTTCAAAATCTTGATAAAATCATTGATGATTTCACCCCTATTCTGCATAGCATTCTCAAAATCCTCCTTGTTTTCCATGAATTTCTCCAGTGTGGGTGTAAACTTGTTCAAATGACTCACTTCATTATTGAAATCCTCTATCACTGGTGGTATCCTAAGGTTCTTAGCCAAGTATTTAAAGTTGTTATTCAACTCATGCTTTGTGTGGATTTTAGAAAAATACTTGTCTACTTTTTCCCTGATCTCATTTTGAGTAGTAGTTGCCTCATTTGAACATTGCCTCACAATATTATATACATGGTCAATGTTCTTTTGAACATTGTAAAGAGTATCTTTATAAAATAATTTCTGAATATCCTTGATCTTTTATCTTATCATAGTCCTGAGGGACTCCATATCAGTAAGATTGGTAACTCTAGAATTGGATGCACTAGAAATCATTTTGCCAATATCCTCCTTCAACTTTTTCAAATCTACATTTAGTATATCTGTAAAAAAAATTATAAGAACCACCATAACACAACCAAGTGTGGTTTGGAAATCATTTTATAGAGATATAATTTCATGATTCATTTTCTTCACTTCTTCTCCTAGCAATGAATTATTTATCACAATGGTCTCAACTATAGTGAGAAGATTGGGTTGTATTTCCTGAATTACCATTCTAGAAATCCGACTAGCATCTGCCTCTGAAATAATTCTAGATATAGAAGCTTCATTTCTTACTTCAATAGAGGATCTCACAGATTCACATACATTAGCTTTGAATTTTTTTAGATCATCCTTGGTGACAAAGTCACTAGGAACAGAAGGTACAATCGGCTCAACATTGGTGGGAAAAGCATGTGAAGTATGAGAAGTCAGTTCTACATCATCTTGTGGAGAGGGAGTAGAAACCATCTCCTCATCTAAACCATAATCTAGACCAAACAGGATATATCTTGGATTTCTATTCCACTCATCAGAATAAGTCCAATATTTTGGCTCCATAGTATCAATTATTAATCTTTTCCTTTGAGGCTCTCCATAATTCTGAGGCACAGGTACAATCTGAACTTCAGATTCTTCTTCTTGATATTTATCCACTTGAGACTCCCCCTCATTTTTAGGTATAGGTACATTCGAAACTTGATAATCTTCTCCTTTTCCTCCAACCACTTGAGGCTCCCCCTCATTTTGAGTTATGAGGTACATTATAAACTTCAGCTTCTTCCTCTTGACCTCCAGTCATAATATCAAAAAGTTCCAAAATGATTCCTTGAGCATCATCAGGTTAGTCTTGTCCATCCTCATGTCCAACGTCTCTTTTAGCATGATCAACACCATCAACATCAACATGTCCATCAGGATCAACATAATCCAATATATGAGCCTTGTAAGAAACTGGTTTTTTCTATAAAATACTTTGGAATATTCATGATGTTATTCCAGAGCAGCGCCTTCAGACGGCGTGTGATTACGAGCCCCGGTGTGGCTGGAATTAAGTTTTCAGTGTGTTCACATAGGGCTTGCCGAATAAATGGGATAACTCCTAAATGGTGAACCAGATCAGAAATCTGAGTGTAGAGATGGGTCTAAAATGGGGTGTTTACCCTAGGAATGACAAAAAGCTTGTCAGCATGGGACTTTTGGACCCCTCACCCGTTACCGGAACGTTAAACGGAGAAATAAAATAATTAATTTATTCGTTTAATGGTTAAACTTAGGTGTCTCTTAAATGGTAGCATATATTGGAAAATCAAGGGCACCGTTGAGTCCAGAACGTGTCGTCTACCCTAGGAGGGGTGTAATTTTGGGGGGCGTGGGTCATCTGAGAAAAATGGACCCTAGGGAGTTTTCGTAATTTAACGGCCTTGGACGTTAAATTTTATAACTTTTTAATGGGGCCTCGAATTAAAATTCTGAGACCGCTGTTGTTCTCAATAGGTGGTGTTTACCCAAGGGGAGGTTTAATCTTGACTCCGCCAAGAGTTTCAGATGCGGGTTAAATTAGGGGTTTAATTAATTAAAATTTTTTAATTAAATTTTATTTATTTAAACCATAACCTCTCCCCTCTCCTCGCTTTGCTTCTCCTGGTGGAAGATCTATCAACCAAGGAGAGCCCTCACCAACCCTCCTCCAACCTTCCCCTCCAAGGCAGAGGTAAATCCGGCACTAGCAGATCTCTCGCGAAGCTTTGGGAAACGCCCATGAGGTAGGGTTCTTGCTTCATATTTCAATTCATACATCTCTCTTAGAATTTATTTTTATGCATCAAATCTCTTTTAAATTGTTGAGCGAAGTCCATAATCATGTATCATATGTTTTGGTCTTTCCAATGCCTATTTTGGTTTGAAAATTTATGTCTTGAGGCGTTCATGGTTGTCCGCCAAAGGTCAGCGGGTTTTTGGTGTTTTTCCGGTGGTTTTGGGTTCTCCGGTGAGCTAGGATGGTGGTCCGGTGAGGGTCCATGGCATAGGCGAGCAGCCAGGGTGGCCGTGTCAAAGGGCGTTGGTGCGAGCCGGTCGGGGCTCATGATCGAGCGGAGCAGGCGGCTCCACGGTGGGTCAGCACGGGTGAGGTCGAGCGGAGGTGGTTGGGGTCGTGCGGCGCGGGCGAGTGGCGTGCGACGGCGGGCGAACGCGGTCGAGCCGGGGCAGCATGGCGGCGCTGGCCGCGACGAGGTGTGTCGGCCGGTCGTGCTCAGTGGAGGAGCCCGAGGCCTGGCCTCGGGCGTACGGAGGAAGCCAAGACACGCAGAACGCAGGTCCTACTGGCTTGTCAAGGAAGACCGGCCGAAGCCGATTTGCTGGGGGAGTGAGGACCTGCAAACCGCAGGTCCAGCTGGGTGGCGTGTAGAAGAAGCCGGTCTGGTTTTTTTTTTAATTATAATAATAATATATATATATATATATAAGGTTTATAATAATAATAATAATAATATTATTATGATTATTATGAAAATAATTTATATATCATAAATCATCCACAGGGCGTCTGATTTGGGCACCGTTTACGGTGACGTGTAATAAAGAAGAACATTTTGAGATGGTTTTTGGGGGTTTTTAAATCCCAAAACAAGCGGCCTCGGAGGCGTGACACGCCTTTAAGTGAATTGGCGTTTTTCCGGGGGTTCTTGTTTTGGGCGGTGCGGACGCATCCGATGTCCGAATTGAGCACCGTCAGTGGAGTTGTGACCATGGCATTAAAGCAAAGTTTTCCAAGGGGTTTCTGGGCATTGAAGCTAGAGTTGAGGCATGGGCCCCATGTCCTGTCTATTGAGCTGCGAGCAGCGTTTTGTAACTTTTTCATCGGATGTCCGTTCGGGGCGTGCGAGTAGTCATTTTTTGGTGTTTTTCTGAGGGAATTACATTGGCGCAATCTTCCCGCTTCAATTCTGCAGGCGGGTTTGGGCACCGTGAGGGCTGTTTTGGGACTTGGCGGGGACTTCCAGCTTTATCACCAGGAGTCCGTTTTGGACAAGTGAATAGTCCATATTGTGTACTTTTCTGAGAGGATCGCAACGGTGCGATCCGTTGGCAGCGCATCGGGACTGGGATGTGGGTCCCATGAAGCACCGCTCGTGTGCGGTGCGGCGTAGTACATATTTTTCTCCATATATTTGTTCCACTTAAGTGAGAAGTCCTTTTGACATATCTTTCCGAGGACATTGCAATGGTGCGATGCGCCCGACTCTTTTTGGGGTCGAGGCTCGGGATCACAGGATGTTGTTCGGGTGTAAAGTGATGTTTGATGACTTTTATGTTAGATGTCCGTTGGAGGAAATTAAGTAGTCTATATCATGTGTTTTTCTGCAAGGATTAAAATGGATAAATCAGTTCACGTGAGTGGATCCTCTTACGTGATCTTATTAAACACGGAAGCAAGTAAGGTTCTTCGGTGGTGGTTCGCCCTACTGCATTTGTAGCGGACCCTTGGTGTGTGATAGCATGCACTCCCGTGTGAGTGAAGTAATGTTAGAAGAGATGTGGTTGGCCATGCCTAGGCCGATGGGGTGGAAAGTTGGAGTTGTAACATTTACACCCTTCGCGTTGACGTTGGGTTTCGTGTGCATGATAGCCTTCGGGCTGGAAACGTGGTATACTCTGGGAGTATACGGGAAAGCTTGGAGGTACATGTGGTTGTTTGTACCTAAGAACGTTTTCACACTTGTTTGGAGTTGACTTGGGGCCACACGTCGTGTGGGCCCCATGTGCGTGTCGTGTTCTGCCTTACGTACCTTTGACCTCTCACAATGTAGAGGGTCCCTCTTTTCTCATTTGTTTGATCAGCTGGGTTGAGTTTACCCCTGGTTCTGTTCTCGTTTGTTTGACAATCAGGGTTGAGTGGTTTTCCCTTGGTTCTGTTCTCGATGGTTTGGACGACAGAGTTGCTTTGTGTTCCCTAGTAGAGTTCTTGTGGATTCGGTGTGACCAAGACATTACGCGGGCACCGATCATCTACCTAGGAGGTTGTTTCCAGTAGGGCTAGTTAGGAGGTTGTTTCCAGCAGGGCTAGTTAGTGAGGTACCATCCTGCAGGGATGGACAGAGTGATACCATCTAGCAGGGATGGACAGGGAGTTACCATCCAGTAGGGATGGCCAGTACAGCGGTGTTCACCGAGCAGTACCATCCAGTAGGGATGGTCAGAGCGGTTCCGGGTTTACCTCTAGCGGGGCAGGGAAGTGGTCTCCAATGCCGATTTTACCTCCAACAGGGCTGGGAAGTGGTCCCCGATGACAGTTCTAGGCCTCCCTCCATCGGATACCTTTCACAGGTATGGGTAGTGGGACTCGTTGATGAATTTAGTCGGGTCTCCCTCCAGTGGATTACCCTTTTACGGGACTGGGCAGTGTGTCACCCGTCGACTTTTTCCGGGTCTCCCTCCAGTGGGAACCCATCGACTTCCAGGGATTACCCTCTAGCGGGGCTGGGCAGGGGATCTCCTGTCAACTTTGAGGAGACCTGTCGACTGTAGGGAAGTGACGAGGTGTGGTTTGACGTTACCCAGAACTCTCAAGTACGAGGGGAGCTTTCCATACTGAGACGCGTCCTTAAGATGTGACCTAAAACCGTGCAGGCGATTCAGTGTCGTCCAAAGAGGATAGTGTCAAAGTGTGGTGATTTGAGCCCCTTGACTTGCAGTTTGGGGCAGATGTGTGGGATGTTTGGGCATTGATGGTGTTTACTACTAAGACTGTTGGCTTCTCACTTTCTTGTGCTGAGCTATGGGATAGATATCCCCTTATGATCTGGTTTGGGTTTCTTGATAGAGCATATATATATTTATATACCTTGTTCCAGTACCCACTTCTTGTGCTTGGTTACTCTCCTTCCAGGAGAGGCGAAGACACGCGGTATGCCACGTGCTTTCCATGTATAGATTCTCATGGTTGGACAATTATAATCTCCATATATAGGTAGTGAAGACTCGACAAGAAGTTAATCTTCTCACCATTTCTAGCTCCTTGTGTCTGTATGAGTCTACCTCCTTTCTCTTGTTGGGTTGATTTGGACTCTCTACTATTACTCTACTGCACTCCTTGTTGTAGTCTTTACTACACTCTTAGTTTTACTCCTTTACTTTCCCCTATTAGATCTACTGCTCACCCATTGGTACCTCCTTTGTTCCTCCCTCTAGACTTCGGGGTATCCTACTGAGTATTTTTATACTCACCCATTCTTGGGCTTTGCCCGCACTTGGTGTGCCCTTGCAGAAGATGGATAGGTTGGTCATGACTTCAGCAAAGATTAGGAGGTCGGGATCTTGGGCAGCATGTGGTGGTCATTGTTGGGTTCCAAGTGTGGGACTCTCTCAGCTGTTTTACTTTTCTTTACTTGTTGTCGGGTTTTGGAACTTTTCTAGTTGGGCGCGTGTTTTTCCCCTTTTCTTTTTAGTTTACCTTCTGCACTCACTTTGTACTGTTTAGAGGTCGATGCACTTTTTGGTTTATTTATGGAATTTAGTACTTTACTTTTCCTTTTACTCTGCACTTCTTCATTGAGTGGGCTACGTGTGTGTGTATAGGTACTCAGGCAAAGGCCTCACCGAGTTGTTTAGCCTTCGGCGCTTGTCGCCAGCCCCTGGCCTATGGAGGCGGACTTGGGGGTAGTTGCAGCTTGAGCCTGGGTAGGTTCGGGTTATGACAAAGTGGTATCAGAGCTGGTTCATTCCTTGGGACGTTGTTCGAATGTCTCTAAAAAGAAATTGGTTGGGATTTATGGCAACAGTTTCAATGTGTCTCGAGAGCGGCTCTCAGGCCAGGGAGTCCAGTGATGGTGGGGCAGCCGACGTATCCATTCACCAGGACCCTGTTAACCAACTTGTCGACTCAGCATGCTGAGACACTCGTTGCAGGGAAATTGGTTTGTGCATCATATAGGATTGAGTTTTTGACTGTCCTTCTTGATTCATCTCCCCATTGTTGTTACTATTTTATACATATATTCTCATTTGATCGTGGCACTCCTTGATAATATTCAGGATGTCTCCGCGAAGACAATCAGCCAGGATACCAGCTTTGGTTCGTGACAAAGACCCTGTGATCTACAAGGCCTCAGTCCAGGACCCATCATGTGAGTCCCTTTCTCTGGGTGGCTTAGTAGCAGCACCCCCACCTGGTGAGCAGCAGACAGATTCATCAGATTAGGATGAGATTGAGCGCAGGTTGAACGTGCTCCGTGAGTTCTAGAGACAGAGACCGTTGAGTTTCAGTGGTGAGCCAGACCCTTAGGTAGGAGAGGTTTGGTTTGGTATGGTGGTTCTCCTTTTTAGGCTTGTGGAGACGCCAGCAGATCTTATGGTGGCTTTGGCTGCCAGCCTTTTCCACGGAGCATCTTGGCATTGGTGGAGTATGGTGACTCAGTTTCTTGACGAGTTGTCACTTTCGTGGGGTGACTTTCAATTGTTGTTTTGTGAGAAGTTTTGACCCTCCTACTTACACTCCATTTGGATGCAGGAGATCATGTAGTTTCAGAAGGGAGGGATGATGGTGGCCGAGTGCGCGACTAGTTTCGCAAACCATGCACACTTTTTCCCGGACTTGGTCCACGATGACAACTTCTTAGCGTGGAAGTTCGAGAAGGGTCTCCATAGATAGATTCATGTTGTCATAGTACCCTTGGGCATTCCCACTTATTCCAGGATTCTAGAGCAGGCGCTGGTGACAGAGAGCTTCCTGTCACGTTCTACGGGTGGTGGTGGTAGTAGGCCCGACGGGGCCGAGACGTCTGCCGCAACTAGCGGGCGTCGACTCACAGAACCTCAACGCAGGTGGATTTCCGATAATTGGACTCAGGGGCGTGGTCGTACACCACAGTGACATCATAGGTAACCAGGGAAGCCTAGAGAGAACTGGTGCTATGCTTGTGATGGGTGAGGTCACTTGGCAGGGGACTACCCGACCAGGTGCGCTGAGAAAATCGGGGAGGCAGCAGGTGCACCACCACGACAGAGGCAGCACCGTGATCAGAGTAGCGCCCAAATAGGTGGTTCTTACAGAGGACCGAGAGAATCTAGAAGTGGAGGATGACCTTACAAGGTCTTCCCATCACCACCAGGCGGTTCATGTCAGGCTCCGGGAGCTGACAGTTGGGACCACGGATAGCCGCGAGCTTTGGATGTCTACGATCCTGCAGAGCATAAGGTGATAAGAGGTACACTCTACAGCTCTTATACTTCTTGCAATAGAATTTTTAGACTCTGTTTGTGAAATTATTTTCTCTCTACTCCTTTTTTGAGTTATTACCAGGGTGGCATTGGGCATCGGTGTAACCCTGTGTTGGTAAGGTAAAAGTTGTGGGACCTTTTTCTGTTAGTCTATGGTGTCAAATCCATCTCTTTTTGAGTGTGTAAGAGAGTCTTGGTCATGGGACGTTGACTCTGAAATCTTGTGTGACCAGATATCCTTGGGTGTTTCACCATATGGATATTTTGAAGGAGAGAATCACTGGGCTTTGTCCCAAGTCTAAATGGCGATTCCATTCATGGAGTGCGACGTAGGGGTTCGGTCGGGGAGGTAAGCTACCTCCGAGGGCCTTCAGGCCGTTTGTGACCGTGCGAAGGGATGGCGAGGTTCCCTACTACCTTGACCTAACCCCAAAGTCTGAAGTGGGTGCACGAAGTCTCCCACATGACTCACCTGAGAAGAAGTGTTCATGCTCCTATACACGTCATCAGCAAGGGAAGACCTCACGTGAATAGATCAAATCTTTTGGTCTATGTGTGGTGACATGGGACTGTGCAAGAGTTCTTCTGGGTACGGGAGATCCAGGTGTGGGCTTAGTATCCTGAGTTATTCCCTGGTTTTGCTTTTTGGGGATGAAAATCTTGATGGAGGTAATTATATAAGTACTCAGTTTTTGCTATAAAAGACTTTGGAATATTCTTGATGTCATTTCAGAGCAGTGCCTTCAGACGACGTGCGATTTCGAGCCCCGGTGTGGCCGGAATTAAGTTTTCAGCGTGTTCACACTAGGCACGCCGAATAAATGGGATAAATCTTAAATGGTGATCCAGATCAGAAATATGAGTGTACGGATGGGTCTAAAATGGGGTGTTTACCCTAGTAACGACGTAAATCATTTTGGTGCGGGACATTTGGACCCCTCGCCCATTACCGGAACGTTAAATGGATAAATAAAATAATTAATTTATTCATTTAATGGTTAAACTCAGGTGTCTCTTAAACGATAGCTCGGATTAGAAAACCAAGGGCATCGTTGAGTCTGGAGCGTGTCGTTTACCGTAGGAGGGGTGTAATTTTCGCGGGCCCGGGCTGTCTGAGAAAAATGGCCCTAGGGGCGTTTTCATAATTTAGCGGCCTTGATTGTTAAATTTTATAACTTTTGAACGGGGCATCGGATTAAAATTCAGAGACCTCCGTTGTGCTCGGGAGGTGGTGTTTACCCTAGGAGAGGTTTAATATTGACCCCTCCAAGAGTTTCGGATACGGGTTAAATTGGGGGTTTAATTAATTAAATTTTTTTAATTAAATTTTCTTTATTTAAACCATTACCTCTCCCCTCTGCTCACTTTTCTTCTCCTGGCGGAAGAGATCTCAACCAAGGAGAGCCCTCACCAACCCTCCTCCAACCTTCCTCTCCAAGGCAGAGGTAAATCTGGCACCGGCGGATCTCTCGCGAAGCTCCGGGCTACACCCATGAGGTAGGGTTCTTGCTTCGTATTTCAATTCATACATCCATAATCAAATTGATTTTTATGAGTCAAATCTCATTTAAATTGTTGAGAAAATCCCATAATTATGTAGCATATGTTCTGGTCTTTTCAACGCCTATTTCGGTTTGAAAATCTGAGTCTGAGGCGTTCGCGGTTGTCCGCCGAAGGTCAGTGGGTTTTTGGTGTTTTTCCGGTGGTTTTGGGTTCTCCGGTGAGCTGGGACGGCGGTCCAGCGAGGGTTCATGGTGTAGGTGAGCGGCCAAGACGGCCAAGGTAGAGGGCATCAGTACGAGGCAGCCGGGGCTCGTGATTGACTTGAGGTGGCTCCACAGCGGGTCGGCGCAGTTGAGGCCGAGCAGAGGTGGCCGGGGTCGTGCGGCGTGGGAGATTTGCGGGCGATGGCAGGTGAATGCGGTCGAGATGGGGCAGCATAGTGGTGCTAGCCGCCGCGAGTTGCGTCAGCCCAACGCACTCGGCGGAGGAGCCCGAGGCCTGGCCTTGGGCGTACGGAGGAAGCCAGGACCCGCAAAATGCAAGTCCTACTGGCTTGTCAAGGAAGACCGGCAGAAGCCAGTCTGCTGGGGGAGCGAGGACCCGCAAACTGCGGGTCCTGCTAGGTGGTGTGTAGAAGAAGACCAGCCATCCTAGCCGGTCTGGTTTTTTAAAAAAAATATATATATATATATATAAAAGGTTTATAATAATAATAATAATATTCTTATTATTATGAAAATGATTTATATATCATAAATCATCCACAGGGTGTCTGATTTGGGCACCGTCTACGACGAAACGTCCCTTAAATCAAGAAGAACTTTTTGATATGGTTTCGGGGGGTTTTAATTACTGAAACAAGGGGCCTCGGAGGCGTGACACACCTTTAAGTGAATTGGTTTTTTTATGGGGGTTCTTGTTTTGGGTGGCTCGGACACATCCAATGTCCGAATTGAGCGCCATCAGTGGCGTTGCGACCATGGAATTAAGACAAAGTTTTCCAAGGGGCTTCCGAGTGTTGAACCTGTAGTTGATGCGTGGGCCCCATGGCCCATCTGTTGAGCTGCGAGCAGCGTTTTGTAAATTTTTCATCAGACGTCCATTCGGGGCGTGTGAGTAGTCGTTTTTGGGTGTTTTTCTGAGGCCATTGCATTGGTGCAATCTTCCCTCTTTAATTCTGAATGCTGGTGCGGGCCCCGTGAGGGCCGTTTTGGGACTTGGCGGTGATTTCCAGGTTTATCACCGGGTGTCCTTTTGGGACAAGTGAATAGTCCATCTTGTGTACTTTTCTGAGAGGATCCCAACAATGCGATCCATTAGAAGCACTTTGGGACTAGGATGCGGGTCCCACGAAGCACCGCTCATGTGCGGTGTGCCGGAATACATATTTTTCTCTAGATATATGTTCCACTCAAGTGAACAGTCCTTTTGACGTGCCTTTCCAAGTATATTGCAATGGTGTGATACGCCCGACTGTTTTCGGGGCCGAGGCTCGGGATCACGGGACGTTTCTCGGGCGTAAAGCGGTGTTGGATGACTTTTATGTCGGATGTCCGTTGGAGGTGAGTAAGTTGTCTATCTCACGTGTTTTTCCTCAAGGATTACAATGGGGTAATCAGTTCATGTGAGCGGAGCCTCTTACGTGATCTTATTAAACGTGGAAGAAAGTAAGGTGCTCCGGTGGTGGTTCGTCCTACTGTGTTTGTAGTGGACCCTTGGTGTGTGATCGCATGCACTCTCGTGTGAGTGAAGTAATGTTTGAAGAGATGTGGTTGGTCGTGCCTGAGCCTATGAGGTGGAAATTTGGATTTGTTACGTTTACGCCCTTCGCGTTGACGTTGGGTGCCGTGTGCACGATAGCCTTTGGGCTGGAAACGTGGTATACTCTGGGAGTATACGAGAATTCTTGGAGGTACATGTGGTTGTTTGTACATGAGAATGTTTGCACGTTTGGTTGGAGTTGACTTGGGGCCACACGTCGTGTGTGCCCCATGTGTGTGTCATGTTCTGCCTTATGTACCTTTGACCTCTCGCGACATAGAGGGTCCCTCTGTTCTCATTTGTTTGACCAGCCGGATCGAGTTTCCCCTGGTTGTGTTCTATTTTGTTTGACCATCAGGGTTGAGTGGTTTTCCCCTGGTTTTGTTCTCGATGGTTTGGATGGCAGAGTTTCTTCGTGTTCCCCGGTAGAGTTCTTGTGGATTCGGTGTGACCAACACTTTATACGGGAACCGATCCTCTACCCAGGAGGTTGTTTCCAATAGGGATGGCTAGGAGGTTGTTTCCAGTAGGTCTGGCCAGGAGGTTGTTTCCAGCAGGGTTGGCTAGGAGGTTGTTTTAAGAAGGGCTGGTCGGTGAGGAAACATCCATCAGGGATGGCTAGAGCGGTACCATCTAGCAGGGATGGCCAGTGAGTTACCATCCAGTAGGGATGACCAGTACAGTGGTGTTCACCGAGCAGTACCATCTAGCAGGGATGGCTAGAGCGGTTCTGGGTTTACCTCCAGCGAGGCTGGGAAGTGGTCCCCAATGCCAGGTTTACCTCCAACAGGGCTGGGAAGTAGTCCTCGATGAGGGTTACGGGCCTCCCTCCAGTGGATACCTTTCACGGTTCTAGGCATTGGGACTCATCGAAGACATTAGCCGGGTCTCCCTCCAGTGGATTACCCATTTACGGGACTGGTTAGTGTGGCACCCGTCAACTTTTGTTGGGTGTCCCTCCAGTGGGAACCCATTGACTTCTAGGGATTAGCCTCCAACGGGGCTGGGTAGGGGATCGCTTGTCAACTTTGAGGAGACCTCTCAACTGCGGGGTAGTGACGAGGTGTGGTTTGATGTTCCCTAGAACTCTCAAGTATGAGGGGAGCTTTCCCCACCGAGACACTTCCTTGAGACGTGACCTAAAACCGTGCGGGCGAGGTAGTGTCATCCAAAGCGGATAGTGTCAAGGTGTGGTGATTTAATCCCCTTGACTTGCAGTTCAGGGTATATGTGTGGGATGCTAGGCATCGATGGTGTTTACTTCTGGGACTGTTGGCTACTCACTTTCTTGGGCTAAGCTACGGGACAGAGATCCCCCTATGATCTGGTTCGGGTTTCTTGAAAAACCATATATATATGTATATACCTTGTTCCACTACCCACTTCTTGGGCTTGGTTACTCTCCCTCCAGGAGAGGTAAAGATGTGTGGGGTATGCCACGTGATTTTCGTGTCTATATTATCGTGGATGGACGAATATACTCTCTGGCTATAGGTAGAGAGGACTCGAAGAGAAGTTCATATTCTCACTATTTCCAACTCCTTGTGTCTGGAAGAGTCTACCTACTTTCTCTTGTTGGGTTGAGCTGGACTCTCTACTGTTACTCTACTGTACTCCTTGTTGTACTCTTTACTGCACTCTCGGTTGTACTCCTTTAATTTTCCCTGTTCGATATACTGCTCACCCTTTGGTACCTCCTTTGTTTCTCCCTCGAGCCTTCGGGGTATCCTACTGAGTATTTTTATACTCACCCCTACTTGGGCTTTGCCTGCACTTGGTGTGCCCATTCAGACGATGGACAGGTTGGTCGTGACTTCAACGGAGCTTAAGAGTTTGGGATCTTGGACCGCGTGTGGTGGTCATTATCGGGTTCTAGGTGTGGGACTCTCCCATCTATTTTACTTTTGTTTACCTATTTCTGGGTTGTAGCACTTTTCTAGTTGGGTGCATGTTTTTCCCCTTTTCTTTTCATTTTACCTTCAGCACTCGCTTTGTACTTTTAGAGGTCTATGCACTTTTTGGTTTATTTATGGCAGTTAGTACTTTAATTTTCCTTTTACTATGCACTTTTTCATTGAGTGGGCTGCGTGTGTGTGTACAGGTACTCAAGCAAAGGCATCCTTGAGTTGTTTAGCCTTCGAAGCTTGTCGCCAGCCCCTAGCCTATGCAGGCGGGCTTGGGGGTAGTTACGGCTCGAGCCTGGGTAGGGTCGGGTCGTGACAAGCCTCATCATCATCTCTAGGCACAAAATCCTCACCCGAACAATCAAAATATTATCTAGATTTTAGTGAGTCACTCACATTCCCACCATCATCATCCTCATCATCATCATCATAATCATCGTCCTTATCCTCATAATCATCCCTACTCATATAACCTTCTACTCAAAAGACTTCAGCCTCTTCCTCATATTCATCATCATCTAACTGTGTTTCATTCGAATTTAATTATAAATGGTGGACTTTCAGGTCTATATAATATTTCTAGGGATTTTAGTGATATCTGAGTCACTCCTATCATCCATAAGAGACCCGTCTTCTCTTTGCAGCTCAGGATCAACTTGTTCTTCATCTGAATACACAACCTTCTCACTAGGTTTAAGACCTTGATCAACTTGATCACTTATTCTGGTAGGATGATCTATTAGATTATAATACTCATAAAATTTCTCACCATCTTCTACCCAAATTATTCTCCATGGGTTCCAAAAGATTTTCATCCTTTTCGAGATGTCTTTGTGTAGGAAGAAGCCACTACAAGAAGTAATCACCTCATCTTTATACTCCACACATCATAGCCTCTTCAACATTGTAGAAATCATCCTCAGATAATATAGAAATTTTTTTTTGATATGGTCTGATCATTTCAAATATGTGTACAATAAGGTACCTACACAGGTTCACTTTCAACTCATTATTCAACAAATAATTCAAGAAAAAATCATGATACTTTAAGTAAGAACAATCTCCCTTCCTTGGATAAATTTAGTTTTGGATAAATTTGAATAGAATTTTGGCCTCTCCATCTAATTATGAGGCTATTATAATCCTTGTGTCTTCATTTCCAGTCAACTCTTTTAACACATTTTCATAATAAAATAAATATGAAGTTGGTGGAATGTTACCCTGGTGTTCATCAAATATGCCGTTATGCTGCATCTTTAAGCATTATTCCCACTCTCTTGAAGAAAACAAGATCTCTTTTCCCATTACCACTAATTTCATATGAGCTTCCCCATCTCCATACAAAATTCCTTCTAAATAGAGATAAAATCGGTGTACCCCCATGGGATAGAAAGGTCTCTCATTTTTTGAAAACTAGCTAATCCACCCTTGTGATTAAAAAACTTTCAGTAAGAGACACTATCTTGAAAACAACCATTTTATAGACACTTCTTTATCAGGAGTTACTATGCGGCTTCCCAACTACGGATTCAAAGAACTTGTGGCACTTCTTGATTCTCCTTTTTGATTCTTGGATTATGATGATTCACTTGGTCCTTATATCTTGCACCTTTCCCTTTCCATTTTGAAGGTTTAGGTTCAAATAAGGGTGTTGAATGGTCGAAGGTTCGAGGGTAGAGTGGGTAGTAAAAGCTCCAAGGGTAGAAGTAGTGTGGATCGATTTAATTTTATCATTTATGGACATTACTTTGTAAGAACATAAAATAGAATAATGGTAAAATAAAAAAACACTATCATTTTAGTTAAAATAAACACCCAAATAGATTCAATAAAAATCCATATTAGTATCGGTTTCACTCTAATAGTATCAGTCTCACCTGATCGGTATTACTCAATCATCTTCACATGATTTGTTTCACACTGATCAGTTTCACACGATCGGTTTCAATTGACTAGTTTCACACTGATTGGTTTCATACTAATTGGTTTCACATGATTGGTTTCATATTGATCGGTTTCACACGATCAGTTTCATACTGATTGGATTCACACGATCAGTTTCATACTGATCGGTTTCATATGATCGGGTCGAAAAACAAACTTAATTTTTAAATGGATAAGGATAGTGAGTCTTTATAAATTTATCATTCCTAGTTAATTTATGATTTATCTCATTCTCTCAGAGTTTATGGGTTTGGTAAACATTTCTGCAGGTTGGTGTTCAGTCCCAATAAACTCAAGAGTTATATCACCTTATTGATAATGGTCTCTCAAAAAGTGATGTCTTACATCAATATATTTTTTTCTATAATGAGAGATTAGATTTTTGGAATTGTTAAGAGCACTTTTCTTGCCACAATTTAGGGGGATAGGTCTGAATTGAAATCCATTGTCTAAAAAAGTGTGTTTCATCAATAAATTTTGTTCACAACAACTACCAGCAATAATGTACTCTACTTCAATATTTGATAAGGCAACCCAATTTTTCTTTCTTACTACACCATTAAATTAGAGACTTTCCCAAAAAGTGACATGTTCCATAGGCTCTCTTTCTATATAATTTACACCCACCAATTTCAACATCATAATAACTAACCATTTCAAAAGGATGTCCTCTAGGGTAGAACCATCATAAATTAGTTTCATATTTGAGGTATTTGAAAACTCTTTTAAAAAAATTAAATGTGTCTCTTTTGGGTTTTCTTAGAATATTGCACACATAAACACACTAAACATGATGTTTGGACTACTAGTAATTAAGTAGAGTAAACTCCTAATCATTTTTATGTAATCAATTTGATCAACAAATTTCCCATTTTCATCAAGATCTAAGTTATAAGTAGAACTCATAGGTGTTTCACTACTCTTAATGCCATCAAAGCCATATCTTTTCAAAATATATTTAGTATATTTACTTTGATTTAAAATAATAACTTCTTTATTTTTAAATATTTTAAATCTAAGAAAATATTTAAGTTCACCCATCAAACTCATTTCAAACTCACTTTCCATAATTTTTCAAAAATCATTGCATAAATAATTTTTTAAAGATCCAAAAATAATATCATCTACATATATTAGATCTATTAAAAAATATTTAGAAATTGTTTTTATAAACAAATTATAATATGAAACTCCTTTTGTTAAACATTTAGAAATAATAAAGTTACTTAACCTATCATACCAATCTCTTGGAGCTTGTTTCAAACTATGTAAAGCTTTAGTTAATTTGAAAACATGATTTTGAAAAAGTGGATTTGTAAAACTTGGGGGTTGTTAAACAAAAAAATCCTCAAATATATAACCATTTAAGAATTCAATTTTGACATCAATTTGATAAAGTTTTAAATACAAGTGTGCTACATAGGAAATTAAGATTCTAATGGCTTCAAGAATAAATATTGGTGCAAAGGTCTACCCATAATCAATTGTATCTTCTTGATTATAGTCTTCTGAAACCATTCTAGCCTTGTTTCTAACTATATTTCCAGCTTCATCTACTTTATTCCTAAACAACCATTTAGTTTCTATGGTCAAGGTATCTTTTTTCTATTAACAATATTCCAATATTTATTACTCTCAAACTAATTAATCTCTTCTTGCATATCCATCACCCAAAATTCATCATTTATTTTATAATTGATATTTTTAGGTTCAAGCTGTGACAGTATTTCTTGAGGTTCAACCTGGTTTCTCAAGGAAGATATAGTTTATGATCCTCTATCTAAATCTCCAACTACAACATCTAAGGGATGGTTTTTAAGGGTTTTAGTTAGTCTAGTAAAAGTAGGGCTAGTTATTTCAGATTCATCACTTGGTTTTGGTTCATTATTGCTAGAATCTAGATTATTTATAGAACTGGAAGTTTTAACATATTCCTTTATGGGATGGTCAAATTGTTTAGCATTAATGTACAGATTTGACATATCCTCCTCAAGATACTCAAGTGAGGTCTTAGGTTTATATGGTTATATTTCATGAAACTTGATATGTACATATTCCTCCACACATTTTGTTCTTTTATTAACAGCTTTATCCCAAAAATGAATTGGCAGGTCATATTCATTGAGCATAGTTCGGGAAATTTCTTGTAGGGTTTTATTTATTTTTTCTACTACACCATTATGTTAAGGTGTAATAAGGGGAGATAAGTTATGTTTATATCCATTTTGTGAGAAAAAAGATTCAATGTCTTGATTTTCAATCTTAGGGCCATGGAAACTTCTTAGAGATTTAATTTTTAGTCCACTTATATTTTCTACAGTCCTAGAATACTTAGTAAAATGAGAGAAAACTTCACTCTTGTGAGCTAAAAAAAGGTCTAAGTATACCTAGAGAAGTCATATACAAGATAATAAATATAGTGATTCCCATTGAGACTTGAAACTATAAATTGTCTAAACAGGTCAATGTGAATCAACTCAAGAGGTTGAGAAGTTGTAACTTCTTTATTTGGTTTGAAAGAGATTCTGCGTTGCCTTCCCTTTTGACAAGGATTTCACACTCTATTGTCTGGAAACTCTAGTTTGGGAAGGTTTTTTACTAAAACTTTTCTGGTTAATTATTTAAGAGAGTGTACATTGAAATTTCTTAGTCTTGTGTTCTAGATCTAGGACTCCTTGTGGAAGGAACTTAAACAGGAAACATTCTGTAATTCTAGTGTGTCTAAATTTATAGCATATACATTATCATTTCTAAGAGCAGTAAATACTAAGTTATTTTTGGAATTAAAAACATGGCAGTAATATTTTCAAGTTTGACATTAAATCCATCCACACACTTTTGAGATATTCTAATAAAGTTATATTTTAATCCATTAACATAAAGTACTTTTTAAATTGAAATAGAGTTAGGGTTACTAATATGGCTTAAGCTAATGATTTTTCCTTTACCATTGTCACCAAATGTGACATGTCCTCTATCAATATTAATGAGATTATTGAAGCTTGAGTAATATCTGGTCATGTGTCTTGAAAAACCACTATCCAATTACCAAATATTTCTATAGGAACTCTTTAGGTTGTTTACATACAAAACATTTCATCCAAGATAAGATTTTGGTACCCATATTTTTTTGGGTCCAAAAACATTATTAATAAAGGATTTTTGAACCCACAATTGTATTATGGGTTTCATATATATAGAATGTAAAGTATTTAAAAAATTAACTTTATTTGGTCTAGAAAAACTTGATGCAGTAAATGATTTTTCAAAACTACACTTTCAGTAAAATCTTGATTTTTGGACAGAGAAGCAGATTTTCCATATTTAGTTATAAAATGTGTTTTAGATAAATTTCTTTGTTTGGGCTGATATCTTATTACTATAGTATACCTAGGATCTATATATTTACCAAATAAATGTTTAAGTGTGTGTTTTTACATTGGTAAAATTTTCCATATCCTTATTTAATTGATCATTATATAACTTTAGGTCATTATTTTCATTTAGCAGTTGTGAATTTTTCCCTTTCTCAATAGTAATTTCAGGATTAATATTTTTAGAGAGTGCATGCTATTTCTTTAATGATTTATACTTATCCTTCATTTCAATACAAGTTTCTTATAGTATATTACTATACTCAATCATTTCATCATTTTTCATATTTTCATATTTTTATTCATCTCTAGAATAATAGTCATTAGATACAGAATAGTTTAAGAGTAACTCTGGGGTATTTTTCATAAATAACATGTTTTCTATATCTTCTTTCTCATTTTGAGAAGAAGAAGATTCATTGGATCTGTCCTTAGATGCACTCCAGGTGTCCTTCATTTCTTTATTATATTTCCTATATTTATTCTCATATTTCTTTTAATATTTTAATTTAGGAAAGTCATATTTGACATTCCCTCTCATTTTTCATTCATAGAAAACTTTTTCTTCTGATTTATTAGGCTTATTCAAAACCTTATTCAAATTACCTTTTTTTATATTTTCCTTTACAGTTTGGTTTCTTGAAGAAAATTTTATTTCTATAAAAGTTTTTAAATCTCCTAGAAAACTGGGCCATTTCCTCATAACTATCTGAAGATGATTCTTCACTACTTGTTCTCTCAATAGTATCTTGCACTTTGTCTTTGTCTTTTCTCTTGGAAGTTGTAGTATTAAAGGCTATAAATTTTCTCTTTGGATCTTCCTCTTCTTGATTCACATTTAGTTCCTCTTCATACATCATTAATTTTCCAATTAGTTCCTTCACTAGAAGTTTATCAATGTCACATGATTCTCTTATGGATACTGATGTCCCTCTCCATCTCTCTGGCAAGCATCATAGAATCCTCATGATCTGTTCCATTGCTATGACAACTCTTCCTAAAGAAATCATGGTGTTCACAATTTCATTAAACTTGAGATACATATCATAAATAGATTCATCAGGATTCATTCTAAAATTTTCACATTTAATAGTATAAGTATTTAGTCCCATATCTTTCACATTAGTTTTTCCCTCATGGGAAATAGGTAAAGTGTCCCAAATCTCATGACATGTTTTATAGGTAGAAATGCAATTAAATTATTCATCTCCTAGTGCATAGTATAATGCATTCATAGATTTATAGTTATTGTTATAGGCTATATTGGTAGCTTCACACCATGGGTTTCTAGAAGTACTAGGGAGTTCATATTTACTTTCAATAGTAGTCCAGATTTCAAATCCCATGATTTTTAAATGTATTTTCATTTTAAGCTTCTAGTGAACACAATTTGTTCCATTGAAAAAATGTAGTATATTCATAGCATCTCCTTCTAATCTATTGTCTATAATATAATTTTGGAAAATATTTCCAAGAGATAAAAAATTAGTATTAATATAAATTTTAATATCTTTGAAATAAAACTAGAATCACAGTTGATTTTTTTTTGAAAAATCTTTAAAAACTGTGAATTTCCTAAATCCTCTGATACCAAATGTTGGTTGGAGTATAATACTAAAGAGGGGGGGGGGGTAAATTGAGTACCTATCAAAATTACTTTTCAATATTGGTTATTTGAAAATTTTACCCCAATTAAAAATATAATCCAAGTCATTTTTTAGTGAATTTATGAGTCCTGAATTTTCAATTAATTTCTCAAGAGATTGATTAGTTCTCAGATATACTAACTTAGAGATCAACATAAATTTTGAAACTAACCTACTAGTAAAAAAATATTATAAATTCTTGCTAAACTAACTATCAGAGTTTAATGTTGTGTTAATGAAATTTGTTATAAAACATAGTAAAAGAAAATAAAAATAGGCATAGTTGAATTTAAAACAAGAGTTTCAGTCTCAAGACGAGACTTAGTCCTCTTCACTTAGTGATCACCTGCCACCAAGAAGTTGAAATTAGTAAAAAAGTTTGATCTACACCCTAGATCAGGGTTCACAACAGCACACAAGGCTATCCACGTCACCCTTGATGTCTACGACAGTTCTCCATGAAAAAAAATAGGTCACACATGATCTCCTCCACAGTTATACATGGGATACAAAAGGAAAAAATAAAGTCTAAGATTGAGGATAACAAATATACTCCAGTTATTCATAGGATTTAATGTATGTATAACAAAAAGATACAAAAACTGCTTATAAATGTAAATAAATGAACACAATAGAGCTAAAGATGTAGAGTTAGGTTTAGAAGGCTCTGTGTGTTATGCAGTTCAGCTATGAACTTGTTTGATGTAGTGGAATTGATGTTCGAGTCCTCTTATGGAATTTGAATCCAAGAAAGAGTGTCAAAGCCTTAAATTATAGATTCTAGTAGTATAAAATGTTCAACTTATAGTTCAAAAGCTGTTTAGGTCGGCTCAGTAGGTTTATCTTGACTTCTTGATCTCCCCTTATGTTCTTCCTTTGAGTTTTTGGGTTTTGGAAGTATGCTTGGGAGTTGCATGAGTTCTTATCTTTTAAATGTTTTTGTTTCTTAATTTTATTATATTACATATTTTGAATGATCCATCTTGTTATCCTTTTATATTTTGAGGTCCAGTAGACATAATGATACCCCCATGTGCATGTACCACATATTGTCCTCTGAATATCCTACAAACAACATTAATTAATTTCAGAAGCATTAATTTTTCAAAATATGACCATTAAATATAAAGTTGAATTAATAAAATAAAAATAGTATTTATGACTATCAGTGGGTAATAAGTGTAAGAACCTGGATCTTTGTTTCAGGTATGTCTTTCTTTTTTCCTGGAGTTTTTGAGAAATGTGGGGTTTCTAGAAATTTTTGAAGTACACACCGTGTACTTTCTGAGTACACGCCGTGTACTCCCTTGCCGCGCCAAGCCGTGTGCTGGCTGTGTCTGGTCCACACACATGGTGTGTAGGGGTGATCTGGAGGCTGCTTAAAGTGGAGTACGGAAAAATAGAGTACACGCCCTATACCCCAAAAGTGCACGCCGTGTATTTTATTTTTTTCATTAAACGGACCGGGGTCACATTTGACGGACAGAACACCTTTTGTCCAGGTTTCGTTCATCCGAGAGAAGTCATACAACCACAATTCTTCTTTAATCCCCCATGCCTCTGTCTGATCTCCATTTCAGCCGTTGTCGATTGCGTTGGAACCACAACTATGAGTTCTTCTTTCTCCTAGAGCTTTGTTTTCCAATTCCTCCACTTTCTCAAGTTATCATCGATTGAGCGTTTTAGACTTTTTCTTTGATCTTTGTCATTATAAGGAGAATCAATCTTTGTGGCTCAAGTATATCGATCTCCTAGGATCGAGGTAGGTGGTTTTTTTCCCTACGTTGAATGTCTTTGACTTTTTGTGCAAAAAGTACCGGATACCCATGTATCGGGTATCCCGGGTTAGGGATTTTGTTTTCATTGTTTAATTTCCTTAGATTTCTTGTTTTCTTGAGGTTAATTGATAGAAATATATGCTTGGTTTCATGTTCGAGGATCCCCCATGGGTGATTTCCCTTGCTTTGGCTACTTATCGTCGTTTGGCTTAGGTTTCCTGTGAGGAAAACCTTGTAGCATTATTTGTCTGCCTTGTTATATCTGATTGCATGTATTGCCTGTTGTTTATATGATTTTGATGCATTGTAGCTATTATCCAAGTAGTTTTTGAACTTACTTAGGGATGTTGACAGTCTATTACGCACGACTAGACTTCTCAGGGCTGTGTGAACCTGGTGCGGTAGACTAAAGATGGAATTGATGATTAAGGGCATCCCTAGAGAGTCTATTATAAATTAGTTTCTTACATAGGACCTACAGAAATTGGACTTTGTGCTTCCCAAGAGTGTCCTTATTCTACACACGTATCGAGACAACAGGAGGAATTAAACGTAAGTGCTTCCTTAGAGAGTCTATAGATATCATTGCAAGACTATAGGGGAATTGACGGTGAGAGCTTCCCAGAGTGTATGTGCCTTGTATGATTATTTGAATAGAGGGTTCTACCAGTAGGAGCCACCCAGAGAGTTAGTATTATTATTTTTGTTTGGTTGGTTGTGATGAGTCCACCAAGCCAAAGAACAATCTTGGGTTTGTACTACTTTTTGTCTAGGTAGTCTGTTGAGATACCTGTTGTGTAACTTATTGTGCCTTGAGAATATAGAGTTGTTTGCTAGAATCCTTGGTTGATAATTAAATGATTGTATTAAGTTAATAAATAAATGTGAACGGATATTTTTAGGATTGTTACCTTGGTGTACCTATGTTTCTCTGCTGCATTTATTTCCTTTACTTTTTCTATTTTACTCATTGATAGTAGGGCACCTATCTTGTGGTGATTTCCTAATGGGATTAGTCTCACACCCTGTTTGGGTCCTAATTTTTGGCCCAAATAGGTTATATGGTTGCTGGTGTGGATAGGGATTGTGGCCCTTCTACTTCAGGTACACGATTGTCGGTTGGAGATGGAGAGCATAGGACTGAGCCTAAGCTTGCGATGCTGCTGGAGTTGCTATTACTTTTAGTACTTTGATTTCAGTTGTATTTCAGCATGTTGTAGTGTTTTCTTCTTTCCTTAGATACTTGTACTTGCTGCATCATTATCATCATTTCAATATATGTTCATTGCTTTCACTATTTGGTTTCAGTTGTTGTATTTCGTTTACTGTTTCTTCTATTGACTGTTGTTTCTTTTCCCTTGTATACCTTACTGAATGATGGCATAGTTTCCCCAATAACTTGCCAAGGCCCTCACTGCTAGTTGGTAGCCTCTGGAATTTGGGGAAATGCACTTGAGATCATGTGGCGAGCCGGGCACGGGGCACCAGTTGAGTGGCTCTGGATTCGGTTCGTTACAAAGTGGTATCAGAGGAGTTTCTTCCTTTTCTATTTGACTTACTATTTGGTGACATTAGACGGGGATAGGACAGAATAGGTAAATGGTAAATAGCTATGCCCGGGCGTTCTATAACCCATGTACAAGGAAAAATCCAGATTACCTCGAATGTTGTGATTTTCGAGTTCTGCAAATGTTACAGTTTAATTGATTTCACCGTTGGGTGATGCACTTGTTTTGTGTTGTTACTGGTTATATGATTATGGTTCTATTTTTTTGCAACCTGATGAGATGATGGTATTCCATCTGATGCATCATAAGCACATGTTAGAAAATCACATGTCATGCATTTTGTCATGCCATCTAGGTTTGCATTAGAGATTGCATGTTGTTGTGATAAAATTTGTGATAGACAATGCATGTTATTGTGATAGTTTCTGTGATAAAATACCTGCTATGTGAATAGGGTATCAGTTGTTTAGAGCTTCCTTATCACAGATGCCAAACTTTTGTCTTAGAGGTGTTATGGGACCTCGAGGATCGGAATTTGGTGGGTTTTGAGTTTGTTATACTGCTGTTTGTTATATGCATTGTTATGATGCCAAGATTTGATTCGCGGGGAGTATGGACCCCCACGGATTGGAATTTGGCACCTTAACCTCTGTTTTCTGTGTTTTCTGGGCTCTGGTGCAGTTCTGAGGCTACTATCCATAAAAACCCAGAATACATGGTGTGTAATTTATAAATACCCGCTGTGTAGTTTTTGGCCGTCTCACTGGCCGTATGGACAAGGACACGAGGCTGTAAAAGGGTCTTTAGGAACACACCGTGTACGGTATGTACACGTCGTGTAGTGGTAAACTGTGTATTTGTCCATGTCACTAACAACACGGGTCGAAAAACTCTGGTAGTACATGTCGTGTTTGGTATGAACACGCCGTGTAGTCTTGTTCTCGGTACCCAGCTGTGTTACGAACAACACGGGTTGGTGTTATCTTCTCCTATACACGCTGTGTTTGTTCAGAACATGCTGTGTAAGGGTTAGCCGTGTAGTCGGTCATGTAACGAACCACACGGGCCATGGTTTTCCTTTAAGTGCATGTCGTGTCCCTTGGGAACACTCCGTGTAGTTTTGACAATGTGTCAGGCCGTGTTGCTAACAACGCGGGCCAGGTAAGGCATGTCTAGTGCACGCCGTGTCTTTCTCAACATGCCATGTAGTATTCGGCTGGGACAGTCCGTGTGACTTAGTCGTGTAGGAGTAACTAGGTAGGGAGAAAATGTTCAGTACACACCGTGTAGTTTGATAACATTTCGTGTAGTCGGGTTGTTTACACAGCCATGTATGGCCAAGGTACACGCCCAGGGAAATTTTTTTGGAAACACTCCGTGTAGCCATACTACACACCGTGTAGTCATGTTTTTCCCAATTTTAAAGGGGTTTTCCCTCCTGTTCTATTTTAATCTATTACATTGAAACTATGTTCGACGTTAATGAAGGTGTGTTTTGATCTTACAGAGCTATGGCACCAAGATGTCCTCCCATTGCATGACAGCAACCAGGCAGTGATCGTATGCCTAATGCGACCAATCAGGGACTACCAATAGTTTGACCTATCATTCCGGACATGGAACCTGTAGTAATTCCGGACACTGGTTCCGACACTCAATTCAGAGAGGGTTTCATGAGATTCATTCAGACCTTCCAGGGAGTTCAGCATCCTCCCCTAACTTTGGCAGAGCTGACGCGGGTTTTTCAATAGCAGCATCCTCACACGTTCACAGGAGATGGAGGACCACAGGCTATAGAGTAATGTCTAGAAGCAATGTTATCCATATTCGACCATCTCAAAACACCCCCATACAAGAGGGTGAAGGTCATGACTTACATGCTTCGAGACTCCTCCAAAAGATGGTGGGATGTATTATCTCAGGCAGGGCACCAACAGACTATGGATTGGGATGAGTTACAGCGTACGTTCTGGGACTACTTCTACCCAGCGACACTGAGGGCTGACAGGGCTAGGGAGTTCATGAACCTGCAGAAGGGTACTCTTTCAGTTATGGAGTATTCCTCTCGTTTCACAGAGTTACAACGTTTCACTCCCGTCCTAGGGAATGAAGAGCTATTCTTGGAAAGGAAGTTTGAGGAGGGACTCAAACCAGAGATCAGATCATAGGTTAATGTCTTACAGTTAACTTCTATTACTCTGATAGTCAACTAGGCACTTATCACAGAAAGGAACCTGATGGATACTGGAGTTGTGGACCAGCGCAGTTCAGCATCGAGGGCTGATTCTTTTCAGACAGACAGCAGGAAGCGCCAACGAGAGTCTACCTGAGGTGACCCAAGGAAGCGAGGTATTCCTTCTGGTAGACAAGATCTCCCTTATGGCACCCAAGTGGTGTGTTATCAGTGTGGGAGGATCGGTTATAATAATCCCCAGTGCCTGAGAGACCCAGTGGAGTGCCGATCTTGCGGCAAGATGGGTCATTTGCAGCGCTTCTGCAAGGTTCCCCTTCCAGCATCTAGTGAAGGAGGATCAGTTTCGACCCCGCGTACAGGAGCAGGGTTACCAATTCCACAGCATACTAGGGTTTGGAGTTCTTCAGGTTGTATAGGTCAGGGTAGAGGCCAAGGACGTAGTGGTCAGGCTCACGGGGGAGCATCTCAAGGTTTTCAGGATGCTACATAGGGCCGCGGTACAGGCCAGACTTTTTTTGTAGAGCAGATTCATTAGGAGCAGGATCCCAGACCCTCAATAGTTCGAGGTAAAATCTTAGTAGCCTCATTTTTATCTTCAACTCTTTTCGATATTGGTGCTTCGCTTTACTTTATCTCTATTGCTGTCATGGATAGACTTGGGATCTGTGTCTTTTTTTCTGCTGACATGTTGACTCTCGACACGCCCTTGGGAATGAGGACATCTAGTGTACGTCAGTGCAATGAATTCCCTCTAGAGGTTGCAGGGTGTCACTTCTTATGGGACCTCTATTTCCTATATATTAAAGGCTATTATGTCATTCTCGGGATGGACTGGTTGGTTTCCTTCCAGGAAGTCGTCGATTACTATCGCCACAGGGTGAGTTTCGTATCACCAGACGGCGGGTCCTTTCTTCATAGAGGTGAGTGGGATGTCTAGGAGGGTAGAGCTGGACTAGAGAATCATAGGCTAGTAGGAGTTACAGCCCAGTTTTCTAGTCTTTATCTAGATAACCAGGGGACTTCACAGTTAGACTTTCCTCCAGTGGTGGATCGTTTTAGGGATATCTTTCAAGAGGACTTTGGGGGTTTACCTATAGAGCGTGAGGTAGACTTCTCGATTGAGCCTGTGACAAGAGTGGCACCGGTTTCCATTCCTCCTTATAGGATGGCTACACCTGAGTTTCAGAAGCTCAAGAAGCAGTTGGAGGAGTTGTAGGAAAAGGGTTTCATCTAACCCAGTACTTCTCATTGGGGTTCGCCTGTCCTGTTTGCGAAGAAGGAAGACGGTACCCTTAGGCTTTGCATGGATTATCGTAAGTTAAACCAGTTGACGGTCAAGAACCGATATCCCTTGCCGAGGATCGGTGATCTCTTCAATCATCTTCTAGGAGACAGAGTATTCTGGAAGATCGACTTGAGATCCGACTATCATCAGTTGCATGTCAGACCATCTGATATACCCCTTACAGCCTTCCGGAGTAGGTGTGGTCTGTATGAGTACTTGGTTATGCCGTTTGATCTCACAAAAGTGCCGGAAATCTTCATGGTGCTGATGAACAGAGTGTTCTATCCTAACATGGATTCCTTCATGGTGGTTTTCGTGGACGACATCTTGGTGTACTCTCACACTCGACACAACCATGCAACCCATCTTAAGATCGTTTTGAGTACACTGAGGGAGCATCAGTTATAAGCTAAGCTCTCAAAGTGACACTTTTGTATGGACGAGATCCACTTCCTGGGTCATGTCATCTTAGATACATGGGTATCAGTAGACCCAGAGAAGGTGAGAGCAGTAGTTACCTGAGAGCATCCGAAGAATGTCCTTGAGTTACGGAGTTTATTGGGGCTGGCTGGTTACTACAGGTGGTTTATACATGACTTCTCACGCTTAGCAGCGTCATTGAAGGGCTTGACTAAGAAGGGGGTAAATTTTTTTTGGTCAGAAGCCTGTGATTTAGCTTTTCATGAGCTGAAGGGGAGGTTGACTTCGACATTGATTCTGGTTTTTCCAGAGCAGGGCAAGACTTATACAGTTTTCTTTGATGCATTTGGCATCGGGATAGGAGCAGTTCTTATGCAGGAGGATCATGTTGTTGCATATAGATCTCGGCAGTTGAGACCACATGAGAGGAATTATCCTACACACGACCTGGAGTTGTATGCAGTTGTTCATGCTTTACATTGTTGGAGGAATTACCTTCTAGGAGAGCATTTTGTGGTATACACTGACCACAAGAGTCTCAAGTACATCTTCACGCAGCGTGACCTGAATCTGAGACAGCGGAGGTGGGCCGAGTATCTCCAGTCCTTCGACTTAGAGCTTACCTATAAACCTAGGAAAGGCAACGCAGTGGCTAATGCACTGAACAGGATAACTCAGATACATGCAGTTCAGGAGGCCAGTAGTGATTGGAAGCTTATGGCTCTATTCTATGAAATGCATTTGGAGGTGCACGACAGGCAGAGGCAGATTTTCCTATCTTCTATAGTTGTTACCTATGCGCCTCTTGACCAAGTTCGAATGAGGGAGCTAGTAGATTCTGAAGGCCTAGTCTTATGGGAAAGCATGTCAGGAGAGGACCCTCTTCCCAGATGGACCATTGGCGAGGATGAGATCTTGTGTTTCCAAGGACGCGTATGGGTGCCAGCAGACATACGCGAGGAGCTGATGCGAGACTTTCATTCCTTCGTTTGGGCAGTTAATTATGGCGTCACCAAGATGTATCACGACCTACACCTCCAGTACTTGTGGATAGGTATGAAAAGATATTTTGATGGTTTTTTCATGAGATGTTCCACTTGCCAGCAGATGAAGGCAGAACACCAGCGACCAGTAGGGCTTTTGTAGCAATTACCCATTTCCGAGTGGAAGTGGAATGATTTCATGATGGAATTCATGATAGGGTTACCGAGATCATCAAGAGGGAATGACACGGTATGTTTTTTCATTGATAGGCTCACAAAGGTTGCTCACTTTTTTCCGATAAAGGAATCCTTCAGTGTCGATGAGCTTGGATGGTTGTATGTCTGTGAGATTGTGCGCTTGCATGAGGTTCTAAGTACTATCATTTTGAATAGGGACGCCCTCTTTACTTCGCATTTCTATCAGAGGCTATAGAAGTCTTTGGGTACACAGGTACTTCTGAGTACAACTTACCATCCCCAGACAGATGGCCAGTCAGAGCACACGATCCAGGTGCTTGAGGATATGCTCCGAGCTTGCATTCTGGACTTTGGCGGTTCTTGGGAAAAGAATATTCCTCTTGTAGAGTTTGACAATAACAACAGTTTTTAGGTGACTATTCAGATGGCACCTTACGAGGCTTTGTACGGTAGGCCATGTCAATCACCTTTGTGCTGGCTGGAGGCAGGAGAGGCAGCATTGTTGGGACCTCGTCTTGTTCAGGAGACCTCAGAGCAGATAGAGTTGATTTAGAAGAGGATGAATACTACACAGTCTCATCAGAAATCTTATGCTGATCAGCGGAGATGACCATTATAGTTTGAGGTTGGAGATTAGGTTTTCCTATGTGTCACCCTGAGGTTGGGACACAAGAGGATCAGAAGACAGGGTAAGCTTTCGTCGAGATATGTCGGGCCGTTTGGGGTTCTAGAGAGAGTCGGGCCAGTTTCTTATAGGTTTCAGTTACCTCTGAGATATCAGGCTACACATGAAGTCTTCAACTTCGACGTTACTTTTCAGGCTCGTCTCATGTATTTCATCCCGAAGAGGTTGAGCTCGAAGCAGATGCATCGTTTGAGGAGAATCCTATCCAGATTGTTGATCTCAGTACGAAGGATCTCTGTGGGCGTTCTATTCCTCTAATATGGGTTCTATGGCAGCATGGGTGAGTATAGAACGAGACCTGGTAAAGTGAGGCCAATGTACGATCGTAGTGACCAGAGCTGTTTGGGGTTTCTTCTTCTCCGCCTCGTTAGGAAAATTTGGGGAAAAATTTCTTTAAGGGGGAAGTTTGTAAGAACCTAGATCTTCATTTCAAGTATGTCTTCCTTTTTTCCTAGAGTTTTTGAGAAATGAGGGGTTTTTTGAAATTTTTTAAGTACACGCCGTGTACTTTCTGAGTACACACCGTGTACTCCCTTACCGCTCCAAGTCGTGTGTTGGCCATGTCTAGGCCACACACATAGTGTGTAGGGGTGATGTGGAGGCCGCTTAAAGCGGAGTACGGAAAAACAGAGTATACGCCGTGTACCCCAGAAGTACACGTCGTGTATTTTATTTTTCTCATTAAACGGACCGGGGTCGTGTTTGACGGATAGAACACCTTTCGTCCAGGTTTCATTCGTCTGAGAGAATTCATATGACCGCGATACTTATCAGAGCCCTCGTGCCTCTGTCTGATCTCTGTTTTAGCCGTCATTGATTGCGTTGGAACCGTAGAGATGAGTTCTTCTCTCTTCTAGAGCTTTATTTTCCAATTCCTACTCCTTCCCAAGTTATCATGGGTTGAGAGTTTTGGACGTTTTCTCAGATCTTCATCACTCTATGGAGAATCAATCTTTGTAGCTCAAGTATATATATCTCCTAGGATCGAGGTAGGTGGTTTGTTTCCCTACGTTGAATGTCTTTGACTTTTTGTGCAAAAAGTGATGGATACCCATGTATCAGGTATCCCGGGTTAGGGATTTTGATTCCATTGTTTAATTGCCTTAGATTTCTTGTTTTCTTGAGGTTAATTGAAAGCAATATATGCTTGGTTGCATGTTCTAGGATCACCCATGGGTGATTTCTCTTGCTTTGGCTGTTTATCACCGTTTGTCTTAGGTTTCTTGTGAGGAAAACCTTATAGCATTATTTTTCTGCCTTGTTATAGCTGATTGCATGTATTGCCAAATTTTTATATGCTTTTGATGAATTGTAGCTATTATCCAAATAGTTGTTGAACTTACTTAGGGATGCTGACAGTCGATTACGCAAGACTAGACTGGTCAGGGTTGTCTGAACCTGGTGCGGTAGACTAAAGAGGGAATTGACGATTAAGGGAATCCTTAGAGAGTCTGTTATAAATTAGTTTCATATGCAGGACCTACAAGAATTGGACTTTTTACTTCCTAAGAGTGTCCTTGGTCTACACATGTATCGAGACAACAGGAGGAATTAGACGTAAGTGCTTCCTCGGAGAGTCTGTAGCTATCGTTGCAAGACCATAGAGGGATTTGATGGTGAGAGTTTCCCAGAGTGTTTGTGCCTTGTATGATTATTTGACTAGAGGGGTCTGCCAGTAGGATCCACCTAGAGAGTCAGTATTATTTTTTTTGGTTGGTTGTGACGAGTCCACCAAGCCAAAGAACAAGATTGGGTTTGTACTTCTTGTTGTCTAGGTAGTCTGTTGAGATACCTGTGGTGTTACTTGCTGTACCTTGAGAATATAGAGTTGTTTGATAGACTCATTGATTAATAATTAAATTATTTTATTAAGTTAATAAATAAATATGAATAGAGATTTGTAGGATTGTTACCTTGGTGTACCTATGTTTCTCTGCTACATTTATTTCCTTTACTTTTGCTATTTTTCTCACTAACAGTAGGGCACCGATCTTGTGGTGATTGCCTACTGGGATTAGTCTCACACCCTGTTTGGGTCCTGCTTTTCGGCCCAAACAGGTTATATGGTTGCAGGTGTGGATAGGGATTGTGGCCCTTCTACTTCGGCTCGATGTTTGCCGGTTGGATCTGGAGAGCATAAGACCGAGCCTAGGCTTGCGATGCTGTTGGAGTTGCTATTACTTTTAGTACTTTGATTTCAATTGTATTTCAGCACGTTGTAGTGTTTGATGCTTTCCTTAGATACTTGTACCTGCTGCATCATTATCCTCATTTCTATATATGTTCATTGCTTCCGCTTTTTTGTTTCAGTTGATGTATGTCGTTTACTGCTTCCGCTATTGACTGTTGTTTCTTTTCCCTTGTATACCTTACCAAATGAGGGCATAGTTTCCCCAATAAATTACCAAGGCCCTCGCTACTAGTCGGCAGGCTCTGGTGTTTGGGGAAATGCGGTTGAGGTCATGTGGTGAGCCGGGCACGGGGCACCAGTTGAGTGGCTTCGGATTCGGGTTGTTACAACAAGTATTGGCGAGTCATTAGCAATGCTCTATTGGCATCAATGACTCTCTGTATCGGTGGGTCCTTTTCATCAGTATTAGTGACTATGGGGATCAGTGATTCATTTGTATTATTGGTCTGTTCAGACATTGGTGAGTCTTCATCGGTGACTAATTTTGAACTATCAATGTGTCTCCCATCAGCGACACATCCACCAGTGGGTCCTTTGAACTATTGGTGCATCTCCCATCAGTGTCTCATCTATTGGTGAATCCTTTGAACTATCGGTGCATCACCCATCGGTGAGTTGTCTAACAGTGAGTCATTTGAGCTATTGGTGTTGTCGATCATCGGTGACTTTTCCATCAGTGTGTCGTTTGTTTTATCAGTGAGTCCAACAACGGTGTCTTCTTCAATTGTTGAGTCCTCATCAGTGAGTCAGCCATCAGTGACTCCTTTGAACCAATCAGTGTTAGAGACTTTGAAATACCTACAAAGTATCTGTCTTATGTAGAATAGTACTAGATTAAGTGAAATCCATAATTTCATGTAAATATACACTTGTAAATATATTGAAACAAAAATATCCATAATTTATTGACTTATTAAAATTTATTATACCATGTGACATAATTTATTATTTTATAATAATTCATTGACATGATTAACATTAGTTATAACATAATGTGTAAATTATCATGATTTGTAAATTAGAATTATTTTTGATTATTAAAACAACTATCTCACAAAGGTTCCAACATTGATAATGCCAAGATGAATCCTTAAGTGTTAGATCCTAGGTCAATGAGAGAGAAATGGGAGTTTTTAGGAAAAATGAAATAAAAATACAATTTTTTGGATGTATTAATGAACACTTCATGGTTAGGCCACATAGTTTAACAAATCATATGCCAACTGTTTGATTACTATTGGAAAATTCCCAGTTGGTCATACAGTTGTGCCACATAGTTTGAAAAACCATGTTTCAGCCATGCAAAACCCTTTTGTCACAAAAATATCCAGATTGCATAGTTTTTTGTGTGGTATGGATAAAACTTTTACCTTTATATTAAATATAATAATCTCTTTTGAGGTTTACTAGAGAAGTTTCATGGTTTCCCCATAACCATTATCAATTGTGAACCCTTAAAAACACTTCTAAAACACGACAAAGCTCTCCAAAAACTCCTATAACTCAACCTAAACATTATATAACTTGAAAATACATAAAAGGAAAAAGTACCTTATATAGTGGCTTCTACATCATACTTTTACTTGGTTTTTACAACATGAATTCTTTGTAGTTCGACCCTACTCACTATGATTCTAATAACTAGTAGGTATTATAAATAAATAAATTTGAGCATGTTAACACCCCCATGAACAAATTTTTGGCACTATTTCTAGGGAGGGAATGTGTCAACTCTAAAAAACAAAACAAAATTATAAAATCCACACACACACACACACACATATATATTTAAATATATTATAAAAAATTGAAAATTAGAGAATATAGGTGACACACATGATGAAAATACAAATGAAAAACTAGTTCAACCTCTATTTAGGAATGAAAGCCTTGAGAGTTCTAAACTTATAGAATATAAATTTCTAATCATTTAATAAAACTAATATTGTATTAGGATTTATCAAAGGGTTATAAATTATGACCTTACTAAAAAATAATAATCACTGATACTATCATTCTTATTACTTAAAAATAATGAAACATAATCATTTATCAAATATTTTTACAGTGTGTTCTAAAAGTTTCCTCTTAAAAAATGAGTGAGGAAGAGATTAATTTGAGAGTTTCTATTTTTCTTAAAAAATAATTTCTAATACTTCTCTTATTTATATTGATGAGAACAAAATCAATACTTAGGAAAAACTTTATAAAAAAATCATGAAATTGTTTCCATAGTGGTTGATTGGATAATCGAGAAGTAGAATCACTGGTTTCCTCCAAAACGAGGATGATTCATTCCACAAGGCATGGGATAGGTTTCATATATTTCATTGGAAATGTCACCATCATCAATTTCATTCACTTATTTTGATGTATTTTATTTATGAGGGTTTTTTACCATCTTATCAAGAATTGGTTGACCAAATGACTAGTAGAAATTACATAGATAAAATTATTAAAGAATTGAAACAAATTTTTAATCCATTTTATTAAAACTCATAACATAAATCTCTTAGGAGGATAGAATTAAATATATTTTATAACAAAAATGTTTTAAATTAAGAAATCAGTTTTTATTTTATTTAAGTTCAGAATCAGGTTCAAAAATTGATGAATCAAAGGGTTAAACAAGTTACTTGTCAAAAATCAAGATAAGTAATTAAGGGAGTGGTGTGAGTTTTTTGGGATGTTTGGTCATATAATTACTAAGTTTTCCAATAATTATATGCTTCTGATACCCACTAAAAGTCATTTATTTGTTGATTTTTGTGATGGAAAGTAAGATAAAATTTATACTTTATAAAAACATTTCAATGTTGGATACATTAACTACTCAAATGTTAAAATTAGATACTAAGAGATAATCAAACAACATAATTTCCTTGAATTAACTCAACAACCATGATCTCAATTGAATAACCAAGATAGGTAAAAGTCCTAAAATTCATTAGAGAATAAAGTATGGGTTATTTCACCAAATGACAGATGAAAAAAAAGATACTTCTGGCTGATATAAACCCTCAAGATGCTCATGATAGGGCCAATATATAATGTCATAAATTTTACTTGAATAGAAAATAGACTATATTATAATCCATATTATCTAAATGTATAAGGAATTAACTTTTAGGTATAATAGAATGTTTCCTAGAACAAAATAAGTGGATCCTAAAAAATTAATGATTTTTACCAAAAGAAGTGGTCTTATAACTCAATATAATTTGAAGGCACAATATCAGAATGATGAAAGTGAGGTTAAAGTGATTCAAGCAGTGAGAATATGGAAAAACAAAAAAAAAGTAAAAGTTTATTTCAAGGTCCAAACTAAGATAAATTGATATTATTAACTAGGAAAATATAATAAAAAATGAAAATGAAGTAGGAATTAATCAATGATGGGAAAAGAAAGTTAGGTTATAAGTGAAGTATAAAAATAAATAGGTTTTAAAAAATTATGAACATGTTATCTCTATCCCTCAACGGGTTAAAATGCTAAAGGATGAACCTGAATACAAAAAATTTCCTGAGTTATTTAAAACCTTAAGAATGAAAATTTCCATTCAAGAAGATATTGGACACCAATTAAAATTTTATTTCCATCTATTATTTTTTGGAATCATTTTTAACCCTAGTGAGTTATTGTGTTGGATACAATGTTTCCATTGACATTATGTGTTGAAACATGTTAGATTTACTATTCACCATATCAAAGACTGCATGATATGGTTATGTTCCTGATAGATAGAAAGTGGAAGAGTACCTGAAGCAATGTACGAGACCAAAATGTTAATCATGATAATACTGAGATACATGTTGATGTTATTGAAGAATGATCAAGATTTAATAATGAAAAGGTCAATTGTGGATTCTCAGTATGATTGTTGACCAGTTATGCTGAAAAAGATTTAAGATATTGGTATGGAATCACTGAATGTGGTGTATAAATTTTAGAAAAGGCAAGGAATTTATTAAAGTTTGGTGTCGTGAAGGTTTGGATATTCTTGAAAGAATGTTTCATGAAATAATCCTAAGTTTTCAATGAAAATTGTTATAAGTTATATAATTATGAGAAGTTATGTGAATGGGAAAACAGGGTAAGTTACATGAATATGATAAGTTTCACAAATGGAAAATTTCTTCAAATTTTTGTGAAGATAGGAAGTTTCATGAATATGTATGAATATTTTTGTGAAAAGGTGGTTGTGAGGAAGAAATTTTCAGGAAGAGGAGTCAATATATATAAATAGTTTGTTGTACCACTCATTTGTAATATCCAGTAATGTTAAAGATCTAAATGATCATTTTTTTGAAATAGTTTTACTAAGGGTTTTCTTATATGAAGGATTCATAAGAACATATGTTATGTGGAGAAATTACTTGTGTCAATTTGATCAAGGGGTCTCTTGATTTTTTATAAAGATTCATGAAAGATTTCAAGTTTCACAAAACACTGTGAGTTTCATAAAAGTATGAAGTTTCAAAAACAAGAGGAAAGGTACATGAAAGTGGTGAAAAGGTTACACAATAGTGTTAAGTTTCATGACATGATAAGTAATGGCAATGATTAAATAAATTTATAAATTAAATATTCATTTAAGTCAAGTTAAACAGGGATGGAGAATCTACTATATTAGTGATGTTCACAACTAGTTTGTAAAAGAGTAGAGTGAAGATAAAAGGGCAATAATCATTGAATAAACTATCATATTGTGAAGATGTGTATTGGACTATGATCCAAAAAAAATTTCCTCCTAAATGACTGTTCAATGGTGGGTCAAAATAAGAGTCTTTCCTGGGAAGTAGTGATGAAGACCCTAAATATTGTAAAGGTAGTGTTCTTGGCATAGAATTACCATAGTTTAATCATTTTATATACAATACTAGTGAATATTAGTGTATTTTGTAACATCAACACAATTTTGGTGTGTGTTCCTTGGTTATAGATTAGTGAAGGTGAATCAATTAAAATTCTTGTGACTTGTGAGATTTATTTTATTGTATTTTTTCAGAAAAAAATCAGTTCATGTAGATTGAGTGATCATTGATCTTATCTAAACAAGTATAATATTAGGGCACTAGTTAATTGGATAATCATGTAACAAGTGAACCCAAGAGTGAACATACTAAAAAGTGAGGTAAAAATCAATTAGTATAGTTAGAGTTTTATAGGTATGTGGTGAAATGTGAACAAGTTTCATTGCCTAATTCAACCCCCTCCCCCCATCAAGAAATATTTAACTAAAGTCCCATATGGTTCCAAAACATTTTATCTGGGGGAATGTTTCTATTATTGGATTGTTTTACTTGAATTAATTCGATCAGTTTTTAGAGTGGAAATATTTTCTTCCTATACAATATGGTAAATATAAATAGTATGAGTAAGAAGAAGAACTCTAAAGGAAATATATATAATGGAATAGTTTTTTAGAAGTGTTTGATTGAGGTAAAGGATCATAATGGCTCAAAAAATGTGTATATATGAATATGATTGTCTACCAATTTATTCGTACAATGATACTATGGGTCTATCTGAGGATCTTGATATAACAAGTGATATTGGAACCACTAATGATGATGAGAATTAAATAGATTCAAAGGTGGAAGCTATTCACATATCTTAGGTTCTTGATCAGGTGTTGAAGGAATAAAACATGGAGTTGATAATGAATAATGAATCTCAAGGGATTGATATTAAAGTGATAAAAATTAAGGATAAAAAACTGAAAATCCTCATTAAAATATTAATTGACATGGAAACAGATCTGAGGGACAAAAATGATACTTAGGAAAAGTAATTGTATATTTTTTCTTCCAAAGTTTCAAGAGTGTAAAGATAGATCCAAATATAATAGTCTTTAATCAAATGAGGTCGTAAATATTAGGGTCTAGAATGATGAAATTATTGAACACATGGAAGATCTGGTTAAGGATAACCTAAGGATGAGGAAAGTAAAGGTGGCTAAAAATTATGACATTATAAAGATGGTTGAAAATATAAAGAGTCAAAGTGACTTACTTGATTAACTTTCACATGAACAAGAAAAATAGATGGACACTAAGAGGGACCTGAAATATAAAATTATCCCTCTTAAAATATAACTAGAAGAGAGGATAAAATCTAGAGAAAAAGTAAGCTCAATTCTGAAGAAGATGACTTCTCAACTGAAGTTGATGGATGGGAAGATAAAAGAGATTGAAATGTGGCTGAAAACCTCAAATTAGAAGACAAAAATAATTCCTATGGGATTATTTACAAGTGGAGCCCATAAATATAGAAATCCATAGTCAAAAAGTAAGTTGGATCACCATTCCAAGCATATATGAGAGGACTCTTAGATGAATATATCCACTAAATGCTACTATTTCAGAATCATGATACATACCACAAGTGTCTTCATAGAATCCCATGGTCTTAACAAAATAATAGAATCTACTGTAACAACATATTAATAAAGGTTCTCCTACAAGAGGTATGGTTTTTATTAGAGATTCTAATCTATGTTAACCATGGTCATATAGATAGGGATTATTGCAGAAAGAGATTTAAAAGTGACATAAGGAGTTCCCCTATTCCTTTTACTAATGAGAAGGCTTTTTCACTAAAATAATTTCTATTAAGATGGATAACATATTTACTATTATGGTGGAAATAATGGAGCTAAATGAAAGGTGGATCCAAATCACCATTAGTTTAGTCACAATAGACATCATGGAAATAAAGAAAAAAAATACAGACAAAAAAAAGAAGATGATAAAACTGTGAGAATGATGGATGAGCATGTAATAAATTATTAACCATGTTAGAAAAAAGATGAGGTGTATTTATTTCCTGTTAAAGTGGGTAAACATGAGGAGTGATTAAGTGGTATTTTTAAATGTACTAAAATGAAAGAGAAGAGGATAATTGTGTGAGGTACCAAGAAAATAGGAAATAGTAGTTTGAAGAGAAGTTCCAAATCAGGCATTGATCAAAAGAATATAGGGAATGAAAATAAAAAGATTAATAAAAATTAAAGGACTCCAAAATCCAATAATATTAAAGATACACCATGAAAAAAATAGGGGTCATTAAATCCGATAAATCAAGAGGGGGTAAAAAGAGCTACACAAAGATATGGAGAAGAAGGATATAATTAGTAACATTCCAGGAGGCCATTGTTGGTAAGAGTACCCAAGGAAGAAGAGTTTGTGATTTGGTCTATAAAGAAAATGAAATACCAAAGAAATAAATGGGGGAGTACAATGAAATCATCTAAAATGAAGTTTGTGTAATTGAAACTACTCAAAGTAGATCTACTTGCAAGGCGCTGAAAAATAATTTCACAATGATTGATCTAGAAGAATAATAAGTCAATGAGGCGATGTAATTACTATACATGATTTTGAAAAGGGGAAATGGGAAATTTTATAATGAAGGGGTGGTCCACCATGACAACCCCCATTACTTAACCAAAGGGAGTGAAACATCCCCAATACCCGTGTGCTTAAATTATGTTAACTATTGTTTAAGTGTTTTAGGTTTTAGTTGAGATATGATCAATGGGTATGTTTCATTAAAAGATACAACATTGTGTTGCGATATATTCTAGAATTTTAAGTAATTCAAATCTGTACAAGTGGAAATTTTACTAGTATTTGAAATATCAATGAATGATAAAAGAATAATAATCAGAGCAGTAATGAGGATTCACAATGATCGGAATTGGGAATTGAGATTTGAAATTTGAATTTATGTGAAGTGGTATCAAGACCCATGATACATTGATGTCCATAAAATCAAATATATACAACATCAAATCTATGATATAGAAAAATGGAAAAGTAGAAAAAAATGGGCTCTCATGTTTTATTTGTTTTTGGATCTAACATATGATATCCTCAGACTGTTATCAGGATAACATATGCTACTATGGATGGATAACTCTCATTCTGAATTTCAATTATATATTCCGTGAAAATGTTGAGAAATTCAGGGGGAGTTTTGAGTTGAAAATATAAAAGATGGTATTTCAAGAAAACAAGGAAAGATACCTTTTGGATGAGAGAATAAGTAATTTAACAAGTATAATTCAGGAAGTAATCTTGAAAGTTGAACAAATGAGTCATCATTTCATTATTTTTTACTGAGAAATGTTCAAAGAATGGTACCATCATTCATATTGGTATCTGTGGTAGTTGGTATCATTTTTAAAAATTGGTATAGGATTGGTTTCTATAGATAAATAAGAAATTTTGAATAATTCCTTGAAAGAAACTAAAGGTAAATTGATGATAGAGATATTTGTAATTAAGTGAGTTAAATGGATAGTTATGGTGTTCGGAAATTTATCTCTTGTTTCCTATACCATGTCCCAACTTAGTAGGTATATAGGTTTTGTTGACGGATCTTTTATAAGTGGGAATTTCACCCACTAAAAACATATTTAAGGTAGCTACAATTAGAAGATGTTTTTGAGTGGAAGATTTTCTTAGACTCGCATTCACATATAAAGAAATGGTGTAGGAGAAGAAGTGGGTTTTTGGGAATAAATAATGGCCCTATAAAAAGGAAGAGTTACATATCATTGGGGTATAATTATTTCTACTTATCAGATGTAAGGACCATGTTAAAAAAGGGAGATAATTAGAAATATCCTTATGCATATCATTAATAAAGGAGATAGAGTTAAATTTTTTAAGTTATTATCTAAATGGTTTAGAAAGGATGGAATATTATGTTGTATAACATCAAGAATATAGGGGGAGAATAATAAAAATGATGAAAATGTCACCATTTTTTCCCAAGGTGAAATTTTACAAGGATTCTATATTATATACATATGGTACTAAGTATAATTTGGATTTGATGTCATAGGGGATAAGGAAGGATCATGAACCCATATATAATTACTATCTAGAAAAGAAATTATAATAAAAATGGGTTTGTTTCTACCCAACCCTTTATAGTGGGTGTAGGAAGGAAAGGATATAAATATGTTGATGCTAAATATGTTAATTTAATGAATGAAAATCAAGGAAGTATTTAATAATGAAATTATTTTCAAAGTGGGGTTGAAGAAGTTATATTCTTTTATACCAAACATTATTCAATGGCGGATATTAATCGCTAACAACAATTAATAAATTGGAATTGAAATTCATGGATAGTCATTAATTTCCCTAAAAATAAAAGGATTGTTAACTACTCTAATACCAATTTTAGGATCTAAATTTTGGATTCAGGAACCTCCATCACAATATTGTCTGCATTGGTTCACTGGCTCATGTGTTAATTCATTAGCAGGGCTCTCTACCCACCAGGGTGGATCACTGACCATACCCATCTGAAAAGGATTTGTGATGGGTAGGGGGTATCTAGGGATTATACACCACACCAAACACACATCTAGTATCCAAACACACCTCTAATATCCACTCATTTGGGACTAAGATAATATTATCCTTAGTGATTTTCTTATAAAATAAATGGATTTATACCTCCTATAATACTTATTATAATATAAATATCGAGCCTATAGGACCCCCTATTATAATATTGTCTGCTTTGGTTCACTATTTCACGAGTTTGTTCTTTAGCAGGGATCACTACCCACTAGGGTGGCTCACTGCCCATCTCCCTATGAAAAGTCCTTAGGATGGGGAGGGGGATTTTGGGGGATTATATACTATACCGAACACCCCATCCATTCTACAATGTGGGATAGGGAAATAGGTGTCACAATGTGGCACCCATATATAATGTCATTACACCCTTGTATCCAGCTACTATGAACCATAAGTCATGGACTACAATTAATTTGTGAATCCAAAATAATCCTTCAACAAAAGTCCCTTTAATGTCAAATTTATCAAGGGTTTTTTATCTAACAAAAAAGAGTTATAAAAAATTACCACTATTGTTTTCACATAGGGATGTATTGTTGTTCTTCAAATGAAGTTACCTCCAAAATTGAAAGACCCTAGAATTTTTTTTATTCAATACAAAATATGGGAACGTGAGGGGTAAAACTTTTTTTGTGACTTAGGTGCTATAATTTAGAAAAAAACTTACTTATTATATCAATCATTGGGTCTAGGGGAGATGAAACCCACTTCTATTTCACTCTAGCTAGATGATAGGTTAATAATTAATCACATTGGAAGGTTTATGGAATATTGGTCAATTTAGGGAAACTAACAATACTTACTGATTTCTTTGTTCTTAATATAAGGTCTGAGAAGAAGGTATCTATAATTTTGGCCAGGCCATTCCTAGATATAGGTGGGAATATTATTCATATTTCAATGGAAAAAATAAACGTTCATACTAGTGATGACCAAGAATAATTTGATATGTTTAAAAATTCAACAATAGAGGTGGGTATTAAGTTGATTGATTCAGATGAAGAGGTTTTTAAGGATGAAATTAGGAAGTAAAATCATGACCCATATGAAGAAATTATTTAAGGGTTATTCCATGTTTATTTTAAGGTCAACTATGTTTCATCTGAATCCACAAAATAATTGTAATGTCTAGGTAGGCTTGAGAATAGAACTAGGAAACTTAATTCTAAAGATAATAAAGTGGTCCAACCTGAATGATGATTCTTCATTGTCATTATCTCTCAATATATTGGTAAACACTCATAACCACCTATTCATGAATAAATCCCAACCCTAGAAACAAATCAATATTTAAATTTATTAATCCATTTCCTTAAATTTTGTAGGACTGTTTTTTAGATTTTCTCATCCAATTTTGAGTGTTTATAATCCACTAGTTTAAACACTATTGTTAAAAAAAGATATAGTTCAATATGAGTAGATTTTATTCCTTAATAACTTCTCCCCTACTGTAATTGATATTTTTCATCATGATTTCTAGTATTTCGTTAAAATTTTCATATTATTAGTTTCATCTATATACTATAAAAATATCTTTTCATTATAGATTTTTATATATTTAGGTGGTATCCTAATCTATTACTTGACTCACAAGATGTGTTGGGTTAATTTTTTTGAGAAATTTTGATCAATTTCATACTATTTTCAAACCTTAAGCGTAAAAGAAATCTATGTGTTCATTCATGGTCATATAAGGGATTTTTTGGTTTTTTCCCACCATTTTTAGAGCATATAGTGACATTTGGAGAAGTCATATTGAGTTGGACAACATTGTCTTACATGCTATATTTAGATATGTTTTGATGTTTGATCATTGTTAGAGTTAGAGAAATCCTTTTTCTCTTACTAGTGTTTTAGTAGAAACTAATAATGGTCCACCCAATAATATAAATCCAAAAATTAGTTATCATGGATATAATTTTAGAAGGAAAGTTTGGTTGAAGACTATAAACATATCACTCCATCAGGGGCAATCCATGAGTTTTCAAATTTTTCTTTTAGTCGTTTTTCCATTTAAATAAAAATTAATTCACTCTACTCTAGATCTTGTGTATCACCTTATTTTTTCCATTACATTCTTCCAATCAAAGAGATGCATTACTGTCATCTCCCATTTCTTGGCCACAACTTTCTAAAATATAATGATTTTTTCTAATGTTAATTTATTTTACTCTTTTATGAACCTCAATTAAGATACCAAAAATAGATTCACATGTCTTAAAGGTGAGTGGAATTTTTAGATTGATAATTATAGAGAAAAACAATTGATATGGTAGTAATTTTAAAAATTCTATAATACTATTTTAAACTTTTAATATCTATAAACCGCCACATGCTTCTCATAAAGTTAATCTAAAATATGATTTTTTTTAATTATTTCACTTTATGAAATTAATTATGTGGGGGACAAGTTTATTTTTAATGAATATTTAGAGAATATAGTTTAAATAGTTAGATGTCACTTTTTTTACTTAATCTACCTCATTTAAAATCATTTTGAACTAGGGTTGAAACCTTTCTCATCACCTTGGAATTTATTTTGTTTGTTTTGATAACTTAAAGAATTTATTTTACATTTTTTGTATTGCTAAAATCACTGATAAAAATGAAATATTTAGTAGATATATTAAAATCCCTATAGTATTTTTCCAAATAAAAATAATTTAACCTCTAAAAACTATTTTATATGTGATGGAATTTGTGGTAATATGTTTTTTGAGTCCTCTAATGGCTTTAGAACATGAGTTTCAATACTCTAAATTAATTTTTTTATTTAAACTAAATGTTTATTTATTTTTTTCTCCGACCTTGAGTTATAAATTGGGAAAAATATTGGGTTTTAAGTGTTTTTTATGGGTATTAAATGTGTTGAGAAGTACTTTATTGTTGTACATACAAATATGCCCAATTTTTTTTTAAAGTTAACTGTTTTCAAGCATAAATTTTCTAATTTAGTGGATCAAATGTTATTAATGTTTGAGGAATGTTTTTCCAATTTTAGAGGATTAATCTTCTTTATTTCTCCATATATTTTATTTTATACATAATTTTATCGATCCCTTGAAAATAATTTGTTTTTGGTAAAATTTTGGGGTTGAGTTTTATAATCATTATTGAATTTTAAATTTTTTATTTGTAATAAACTAATAATATTTTTATCTAAATGTGCTATGAAATAAACCCCTAATATTAGTTTATATTTTATTTTTTAAGCTATAAATTTTGGATGATTTAATTATGTGTGAAATTGGGTGTTTTCAATTTGAAATTACCTATTTATTAATCTAAAATTTATATTCCTTTTTTATACAGGCATGCGAAATGATTTATTTTATTTTATTTTCATTATACTCAAATTATTTTATATTATAGGTATTTAGTTTTTCACTAGGACCCTTAAATTTTTATCGTCCTATGGCTGGGATAGTTCCTTAGGCATGTGGTTATGTTTTTCACATTCCATGCTGGCGATCCTCTATAAAACTAATCTAGACCATCAGCCTTTCATCGATATTTTATTTTTGGATGTTTTATTCTATTTTTTATTATTGAAGTGATTTTATTTTTCAATTTGAAATCATGAATATGGTACCTTGTGATTAGTGGGGGTTGTTATAAGGGACTATGGTTTTTAGGGGGTTTTATTACCATTGTGCCTCTATCACATCACCTTATTTGAACTTCTTCTTCTTATCATCCTGGTTTGGAACTTGTTCTAGTTTTAGAAACATTATAATTTAATTTTTTTATATTTCAAGGGATATAACTTAGTGGCTTATATCTACCATGTATACCCCTAGTGTGCATTTCATGGTGGAGTTTTGACATAATACTTCCTTTTCAATACATTTGGGCGAGATCCCGATCCAAGAAAATCAGACTCCAACTAGGTGAGACATTCCTCCTTGGTGATCTCAAAAATATTTTTAATGGCTTCTGGACATTAGTTTTATTAGAAAAGTATAGTCATACCTATGCATTCTATGTTTTATGTTTTAATTTTATTCCTATTATTTTGTTTGTAGATTTGGTGACTCAAAGAATATAATTATGTTATTCTCTTATAAAACTGGTACTATGTAAATCTTATTTTTTGAGAATCAATGAACTATGTATGTGGGTGATGTTATGGTCATGCATGTATGTCCAAAACAAACCGAATCATGTTAAATCCTCTTTTCCAAATGTACTACATTTTTTTATTTTTTGAAACTGTTTCTTGATTCAAATCTAGTTTTTTTAATCTATATTTAATATCAAATTAAATCACCACTACCATATTATATTTCTAATTTAAATCATTATAACCATAAATATTATTTTAATTATAATACCAAATTAAATACATGTGTATATCTGTTGATCTTGTACAATTCTTGGGGGCATATGATCAGCATTGTCCCTAACAAGTGGTATCAGATCCTTCAAATAAACATAAATTCAAGTATGTATGAAATTTAAAAATTTGATGTTAAAAATTATTTCAATGTATGGATAATTAAAATGATATATTTTATTATTCAGAAAGGGTTAATTGATTCCTTTTATGGATAGAGAAAACCCATTATTACCAAGTTTTCTGATGGGAATACTTCTATTTTATATCAAGATATATCATTTGATGCTCATGTTAAGGTCCATATTTCAATTCTTCTTTCTTTAGGTGAAAAATTTATTAGGGAATTTTATTTTGAAACTACTCTTACTGGTATATGGATTAACTTATAAAAACTATACATGACATCTTCACTTGTTAGTAGACTTTATAAGAAACACTGCATGTTTACATTTTAAATGAAGTCCTGTGTTTCAATTAAATCCCACTTATATGAATTTAATAAAATCATGCTTGATTTAGCCAATATATAGGAGAATATTGATGTTTATGATCAATACATTATTATTTTCATTTCATTCTATAATGACTATAACACATTAGAAGAGACTAATATGTATTGTTATGACTCTCTAACCATAGAAGAGGTTAAATTTTCCATGATCTCTATGAAATTTCATTGTTAAATTATTATTAAGGGTGTGGCTAAGTGTCTTTTCACATGGATAAGATAAAAAACCAAGGTTAAGAAGAAATAATATAGTAAAGATAAAAAAATAAACCACCCACATTTAGGTCAAATTATATGGATATGAAAAAAAGATCTTCCGCTGTGGTAATCCCATGAACACTAGAATCGATTATAGAAAACTAAATAAAAATAAAAGTAATAAAGAAACAGATGAATAATACTTTTTTGTGGACTTTGGTTACAATAATATTTAAGTTTTAAATGTATCCAGACATATACTCACCCATAAGTAGGTCTAAGATTCTGGATTCTCATTTCATATGTATCCTTCTAGGGATTCATTCTTTGATTTAGTATAATAGGTAGAGGGAAATTTTATTTTAAAAATAATAAGGGTTTTCAAGTCATGGTAAGGGTATTTATTTAAATATAACTAAATGACCACTCTATTAGTACTTTTTTAGATGTTAGGTGGGTTTCTAACCTCCATAGAAACCTTATATCCTTAGGAATTCTGGGCGAAAAGGGATTCACATTTAGGTCAAAATCAGGTTGCCAAGAAATATCCAATGTCTATAAAACTATCATCAAGTTTTCCTTTATTAAATGGTTGTATGTATTTAATGGGAAGACCCATTCTAGAAAATTTGTTAGTGTGTATGGGTATCATTATAATAATAATTTTTTATGTCATAGAATATTGGGGCATATAAGATTCAAGGGTCTTTAGGAACTCAATAAAAACGGTATAATAACTGAAATTACACCATGTAATATTCCTTTTTGTAAAGATTGTATAACGGGTAAAGCTAAGAGATTCAACTTCAATAGGTCTACCTTTAAAGCTACTTACACTTTATAATACATTCATTCTAATTTGTAAAGACTATCAAGGACTGCCTCCCATGCTGGAGGCTCCAATGTTTTTACCCACATAGATTAATTCTCTAGAATGGTTCGAATTTAAATAAATGAGAATAAATATAATGTTTTTAAAACCATCAAAACCTGGAAAATCGTTATTGAAAAGCAGATAAGAATGAAAATTAAGACAAAGAGAAATTATAATGTATTAGATTACCTCTCTATAGATTTCATTGAATTATTCCAATCAAATGGAATTGAACATAACCCAACTATTATATAGACTCCCTAAAATAGTATAATTACTAAATTTTTTAATAGAACCATCCATTAATAAGTCAGTAGTATTCTGGAATTCTCAACCTTGTCCAAATATTAATGGGAAGTGGCTATCACCATGATAGTGTACCTTATAAATAGGTTACCATCCTCTATTAATTAGTTCAAATTACCATAGAAAATCAATAATAACAGACCACATTCTTATAATTACCTAAGATTCTTTGGGTGTACCATATATTCCCCTATCAAGACTAATAAATTTGAACCTCAAGCTCTCAAGTGTATTTTTATAGGGTATCATAAAGGTGTTAAAGATTATAAATTGTGGACTGATAAACCTAGGCACTATAAATGTATAATTAGAAGATATGTAGTGTTTCATGATTTATTTTATCCCAAGTAAAAAAGCTATCATATAAGATATTGATGATGAAACCATTGATGGGGCTGTTGATACTGATCCATCAACACAATTTGAGGCTACTTTACACCCTCCTCCACCCGATCCTCATCATATAACATGAGATTAATCTAGATCAAGTTATAATTAATATATAGGAAACTAACATCGTGATAAAAATTTTGATTACCAGTTGACTCATGATAGAGGAAGAATATTCTCTAGACCTCCTTTTCATTTTTATCAATATTTTTGACTTCATTTTGCTTTCATATTACCGAGGTCATTTTAAATGATCATCCCCAACCTTATAAGCATGTTGTTAATGATATAGATTATAAATAGTGGATCTCTATCATGGATTAATAGATACACTCCTTAAATAAAAAACACAATTAGTCTATCATTGATAAACCTGAAATGCTAAATTTATTGGTTGTGTGTTAATTTGTAACCAAAAATAGGATAATACGCCTGAAAAGAAAGTGAAATTTAAATCTATATTATTTTACAAGGTATTTATCCAAGGATAGGGAATATTATATTCTGAAATATTTTCACCAGTTGTAAAGATATCTTTTATAAGGTTATTACTTAATTTTTCTACCTATTATGATTTTTAAATTGAAAAGTTAGATGTAAAAACTGTCTTCCATCATGGTGAGATTAATGAGAAATTATATATGAAGGATATTTATGGTTATTTTAAAGAATTAAAATCTAACCAAGTTTTACTTTAAGATATATCTCTGTATGGTTTAAAAAATCCTCAAGGAAATGGTATATAAAATTTCATTCTTTTTCTATTAACATCCATTTTATAAGAAGTTAATATGATGCTTGTGTTTATTTCAAGTTTGTTACAAAAATAATTCTTCACCTTCTATTATATATATATTACATTTTTTCATATGTGATACTAATAAGATCATTATTATAATTAAAATCAATTGAAATGTGTTTTTAAAAGAATGATTTTGAGGTAGCAAAACAAATCCTTGGTGTTTAGATTATTTGGGATAGACCAAATAAATTAGTATATCTTTCCTATAATTATTATGTTCTGAAAGTTCTTAAAAGATACTTGTTTGAATTTATCAAACCTGTGTGTACCATTTGGACATAATTTTATTATTTTTTGGACAGAAGCAAACATTGTTGCTATTGATGTAGAGTACATGTCCAAAATACCATATTCTAAATATTTTTGGCAGTATCATGTAATCCATGATATGAAACAAACATGATATTAAATTTTCAATATGTAACCTTAGAATATTTATGGCTAGCCCAGCAAATCCACTTTTTCATTACCTAAATTGGATTCTTAGGAACCTATCACAAATAAAATATCTATCAGTGTGTTATATAATTTTTTTTGATAATTTTAAATTGATTATTGGATATGTAGATTCTAATTATTTAGGTAGCATTAAACCTAGAAATTAATTGACCATGTGTGTATTCACTTCTTGTGGATGTACCATATCCTAGAATTATAACATGAAATCTATTGTTTCTCTATAAACCACAAAAGGTGAATACATTTCATTGAATGAGGATGCCAAATAATCCTTATGAATCAAGGTTTTTTCTTTTGAATATAATATTTTTAATTTTGAAATTATTGTATATAGTGATATCTGATATGATTTTTTATTTATGAAAAAAATCAAATATTCCGTGTTAAATTGAAACACATAAATATTAGGTTAAAATCTATTAGGGATGATCTGAAACTATATGTGTCCATAAGATACATAATAATAATAACCCAGGTGATAGTTTGACTAAAGTTAGGGTAGTATCAAAACTTGGTCCCCATTTAATTATCTTATGTGAAAGAACATCCCAAATTTCAAATGATAATGGTGTATATTTATGAAATTGGGAATTTTTAATTTAAAATTACCTATTTATTAATCCTGCATTTATATTCCCTTTATTATACATACATTCAAAATGATTTATTTTCCATTATTTGTATTATCTAAAAAATTATTTTATATTATGGGTATTTTATTTTGTGTTGGGACCCTAAATTCTATGCGGGCTAATGTTTGGGTTGGTTCCTTTATCCCACAGTTTGGCTTTTTCCATTCCATATCGGTGATCCACCATGTCACTACTCCTGACCTCGATCTTACACTGCCCTTCTATTTTTTTATGTTTGATTGTGTGACTTATTACTGAAGTGGTTTTATTTTTATTTTTGGTATGTGAACATGGAACCTTGTTATTGGTAGGGGATAATATAAGGGACTGTAATTTTTGGGGGGTTTCATCACCCTTATGCCTCTATTGCTTCACCTCATCCGCACTTATACATCTTTCCATCTTGTTTTCGCTCTGTTTGGTTATAGAAACCCTAGCCACCAGTGTGTTCATTTTTCCATAGATCAACCTAAGTGCTTATTTTTCTCTATTTACACCACTGATGTGTTGTTCATGGTAGTGTTTTAACAAATCCCTTCCTTACAAATACATGTGGGTGAGATCCTGGTCTAATAACATCTGAATCTAACCTCTTGATACCTTCTTGTTCAATGAGCTCAAAATGATTCACATCAGATTATCAACTCTAGCTTGAAGAAAATATGACAATCAAACCTATGAATATGGTGTTTTATATTTTTATTCCTATTATTTCATTTATCGATTTAGTGATTCAAATCATCTATTGACTTTTTTCGCTTATTAAAACTATACTCCAAAAATATTTTTTTCGCATCAATAAATTGTGTGGGTGGGAGGTGTTATTTCCATGCACATAGGTCCAAAATAGTCCAAAGAAAGTTAAATAATCTTATCCATCTTTACCACTTTCTTATTTTTTGTTTTTTGAAACTATTTCGTAATTCTAATCTAGTTTCTATTTACTTTTTGTATTCAGTATCAAATTAAATCACCACTACCCTATTATATTTCAAATTTAAATCATTAAACCATATATATTATTTAAAATTATAATACCTAATTTAAGATACGTGTATATCCATTGATATTGGATAATTATTGGTGGCATAGAATTGTCCCCAATATTGTGCTTCATTTTAATTTTTTAACCACTCGTCTACTTGTTGTGTATTTATTCTATGTTAATTATTTGAGTCTATTTACTTATAAAAAATAATAAGTTTAGAATTGTTATTGGATATACATTGAAGTTTGTTTAATTCTAGTCAAAATTTTTAGTTTCAATTAAAATTTTAAAATATGAAACCAAATTTTCACCAAACTATTTTATTTAAAGTGTGATGTCATATTTTCTACATAAGAGAGTCTATGTAGGAAAAACAATTTGATAACTAATTCTTTGAGTCACTTCAGTTTTTCATTATTGATATTTATTTCATTACACCAAATTTTTATAATGGATTTCTTCAGGATGATAAATATGTTATGTGTGGTGGAATTTGATGTGGTCTTATTTTACTACATTTTTTTATATCAAATATAGGTAATAATAAAGATTTTAATGATTTTTATATTCAAATTTTTAATGATATTTTAATAGATTCAGATCATTTTGTGTTGAAATTGTTAATATTTAGATATTTTTAAGAAATAAGTGTTTTGGGATTAATTTATTTAAAATTTCATCTGAGTAATTTCATCATAATTTAAGAATTTTTTTTGATTTTTTTTATAATTTAAATATTAATTTTTGAAGTAAATTGGAGTTGAAATTTTAATTTTTATATCCAATGGTTTTATCATAAATACATTTTGTTGTATTAAATATATTCTGAAGATTTTTAAAATCTAGTTAAATGGAAATCATAAATTCTATAATCCTTCATTAATTTTCTTATGAATTTTTTACTTTTCCTATTTTATGGATTCTATGTACTGATTGTAAGAATTTTATCCCATTGTTAAACATTTCATTTGTAATTTTAAAACATTCAAGGTCCATTGTAAGGCATTTAGACATTAAGAAATATTTAACTAAGATTCATGAATGATATTACCATGATGATAACTGTTAACTAAATCTTAGTATAGACAAGATTGAAGAATCACTTGAACCCAACATGATGTCAAGACTATAGATGATCACCAAGACAAGATTATGAATCTGAGTGTGTTGCACCTATGAGAAGCCAAAAAAATATTGAACTCGGAGGTGCTAATTTGACCCATTTACGAAATTTAAATAAGAATATTAATTCAAAAGTGGGTTTCAAATTATGAAGATCAATCAAGTTCATAAAAGGTTGATGGGATCGATTAAATTTGAAGACAATTAGAGTTGTTCCTTCTAAGACACAGGCTCAACTATTCTTACTATTGATTTTCTTCAAAGTCCATTCATAGTTAATAAATATCTATAAAGACTTTGATTATTATTATTTTACCGCAAGATAAATTTGAATATGTTGGTTGGAACCTCATAGATCTCCAATTATATGGTTTCTCTTTTGAAGATCGTTTTCTGATTCACTGATCACTAATAGATAATAATAGAGGGAGAAAATAACACTTATTTTATTATAAATAAAGATTAAAAAATACCTCTTTACACCTCTCTCTCTCACACACATAGAGGTCTCCTTGGTCTCTAATACAATGGAGCTCTCTTGGCTCTCTTTTTAATAAACAAGGATCTCTCTAGGCCAGATGGATCTGATGAATATAGTAGAGCTCTCTTGGATCTCTATAAATAGGCATGGTGGGAGGAGTAAAAATTTGACACACCTCCCACCTAAACCCAAAAACACCCACCTACATTCTCATGGCTGGAATATTAATAGGGGGTGCCCATATAGATTGTTCATAACCAATTATTGAAGTCTTCTATGGTGGGTGTGGTTGGTATACTGACCACCAACCATGGATGCTAGGAATTATCTCCATTAATTATCCCCCTCCAGTTTCAATCTACTGAAGTGTTTGTAATGGTTTAGTTTCTCTTTAGAAATCAATTTTATCAACATATCTGATGAGTTCTCCTTAATTTGTATCTTCACTAGTCTCAGTAGCTATCAATCCAAAACTTCACCTATCCAATGATAGTGAATGTCAATATGATTTTTAATATACTTCTAGATCCCCCTCATCAGTCAGTAGCAAGTACACTCAATCTAGATCATGTGGTGGTTATGAAACATCTCATAAATATAATTAAATCCCAGATGCTCAGTATCCTCCTATGTTGCCTCTTATACCCCTTCTAATAAGTGTTATTACACCTCCTCCTATTTATTGACAGGCTTTAATGGAGTTTTTTATATATTAGGAATTAATTCATCAAAACGTTCCCTTTGATAAAATTTGGTACTTTTATTGTCCTCAATCATCTAGTTCTCATGAGAAATGACATATCTTCTTCTGATCACCTTTTTCTCCATTAGGACCCAAATATTATATCTGAAGTCCTCATCTCCATAACTGATGAAGACACATGGATTAGATCTTCCATCTATCTTCTCCCTAAGTTTCTTGGATACATGTGAAAATTACAAACATATAAATACTCATAAATGAGATTAAGAGTGATGTTAAAAATACCATAACTTCTGCGGAATCTCAAAATTTAGTGGGATCAATGGTGATATGTTGATGTGGTAGTATATGACCTGATCAATTTCTCCCATGAATGGATTAGGTAGCTTAGACAAACTTATCATTCCATTGACCTTATCTATGATGGTTCTATTCAACCTTTCTATAACTATGTTGTGTTGTGGGGTGTATAAGACCATCCAATCATTTTGGATGACTAGAATCATGAAATAAACATCCAATTCCTTATATTTTCACTCTCCTATAGTATCTGAATGATGAAACTTTAGGTTCCTTCCATTTTCATGCTCCACTATGGCATGGAACATATTAAAGTATTCCATTACTCAGTCATTCATCTAAAAGAACACACACACCTTTAGTGATTCATCGTCAATAAAGGATAGATAATTTTTTTTACCTATTAGTGAATCCACCACTATTGGACCACGTACATCACAACAAACCAGATGAGTAATTATGATCTCCTTGATGTTGTAGTGTTTAAAGAAACACTATGATGCTTACCATACAAGTATTATTTTCAAGGATCAAGTGATGAATCATTGTCAAAAGTGATATACTTCTTCTTCATTAGGGTAGATAACCATATTTAACTCTTATGAATGAATCTATTATGCCATAGATTAAATGATTTATTTTATTCCATCATGTTAAGCCTGTCATCATATATCTTTACATGAGTTTTTTACAGAGTACCACATATGTGTCATTGGGAGATGTTGATGGATCCTTTCATCATCTTCCATGATCTATTGATAAAGTTGTTATCATATCCTTGATTATCAAAGGCTATCCCTGATATTAGATTTAGTATAAGGTTTAGAACATGAAGAATATACTTCCTAGTGAATGTGTATCCAATATTTTTCGTGACTTCGATATCACCCATACCAATAATCTCAACTAAACTGGTATTCCCCATATTAACTTCACCAAAGTCACCATCTTTATAAGTCAAGAAATACTCAAGATATGGAGTGATGTGGTATGATATTACAGTGTCAAACACCCATTTTGATTCTTGGAATGATGTATGAAATCATGTATCTTCTTTATCAATGTATAAAAGCATGATTTTAGTGTTAAAAATCATGTAAAAGTCCCTATTTTTTCTTTGTTGGTTGTTACTTTGACCCTTTTCTTGAAGAAAATTTTGGATTTTATTCTTCATGTGTGCCTCCATTCCAAAATAATATCATTTATATGTTGTTATCCTTCCATATATGGACCTTCATATTATATGGATTCATCCTCTTCTTCCTACCCTTTTGAACACCTCCCATGTATGGTCCCTTTATTAAATTTTAATTATGTAAAAATTAGAGCATAATATTGGAAAATAGAGTCTAATTTTTCATCCATAATGATCAAAAATAGTGGAACTAACTACTATATCATCAAAAATAAGACATTGATTGATCAAGACATTATCAAATTAGTGGTAAAAACCATTTTCAACCAATGGTTGTGGCATGGAAACTATGTGACTCTGATGTTGAACGTTGGAGCTACTATAAGAATATTTTCGGTAATATCGTTGGTGTTGAAATACTGCCATATTCTCTAATGAGGGTATACTGTAGCACCCCAAACTTTGACTGAGCCTAGGGATACCATTTTATCTATGTTTGTGATTCCATTTACACTATTGGAATCGCTTTGGCACTATAAGAACCTCATTCTTATTCTTGAGGTATGGGTTTGTTCTTTTCCTCTTCCCTTAAGTGTTCTTGATAAAATAAGGAAAATGGGGAAAAATCTCAAATTTTATGGGTACACACCATGTACTTTTCCACACACCATGTACTTTGGCCATGTGGGATGAGTACACAGGGCGTGTAGGCCTATCGGTGATGAAGGGTGTAAAAACTGACTACACGCCGTGTACTTAGTATTTACACGCCATGTAATCAGTCAGTAGGTGAATAGTAAGGTAGTAGAAGTAGCTACCAGCGGAGTGACAGTACACACCGTGTAATCAGGAATACACGTCGTATACTCATGTCGGTTGATGAACAGTGTCGTGGTGGAAATAAGCTTCCAGAGGAACAGTTAAAAAATAAAAATTACACACCGTGTAGTCTATTTTTTCACTTAAAACGGGAAGTAGCCTCCACTTTTGGCAGAGGAGGAAGTGGGTTTGTTTGGAGTGTGGAGGAGACGGCCGGACCTTGGATGATCTCCCGACCGCACACCAGGAACCTGATTCCTACATCGTAGATCTTCTTTGAACCGCACAGGTAATCCCTTCCTTCTTCTTGAGTAGTTCTTACCAATTCTTTCCCGAGGGAAAGTTATTTGAGGTTGAATGTGTGAGTGTTTTTCCTAGATCTACATTGTTCTTGGGCATTTCTAGAAGCACATTTCACGTATACCGATATGATATGATCAAGGTAGGTGGTCTGGTGTTTATTTCCAAATGTTGAGTTGAATTTGTGTACCGTTGTGCTATGAACCCATGTTTGGGGTGTCGTATGGTTGTGGCCTTTACTGAAAGATATCTAGAATTGCAGATATAATCTAATAATAAGTTAAAAATACTGTTTGGGATCACTCCTTGGATTGAGGACCACCCTGGGGGTGTGTTCCTCTGTTTAGATGTTTGGCTAGAATACCTGTGGGTATACCATGAATTTTAGAATTATTTGAAATTTCCTTGAGATGAATTGTATATGATTTCTTTCTTATGTGTCGGGCTTCACCTGGTTACCTGTATATCCTGAGGGGAGTGTTCATTTAGCTTGTGGTCAACCTTTTTCTTGCCTATGGGCAGTAGTTTTTGTGCTCGTGGGAAGTAGTTTTTGTGCCTGTGGGCGACACCTCGTATGCCTGTGGGAAATATTTGTTATGCCTGTGGGAAGACACCTATGGGTTTCGATTCTGATTACCTGAGGGTAAGGATTGTATGTCTGAGGATAGTGTTATCATGAATATTCACCATGGTGATTTCCATATGTTATACCTGCCCAGTTAAAGCATATTATTTTCATGGTTAAATGAATATTAAAATGGAAATATAACTGGTAGAGTTTGTTACTTTTGAGTACTTATTAGTTTATTGCTTTTACTTTTGCACATTGCTGTTGCACATTTTCACTGACAGTTGGGCACGGGCCTTTGGTGGGTGCCTACTGGGATTTATTTCTCACACCCTATTTGGGTCATGTCTTCGGCCAAAACAGACTATATTTCTACAGGTGTCAATAGGGGAAAGGGTCCCTATATAGGTACATGATTGTAGCAGAGGAGTAGGAGAGCATGGGACCGAGATTAGGCTTGTGATGTTATTGCGTTCTGTTTACTCTAATTTGTTTTGTTTGGTTGTAACTTGTACTTTGAGTTGCATTGTATTGTATTGTAGTATATCATGTTCTAGCTTCTTCATAGAATTAGTGACATGTTTCATCTTTTTATATATGACTGTTGTTTCTCTTTTACTGTAGTTGCTCATTTATAGTCTATATCGGTTACTGCTTCCACTGTTGAATGTTATATTTCTTTTCCATTGTGCTGCACATTTACAAATGAAGGCATAGTTTCCCCACTATCATACTTGGACCCTCATTGCTATTCAGCAGCCTCTGGCATTTGGGTAAATGCACTTGATGTCATGGGACCAACTGGGTTCAGGGCACCCATTGAGTGGCACCTGGATCCGGGACGTTACAAAGTGGTATCAGAGGAGTTTATTTTCTTTAACTTACTGTTTGGAGCCTATAGTCAGAGATAGGGTGGAATTGGTATTTGGTAATAAGTTGTTCCTGGGAGTAGCTAATCTGTGTACAGGGAAAAGCCAATTTATCGTGTGTTGCAATTTTTCTAATTTTTCACTTTTAAAGTTGATTTGATTTTCACCATTGGGTGACGCACTTGTGGTGTGCTGTTTATATTTTTATATTGGGTTTTATTTAGTTGCAACCTGATGATATGAGGGTATACCATCTCATGCATCATTTAGGCATATGTTTGAAATCACATGTCATGCATTCCTTCCATGCCATGTAGGTGCATTAGAGATTGCATGTTGTTGTGATAGTTGTTGTGCTAGAAAAGAATGATACTGTGATAGCTTCTTTGATAAATACCTATTATTTGATAGGGTATGGTTATGTGAAGTATAGTAGAATGGATTCAAAACTTTTGTTTTTGAGGAGTATGGGCCCTCATTGACCATAATTTGGTGGCTCATGGACTGTTTACCTTGTTATAACATGTATAAGATGCCAAAATTTGATTCGCAGGAAGGATGGACTCTCACAAATCAGAATTTGGCACTTAAAGCTGCTTTCAGTGTTTTTCTAGGTTCCGGAGTAGTTTCTGAGGCTTACTGTCTAGAAAAACCCAGAATACACATCAAGTATTACATGTTATTTACTCTTCTGTTTGGGAAGAAAAGAGAAATTGGTAAGTGCACGCCATGTACCGTATGTACACGACATGTAGTTTCTACCTGTGTCATAGGCCGTGTAGGTGGGAACATGGGATAGTAAAACCTTGAATACACACGTCGTGTAGTTATTATACACGTTGTGTTGTGTTGAACCTATGTCCGCCGTGTAACTAACAACATAGGAGGAAAAATCTGACCACATACACATCATGTCAATGATGAACACGCCGTATATTTTGACCTGGGGATCCAGCCATGTAACTAACAAACAAGGGTCGGTGTTACCTCTTCTTAAACACGTTGTGTACCTGAGGGACACGTCATGTAGTCTTGACAGGTGAAAGACCATGTAGACTTGATCATGTGGCTGGTAAAATGGGATGGTGTACATGCTGTGTGCGGGTGTAACACTCTGTGTAGTGTTAGCCGAGTAGTCAGTCATGTCACTAACAACACAGGTCGATGTTATCTTTCCAAATACACATTGTGTGCCTGTGGGACATGCCGTGTAGTTTTGTTTTAGCTGAGCCGTGTGGATTAAGCTGTGTAGAAGGAATCAGGAAGGGAAGAAAGATTCATGTACACGCCATGTATTCATAAGACACGCCGTGTGTTTGGGGTGTTACACGACTAGTTTTAGTTGGAGTACACGCCCATCTAGATGGCCTATGTGAACATGCCGTGTAGTATTTATACATGTCGTGTAGTCAAGTTTTGTAAATCTTGAATGCTTTATTTCTCATGTTCCCTTCTTGGTCTCCTCATTTTCTGTCTTTTATAACCATAATTTAAGGCATGTGTTGACCTTGTAGAGTCATGCCGCTGAGACAACCACGCGTTGTTTTCTAGGAGAGTGGCAATGAGTATACTCCAGAGACGGTAGACCATGGGCTACCATTGGAACTTCCAACAGTTCCAGATGTGACGCCAGTTGTTATACCAGACACATTCATGGATGCACAGTTCCATGAAGGCTTCATACGGTTTATGAAGACCTTCGAGGGAGCACCGCTGGCTGCCACGTCTATGGAAGAGCTGACTCAGATATTCCGACAGCAGCATCCGCCTATGTTTTTAGGGGATGGAGGACCACAGGCTGTGGTGTCTTGGCTGGGTTCTATGCAGACTATTTTTGAGCATCTTGAGATGCCTCCAGGGCAAAGGGTCAAGCTCACTATATACATGTTGTGTGATTCCGCCAAGAGGTGGTGGGATGTTACCACCCAAACTGAGCATCACTGAGACATGGCGTGGGAAGATTTTCAGGTAGCCTTTTATGAATTCTTCTTCCCGGAGATGGTAAGGGAAGATCGAGCTCAAGATTTCATGAATTCGCAGCAGGGCACCATGTCAGTGATGGATTATTATGTCCACTTCACTGAGCTTCAGCATTTTGCACCCATTCTGGTGGGTAATGAGACATTGAGGGCTAGACGCTTTGAGGATGGTATTTGATATGACATTCGAGCACTGGTGAATGTTTTCAAGATACCTACAATGCATGCTATTGTGAACCAGACATTGATTACTGAGCGGAACCTGCAGGAAGCTAGTGATGCAGGCCAGGGCGTTTCGACACCAGTTTTTGGTACTATTTCTACCGGTAAGAGGTAGAGACAGATGGACTTATATCACAGTGGCAGTACTAGATAGAAGAATACTTCATGTGGATAGGTCATGTGCTACTAGTGCAGTAGAGAGGGGAACAAGAGACCTCAATGTCCACGTGACCCAGTGGAGTGCCGAGATTGTGGTAGGATGGGTCATCTCTAACATTTTTGCAGGGCATTTCCACCAGTGGCTAGTGAGAGGGGTTCTGTGTAGACTCTGCATGCGGGAGTAGGGCCAGTAACTTCTTACCAGTCAGGAAATTGGGATACGTCGGGACATACAGGTAGAGGTGGTGGTCTTGGACGTGGTAGTCAGACACCAGGATCTCAGAGACAGCATGGTGGGTCAGCTCAAGGTAGCCAGGCTGTGTCGTAGGTCCGCAACACTAGGTAGGCATATGCAGTGCAGTAGACCCAACAGGAGCAGGATCCCGGACCTTCCACTCTCATAGGTACTATTCTAGTAGCTTCTGTTTTATCTTCTGTAATTTTCGATATGGGTGCTACACATAGCTTTATATTTGTTCCCATTGTGGAGAGCCTTGGGATCTGTGTTTCTTCTTCTTCTTCTGATGTTATGATACTAGATACCTCGTTGGGAATTAGAACGGCCAGTATGTGTCAGTGTAAGGAGTTCCCCCTAAAGGTTGGTGGGTATTACTTCTTATGGGACTGCTATTTCTTAGAGATGACAAGCTATGATGTCATTATCAGGATGGACTGGTTGGTACCCTTTCGAGCCTTTGTGGATTTCTATCATCGTAGGGTGAGTTTCACGTTACCATAGGGTGGAGAGTTTCTGTACAAGGGTGAATGGGTTGTCTAGGTGAGCCTAGCTGGACCCGATCATCATGGGTGAGGTGGTGTTGCAGCCTAGATTGCGATTTATATCTGGATGACCAAGGAACTTGTCATAAGTATTTCCCTCCAGTGGTTGATCGTTTTAGGGATGTCTTCCCGGATGACTTTTCAGGTCTTCCTCTGAAGCGAGAGGTGGATTTCTCTATTGATCTAGTGCCAGGAGTAGCACCGGTGTCTATTCCTCCTTATATAATAGCTACACCAGAGTTGCTGGAGCTCAAGAGGCAGTTAGAGGAGTTCTAGGAAAAGTGTTTCATCCAACCCAGTACTTCTCCTTGGGGTTTTCCTGTCTTGTTTGCTAAGAAGGCGGACAGTACCCTCAGACTTTGCGTGGATTATCGGATGCTGAACCAGTTGACGGTTAAGAACTGATATCCCGTACCTAGGATTGATGATCTTTTTGATCAACTTCTAGGAGCATGAGTGTTATTGAATATTGAATTGAGATCCGAATATCATCAGTTATGCATTAAACCATCAGACATACCACTTACAACTTTTCAGATCAGATATGGTCTATACGAGTACTTTTCTATGCTGTTCGGACTCACAAATGCACTGGAAGTTTTCATGGATCTGATGAATCATGTGTTCCATCCTTTTCTTGATTCTTTTGTTGTAGTCTTTGTGTATGATATCTTGGTGTACTCTCACACTCGACACGACCATGCCACTCATCTTGAGATCGTACTGAGTACACCGAGAGAGCATCAGCAATATGCTAAGTTCTCAAAGTGTCACTTCTGGATGGACCAGATTCACTTTCTGGGTCATATTATCTCAGAGGAAGGAGTTGTAGTAGACCTAGAGAAGGTGAGAGGAGTAGTTTCCTATGAGTATCCTAAGAACATGTTTGAGATACGGAGTTTCTTGGGATTGGCTGGTTACTACAGGTCCTTTATAAAAGACTTCCCCCACTTAGCAGTGCCATTGACGGGTTTGACTAAGAAGGGAGTGAAGTTTATTTGGTCAAAAGCTTGCGAGATAGCCTTTTAGGAGCTGAAGGGAAGGTTAACATCAGCACCAATCCTGATACTTCCAGAGAAAGGGAAGAGCTCTACAGTTTACCGTGATGTATCAGGTATTGGGCTAGGATTAGTGTTGATGCAAGGTGATCGAGTAGTTGTGTAAGGGTCTTGATAGTTGAGGCCACATGAGAGGAATTACCCAACTCATGATCTCGAGTTGACTGTGGTTGTCCATGTGTTATGATTTTGGAGACATTATCTATTGGTATAACATTTTGTGGTGTTTAAGGAAAAAAAAGTCTCAAATAAATATTTACTCAGCATGGCATGGATTTGAGACAGCGAAGTTGGGTTGAATACCTTCAGTCCTTAGACTTTGAACATGCCTATACACCTGCTAAGTTTAATGTAATTGTTGATGCCCTGAGTAGGAGGACTCAGATACAGGAAGTGCAGGAGGCCATTGGTGAGTGGAATCTTGTGGATTTATTCTATGAGATGCATTTGGAGGTGCACGATAGTCAGGGGCAAACTTATCTTTCTTCCTTAGTTGCGACTTCTACCCTCCTGGATAGAGTGAGGATGAGATAGCTATTTGATTCGGAAGTCCTAGTTCTATGGGAGTCGGTGGAAAGTGAGTACTCTCCTCCTGGTTGGACGATAGGCGATAATGAGGTACTGCGTATCCATGGACGAGTGTGGTTCCAGGGGACATACACGGGGAGTTGATGTGGGAGTTTCATGCTTCAGCTTTGGTAGTGCATCCCAGAGATACCAAAATGTACTTTGACCAGAGAAGTCAGTATTGGTGTCCAGGTATGAGGAGAGAGATCACTGGTTTTGTTACTAGATGTTCCACCTATCAACAAGTGAAGGCAGAGCATCAGAGGCCAGCCAGACTGTTACAGCAGTTACCCATTCCGGAGTGGAAATGGGATGATGTCGTGATGGATTTTGTGACTAGGTTTCCGAGGTCACCTCGAGGCAATGATGTTGTGTGGGTTTTTGTGGACAGACTTATGAAGGTAGCTCACTTTTTGTCGATTAAGGAGACCTTCGGTGTTGACGAACTCGGGAAGTTGTATATCTGAGAGGTAGTACGTCTACATGGGGTCCCTTGTTCTATGGTTTCAGATAGGGATGCCCATTTTACATCTAACTTCTGGTATATATTTTAGAGGGTACTAGGTACACAGGTGCTTCTGAGCACAGCTTACCACCCTCAGACTGATGGCCAGTCAGAGCGTACGATACATGTGCTTGAGGACATGCTGCATGCATGCGTCTTAGACTTAAGGGTCTCTTGTGAAAAGTACATACCAATGGTCAAGTTTGCCTATAATAACATTTTTCAGGAAACTATTGAGATGGCACCTTACGAGGCTTTATATAGTTGGTCATGCAGATCACCTTTGTGCTGGATAGAGGTAGGTGAGACAGTTTTACTGGGACCATGTCTCGTGTAGGAGACTTCAGAGCATGTCCAGTTGATTCAAAAGTGGATGGCTACTACACAGTGTCATCATAAATCGTATTCTGATCGTCACAGATGACCCTTGGAGTTCATGGTTGGGGATCAGGTTTTCTTGTGTGTTTCTCTGAGGTTGGGACACAGGTGGATCAGGAGATAGGGTAAAATTTCACCGAGGTATGTGGGGCCATTTGAGATTCTGGATAGAGTCGGGCTGGTTGCCTATTGTTTGCAGTTATTGCAGAGGTACACGGACATGCACGACGTCTTCCATGTATCTCGGCTACACCATTGTCACTCAGACCCGTCTCACATCTTTCAGATTGATGAGGTTGAGCTTCAGTCTGATGCATCCTTTTAGGAGAATTCGATTTTTATTGTTGATAAGAGCATGAAGGTTCTCCGAGGTGGGTTATTTCCTCTCGTACGGGTTTTATGGTAGCATAACCGAGTGTATGACAGAACGTGGGAGTGGGAGACCGATGTACGTGCTCAGTGGCTGGAGTTTTTCACAGCTTTATCTTCGCCACCCTTGGAAGGGAAATTCGGGGACGGATTGATTTAAGGGGGGGGGAGTTTGTAAGAACTCGGTTCTTATTCTTGAGGTATGAGTTTCTTCTTTTCCTCTTCCCTTAAGTGTTTTTGAGAAAATAATGGAAATGGGGAAAAATCCCAAATTTTGTGGGTACACTCCATGTACTTTTCCACACGTTGTGTACTTTGGCCGTGTGGGATGAGTACACAGGGCGTGTAGTCCTATCGGTGATAAAGGGTGTAAAAACTGACAACATGCCGTGTACTTAGTATTTACATGCCGTGTAATCAGTCAGCAGGTGAACAGTAAGGCGGTAGAAGTATCCGCCAGCAGAGCGACAATACACATCGTGCAATCAAGAATACACGTCGTATACTCATGTCGGTAGATAAACAGTTCCACGGTGGAAAGAATCCACCAGAGGAACAGTTAAAAAATGAAAAGTACACACTGTGTAGTTGAGATTACATGTCATGTAGTCTATTTTTTAACTTAAAACGGGCATTAGCCTCCTCTGTTGGCAGAGGAAGTAATGGGTTTGTTTGGAGCGCGGAGGAGATGGTCAGACCTTGGAGGATCTCTTAACCGCACACCAGGAACCTGCTTCCTACGTCGTCGATCTCCTTTGAACTGCATGGGTAAGACCTTCCTTCTTCTTGTGTAGTTCTTAACAATTCTTTCATGAGGGAAAGTTATTTTAGGTTAAATGTGTTAGAGTTTATCCCAAATCTACGTCGTTCTTGGGTGTTTCTGGAAGCGCCTTTCACATATACCGATCTTGGACGATTGTGGTAGGTGGTATGGTGTTTATTTCCAACTTTTGAGTTGAATTTGTGTACCATTGTTCTACAAAACCATGTTTGGGTGTCGTATGGATGTGGACTTTGCTAAAAGATATCTAGAATTGTAGAGATAATATAATGATAAGTTAAAACTACTATTTGGGATCACTACTCTGATCCAGGATCATCCCAGGGGTGCGTTCCTTTATTTAGTTGTTTGGACAGAATACATGTGGGTATACCGTGAATTTTAGCATGCTTTGAAATTTCCATGATAGGAATTGTATATGATTTCTTTCTTATGTGTTAGGCTCGGCCCGGTTACCTGTATATCCTGAGGGCAGTGTTCTTTTAGCCTATGGGAAACCTTTTTCATGCTTGTGGGTAGTAGTTTCTGTGCCTGTGGGCAGTAGTTTCTGTGCCTGTGGGTGACACCTTGTTCACCTGTGGGCAATATTTTTTATTCTTGTGGGCAGAAACCTATGGGTTTCAATTCTAATTGCCTGAGGGTAAGGATTGTATGTCTGAGGATAGTGTTATCATGAATATTCACCATGGTGATTTTCATATGTTATACCTGTCTAGTTAAAGCATAGGATTGGAATTGTTAAATGAATATTAAAATGTTAATATAACTGGTAGAGTTAGTTATTTTTGAGTACTGCTTAGTTTATTTCTTTTACTTTTGCACACTATTGTTGCACATTTTCACTGACAGTTGGGAATGGGCCTTTGGTGGGTGCCTACTAGGATTTATTTCTCACACCCTGTTTGAGTCATGTCTTTGGCCCAAACAGACTATATTGTTGCAGGTATCGATAGGGGAAAGAGTCCTTATACAGGTACATGATTGTAGTAGAGGAGTAAGAGAGCATGGGATCGAGCTTAGGCTTGCGAATCTGCTGCGTTCTATTTACTCTTCTTTGTTTTGTTTGGTTGTACCTTGTACATTGAGTTGCATTATATTGTATTGCAGTATATCATGTTCTGGATGCTTCATAGAATTAGTGACATGCTGCATCTTTTTATATATGACTGTTGTTTCTATTTTATTGAAGTTGATCATTTCTAGTTCATATCAGTTATTGATTCCACTATTGAATGGTATATTTCTTTTCTATTGCGCTACACTTTGAAAAATGAGGGCATAGTTTTCCAACTATCAGACTTGGGGTCTCTGTACTTGTCGGCAGCCTCTGGTGTTTGGGGAAATGCGCTTGAGGTCGTGTGATCAACTTGGTTCGGGGAACCTGTTGAGTGGCACCCAGATCCGGGATGTTACAAGAACTAAATTTCAGAATATGGATTCAAAACCTGAATTCAAGAAACTTTAATTTTTAAGTCAATAGAAAATCTCCACTTATTACTTTGGTTTCACCGAAAATGGATCTGATACCACTTGTTGTGAATCACTGATCACTAAGAGATAATAATGGAGGGAGAAACAAGCCTTTGTTTCCACATGAATAATGATTAAAAAAATCCCTCTCTACACCCCCCTCTCTCTCTCACACATGGAACTCTCCCAACTCTATAATACAATGGAGCTCTCTTAGATCTCTTTCTTAGAAACAAGGATCTCTCTGGATCAAATGGATTTTTTGAATTGAGGGGAGATCTCTTAGATCTTATTAAATAGGCATGGTGGAAGGAGTAAAAATTTGAAACACCTCCCACCTAAATCAAACCAAAACCAACCTACCTTCTAATGGATACAAAATGGATAGGGTAGACACATATAGAATGTGTAACACCCATTTTTGAAGTCATCCATGGTGGGTGTGGTTGGTGTCCCAACAACCAAACTAGGCAGCTGGACATTATCTCCATTACATAACTGAACATAAGTTTCTTGAATTTTTTCCTAAATAAGGATGGAACTCCAATAAGCTATTAATCCTATCAAATCATGATAAAAATGGCTTGTATAAGGTCAATAATTTAGGGAGAGTGATTTTACAGTGACTATAGCTATGTTTTTGATAATGAACTTGGTTTGTTGAAGAATCTATGTATTTCATTTGTTGAAATACTGACAAATGCATGAGATTATGGGGTCCCTCAATCTTTTGTTAGAAATATCATTCTATGATTCCTAGCATTACACAATTGTTTAAATTGAATATGAGTTTGATGATGGTTTTTAGTGAAAATATTCTGTAAGAAACTTGAACATAGTTTAGTTGATCCTCTCTGTGTTGAAATTAAGATACATGAGGCCAGTTTGACTATATTTGAAATGGATATGCTACTACATGATTATATCTTATTGTCTTAGGAAAATATGTTTGAATATGACAACTAAAAAATTAAAAAATTGTATTCTATAAAAATGTAGACCTAATAATTATAGGAGTAATGATATAGTAGGACATCATGATACAAGGTTAATGAATGAATTTAAAGATAAATAAATTTGGGGAGATATTTTTTAAAAATTTGAAGTTACATAATGTATTATATAACCTATAGTAGTTTTGAACTCTAATTAAAAGATTATCGGTTAAATAGGAGAGACATTGAAAGATTCCAAGCTTAATTTGAGGTAGTGAAACTTGAGGAACCAGTTGATAGTTAAGTAGGTGGACTAAGTTGGTGACCATAATTATGTTAAAAATGTGAGAAAAAAATTAGTAGAGGGGATTAATTAAATTTTTTGGAGATGGGAGAGTGGTAATCAAAGATGTATGGGTAGTAATTGAGGCTATGGATAGAGGCGACCATGGATAGAGAGAAATAATCAAACTTAATAGAGAATATTCTTCTTTCTCTCCTCTTCTTTCTTTTATTTAAATTGTTTTGAGTTTAATTTTTTGAATATTTTGTATTTTACATACATCTCTAAATAAATTCTTTACAAAAAAATGTTGAAATTAATTTAAGTTTTTTATTTCCTTTTTGGATATCAAGGTGATTATTTCACTAGTTATCTCATTTTTTATTCTTTATAAATATTTTTCTGGCATTTCCTCACAAACAAATAATTTAAGGGTAATGAATACTTATACCTTGGAGTCTCTACCTAATTTCTATTTTCTAAAGGTAGATTATAGACCTTTTATATAAAGAATAATTAATTTCTTGAGTCTTGATAGACATATCATTCTTAAGATTTCAGATGACTTTGGTTGATAACCAATAATAGTTAAGTGCTTCAATTACCTTCTTTCATGGATTATTTCACCTCTATGTTAACCTTGATATAAAATTAGCTTTCATTTCTAATACAGTTCATCCATTTTTCCCTAAAGTAATTACATATTCAACTGTCTAACTTATTTTGTTTCTACTTCTTGTTCTTGCACTTTACTCTCACTATTACATCAACATTCACTTCTCAATTTCATTTCCTTCCCAATTTTCAATCATTCTTTTTTTATATTTCATTTTTTTGTTTACCCAAATTTCCTTCACTATGGTTTAACCATACTCACCGTAGTGTTAATAGTTAGTAGGTATTAAAAATAAATAAATTTGATCACATCAATGACCACATTATTAGAAATATAATCCACCAACCCATGGACTTTTCCATGGATACTACATATACAATAACTATTCTAGTGAATTATATGAGAGAAGTATAAGGTTAGTGGATTTTGGTTGTTTTTTTGGGGATTTGGGTAAAATATAGATAACTCAAACCTTTACTTTTTAAGAAGTCCATATAGTGGTTTCTAGCCTTCATTATTTTTGATCAAGAGAGACCATTTCTTCTAGTGAGAGAAAATTGAGAGATCCATAAGGAGATAAAGGGTGGTGTGGAGGGGGGGGGGGTTATACCATTCCTATTAAGAAAAAAATTAATTTTTTCTTCCTCTATTATTTATCTTTATGATCAAAGAATCACAAAAAAGTTGTTTCGAAGACACTATTGTTGAAATGGTGCAAAGTAGACAAGGTTTTCCATTTTATTGAAAATTTAATTTTCCTCATCTCATCTTTTAATGTAAGATTCTAAAATATAATATAAATAAGATTTAAATGGAGTAAACAACATAAAAAATAGATCCAAAATGAGATCCCTAGAGGTTTTCCAAGTTTGGTTCAACTTAAGGTGATACACTACCCCCTTTCAACAAATGATGACACTATTCAAACCAGTGGTGAATTTTTCACAATTTTTCCTATAAGGTCTCTGATTTCTAAAACCTTTAATTTGTAATTTTATGAGTATTTTAGCTGTCAAAGGGTTCCCAAAACCTTTTTTCTTTTTAATTTTTTTATTTTCTTCATGTAGTTAGTTGAGTGACTATGTAGTTGACGGTGTTTTTGTACGATTTCTTAACTAGTCAAATGGTCAATAGTTGTTTATGTGGTTGGTTTCCATGGTAGTTTGGTTATTCATATGATCGATCCTTATATTAATTCATGTTTTCTATCCATTATTCACGTAGTTGATCCATTGTCATTCAGTTTATCCTTTTTATTCATTCTTTTGATCCTTCCTTTTCATTTTTTGTTCAATCCTTTGGTTATACAGTTAATCCATACATCACAGTTGATCGGGATGGTCGATGGTTTGTTCATGAGTTTGATCAAAGTGGCATCTCCACATGGCTGAACCTCCTGGTTGGTCAGCTCCTTGAGCAATATAAGGTATTTTTTCCCCAAAATTACAATTTAACATAAAATACATTTTTAAACATAAATATGGAAATAAAATCCTAAATCATGGGTTTTAAAACCCGAATCAATATAGATGAATGTTATATTTGAATTACTTAAGGGTGGGATATTTAAATGAGTCATTCTATGGGAATTAATCCTAAACCTAATTAATGTAGATAAAAATAGTAATTTCTCATTGAGTTTCATAGAGTGATATGAAAACATATCTATTATTCCTTAAAAAAGAAATCTTTTATCTCATTCCTTTTACTTTCTTTCTATCGAACCTAGATGATCCTAAACTTCACTCTTGGAGCCTTTTGAACACTTCTACAATCATTCAAAGTTCTTTCAATGAGTTTCTAGCATGAATTCATCACTCTCTTTCTCCAGTATTTTGGGTGTAATGAAATTATAAAATATTTTCATGAGGTAGGGGATTTGAAAACTCTATTTCATTTTGCGAAAAAGTGTGGTTAATTCATTATTTAGTATAATTTTTCTTATAAGATGGGATAAATAATAATAAAATAATAATCTTCAATTATTAAAGAATGGTGAAAAAGGAAAATCATATACTATTTATATAATATTGATAATCTACAAAATGAATACAGGGGTATATTATTAATATTTTTGTTAAACAATAGAAATTTAAAGAATACACATGTTAGAGATGAAAATTTTAATATTTTATAATTATATATATTATTTAATAAATAAAAAACAAGTAATCATATGAAAATAATGTATGTTAATTTAGGGTATGAAAAATAAAAGAAATAGGGGAATATAGTTTTTATGGTATTATTTATTTGTTTTTATTTTATGATAAGAATTATTATGTGGTATTGGATATTAGTAAATTAAAATGGTAAATTATTTAATGATAATGATAATTAATATTCCATGTTTGAAAGATTAAATAAAATGGTTGGGACTTTTTGATTGTATGTGTTTTATGATTTCTTAATGTTGCCTCTTATTATATATTAAATAGTGTGTCATCTAATTTGTAGTTTTTTTTGTTTTTAGAATGATTTATATTATATGAAATAAAAAACCATAAAACTAGTAGGATGTTATAATTTTAATGAAATGAGTGGTTAATTGTTTACAATACATCATTGAAATTGAGGAATAGTGGAAGTAGTAATTTTTAGATATTGTTAGCTACTACCTATAGTTTTATTGATAGTAGAAACCTACATATAATAAAACAATTAATTAATGTTGTGAATTTAAATGATTTCTTTCTAAAGATAAACATTTGGGGTTGTGTGAGATCATTCTTTATTATGGGATAATTGAATTCCTTGATCCTTTGGTATGATTTTCCTTTATTGTGTGTATAAAATATAGTTAATATGCATATATACTATAGGATGAATATATACTTTAAGTGATTGATTGATAACCTATTTTAGAGAATGTTTTATGAGAAATGGTCTTAGAGCCTTGGAATATAGTGATGCTCGATGTCAGGAATGGTGGAACAAATTATACTATGTATCATGGTGTGGTAATGACACCAGGGTGGCCAGTACAAGTTCATAGAAAGACTTGGTTTTAGATATGTATTTATTTATAGATACTTTTAAATGGATTAATGTCTAAATAATATACAATCAGTTTTGAAATTATTGATATAGTTTGATTATATACATGACATGTTCATCTTTGATGTGGTATCTTTGGATATGTACTAGGGTACCCAAAATTTAAGGAATGATAATTAATTAATAAATGAATTGGGATAGTTCATGGTGATATTATATGTTGATGAAATATTTGAGAATATTTTTTGGAGAAATTAGGGTGCCAAAGGAACTTGGTAAATATGATTAAAGTATTAATCTTGAAAATTGAATATAAAATAATATTAATTAATTAAAGGATAATGAGTTAATTATTATTGAACATGATGTTTGTATGCTTATTCTAGATCTAGACCTTAGCTATGTAAGTGAGGTGTCCTATGTGTTAGTGGTGTATGAGGAGTTTAAGGCTAGGTAATTTCCCCTTGTGTAGTTGTGCGTGATACTACTCAATATTTTCTGATTTCTTATGCTTCACCACCCATGTTGGTACAGAAAGACACACAAATGTTTTGGGGGGTGTTTTTCTAAACATCCAGGATGAAGAGAGAGTGGATGGATGAATTACCTGACTCCCCAGATATCCCTTTGGATATAGTTTTTTGTAGGCATATCCCAGGCTATACTGGATTGTGGTATAGGATGAGTTCCTACCCAGACTATAACAGATCCAAATTTTACTATACATTTATAGACAAGATGTAATGGACTGAGGAATATCACATAAGTATATCTGGATATGGTGAATATGGTTTCCCATGGTTTTAATTGAATGGGTTGTGATGGGTTGAGGAAAAATTAATTTACATGGTTTTAGTGTATTTTAATCATATATTTTGTTACTATTGGGAATGATGATGATGAAGTATTAGGTTGTAATGGATGCAGAATGGTCATGATACGGTTGAATGAGGTTCATGATGACATACATAAGGGATGGGCATGTGGTGTATGGAATTGGGTTGTGAGAGTGAAAACCATTGGATAAGGGGAAGTAGGGTACCATCTTATTTATATATATTATTTTGATAAAGGATTTATTTACTTTTATTCATTAATTTGTGAGTAAAACATGGTTAGGATGGTAAATATAGCATTACCTATTTTGGGAAAAGTTGGTTTCATTTGTTTATTCGCTAGATTTTAGTATGATTATTTTAAATTTTTTCAATAGTGGATTTCAAGAGGATGATACCGAGTATATATATTTTTCCCACCCTATGTATATATAATTTTTTTTCTTTTCCATAGGAGTTTGTTGGTGATCGACCTAGGATTTAGTATATTTAGAAGTTATTAGGGAGGTATTGGAGCTTCATGGTCGTTTCTTAGGATATACTTTTGATACTTTTTAATTATTTTATATTTTTTATGACATTAAATTATGTATTTGGATTACTTATTTATTTATGAATGGTTTTGTTTGGTGGTTGTTCATATTATCTCTTATTCATTAAATCTTATTGAGGGAAATCCCACCCGTGTGTGTGATTTTTATACCCTCTATTATAGACACTAACTCTTAGCCTGTTAGAGGCAGGCTTTGTGAGTTATTATCTCCATTTCTTAATTGTTAGTCTAGGTTGGGTACTTTTTGAGGTAGAGGTCATGAATGAGTGATATCAAATATGATGGTTTAAAAATATAATGGATATTGGAGTTAGGCACTTGTGATGATGCATGGGTTAGTAGGAAAACAACATTCACTAATGTTGATGAATAGTTTATCATGGGTGATCCATAAAAAAACACAAAATAAGAGTAATGGTTGCTCAGAATATTCCCATTAATTTTTACTAAATATATTTATCAATAGAAATAATCATAAAAAAGAGTTTTGTTTCATGGTGGAATCATGTGGACTGTGTGATACCCTCCCTCTTATGTGGCTCATAGACGGGTCCATCATGTGACTGTGTGAAAACTCCCTCTTAAATTTATAATATATAGAGACATCATGAAACTATGTGACCCCCTCCTCTTATTCATATTATCTAGAAAACTCTTACTCAATCATGCGATAGGTCCTTATTGTGCGCTTCATAAGTGAAGAGACCCTGATCACACGAAATCTCAGTTGTTCACAACTCAGTGATAGATATAACACGTGACTGAATGATGCTATCCTATCATGTAGGACACATGGACAAGGTGATTATATATCAGTTTCTATTTCTATTCATCATTTTTTCCTATAAATACCCTAGTTTCTTTTTTGAGAAAGAGGGAGAGAATAAAGAAACCAGGAGGCTTTAGGGAGAGAAAAAAGAAAAACTATGGTATTAGATTACACATTTGGAAACATCAACAAGTTTCATAGGTAAAACTAAATTCCAAACATAAATCTAAAAAATAAACATTATGCATGATATGTGTGTGTGACCAAGTTTCATATGTGAAATCTACATAATAAAAGCATAAAAAGCATTCTACATGAGCTTATTCATGTGACCTAATTCCACATGAGACATTCATGAAATAAATGCCTAAAAAATATTTTTATATAAACATATTAATGTAATTATAATTTATTCATGTGATATTGGAATCATTTTTGGACATGATATGTAAATATCTCATGGTTTTATGGTTACAGTCACATGTGGATCCCCTTACATAATTTCCTCACACAGTTCATCTTTCTCATGTAGCCCTATATCACACGAGATTAGTTTACCATTTAGGTTTCCCTTATCACATGGTCCTATATCTTGTTTTTATTTTTAATCATATTTTATGTCTTTATAACATTGTACAATAGTATATGGTCACCTCCTATGGTTACCTTATGCGATTGGGGACTTTCTCGTGGTCTATACCCCTAAAACCATGGTTTCCCCAAATAAAATTTCTCCTCCCACACAGATACTTCCTTATATTTAAAAATGAAGCATTGAGATAGGCCAAAGATTTTTATTCACACAAATCATCTAATCATGCCATTTCAACACAGAATACCCACATGGACTTCACTTTCCAAGGTCAAAATCATGAAAATACCAACTCAAAACCTCCCCCAGATCCACCTAATTTGAACAATTAAAGAATATAAACCAACATAAACCCCTTAAATAATGTATTTTATTGATAAATGGAGGCTTCAGGTTGTCATATTAGATATTTATAACCCTCAAGGAAACTATGACCGGATATTCCCTTGATAACATGGGTCCCTATCAGGAAGTCACTGTATAAATTTTCACCAGGATCATACTACAAACCATAGCCGACTCAATACTCATCCTTATTATGTTGTGAACTTGTTAGAAACTTGAGCTAACATAACGACATAAGAAACTAAATCTAGTGTAAGCCATACATCTACCTATTCAACCCATGGATTGGGAGAGTGCATCCTCAATCTCTCGACTTGATAACTGGAAGGAAAACAAATGTAAGGTAATCCATCCTAGAGTAATCCCCTAGAATTTAATATAGAATTACATATCCATCATGCATTATATATATATCCTATCCCTTATCCACTAATAGACTGAGAGTATGTTATGCATTCTTCATATTTATATATAATCCCAATTAAAATCTAATGTTGTAGCGTGCTTGATCTTATATTATCTCTTATTTCCCACACTAATAATTACTAATGTGGTCTTAGATATTTTAGTTGATTATTTCATTGGAACAATTAAAATATTCAACATGTGACTCCTTCTTAGGTGTAAGCCCCATCACATATTTCTCCATGGGATTCCTTCTCTGGTGTAAGCCCCATCACATCTTCCATCATGGGCTTCCTTTCTATGATTAAACCCTAATAAACATATCTTCTCCTTCTAAAAGGGTTATACTCCCCATGAGGGACTCCTTATAAATTTTTATGATGTATATTCGGGTGGATTGATATGAATAAGAACCCCTTAATTCTCTTTTTTTACTTTCCATGGCACAAACATCCCTATAAAATGACATTAAACTACACGAACAACATCCAAGCCACATAATGTTAGAATACATGATAATGTCTTTATCGTATAATGTTAAACTACATGGTACATTAACTATGTATGACCTTAAACTATAGAACCATGACTATGCGTGATCTTATTCTTATCTTCAACAGGATATATAGGTTGCCTCTTGGAGGCCCGAACAAAATATTTCTCATATCTTTGTTGTTTTATAAGTACCCCCACTAGGCTATATTACCAGAACCAATATATACCTTTATCAGACTATATCCTTGATGATATCATGCCCCTACGTGTGTGGTATATCCACTCTAGGTATCATCATATCTTCTATATTATGATATATAACCAATGAAGTTGTATTTTTTACTCAGTTGGCCATATTCCTACTATTTGATCTCATCTATTGTCATTGGGCCATATTCCCTATAAGGTTAACCAGTGAGGGCCTCTCATGCATAAGTCCCACACCAACCATCACTAGGAACTATTCTCCTTGAAATTTCATTATGTGTGACATTAAACTACTTGGAATTAGTCCTTATCACATGGACTTAAATTGAATGATATTAACAATTAAGTGGAACTAAACTACATGGTTTTTGATTCATTTTACAATCATAAGTAGGAAACCAATTTAACATGCCTGATCCAAGCATAAAAATGAAAATCATCTCCTTGGATGGAATTAAATTTCAATGTACCTAATAATTAGTCCTTAAACCCAAATAACATCAGTTAAACTGATAAGAGTGGGGATAGAGAACCTTTAATACATACATATGTATTCACCTTCATTCAAAACCATAATTAATCGACTATCTCCCAGGAGTTTAACCAATAAAATTATTAAAATTATTAAGTAAGATTCATTTACTTGTCTTAAATCTATAATAATCTCCCAAGATATGTAATAATCTCCCCACCCAATGGTGTGAATGATCATAAACTTCAAAAATCTCAATTTAATATGCATTTATGGAGTTTCAAAAATGTCTTAGTGACTACCTACTATTGGGAATTAATATCCTAAAATGGAAATAAACTATATGAAGTGAATACGTGATTGAAACAAAAAATAGTGAACCTAACATTATTATTATAATCATGAAGTTGTTAGTATAAGAATAATATCACTACCATTGGATTAACCATTCTATGAAATACATGATTGAAATAAAAAAATGTTTAACCTAATGTGACTCTTATAATCATGAAGTGTTTGGTGTAAAAATAACATCACCACTATCGACTTTACCATTTGACATAATATGTGATAAAAAAATGGTGAAACTAAAATGAGACTTATATTTATGAAAATGGCCAACTAAAATTAACTATAATTAAATTTAGTTTGTGTATATATTTAAATTTTATCTATGATGTTTCACTAGTGGGTACTCTTGTTTGTTGTTTTCTGTTGATTTAGGAAGTCTTTCAAATCTCTCTATTATCAAAAGTAATGGAATTATCATCAAATTCTTGGTATTACACCATGGATTTAATAAAAAGAATAGAATAAACTACTGATAGAGTTTTGTTACCCACTAAACATCTCTAATGAAAATATGTTAACATCTAGGTTAGATAACACCATTGTAATGGCACAATCCCAACCATGGAGGCTAGTCCGGAGGGTCTCATCATTATGAAGTCCAATGACCAGACACATCAAAGTAAGATAGAAGAAAAATAGTTATCACCCATTTCCACCTTCAACCATTTTTGGAACCTTTCTCCATTACATGATAATGTATACATCCCCTACCTAAGGAATATGGGAGAACCCTTCAGTGACACCACTACTCAGGAGGTGTGGAGGAGGGATCCATATTCCAGTAGACAGCACCATAACCACAAAACTCTTACTCCTTATAAGCTTTCTAAAGATTCTATTCACCAAAATTATTACCCAACTACTCAAGTTAGAGAACCCCAAAGGTCTCTTCATGGGAAATAAGTTATAGTAAGAAATGGATAGGTTCATACCCACATTCTATCCAAGTAATCCAGTCATGGTTCTCAAAAATGAATCACTCCCATATATCAGGGAAAACCCCCGGGATCCATCTCATATTATATTTCTTGTTGAAGTTAATTTCCCATATAGATAGGTAACTCACGGAAAATCACATATTCATTATCCCTCATATCAAGAATATACACATACTCTATCAGCATAAGAAATAAATGAGTGGGATCATATTCACTCTTTTATTGAATACATATACCAACAGATACTAGAAACATCAAAAGGGAATGCCTATATCTCTGATCAAACTATTCAAAACTACTGGAAGCCATAAAAGAGATCCATCATCATATTATGACATTCACATTAGGGAACACAAATATTCATACTCACATCACTAGAGTAGCTTATCCACATATTCAGATAGATACTGAAGAGAAAGATCATATTGTTACTCCCATTAAGGAGTACCACTAACATATTCTAATAAAGGATGAGGCACACGATTGGTCTCATATCCTTGTTCCAATTGAGGTCCATCAACATATTCTGACAATCAAATCAAAACAATAATATATCAAGGCTAGTCTTATATCCCCACGCAATTCCATAATGTTTCCTACATACTCTGTATATAGTAGTGGTAAACAATCATTGACATTTTATGATGGAAAAATAGAATTAGGACTATATTACTTTCAATTCTAATAAAGGATCACATTATCACACCTTAGAGGTTATATAAGAGGGGAATATATTCTCTCCATTATTAAAAAGTATCATCATTATATTCTAGTGAGGAATGGGAGCCCACATTCGGTGCATACTCTTATTCTAAACGAGTTTCATCATCATACTTTGACAATCACTTTGAGGTAGGTCCATACCCCTTTTAACTAATCATAAATTTCACAACATATTCTATAAGTTACCTGAAAGTGGGAATATAACCCCAAAAATATGAGAGAGATCCATCCGCATATTCTAACTATAAACAATTACTATTTAGGAGGGTTCCAATTCATAATGGTCCCCACCAACCACACACTAACCCCATCAAATCGATGAGGAGAAAATAAATCAAATTACCATTGTAAATCACATACAGATCAATAAAAGAATGATATTCCAACCCAAATCAATATCAATGTTCTTGAGTCTAAGAAAAAGTTACCAAAAACAACCCAAGTATCCATCGAGTCCTAATTATAAGTATAAGGTGATATTTACAATAGAATTCCTTCTCGTGGTAGCATAGAGATGGATCATGAGGACTCCACCCCAAATGTCTACTATGAGAATACTCCCTATAGAGATATCTCATCTATAAAAGGATATCCCCCTTGAAAAAGTATATCCATATAAATTTTTAATTGAAAAATCATGTTCAACTATATATGGTTCCCTGTCAATAACTAATAATCCTTCACCGTAGTCAATGGATATTTGAGGGTAGCAGTCATCATCTCTACCACCCACAGATCATGTGACATTATATACATAAAAATGACCTCAGTAGTCTGATTAGGTATAGGAATATACCTATATGAATGAGGTAGATATCATGGATATATGGATAGATATAGTCGAGTAAGATATGTCATTCATGTTCTGACTGACAAATACCTCCCAATATGCGGTTACCTAGGGAATAAAACCATAATATATACACTATTTGTGACTAAAACTATGGAATACACACAACTACCATAATGAAAAACATATACCATATGAGGGATATACAGGTCATATTAAGGTGATAGTTGAGCTCTACAACTAGGTTGATTTAGAAACCTTTTAAGTGTTATAAGCCCCAAAATCTAAAAACTATTATATGCATCTACAATAGGTTTTTTTGATAGATTAAAGATAATAATAAATAATTGTTAATGTTTCATTCAAAATTGACATTAAATGGTGGGGTGAATATAGAGTATTTCACTTTACTCCGCTCCTGAGTTAGTAGAACCCTCCCATATAGACATCTATATATTTTATTACCTTGGATTGAATCATGGGGTCAGTAGGTGTATATGATGACTGGTTATTTCAGTGCAATACTACAACCACTAAATATCAAAAATGGTGTATTGTTAGTTTGTATAATTCATCCTCTATGAAATTTGAAAATGCCTCCCAATTGAGAAAAATAAGGCCTCCAATTAGGGATAAATCTCTTGAAACAAGTATCTAATCCTCAAAACATAGGATTGACTGACCCATACCCATGTAAAAGTATAATTTATTTTGAATAGAACCCATAAAAAACTTTAGTGGAAATCAAGGAAAAATCCTAGCACATGGGGATAGAGGAATTTTCATAATATTTACCACAATCCCTACCATTAGGATCATAAAAACCCCAGATGAATTTAGGACATAGTGGTGATATGGACAAGTCAACCCCCTCTTGTAGGGATGGTGTTAGGACCAAGATGATGATAAAGGTGATGGTTTTCATGTGTTGTATGTTTTTTCTATTAAGGTTTGAATAAAAGAAATCACGTCTCTTTGTTTTGGAAAGAATTATAATGAGGTTTGGCTTCCTAATGAATCAGAACCTATTTTTTGAAGAAATCAGAGTCTATTTTTTTATGGAATTAGAACCAATTTTTTAGGATAATCGGAACCTACTTTTCAATGTAATTAGAACCTATATTTTTATGGAATCGGAAATTGTTTTTTGAAGGAATTATGAATCTTCTTTTTGAGAGAATTAGAGTCTGATTTTCAGAAGAATTAGAGTCTGATTTTCAAATGAATCAGAGTTTTATTTTCTGAAGAATCAGAGCCTTATTTTTAAAATAATTGGATCCTGATTTTCAGAATAATTGGAGACTGATTTTCAGAAGAATCGGATCCATGGTTTTCAAAGAATCAGAGCCTGGTTTTTAGAATAATCAGAGCCTGATTTTCAGATGAAATAGAGCCTGATTTTCAAAAGAATCATAGCCTGATTTTTATATGAATCAGAGTCACTATAACTTTAGTGTTCTAAATGTGGCACTTCTTTTCTAATGAATTTTTCTCCTAGATAATGAGTTAATGTGAATAAGAAGTATTATTTTCATCATGTAGGTCAATAGAAGTGACGAAGAAGTGTGTTCTCTAAGGTGGGTTAAGAAAGAAGAAAAAGGGAAGGAGATTGTTGAATGCTTTGTTGAGGGGGATCTGAACCTTCAAAAACAAGATTTTGATTCAAATAGGTTATAAAGAATCATATTGAGAAATCGTCATGGGAGAATCATAATCTGATGTGGTTAGACGACTATGGTACCATGCTGATCTAATCATAATGTAGTTGTCATACCGGGATGAACTAATTAGAACGAGATTTATTGATTAGGTATTACCGTACTGGGTTTCTCGGACTGAGGAAGAATCATATCAGTGTTTTTTGTACCAGGTTTTATAGTATTGAATATTTCAAGACTTAGGAAGAATCTTACTAAGTTTCATCATACTCATGGTTTGAAGTGGTGTAGATTTATCTCTATCAGGGAGAATTAGATTAAAAAAAATGAGACTATGAAATTGGACTCTATGTTTCTTAACATAAGTCTAGGAATTTCTAACATTCCTTCTAGTTAAGAAATTGAAGAATTGTGTTACACTTGCATACACTTTTTGAATTAAAAATAAGAGAAGGTAACATGAGTTGTTACAAAAGAAATTGTATGGCCATATTGTGCTAAGAGGGTGCACATGAACTAGTGGGATTGTTTAATAGTTCTACACAAGTGTAATGGAATATCCTACTCATTGTAATCCAAGTATTTTTTTTCTAGTGGATTGTATGATATTGGATTACTTCCAATAATACCAAGTACGTAGTTATTCTTATTAAATACAGAACCTTATAAATAACTATGTTCTTATGGATGTGTGTTTGTTTTGTTTTCAGTAGGTAATTGAATATTTAATAAGAGGAAAATGTGGTTTCAACTGAAAGGGAACATAAAATAAAAAGATTATCATTGATTCACCCCCTCTCCCTCTCAGAGATAGATTACACTGACTGGGAACTTTCAAGTGGTATTAGAGCCACATGTTTTTTTCGCCATTCTTTACTGATGGAGAAATTGAACTATGTCAAAAGTAAAGGAATTACATTATTTTATGGAAATAATTATAATATCTAGAAATATGGAATGCTACCACATCTTAGGTATATCAGTTATGATGTTCTTGAAGTTGAAACATTTGGGTTTCCCCCTATTGATAATACATCTCCACTTACACCTGTTGAAAAGTTGTTTCTTGAGAATGATGGAGAGGCAAAGAATGCTATATTATCATCACTTTTTGAAATCTAATTCTTGAGAGTTAATGGTGGTGGCACAAACCAATGTATATTGGACAAATTGGAAAACATATACGAAGACAATACAAAAGTCAAGAAGGAAAAAATTCAAATCTAGAGGTTAAAGTATGAAGACATGAATATCAGTGAAAATGAATCTATTGGGGATTTATTTACTAGGGTTAGTGAAATTGTAAGTACTCTTAGATTCCTTGGTGAATATCTGTATGCAACTATAGTTTTTAAAAAAATATCGATAATCCTACCTAACAAATTTGATACAAAAGTTTCTTCATTAGATGATAGAGACCTTAAGACATTATCTCTTGATGACTTGCATAGCACTATTATTACTTATGAAATGGTAAGAGAGAAATCTATGAAGAGAAAGAAAAAAATAGATTGAGGGATATCTTTCAAGGCTATGAAGAAGTAGAATTATAAAAAGATTCGAATTTAAGAAGAATAAGGTGATTTCGATTCTAAAAATGAGGTATGCAAAAGTCTGAATGATATTTTATCATTTTTTATAGGAATGTGAAAAAGGGAACATGGAAATACAAAGGGAAACTTAACTTAATGTGTTTTGAATGTGGAGGAATTGGTCAATTTGAGGCTAATTTTCCTCAAAGAAAAAATGAATATGATAGTGATAAAGAATAAAGAAAGACAAGAATATCGTGGGATAAACATAGTGATAAAGGAAAGTTAGGGAAATAAAATAAATTATTCAATTACGTAAGAAGAAGTTTCTTATATAAAAATGAACAATAAGAAGGAAGTGACATTGAATCCAAAAATTCAATTTATTATGGTATTGAAAATACTTTCAATGAAATAGTGAATGATAAAGAATACTAAATAAACAGTTTTTTAGAAGAATAAGAATAAACTAAACTTGAAATTCACTTGAAAGAAGAGTTGAAGGAATGTTTAAGAAATATTAGAAGACTTGAAAATAAAAAAAAAATTGGAAGATGAATGTTATTTGGTGTACAATAAAGAAGGTTTTAAAGACAAACCCGTTAAAGAGATTAATGATTTAAAAATGTCTCTTCAAGATTATAATAATCATAATGAGCATATGAAAGTGAAGCTGAAGGAAAAAAGAAAGAGTTAGGAGTTGTTCAAAAAAACTCTCATAAGATGAATTGAGAAACACAGGTTTCAAAAATTCTATTACTGAGGCTGATGAATGTTCTTGACAAGAGAATCCGAATAAGGTTAAAAAAATTACCCTCATAGGGTGATAAGAAGAATGCTGGGAAAGTTGTTTATGTGGCCAATACCAAAAATGTTGGAAACTCTAAAGTCTTAGGAAAACCTAAGTCTGAAAATGTTTTGAAGCAATTTGAATCTAGGATGGTTTCAAATACTTCTAAATATAATAAATTATAAGATAATAAGAATAACCATGTTGATAACAAAAAGTTTGGTGGCTTAGGAAAGAAAGTGGCTAAGAAACATATTCATGATTCTAATCAGTATAGAAGTTTTAGAGGAAAATACTCTTTCTATGGGTATTAATGGTATAGTGGTGGATTTGGAAATACAACAAGTATGTGTTGGTTTAACCAACAACATTACTATTATCCCATAGGTTATTAAATGGAAGATTGAGGGGGAGTCAATCTACTAAAATAAATAAGAATGAAAATGTTTTTGAAAAGAAGTTTGAAAAGAATGAAATGAAGATTGAAAATAGGTTATAGACCCTAGAAACTATCTGTGAGAGATGTGAACAACCTGGAAATATTAAAATAGTATTTCTTGTTTTGTTTCCAGATAAACAAAAGTTTTTTAGTTCTTAGAATCTAAACGTGAAGAAAGAAATGAAATAAGAAAAAGCTCATGTTGTTGAAACTGTATTAAAATCCACAAAAGTAGAATAACCATGGATACCTAATAGTGGGTGTTCTTCAAACATGACATAAGAATTGAAATTGTTGAAGGATGTGAAATTTTTTAAGGAAGGAACTGTGAAATTTGGAAATAATGAATCATTGAAAATAAAAGGTGTTGGATCAGCCACCATAGGGAATGAAAAGGTGAAATCTAAGAAAACATTGTATATTTATGGACTAAATCACAATCTGATAAGTGTTTCACAATTGGGTTATGAGGGTAACAAAGTTATCTTCATGAAAGTTGGGTTTGTTGTGAAAAGTGAGAAAGATGTAAATATTTTTGCAAGAGGCCAACGTACAGAAGGGAATTTTTTTCAGGTTGGTAATACGCAAAACTCTTATTACATGATCATAGTGGAAGAGAATCAGTTTTGGAATAAAAGGCTTGGACACATGTGTTAAAGAAACATGAGATATCTATCTAAAAGATATTGTGTTTGAGATATCCCTAATTTTTCAAGAAGAATAGATTCGTGTTTCACTATATATGAGAAAGGAAAGATTGTGAATGTTGTGCATAAAAAATTGATATTTGTTAAAAGAAACCCCTAGAGCTGATACATTCTGATATATGTGGGCCAATGAGAAAATAATAAACAAATGAAGATAAGTAATTCATCAATTTAATTGATGGTATTACTCACATTACCAATTTCATGTATATGAAACACAATCAGATGCTTTGAAAATTCTTAATTGTTTCAAAAGGAAAGCTGAGAAAGAATGTGAGTATCTAGTGAAGAAGTTGGGAACTGATAATGGTGGTGAGTATATAAGTGAATAATTTTAAGTCTATCTTGAGAAGCATGGAATTTAGCATGAATATATTTCCCCATATACACCCCAACAAAATGGGGTTTCTGAAAGAAAGAACAACATCTTAGTGGAAATGGGAAGAACCATGTTACATGAACATGGCCTTTATCATTACTTTTGGAGGAAAGCTATGAGTAATACTGTTTAAATTCAAAATCGGTGTTTCTATAGGACACAATCAGATAAGACTCCATATGAATTATTTTATGGTATTACTCAAAGTCTGAAGCATGTTAGAGTGTTCAGGATTCCGTGATTATAACTAAGAAAGTTGGAAACGATGGTAAATTTGAGTATAAAGGTAAAGATGTAATCTTTCTTGGATATGCTTCAGAAGGAAGAGGTTATATATGCTTTAAAAAATAATCAAAGATAATTTTGATTCTATTTATGTAAAGGTTATCAAAAGAAGTGGGAAATAAGAACCTACTAAATATGAAGAAGAAGTTGAGAAAGTTGAAGAAAATAATTCTAATAGGAATACAAACAAGTGTATATCTTCTCAAGAAGAAGAATCAAACTCAGCCATTTCTAGTGATGAGGAAGATAATTGAAAGTCTAATACTAATACGCGGAAATAGGTGGGAGCTAAGAATATAATCGTTGATCAACATGAAAAGGTTTAAACTATAAAATAATAAAATCCATTACACATACTTCATTATATTCAAAAGTGGAACCAAATTATGTGAAATAAGATTTTTAGAATCCCGAATGGGTTCAAACCATGAATAAAGAATTGAATCAAATTTAAAAGAAAAATACAAGGGAAATTGTACCCAATCCTAAAAACAAAAACATTATTGGCATAAAATGTGTTTTCTGGAAAAAACTGAATGAATAAGGTGAAGTTTTCATAGACAAATAAATATTGGTTTATAAAGGTTATTCTTATATTGAATGAATTTATTTCAATTAAAACTTTTCTCTAGTGGAGAGATTGAAAACTATAAGAAGCTTTCTTTCTATTGTTGCACAATGAGGCTACATGATTTTTTAAATGGATTTCAAATCTGCATTCTTAAATGGTGATATTTAAAAGAATTTTATATTGTAAAATCTTTTGGATTTATCATTGGGAAAGATGATAGTTATGTATGCAGTTTGAAGATATCCTTGTATGGGCTAACACAAGATCCAAGGGCTTGGTATTATAAATTGGATAGCTTCTTAAGGAACATGAACTTCAAGAAATGAAGAGTGGATAAAAATATGTATATGATATAAATTCAATATTTTTCCCTCATCGTTGTAGTTTATATTGATGATATTATCTTTACTAGGAATGATGAAATTAGTTGTGAAAGATTTGATGAATAGATAAAGAAGGTTTTTTCACCCATCCATCCAATGGCCCGAAGGCCTTTATTTTTTTATTGATTTTGATAATCCACCTTTCAAGGGGTGAGGTGGAACCCTTACAATTCCTGTAGGAATAAGTATTACATGGCCTGTAGGCCTTAGAGTAATTCATTGCCCGTAGGCTTCAAACATTACATATAACCCATACTAACTACTTGTAACTACTCCTCCCCAGAATCTTCATCGTGAAATAAACTCTCCACCTTTGCATGGCTATTCGGCTAGGCTATCCCATGTATGCACAGTCTTGTCCCGATGGTAGGTGAAATACCCTCTCATTCTTACAATACATGTAACTTCTTCTGTGGTGAAGGCTCCTTGATCATCCTCTTATAGAGCTTGTTCCTTGTAGGTTGTCTAGTTTTCATATGAACTTAAGGTGGCCCGAAGTCCTTGAGTGGCTTGAAGGCCTTACCGGCCTGAAGGCATGGGTATCCTGAAGGCCTTAAATGACTTGGGGGCCAAATTAGTGGCACGGAGGCCCAAACGGGGGAAACTTTCTAGCTACTATAGTTCTAAAAAGTGACTGCTACAGTTTCCGCTACAGTATTGCATAGTACCTAGAATAGTACTATTACAATACCTTCTATAGTGCTGCTACAGTGCTGTTACAATAACCCAGAAATTATGCCTCTGCCTGGATTTTATCTCGGTTCACCTGGATGAACTTAAGGGTCATCACCAACCGGGATAAGGCTCATGTGAAAGAAGGTTTTTGAAATTTCTATTTGTGGTGAAATTAAATACTTTCTTAGGTTACAAATCATGCAAAAGAAAGAATACATTTTTCTTTCCCAAAAAAAGTATGCTAAGGAACTTCTCAATAATTTTGGCACAAAAAAAATCAAAACCTATCTCTATATAAATTTTAGCGGGAACAAAGCTAAGTAAATATGGTGAAGGAAATGAAGTTTATCAAAAAGAGTATCGTAAGCTGATTGGAAGTTCGAGGTATTTGACAGCCTCAAGACCTGACATTGTTTATATTGTAACCTTATGTACAATATTTCAGAGTGCTCTTAAAGAATCACATATTATTGCAAGAAAAAAGAATTATCAGATACATCAATGGCACAACAGAATTCAGAATCAAGTATTTCATCTCAAATAGTATTGACTTATTTGGGTATTCAGATACACATTGGGTAGAAAATGTTGATGATAGAAGATCCACAGCTGGTGGAGTGTTCTTTATGGGAAGGAATTGTGTTATTTGGAATTCAAAGAAATGGAATTCAGTATATATTAGTATGTTTGAAGTTGAGTATATTATTACCACTCAATCCACTACTCAACTTATGTGGATGAAGATAAAATTGGAAGATTTTCTTGTTTAAGTGAAGTTACCCTTGATCTTGGGGTGTGATAATCAAAGCACAATCAATCTCACAATAAATCTAGTTCAACATTCTTGTTTGAAGCATATTTATATCAAATATAATTTCATCAAAGAGAATGTGGAGAATAATTAATTAAATATTGAGTATTTTTCAACATGAGAACAAGTGGTTGTAATTTTCACAAAACCCTTACTGAAGGAATCATTCTCAAAATTAAGGTTGAACATGGGTGTGTAACCTCTTTCTCTTAAAGGATATGATATGGTGTTCTGTCTCCTCTTTTTTATTACCTTAGGATTTTTGTTTCAAGGGAGGGAATTTTAATATTTCATAAATCTATTTTTTTAAAACATAGAGTAGTGGGTAAGTAGTGAATTCAGAATGATTTAGTGTGTGACTATTCTAATTGGTTATTGGAGTGGTTGTAGGAAAGAATTTTTTTTCAAGAAGGGTAAATAAGAATTGTGGAGGGAAAAGAAATAGGAAGTCATAATCAATGCTTTTAGATAGCACGATTTTTCTGTTAATGATTCTTTTTTCCTACAAGGAGTTTGATCATATCGCCTTAGAATTATTGAAAATTAATTCATTTCTTGAGGATACAAAGTTCAGTGATTTATAAAAACTTAGTTGAAAAAAAATCCAAAGGGGGAGATTGTTATGACCCAACTAATGAAGAATGTGATGGTTTTCATGTGTTGCCTTTTATTTTCTAAAAAGGTTTGAAGAAATAAAATAACCTCTATTTTTTTCCAAAATTGTAATGAGGTTTGGTTTCCAAATTAATCATAAACTACTTTTTGAAGGAATCAGGGTCTATATTCTAAAGAATAAAAACCTATTTTTCGAGCGAATTGGAACCCATTTTTTAATGGAATCAGAACATATTTTTTGATGCAATTGGAAAACATTTTTTAAAGGAATCAGAATATGATTTTTGAGAGAATTGGAATCTGATTTTTAGAAGAATCAAATACTAATTTTTAGAATAATCAGAATCTGATTTTCAGAAGAACCGAAGACTGGTATTCAAAAGATTTGGAGCCTGATTTCCAAAAGAATAAGATTCTTATGTTTTGAAGAATTGGAGCCTTATTTTTAAAACAATTAGAGCCTAGTTTTCATAAGAATCAGAGAATGGTTTTCAGATAAATTGGAGCCTTATTTTCAGAAGAATTGGAGCATGATTTTCAGATGCATTGTAGTCAATATGACAACGATTTTCTAAATGTGACGATTCATTTCTAATGTGTATTTTTCATATATCATGAGTTAAAGTGAGGACTTGTGATTCAATATTGATGTAAGAAAGGAGGAATTGAGATATAGTGAAACTGATGGCTGATTGAAAGTGACACTGATGAATGTAGTGCTGATAGAAAAGCAGTGTCGATGGAAGAGCAGTACCGATAATGAAAGCGGTGTCGAGAAGAGTGATACCGATGTGAAAGTGGTTCTGAGGAAATGTGATTCTAATAGGGGTGGTGTCGATGATGCAAGTGGTACTGATGGATGATGGAAAATTGATACTGATGGTCAATGAAATGTGATGTTGAGGAAGAAAAGTGATGATAAAAGAAGGTGTTGATGAAAGGAGTGAACAAGGGAAAGGTGATGATGAGAGAAAGGCTATCCAGCATCTGGTTGATTGTAATCGGAAAGAATTCTACTGAAGAAGATCAGAACCAGAGTTGATTGTATCTTGAAAGACTCTTGCTCTGGTTAGTCATTAAATTCCTTCATCAAGTGGGTCAAGTGAAGTGAAGAAGAAGCGTGTCTTTCCCAAGTGGGTCAAGAGAAGTGAAGAAGAAGTAAGCTTTTTGTTAAGTTGGTCAAGATAAGTGAAGAAGAAGTGTGTTGTCTCAAGGTGGTCAAGAGAGAATATAAATAGATGGATATTTCTAAATGTTTTGTTTAGGGGGAGTTGAACCTTCAAATACAATATTCTAATTCAAATTAGTTCTAAAGAATCAGATTGAGAAATCATCATGGGAGAATCAGAATCAGATGTTTGGACCCTTATTTTCTTGATGATCATAAGTAGTCTCAGCAATTGGAGTCTGAAGAAGAAGTAATTGTAACATCCCAAGTAATTAATGAATAAATATATATTTTTATCTATGTCTATTAATGAATTATATAGTGTTTTAGAGGCTTAGAATGAAAATAAATACAATCTTATGCATGGAATACACTAATATTCTTAAAAGATTGTTTTACTGCCTTTTGATGGAAAACCCTTTTTAAATATATCTTTTGACAATTTTATAAGCTATGTTTGTCAAAATAAACTTATTATTTATGATTGGGACATCAAAATTTACTTTGTGTGAATTTTTTGTATTTTTCCGATAAAGTTCATTTTTTAATGAATAGTGAAAAATGTTGTATTTTAATTCAAAACCTCTTTTAAATATAATTTATTTATATGATTAGATTATCTTTTGAATTGGTTTTAAAGTTAAATTAGAATATATTTTTACCATTTAATCCAATGGTGGTCATTGTAATCAATTTTACTTTGAAATTGGACTTAAACTAGTGTCAATCTTTTGATGCTTATTGTTTCATAAAAACACGCTATTTGTCATGACAACGGGAATTAATTATTAAATTAATTAATGCAACTTACATGTTTTTAATTTTGTAAAATAGACATCATTTTTGAATTCAGAATATCAAATATATCTTTGGGTGAAGTTTTGGTATCTTTCTGAAAAACTTCAATTTTTTTATGAATAGTTAAACCACCAAGTGGTAGTTAAAGAAACTGATTTTTCGTTTAAATGAAACTTTGCCACTTCTGTGATTTGATTTTCAAAAATCTGACATACATGGTTTTCATTAAGAAGTAAAATGTGGTTCAATGAGATTAAAATAATTTTTTGGTAAATAGTAACTTTTATGTTCTTAATCTCGATTAGTGGTAATTAGTGTAGTTCAAAGGTAAAAATAATGTTTTAATAATATGAGATGAGCTTGACACATGTCCTACCCTCATTGTATGTGTCATGGCCGACCAAGAAAATCCATGGGTCAACTTGGGGACCCCATGGAGCCACTTTGGTTGGGAAATGACATAAATAACTTTTTATTTAATGTTAAAGTAAAAATGACAAAAACATGAAATGTTTTACTAAAACAATTTTTTACATGGGGTTATACAAGTCATATTTTAGACTATAAATAGTCATTGGAAAGCTAAAACGATTTCCTACATCATAGTATTTTTTTTATAATTTTTAGACATTAAATAAATTAAATTATTTATGACATCATGATGATGCATCGATGACCTCATTATTTAACGATTTAAATAAAATGGAGAGATAATGTAATATCTAAGACCTACACATGTCCAAAACCTATTGTATGAGTGGATTTAGAACCCTTATCACCTTATCCTCGAATTATATCAATGTGGGACCTCTTAAATCCGAATACCATTTTAAAATAAAGTGACTTTTCTTTACTTTCCAAGAGTGCCCCTCCTCTCCTCTTATAAAAGGCCCCCACCTCTACCTCTTTACCCACACTCCCAAAGCCTTTGGCTCGGCCACCCCTGCCCATTTTGTCTCTAAACATCCCTATCTTACTCCTTGAAGCCTCACTTTGGGCAGAAGTATTCCCAAGGAAGCCTTTGAGCTCAAACCAAAGGGAGTTACCCGATTTTAAGGTAATGTCTTCACTTGAGTCCGTTTGTTTTATTTTGCTTCTCCAACCCCCTAAACTCTTTTTATTAATTTCTTTTGTAACAACTCCAGTATCTTCAATATACTAGGATATTTTTATAAGAAGGATTCGCGCTACACTTACACACACCTACATCTAATGGTTAAAGAACATACTGTTTCCGTGGATGGTGAATTTATGCCTCCCGAAACGATGATTGTTCAACATTCTTTTAACACCTTAAAAGGTCGCCATTAAGATGTAACTATATTTATATATGATATATAATATGTTTATGTTTTCCTTAATCTTCTTTATTTTTCATTTTGGGCATACCTTTATGGTTTCCATTATGGGTGAACGCGATATCTTCATTTAAGGAAGGGCGGACTACCGCCCCCTCAAAGTGATTTGATTCATTAAATACCATATGTGGGACGTACAAAGGATGGAACTATGATATTATATATGATATTATACTGGAATTATAATATACCTTTATATCATTATGATTCCATTCTATAAAATACGAAATATAAATGAAAGTAGCGTTCATGCGTACGTACGACTTACCGTCTCCATGAACGGTGCATTTCATTTCTTACCTCTAAATGATTATGTAATATTATAAATGAATGCATGTACTGGATATATGTGACATATATGATATCTACATCATGAATACCATTCTGGATATAATGGATACATGAACAACTTGTAATTATAAAGGGCTTATTTTTTACTCAAGTACCAATGATCGTTAAAACGACCGTTATTAACTTAAATAATTACATAGTGTTCATGACATGGAAATAAGTGATATAAAAGGAATAATGAACATGAAAAAGGTTCTTAAACAAGTATAAATTAACACAAGTTTATTATTCAGGAGATTAAAGAACGATCGCGTCAAGTCGGACCCGAGGTATGGGACTTCGTCTCAATATCCTTTCATTGAGGCATATTTTGTTTTATACACAACCTTCTTTTATATGGTGTATAAACCCCTTTGACTTTTACGTTTATTCAAAAGGAATATTTTTTATACGAAGCGTTTACTAAACGACAAAAGGGAATGTTTTTGTTGTACGTATGCGGCGACAACGACTTCTCCGCCGCCATGACCATTATTTGAGTTTCGGCTTCCTCTACAAGCCATACCTTTTTTAAAAAAGAAAAAAATAAATACCATGTTTTACTTTTCTTTTATTTTGGTATTGAAAATTGTTTTCATAATGTTTTTATATCAATGTATTGTATTGATATCTTGTTATTGAAAGGTGGAAATGTTATGTTTCCTTTATGCATATTTTATGTGATACGATTATGTTGAGGTTCTTGGGAATTATTATGAAGACAGGTGGTTCCGTGATAAACTAAGGGCGGGTGATCCCGATATAGCTCTCCAATGCATTGGGTAACGTGAAGGAGTGAAACGTTAAGGTTTCTCTGAAGAGATTTAGGGAATATACTGTGATGGGTATTCCAAACGTAACCAAGAGGGTTACTCCCTACGTAAGAATGTTATGAATGCCTCAAGTTACCTTTATGTCTTATGATTTCTATGATTTATTCATGATTTGATGAGGTATGTTAAAGTGCTTATGTTTTATGGGTAAAGTATGATTTCATTCTTATGTATATATGTACTCATGTTTCCTTTCCATATTTTTATATCCCTTACTGAGATTTTTATGCTCATCCCAAGTTTTTTTTTTGAAATGTTTTTCACAGGTCAAGGTAATGGTGCATGATATGATGATAGTGTCAAGGAAGTGTCAAGAAAGAATCCATGTTTTATTTTAAATATGTTTCAATTGATGGGAAAGAAGAATACTATCTTTATGTAACCACTTTGTTTATATGTGGAATGTAATTAAAGTTTTATGATCTAATTCTCTAAAACTCTAAACCCGAAAAGATCCTTAATGTGTAATATTGTAATAACTCAAGATTAAGTAAGGTTTAAGGCTAGGTCCTTATAGTTGGTATCAAAGGTCGGTTTAGATAACTTTAGGAGTTAGAATTCTATTAAATGATTATCCGAAAATATTTTTTTATGGTCAAATTGAAGTGATATAGTATTTGAAGATTACCATGTTGCTTCATCTAAGACATGTTTGTTCAGAATGGTTTTCCGTAGAGGAAACAGGGAAGCAGTGCTAGGAAGGCATGTAGAAGGAAATAACCTTCTGAATCAGCATCCTGAGATGGTCGGAATTGGAACTGAACAGTTTGTTGCAGTAATGGCGCAGTTGACTCAAGTGATAAATGGTGGTGGTATCCATGCACGAGATCAGCCAGATCAACCGCAGAGGAACATGTCAGTGGTGGAACATTTCATGAGGCAATATCCCCCATCATTCATAGGATCATCTGACCCTGTGATAGCTGAAGGGTGGATTAAAGCACTGGAGAAGATTTTTGATGTCATGGGGTGTTCAGACAATCAAAAGGTTAGTCTTGCTATTTACTGTTTGGAGGGTGAAGCAGATCAGTGGTGGTCTATGGTTAAAAATATCAGGGACGCTGATGAGATTGATGCTCTCGACTGGGATGAATTCAAAGGTATGTTTCTTGAAAAGTATTTTCCTAAGGATGTTCGACTTAGGATGGAAAACAAATTCTTGGAATTGAGGCAAGAGTAAGACTTAGTGGCTACCTATGAAGAAAGGTTCACTCGATTGGCAAGGTATGCTCAAAATTTTATCCGAGACCTTGATAGTAAAATCAATCATTTTTACTTAGGATTAAAGCCAAAATATCGAAGGGAATTAGCTTCTCGTGAGTTTAAAAGTTATGAAAATCTTGTTCGATGTACTGAGAAGGTGGAAATGGAGTTTGCCGATGACCAAGTGTTCTATAACAGCCAACAGAAGAAGAGACCGAGGTGGCGGGAGAAAGGTAATAATTATTCAAAAAAGTCTCATGGTAAGAAAACTAAGTTTCCAGTTTGTGATAAATGTGGAAAAAGGCATGCTGGGGAATGTCTTCTAAATTCTGGAAAGTGTTACCGATATGGTAAGATGGGACATAAGGCTCGTGATTGCACTGAAAAGGATCAAGGTGAAGGTAAGACCAAATTTGATTTACAGTTAGTGAAATGTTATAAGTGCAATGAGATGGGTCACTATGCAAAAGAGTGTCCGAAAAAGATCTTGAGTGATGGGAAGCAGTTAGACTACAAGCAGAAAGGGGTGGTGAAATCCTTTGCAACTACTTCAGCAGATGTCGGGCCATCAAATGAAGTTGTATTAGGTACTTTGTTTGTTTTTTCAGATTATGCCAGTGTGTTGTTTGATTCGGGGTCTACACATTCTTTCATCTCTGAAACCTTTTCTAGTAAAATGGGAATACCATCTCAAGAAATGACTCTGGAACTTTTGGTAAAAACACCTGGGGGAAATGTTGAGGCAAAAAGAATTTATAAGAATCTTCCTATCCTTATATGTGGAAAGAACCTACTTGCAAACCTTATTGTTCTACCTCTAGTAGAGTTTGATGTTATCCTGGGTATGGATTGGCTCTCTATTTACCAAGCTAAGATTGACTGTAGAGCTAAAGAAGTTTCTTTTCAGAAAGACTTTCAGTTTGTACACAAGAATGAACCCATACTTTTGATAACATATCAAGAGGCCGAGAAACTTGTAAAAGATGGAAATGAATGTTACCTTGAACACATCGTTGAAAATAAAGGAATTGTTCATATTAATGATGTGCCAGTGGTAAATGAGTATCCTAATGTTTTTCCTGATGAGTTGCCTGGAATAATACCAGATCGGGAAGTTGAGTTTACCATTGACTTAGTTCCTGATGCTAAGAAAATTTCAAAACCCCCTTATCGAATGGCTCAAATTGAACTTTTAGAGTTGAAGGAGAAATTGAAAGATTTATTAGAGAAAGGTTTCATTCGACCCAGCACATCACCATGGGTGATCCTATTTTATTTGTTAAAAAGAAAGATGGTTCAATGAGACTTTGCATTGATTATAGAGCCTTGAATGACATCACTTTTAAGAACAAATATCCTTTACCTCATATCGATGATTTGTTTGATCAGCTCTAGGGAGCTCAGTATTTTTCAAAGATTGACTTGAGATCGGGGTACCATCAGCTGAAGGTAAAGGAAGCAGACGTTCCGAAGACTGCATTTCATATAATATATGGCCATTATGAATTTTTAGTAATGCCTTTTGGGCTAACCAATGCACCTGCTTTATTCATGGACTTAATGAATAGAATTTTCCATGAGTTCTTGGATAATTTTGTGGTGGTTTTCATTGATGATATTTTGGTGTTTTCAAAAAGTAAAGAGGAGCATGAAAGGCATTTAAGGGTTATCTTGAAAACCTTAAAATAAAAGAAATTGTATGGGAAATTCAGCAAGTGTGAGTTTTGGTTGCAAAAAAATTCTTTTCTTGGTCATATTGTTTCTAAAGATGGGATAACTGTTGATCCTGCAAAAACAAAGGTTGTTGAAGAATGGCCAAGACCCACAAATGTAACAGAGATTCGTAGTTTCCATGGTTTGGCAGGCTATTACCGAAGGTTTGTTAGAAATTTTTCACAGTTATCTAGTCCAATGACTAAGATTACTCGGAAGGGTGTTAAGTTTATCTGGACAAAAGAATGTGATGATTGTTTTCAGGAACTGAAAAGAAGATTGGTGAATGCTCCAGTTTTGGTACTACCTTCCAGGAATGGTGAGTTTGTTATATACAGTGATGCTTCATTGAAAGGACTTGGTTGCGTCCTAATGCAGAATGATCAGGAAATTGCTTGTGCTTCACGACAGTTGAAAACTCATGAGGTAAATTACCCTACACATGATTTGGAATTAGCTGCTGTTGTTTTTGCTTTAAAAATTTGGAGGCATCATTTGTATGGAGTAAAGTGTGAAATATATACCGATCACAAAAGTATAAAGTATATATTCACTCAGAAAGAGTTAAACATGAGACAGAGGAGATGGATGGAATTAATCAAGGATTATGATTATATAATTCATTACCATCTGGGAAAAGCTAATAAAGTGGCTGATGCTTTGAGTCGAAAAAGTAATGCTTCATTAGCAATGTTGCATTTGGAACGTGATCCTTTGGTTAAGGATTTGATGAACTTTGGCATAGAAGTTGTTGGTGCAGGATGTTCTTCTGTTTTGTTTCAGGTATCAGTGAAATCTTCTCTATCAGACAGAATCAAGCAAGCACAGAAGCAAGACAGTGAGTTGCAGAAAAAGGTAGAGCTGGTTTAGAAAGGTAAGTTGCCTGAATTCAACATTGATAATGATTGTGTTTTGAGATTTGGGAAGTGATTGTGTGTGCCTTGTGATTCACAGTTGAAGAGAGAGTTGTTATGTGAATCTCATAGTTCTCCGTTTTTAGTTCATCCTGGCAGTACTAAGATGTACAGAGATCTGCGGGAGTATTACTGGTGGGATGGAATGAAAAGAGATATTGTTGATTTTACTGTGAAGTGTTTGACATGTCAACAGGTTAAAGCAGAGTGGCAATTACCAAAAGGGGTGCTTCAGCCTTTACCAGTTCCAGAGTGGAATGGGAGAATATATCCATGGACTTTGTTGTGGGATTACCAAAGACATCTCGAGGTAATAATGCAATCTGGGTTATTGTTGATCGCTTGACCAAATCTGCTCATTTCCTTGCTGTACGAGATAATTTTTCCCTGGATCAAATTTCCTGTTTGTGTCTTAAAGAGATGGTCAGGTTACATGGATTTCCTCTCTCCATTGTATCTGACCGCGATCCCAGGTTCACTTCTAACTTTTGGAAAGGCCTTCAGAAGTCGTTGAGTACTGAATTAAATTTTAGTACAGCTTTTCATCCTCAATCAGATGGGCAGTCAGAAAGAACAATTCAGACCTTGGAGGATATGCTACGAGCTTGTTCTATGGATTATCAGGGAAGTTGGGACCAACATCTTTCTTTGGTTGAATTTTCATATAATAATAGTTTTCATTCCAGTATACAGATGGCACCATTTCAGGCATTATATGGGAAGCGGTGTCGAACTCCATCTTTCTAGGATGAAGTGGGTGAAAGGAAGCTGATGGGACCAGAATTGGTAGAAGAGTTGGCAGAAAAAGTTCAGCTGATACAGAAACACATGAGAACAGCTCAGAGTAGGTAGAAGAGTTATGCAGACAACAGGAGGAAGGATCTCTCTTTTGAGGTAGGTGATCATGTTTTTTTCAAAGTATCACCATGGAAAAGTGTGATGCGATTTGGTAAGAAAGGAAAGTTGAGACCAAGTTTCATTGGACCATATGAAATTATGGAGAGATTTGGATCCGTTGCAAACCGAGTGGCTTTACCTCCGAGTTTATCTCAGGTACACAATGTTTTTCACGTTTCTATGTTGAGAAAGTATATGCCAGATCCATCTCATGTTTTGAGTCCAGAGGTAGTTCAGATGGAAGAGAACCTATCTTATGAGGAACAACCGGTCCAGATTCTTGACCACAGGGAGAAAGTGTTACGAAATAAGGTGATTAATCAGGTAAAGGTTTTGTGGAAAAACCACATGATGGAAGAGGCAACATGGGAATCTGAAAATGCAATGAGGGATAAGTACCCTCATTTATTCGATAAGTAAATAAATTGCGGGGACGCAATTTTCTAAAGGGGGGAAGGATGTAACATCCCAAGTAAGTAATGAATAAATAGATATTTTTATCTATGTCTATTAATTAATTAGATAGTGTTTTAGAGGCTTAAAATGAAAATAAATACAATCTTATGCATGGAATACACTAATATTCTTAAAAGATTGTTTTACTGCCTTTTGTTGGCAAACCATTTTTAAATCTATCTTTTGACAATTTTATAAGCTATTTTTTTCAAAATAAACTTATTATTTATGATTGGGACATCAAAATTTACTTTGTGTGAATTTTTTGTATTTTTCCGATAAAGTTCATTTTTTAATGAATAGTGAAAAATGTTTTATTTTAATTCAAAACCACTTTTTAATATAATTTATTTATATGATTAGATTATCTTTTGAATTGGTTTTAAAGTGAAATTATAATATATTTTTACCATTTAATCCAATGGTGGTCATTGGAATCAATTTTACTTTGAAATTGGACTTAAACTAGTGTCAATCTTTTGATACTTATTATTTCATAAAAACATGCTATTTGTCATGACAGCGGGAATTAATTATTAAATTAATTAATGCAACTTACATGTTTTGAATTTTGTAAAATAGACATCATTTTTGAATTCGGAATATCAAATATAGCTTAGGGTGAAGTTTTGGTATCTTTCTGAAAAACTTCAATTTTTTGATGAATAGTTAAACCACTAAGTGGTAGTTACAGAAACTGATTTTTCATTTAAATGAAACTTTTCCACTTATGTGATTTGATTTTCAAAAATCCAACATACATGGTTGTCATTAAGAATTAAAATGTGGTTCAATGAGATTAAAATAATTTTTTGGTAAATAGTAACTTTTATGTTCTTAATCGCGATTAGTGGTAATTAGTGTAGTTTAAGGTAAAAATAATGTTTTAATAATATGAGATGAGCTTGACACATGTCCTACCCTCATTGGATGTGTCATAGCCGACCAAGACAATCCATGGATCAACTTGGGGACCCCATGGAGCCACTTTGTTTGGGAAATGACATAAATAACTTTTTATTTAATGTTAAAGTAAAAATGACACAAACATGAAATGTTTTACTAAAACAATTTTTACATGGGGTTATACAAGTCATATTTTTGACTATAAATAGTCATTGGAAATATAAAAAGATTTCCTAAATCATAGTATTTTTTATAATTTTTATAAATTCAATAAATTAAATTATTTATGACCTCATGATGATGCAGCGATGACCTCATTATTTAACGATTTAAATAAAATGGAAAGATAATGTAATATCTAAGACCTACACATGTCCAAAACCTATTGGATGAGTGGATTTAGAACCCTTATCACCTTATACTCTAATTATATCAATGCGAGACCTCTTAAATCCGAATACCATTTTAAAATAAAGTGACTTTTCTTTACTTTCCAAGAGTGTCCCTCCTCTCCTCTTATAAAAGGCCCCCACCTCTACCTCCTTACCCACACTCCCAAAGCCTTTGGCTCGTCCAAACCCTGCCCATTTTGTCTCTCCACATCCCTCTCTTACTCCTTGAAGCCTCACATTGGGCAGAAGTCTTCCCAAGGAAGCCTTTGAGCTCAAACCAAAGGGAGTTACCCGATTTTAAGGTAATGTCTTCACTTGAGTCCGTTTGTTTTATTTTGCTTCTCCAACACCCTAAACTCTTTTTATTCATTTCTTTTGTAACAACTCCAGTATCTTCAATATACTAGGATGTTGTTATAATAATTATTCTAGCTACACTTACACACACCTACATTTAATGGTTAAAGAACATACTATTTCCGTGGATGGTGAATTTATGCCTCCTGAAACAATGATTGTTCAACATTATTTTAACACCTTCAAAGGTGGCCATTAAAATGTCACTATATTTATATATGATATATAATATGTTTATGTTTTCCTTAATCTTTTGTATTTTCTATTTTGGGCATACCTTTATGGTTTCCATTATGGGTGAACGCGATATCTTCATTTAAGAAAGTGCGGACTACCGCCCCCTCAAAGTGATTTGATTCGTTAAATACCATATGTGGGATGTATAAAGGATGGAACTATGATATTATATATGATATTATACTGGAATTATAATATACCTTTATATAATTATGATTCCATTCTATAAAATACGAAATAGAAATGAAAGTAGCGTTCATGCGTACGTACGGCTTACCGTCTCCATGAACGGTGCATTTCATTTCTTACCTCTAAATGATTATGTAATATTATAAATGCATGCATGTACTGGATATATATGACATATATGATATCTATATCAAGAATACCATTCTGGATATAATGGATACATGAACAACGTGTAATTATAAAGGGATTATTTTTGACTCAAGTACCAATGATCGTTAAAACGACCGTTATTAACTTAAATAATTACATAGTGTTCATGACATGGAAATAAGTGATATAAAAGGAATAATGAACTTGAAAAAGTTTCTTAAACAAGTATAAATTAACTCAAGTTTATTATTCAGGAGATTAAATAACGACCGAGTCAAGTCGGACCTGAGGTATGGGACTTCGTCTCAATCTCCTTTCATTGAGGCATATTTTGTTTTATACACAACCTTCTTTTATACGGTGTATAAACCCCTTTGACTTTTACGTTTATTCAAAAGGAATATTTTTTATACGAAGCGTTTAATGAACGACAAAAGGGAATGTTTTTGTCGTACGTATGCGGCGACAATGACTTCTCTGCCGCCGTGACCATTATTTGAGTTTCAGCTTCCCCTACAAGCCATACCTTTTTTAAAAAAGAAAAAAATAAATACCATGTTTTAATTTTCTTTTATTTTGGTATTGAAAATTGTTTTCATAATGTTTTTATATCAATGTGTTGTATTAATATCTTTTGATTGAAAGGTGGAAATGTTATGTTTCCTTTATGCATGTTTTATGTGATACGATTATGTTGAGGTTCATGGGCATTATTATGAAGACGGGTGGTTCCGTGATAAACTAAGGGTGGGTGAGCCCGATATAGCTCTCCAATGCATTGGGTAATGCGAAGGAGTGAAACGTTAAGGTTTCTCCGAAGATATTTAGGTAATATACTGTGATGGGTATTCCAAACGTAACCAAGAGGGTTACTCCCTACGTAAGAATGTTATGAATGCCTCAAGTTACCTTTATGTCTTATGATTTCTATGATTTATTCATGATTTGATGAGGTATGTTAAAGTGCTTATGTTTTATGGGTGAAGTATGATTTCATTCTTATGTATATATGTACCCATGTTTCCTTTCCATATTTTTATATCCCTTACTAGGCTTTTTATGCTCATCCCATGTTTTTTTTTGAAATGTTTTTCACAGGTCAAGGGAAAGGTACATGATATGATGATAGTGTCAAGGAAGTGTCAAGAAAGAATCCATGTTTTATTTTAAATATGTTTCCATTGATGGGAAAGAAGAATACTATCTTTATGTAACCACTTTGTTTATATGTGGAATGTAATTCAAGTTTTATGATCTAATTCTCTAAAACTCTAAACCTGAAAAGATCCTCAATGTGTAATCTTGTAATAACTCAAGATTAAGTAAGGTTTAAGGCTAGGGACTTATAGTAATAGAGGTTTAAGAAGCTTCAACAAGAATCTAGAAGAGTTGAAAATGTCAAAATTGCTCTGATATTTCAGAAAAAATAATGATTAGAGAGAATTTAGGTGAGTGGGAAATCACTTTAGGATTCTCACCTAACCCATTTTGGGTCACCTATAAAATGAGACAAAGTACATTTTACTTGGTGATGTCTAATAGCGGATTACTATTCATTACAGAAGAGAGAGAGTCTCGAAAGGCTTAGTGAGAGAAAGTGATATCAGTTATCTTGTATTGAATATATTTCAGTGGGGAGAATGATGTGTTTGGATGACTATGGTACCACGCTGATGTAATTGGAACATGGTTTTCATACCGGGCTGAACTAGTCTGAATGAGATTTTTGTACCGGGTATCACCGTACTGGGTTTCTCAGACCGAGGAAAAATCGAAATGGGGTTTTTCATACTGGGTTTTACCATATTAAAAATTTTCTAACTGAGGAAGAATCATAATGAGTTTCAGTATACTCTGGGTTTGTAGTGGTGCTGATTCAGATGTATTAATGAGAATTGGATTTAGAAAAACTGGACTGGGAAATTAGACTCTATGTTTCTTAACATAAGTTCAAGAAGATTTTACCTTTCTTCTAGGTAAGGAATTGAAGAATTGTCTTACACTTGCATACACTTGTTGAATTGAAAAAAGTGCAGGTAATGTGAGTTTTTACAGAAGAAGTTGTATGACCCTATTGTACACAGAGGGTGCACATGCACTAGTGGGATTGTTTCATAGTTCTACATGAGTGTAATGGTATATCCTACTCATTGTATTCCAAGGATTTTTTTTCTAGTGGATTATATGGTTTTGGATTACTTCCAACCATACCAAGGACGTAGAAATTCTTATTGAATAGTGAACCATTTAAATACCTATGATCCCCTGGATGTGTGTTTGTTTTGTTTTCATCAGGTAATTGAATCTTTAACAGGAGGATAAGGTTGTTTCAACTGAAAGGAAACATAAAAGAAAAATAGTATCACTGATTCACCCCTCCCCCTCTCAGTGATACATTACACTAACTTGACACTTTCATTTGGGAGCATGTATATCATCTCCAAAACTTCCACCTACCTTGGGATCATCAAAGACCCAATGATTTATAAATATAATAGAAAAAAACTATATAAACTCCATATACAGGTCTAGAGGAATTTATATCACTACCATTTATCCTACCAAGGGATTTAATCTTCCTCAGGATGGGAGAAGTATCATATGAAGTATATTTATCATTCCTTTTAATGCATTATATATCCTCTCCATTAGAGACATGCTCATAATAATTCAATGGTATCTCCTTGTGAGTCACAATCTGTAAGCCACTTCCTTAGAAATAGGGTAGAGGAAATGTTAAACCCTAAATGGGTTGTAAGCCTAAATGGCCTTCCTAGAAGGGGAGGGATATCGAGGAGTCTTAATTATCCCTTTATGAATATCTATAGGACAATATAACTCCATATAATTTACTGAAAGATGATGACATGATTAATTCTACTCAGTTTTATTCTATTAATTTTAACAATACTAATTTGTATATGACAATAATAATCTATATGAATAGGATAAAGAGGTTCCAGTCCATCATGAATATTTCATTGAGCTATGTGGTGTGGGTTTCCATACCTGAAATAAAATATAGGCTCATAATATGAAACCCAAAACATTCAACTAAACCTTATGTGACATGTTTCAGCTAAAGATAAAAGGAATAGAGCAATGTTGTCTTAGAAACTCCCTAAATAAACTAATTCACCACCCATTAAGTATATATTGAAATGATAAAAATATAATATAGAAGAATTGAAACAACTTAATGTTAAGTTGATCAGGGTTAATATTCCCAATAAACAAAATCCCATGGTGCGAACTGATGTAAGACTTTAAATGGGATTTCTACATCTAGAAATATCCACTACACCAACTAGGGTAGGTTCTGGTCATACTACCAGTTTTTGATCCATACCTCTAGTTTATATGATTATGATATCTACTTACTATAAATATTTCCCTCTGATGTGACATTAAGCATCATCACTTCAAACAAATTAACCTAAACCCATGAAAAATAGATTGTAATAGAAAATATAGGAAAGTAGGCCACATCAGGCCTCACACACTATCAATAATAAATATTCCAATCAATTATTAATGTAGATAGCTTTATTTGAATCTATCCATTCCCTTATCATATAGATGGAATATATAATGTTAAATCACACTATTTTACAACTATAGATAAAACCTCACTCATAATGGGTTGAAAAAAATCCTCCTCCACCCAATTTTGGAAGTCCTACTTTCTCGGTCTTCAATGACATTGGAAATATGGAAAAATACTAGATTCATTTTATGTCTATCTATATCTCCATTATGGGAAATCTTAGGTAGTAATAAGAATATAAATTCATATTTTTCATACAAAAATTAAAGGGATTGACCTTTTTCATGTATAATAATCTCCCCACTAGGTCAATTGAAAATTAGGAAGATCTATATCACTAATTTTTATATTAATTAATCTCCACATTGAAGAATAAAACAATCAATAACCTGTAAAATTTTTAAAAAAGTGATAATGAAAGAGTAATAGATTTTAATATCATATGAAGGGGTCTTACATATTCCCTATAAATAAATCTTCTATAGGAATATCTAGTATAACTATGTGTGTAAAAATTATGTAATGAGCTGCGAACACCACTTATCACATAAAAATTTCCTGGAAGGTTTAGAGAATTGACTTTAATATCCTAATGTATGGAGGATCCTCTCCATCATAGTAGGTATAATTCTTGGCCAATATCATCCAATTAGGTAAGGAAAATAGGTATGGTTGAAGAAGTGACTATCACACTCAACCTAGTGTCAGTAATGACCCCTGCTTCAAAATTTACTCAATATCATGAAACTCCTATCCCTGAATGGTCCAAATTGAAATAACACCCTCAGTAGGAAGGGAAGAAGGACTAGGGCTATATGAGTTTTGATGATATAAAAAATAAGGATTCCTCTTTCAAGATGGGGAAAGTTCCAAGATACTTTATTGAATCTCTGGAAAACAATCTGCTCAAATTTCTAGAAATTAGGAAACAGTTGGCAGTTGATCTCAATGACCTCTCTAATTATTGTCCCTATCACCAGATATTTGGACATAATATCCAAGACTACTTTATATTAAAGGATATATCCTAGAAGATGGTTGAATCTAAAAATTTCAAACTTGGAAAATCACAAGAATAGATAGCTTGTATCTTCACCATTTGACTAGAAGAAGAGGGAAAACGTCAATAAGTACTAATAAAAGGTTCATATAATTTTGATGATTGGATGACCTAAAAAATAGTCGATCAAGCACATTCCATACTCTAGTGAAAATTGAAGTGGAAATCGTGACCTAATTTCTCTAAAAACAATAAAAAAATTGGAATCTCAATCTTCCAAAATAATTCATTCTCAAAAAATGAAGGACAAGGAACATGAAAAAGAATAAGATCTTGGAACAAAACCTAAGTCAATTAAAAAATTATAAGAATTATTTCCCTAAATATTGGGTGGATGGGAACTTCCCCACCAAACAGAACCCACATTAGAGGAGTATGAGTCTTATGACTTTGACAGTGTCTTATACTTTAATAACCCTTTCTATGATAAAGGGATCTTAGGTAAATTTGAACACACCTACCCAAATTGAGTATAGTGAGAAATAAGCCACGAATGTTGAAGGATCCTTGGAAGAAGGGGTCGACAAGGATATTTACATGCAAGAATAATCATGGTATAGGCCATATATACAATTGATACTCACAAATATGAACTTCATTTTGATCAACATGACCATCAATGAAATTAAATATCATTCAGAGCTTGGTCACATCCCATTATAATAGAAGACCGGTTGGAAGACTCACCTCCTACATGTCACCATCATCAAGATATAGAAATATCAGTTCAATATGTATCACAAATGGAGAAATCTTAAAATATTATCCTAAATTAATTAGCATGAAATACAAAATCCTCTAAGACTCAAATCAAAGATCATATCCATAGTTGTAATTGAAGGTACTTGGATTAGAAGTATGTCATCCTAAAGTAATCGATTGTACACCCAAAAAATCCTAAATACCATTAATCTATAAAAAGACCCTCTAGAAGAGTTTATCATGAATATTTAAAGCCTTTAGAAATTTGAAGTGTAATTTAACATAACATAGGTGTATCAGGTAGATGTTGATCCAATTAAATCCCACATAGTTTCCTCATTCACAAAATATGATTAAAAAGATGTTATACATGGGAACATTAGACCCCTATATTTAATTGGAATGCTTAATGATACCTATTTTCATTGAGAACATATGGAAAAAATCCCCATAATTAACCTTATCCCTCTATTAACCCTTCAAAAATTGGTTTTTTAATTAAAATAAATTTTCCCCTTATAAATTGACCATTCATGGGAATGATAATATTAAAAAAACCCTTCACGGGGATCATGTTGAAAGCCCATTTTGGGGGACTTATCAACCCCGTGTTTGGGGTCATATGTTAGGATACAAAATTAAATATTTTTGGGAATACCACGAATTCACATGTAATTTGTGGTACCATCATCATATTAATAATGCTGGAAATATAATGTTAATGGGAAATTTGGAGTGTTATAGAGTGATGGATTCCCATTCGATGCTTACATGGATGAGTATATAGAAGCATCCTACTATAAAAGGAAAGTAAAGAAACTATATATAAATGATATTAATAATAATGTTACCTCAAATTTCATAAAAAACACTCCCCTAAATCTATAGAGTATACTTAGTGATGATTACATGTTTCCCATTAACCAAATAGAGGCATCGATACTGAACCTAGGAAGCTATCATGTTAGATAGGTTCCATACAACTAGGGTATAAGTTCGGATAATTTTAAGATATTTTTTATATCACCAATAGAAAAAAGAAACCTTTTGAAATTTAGGAATTCCCCAAATAATTATGATCCCCAACCATACATGGGAGCATGGGGATTAACCATGAGAAATTCCCTATAAATGACATCTTTCCTAATAATAATACCTCTATGTCATCCCCCAAATATCTGAAGGGTAGCTTCCATTCTCTCCTAAGTGATGATACTTCCCCTAATATGTCCATAGTGGAATACTTCCTAGGATCTGAATAGGAAAAAATGCACCATGTTCCTGATGTATACAACCTTATTTTTTTCTCAGTGGCCAGTTTATGTTTTTCTATTGGTAATGAAAATTTCCCTCATAATTTAGCAGTTGTGGATTCTTGAGAAATAAGAATAAAAGGAGGATCTCAAAGACACTTCTCTAACATTTAAGGAAGGTGTCTAAACCATAATAAAAGATCTCAATTGAGTAAAATTTAGCATAGTTGAAGATTTATAAACAACTTTGGTTACCCCCTCCATGAATTTTGATGAATATGATAAATATATATCCTTTAAGAAATAAAATTAGTATTTTTACACTTATAATTATACTGAGATGCCTGGGATAGAACCTGAGGTGGACACCCACCATCTTGGGCTACCATAGGATCACCATGATTATAAGTATGAAGTGATAAGAATGTATCTAACCCTCACTAATAGAGTAGAGGTTAATGTTTAGAATCTTATAAATTCCAAATTTGTCTAGGAATTATAATATTTAAAATGTTTGGCTAGTATTTTCATGATTTAGAAAAAAGGGTAAAATATAGGTTTTAATTGATTTTAGAGAGATTAACCGGTATTATAAGAATTATTTCCATGTCCTGATCACAGATCAATTGATTGATGCGGAAACTAACTTCCAAAACATTACCTTTATAGATGAATACTATAGCTATAACCAAATTTAGATCAACCATGAAAATAAGGAGGTTATCATTTTTAGATCTCCCCAATTGGTTTACTAATATTTCATAATTCCCTACGAATTGAAGAATATTGGAAACACCTGCCAATTTTACGTGCATCATATATTGAATCCCATCTTGGGAGAGATATTGGAATAGCATTCTGATGATATTGTGATAAAATACCTCTAATTATATGATCATTTTAATGATCTTGATATGATATTTAGTAATCTATGGAAAGAAAATATTGAAATAAATCCCATCAAGTGTTCCTTTGAGGATACATAGAAAAAATCATCAATTTTGTGGTATTCCATCATGGTATCGTGGTTGATCCTAAGAAAATATGGTCAATTTTTAATATAACAATATTGTGAAACCTCAAAGAGTTGAGGGGATTACAAGGGAAAATTTCTTATATCACATGCTTCATTTCCAATTTGTCTATAAAATGTCTACCCTTTACAATGTTGATGTATAAGGGAATACCCTATAAGTTGGATGAATATTTCTAGTAATCCTTCGATAGACTTAAGCATTATGTTTTGAAACTACATGCCCTGATTCCTCCTATTAAAGGAAAACTACTCATTATTTATGTGGCAACTCAATACCAATCATTTTTTTCACTTTTTTACTACAATAATGATGCATCAAAATAAAAAATATTGTACTATATTAGTAGGAATATGCTCAATGATGAGACCAAATATTCTAACATCGAGAAGAGTATCCTTCGGTTTATTTATGTAGTAAAGAAACATAGGCATTATTTTCAACGTCATGAATTTTTTTTGGTGTCTCACATCAACCCGCTAAAGTATATCCTCAAACACTTAATGTTAATAGGGTGACTAGAATGGTTGTTCTTCAATTTAAAATAATTTTATATATAGTTTACACTTAAAAAATAAATCAATGGTATGACATTGGTATATTTCTTTCATGCCATCCACTCCTAGAAAACACACCAAAAGATAGAGATCTCCCCAATGAAGAAAAAATTTCTATTAAAAATTCCCTTAAATATGGGAGATGAACTTTTATGGATATTCTAAGATACCTATATGAAAAATAATGGATGATCTGAAGGAAAATTAGGCTGGCCATAGAATTGTGTTTATCTCCCCATTTAAGGAGTTCCTGCCATATTGATTTCTTCTTTCATGGGGTTTCAACAATAATGAGGTAGAGTTTCAAGCCCTCATAATTTTCTTGGAGTTAACCCTTCAATTTTCAATGGCATTCCTATATATTGAAGGTAATTTAGAGGTGGTAATTAAGCAATTAACTAGAGTATGTTCCATAAAAAATGAGTAGTTGATCCTTTTGATTGATTATGTTCATAAACTAATGGCATAATTACCATATGATATAACTTTTTTCCATGTCCTAAATTATAAAATGATTGCATGAATACATTATCATACACTATTGTAGTCCCATCAGATTTAGACCAAGAAGAAATGATTATTCACAACATGAATCACTAGGTTATCTTTATATTCATTATATATATCATGGAAGAGATCAATGAGATTAAATTTTCCTTAGTGTATAATGAGATGGTATCCTAATCAATTTATTCTTCTAGTGGATGGATGTCCCCCATAATGGAATATCTGTGAAGAAGGATATTTCTATTAGATTGATCCAAGAAAGAATAGATTCAGTAATAAGGGAGAAATTTTATTCTCTAAGATGGTCCAAATACATAGGAAATCCTCTAAAAATGAGATTTTATTGGAGTCCTCCTTATATTTATTAAATGATTAAGAATCCTTACCATAAAAAAAGTGCATCACACTAGAGTATGTGGAATGTATTGATCAAGATCAAATATCCCTCATCAAATTGGGTTTATTGGATATTTATTGTAAATAATTTCACATAATTATGTTGAATTCACCATGAAATGTCATGCCTGTCAAATACAGACCAATTTTATTAATCAACCTCCAGAGACATTACATAACACTAGATATTCATGACTATTTTAAATGTAGTAAATGGACGGAATGGGGATAGATTATTTGGATATAGCTATGTAGTTCAATTAAAACCTTATTGAAACATAATTCTTCTCCAAATGGGTTGAGGCTATACCCCTCAAGGAAGTCAAAGAAAGCCCTATTATCATCTTTTTTAAGTCAAATATCATTACCACATCTATTATCGCTACATGATATAAATAAAAAAGGAAAAAATTTATGTTATTTCAAGTTGAAAGTACTATATCAACAATATGACATCCATTCCAACCATACCTCCCACTACCATGCACCATAAAATGTGTAGATAGAGGATTTTAATAAGACTCAATGTAATATCCTTCAAAAGATAGTGGATAGAAATAATAAATCTTAATCTGAAAAGATCATTCATCCCTTATAGTATTATTTCAGTATAACCTTTATTTCCACATAATCAACCCCATATTCGATCTTATTTGGAACATAAGTGGTTTTACCTATAAAAATTCAACTTCCCTCATTCCATATCAATATTTTCAACCAGTTTTATAAATATGAGAAAACTAAAAAATAGATGAATTAATTGGTTTGTCTTGGTGAAAATAGATTATTCACACTATTCAACCTATAAATTTATTGAAATTGGGTTACATGATCCTTTAATAATAAATTTTACCTCCATTAATTTCTCTAGGGAGAGCTCATATTGTCTCTTATAACTCCAATGATACTTGGAAATAAGCCTAAAAATTTAGAGCCGAAGTGGGAGGGACCCTATGTCATAGATTAGTGTTACCCAAATAGGGAATTTTCCTTGATCACTATCGATGAAGAGAAAATCACGCCTTCTACTAATGAAATATTTATCAAGAAGTACTTTTCCCAATCTCACATCATTGATATAGATCCTAGATATATGAATTTAAACTGCATAGTATCTCAACCTCACATTATGATGTTGAAGTATGTGGTCATCATCCCCACTAAATAATGTTAAACTATGAGGTAAAAGTCCATCCTACATGACTCTAAAATTACCAGAGTGTCAAAATCCCAATTATCTCTTTCTACCCTACATGGGAGCTCGATCTATGTATAATTATCTATCACATAATACAACCATGTCGTAGAGTTTCAATTACACCATATTCCTTACATATGAGTCAAATATATGCAAGGAAAATTTCACACATGAAATGCCTATGGCTTGATTACTATACTTATAGGATACATAGTGACTTCATGGTCCCTTATTTTAAGAGAAACCAAAAATTTTGTCAATGAAAAATGCTCGCACCCCAATGTAAGAGCCTGGTATTTAGAGGAAGTTATACTTACAAATAACTATGTGTGTATTAATTTCTACCATAATTGGATATATAGTGATTCATAGAGTCCTTGAAATTGGTCCATCCCTAGAAATCTAGAATTACTACACCTTGTATTGGTTCCTGACTAAATCATTTTTCAATCATGATTGTTCTTGTCCTTTCTCAGTAATATAATACATTTATTTTATTTCTCATGTGAGTCAAATCCATGAAAAACTATAAATGTGAAAATCCCCCATTATGTGTATGATCTAGATCTATACAGTATTATTTGGGATGACTTCCCTCTTTTATGAACATATGCTTGTAAAATACCTTATTTACCTATATACAAGCCTGATCTATATAGAGTTTCATAATACAAATTAAGTATGGATTTATTCTTATACTAACAAGATATATAGTGACATTCAAATCTCTATTTGGAACCTAGTAACAGACCTTGTTAGTATTTCTTTCAGTGATCATGTCATTATTCATCCATGTCAAGTCCCTTGTAATCACTTGATGGCAGAGTATAGTTACTTAACCCCTTTTCCTCAGTACCTAATCCATATATGTGTAGAGGATTTATAATAACTATATGTTCATTGATTCCTATTTTTTCGGGATATTTGGTAATGTTTGGGGTCCCTACCATGGGACAAGCTATAGGTCCTCCCCCAATACCAAACATCCTTTCTTTGACATGAGGTTCTGGTAACCCTAAGTAGAAAAGTACCCCACCATATACATGTCATCCCACATGGAACTATTTTGACCATCCTATAATACCTAAAAATAAATAGTAAAACCTACTCCATGCAGTGTAATTATCTCACTAATGATCTTGACTTGTGCAAGAATTCTTTGAATATGGGTTCTAACCCAATATTATCTTGTTCCCCAAAAAATATTACTACTTATGGAGTGAAAAAAATAAATATCCCCCATATTTTCAATCTCTCCTTCATTGTGAACTCTTAGGAAACATTTACGGTCCCTTATCCACCTATAGTTTCTCACACCGAGCATGTATCAGGTGATCTTAGAAGTTCTGGTGGAACCATAATTGGGGTATACCATATTTGAGTGACGGTGAATCATGCATCCTGCTTATTAGTAAGTCCTGACTCTTCATGCATGATCCAGAACCATGGGAGATATTCTAATTCATTTTTACACATTCAAAATCAAATTCCCCCATTACCTGTATATGAGTTAGATCTATATTGAGAGTTATCTTCTATGAACCAATTGTTTCTTTATTCATATTCTATCAGTATATATTGCAATTATTTTATCCCTTATCACATTAATAGACAAAAGTTTCATATATTAATAATTACCCTACTATTGTTTGGTTTCTCATTCACATCAAGACTTCCTATGGGTTATATATAAGTCAATTCCACATGGAATTAAAATATTCAGTACAATATCTTGTAGTATAACATTAAACCATAGAATTCTTGAGTCTTTATCACATGAAATTAAACTAAAAAACATATAAAAAATACATGGGTCTTGATTTATGATTGGTTCACAATATGTAGTGATTTCTAGATCATATATTCTATACCCTATCCTAAATAATAATACTTCTTTATTCTTTATAAATGATATTAAAGACCAAAAAATGGTAATATCAAGTCCAGAATATTTTCATTGCCTATTTTAAATATCCATTTCCATAAAACATAATTTCTTTTTTGATTTCCACATATTTTCAAAATATCTCATCGATATCAAAAACGATCATATTTGAATCCAAGGTACACTTATATTGGAAATTAATACATTCCCCAATACATCTCTACACATGCACCCCCATTTTGGTTTATCAAACAAAATAATCATGACTGAAGGAAGATACCTATTATCTATGTATGCCCTGAAATCATCTCAATGTAACACATAATCTAAACATAGTTAGTGTTCATACCTTTTGTACCCATCCCTTATCATTAATATTGATCAAATAACCTCAACTTGTGACTTATATAATCATCATTATTACCTTTTAAAGAGTTTTTGGGGTTTCATTAGTTCTTGATCCCCATTAAAATATTTATCCCCCCATAATCATACTACATTCCAAATATCATGACCCTAAATTATGTACACACCCCTGAGATGATCCATGTTGGTAATGATTCCATTCACACCATGTTTTTACCTCACTTGTACTGCACAAATGGTCTCACTCTTGGTTATTCTCAAAAATTTTGGTATAATTTATATGACCTTAAACTCTAGACTAAAATTGGTTCAACTTATATGACCTTAAACATCTATTTAAAGAAACAAAAAACATTTCATGTTGAAAACATGTAAAGGTTTGTCTGAGAAAAAGTCAATCCTTTACGTGTTAAGCTTATCACTTTCATGGATTATGAAAAAGTAATAGGTTAAATCGAAAAAGGCACAAATACTATAGGGAAAACTATATAACTGTATAAAAAGATGATTTCTCCCCACTATATCAACTAATACAAGTATAAGTTAGAGCAAGGATGTATCTTATTCCTCAATATTTATAATGTGTTTAGTATATAGATATGTAACTTTCAGGGCACCAAAAACCTTCTTGAATACCCTTCTTCAAAAAACTACTTCATTCCAAAAGTTTTCAGTCCTCACATACCTTTCATTATTATTATTAATGAGTATACTCAACTCTAAGTGACACTTTTGTTTGTCTATACATGAATGCCAAAGTATATCTCTGTATATGAGACCCCATTTTGGACTATTAACTAGAAGCATCTCACCCAAGGGGAGAGACATATATTCTATGTATTCCCTGGAAACATCACACTAGAACCCATAACATGAACATAGTCCATAGTTATCCTTTTTATACCAATATTGTCTCATTATCCTTAGTTAAAACTCCTCGAGATATGATTTACACAATCCATAAGACAACTAATAAAGTTGGTATGATATCCTCTTCATTATTCCTCCATGTACCATACTAGTTCCTAGGGAAAGAATATAACATTTAAAATTTTGAACCTTTATCTCTCTTAATGTGATCATAAACCACACAACAAATTAGTTTTAGAATAATAAACATAAGATATGTGCATTATTCTATAATTTTTTCTACATCCCTGACATTGGTGTCTCATTAACAATTGGTTTTATTCTCCCATGTTACCATGTAAGCTACCTAATACTTAGTAGAAGATATATATATATATATATATATAGTTGGTGACATCATATAATATCTATATAAACCTAAATTTCAATAACACTTGGTAACCGATTTTGGACCTTAAAAACTAGTATTCATTGGTTCAACATACGTATCCTTAAACTACCAATGGAAAAAAAACAATGATCACTAGGTTGAAAACCCAAAAAGGAAGGCTTTGGAAAAGAATTAAAATCTCTTTTCTTTAGAGGCATGCCTTGCTTGATTTAGAAAAAATTGAGCATGATACACAGAACTTATTAGTTTGAAAACTTATAACGGGATACCTAAGAAAAATACAAGTTATTTCCCTCTAGTATTCCACTTATAAGGAATGGGAAAATGTAAAGCAGGAAATAAAAGTCACAAAGATTGTGGTCCCACCCTATGTTCCTATTAAAATTCATGTTATACTCATCAATTACCTTTAATTTGAAAATAGATAGACCATTCTTTTAAGTCAAGACTTTAAATACCTAAGTGGAATTACTAAAGGTATAAATTTATGTTACTCAAGTAACTTTAATCATTGAAACTCTTATTCCAATTTTCCATCTTTCATGATCATAATTAGGTTGATTTGACCCAATCATTCATCCAAATGAGCCACCTAAGTGTTATGGTGATGAATTTCTGTCTATGCCTAACCATGAGTCACACACATGAGGATATAATTTTTGAATATATTTCTTGAGATTCATATTTGACTTATTTCATTCACATTCAATTCTCAGATGGGTTTGTATTATCTCAAATTTATTATATAGAGTTTCAATGAATAAGGTAAAATGATAATTATATTGGGATAGAAATCAAGGACCCAATAAATAGTTGGGGGCACAATTTGTTACCATTCATAAAAACAAAGAAAAGATGAATCTCTAGAGGATGAAGTATCTCTTTGTAATAAGTGATACAATATAAAATACCATAGATATAAGTTTTAATTTTTTATATTTATGTTTATGAATTGTTGAAATTATGTTAAAGCCTGACCAGCTCTAAGTCTTCATCTTGTTCCTCGAAGATATCATTTTTTTGTGATAGCAATGTCATTCTTTCTCTAGGAATGGGAAGTTTTAAATAGCAGGTTGTGCTCAAATAATTTCTATTTTACACATCTAACTTTCATTGATGTCGGAACACCCAAAGGATTATTCTTCAACTTGGGATTGTTGTTCTATTATCTCTACAACATAATGATTTTTTGATTGAGCCATTGTAACTTGGAGGTTAACGAATTTTGCTGATAATCTCACCATGATAGGAATTTGTTTCTATATTTTCTCTTTTTAATTACATAAAAATATACTTTAATACATAATAGAAATAAAAGTGATCAAATCAATTATATACTATCATTATATACTTGTTACTCAGCTTATGGATTTTTTAAGGAAAGTCTTCTAGATTATTCTCTATGTTTAACCTTCATATGTACTACTAAAAAAAGGTGAAATGATAAATACATTATACCATAAGGTCTAATTATGAACCACTCAAAATAAGGGGTTGTATTTAGGAACTAGATCACTCAATTAGTTCTGAGATCAATATACACTAACAGAACATTCCCCATACCTATTGATGTTTTAGTATCCTTTATCGATTAAGATATTGGGAAAAAACTTCTTTAACTTTAATGATTTGTAAAAGCATCACCAGAATGGTCACCAGAAGTATATTAATAAAAATAATAGGAAATGAGAAACTTGAGATAGGAGTACTCATCCCATCTAACAAAATATAAACTAACATGGTTGTGGCTCACCCAACAATAGACACAATATATAATTCCCCAAGAGAAGACTCTTACATTGGTTCTTGGTAATATGCCTCCATTTCCATGGACACTGGATCCATTTTCCATCATTAAAAGAATTAGATCCTATATTAGTGAAGTAGTCCTGAAAATAACCTCAAATCCATTCAAATTATATCTATCACCATCATGTTTTGTGTTTGATGTTTGGTATAGATTATCACAGTTAAAAAATAGAGAGGGAAATAAATTCCCAAATCTAAAAGAGTATTAACCCTCTTTCATGGATGCTTTAACACATCAAGGTAGGTTTAAAAATAATTTATTAGGTCTTCAGTCACTATAAGATAGTATACCATCCTTTTATGTCTAGGATCAATGAACAAGGCATTCACATTGAAATAGAACTCGGTTCCTTCCATTATTTCCTCTTTATTCTCCATAGTTTCTATGGGTTTCCCTACTATAAGTGTAGAGACCAGATGCTCTTGGGAGGTTGAAAATCATACCACAGGATCCCCCATGACATCATTATATAGTATTGGATATTTTTGGGTAATGGTTAGCATAGAAAATTCCAAACCTTTCTGAGGATTACCATCCAACACATCCATAACAGTTTTCTCAAAAAGTCTAGATAAAATGGGTCAATGGGTAAATAAGTACCTAGAATCCAGTAACGCAATAGCATCCTCCATTGGACTCGAATCTACAGGATTAAAAAATGATGTAGTAAAATCATCAGTTGGTCTTGACACCCATAGAGTCTCGCATGTCACCACATATTTTTTTTACTTTCTTAATATGTAATAATTACACACTTTTGGGAAGTCAATACCCTCAGATAAGTGGTATTCATGTTGTTATTTATAAATATAATTTCATTAATAAGAAGTAATGAGAACAATTAAGAGGATATTATATAAAAATTTATGGTATAATACCCTCTCTCCATGTCCAAATATAGATGTATGATCATCTTTTTCACTTGCATACTCCTAGTAGTTTTCTATAGAGAGAATTCTATTGAAAAATAATTTAATTGTGGTGGTGGTGGAGGTGGGAATTCACTTTTAAAATTATCCATTAATTCCTTCATGTGTTTTTAAATTATATGAAAAAATATGTCCATGATCATTTCATGGGAAGGAGAGTACATTCTGAGCATCATTTACCTTTCACTATATTACAGTGAAGGAATATGATATTTCTCATCTTTAGCCACCTACAAGATTTTGAAGTGATGAAAATAATATTTATGGAAGGAGGAATCAAAATGGATGTATATTTCACCACTTATTTATAATAGGTTTCTTCCACTCTCAATGTCATCATCTCTATAACCAAATCTGCAGAGAAGACTCTTCCCTTAAGGGAGTGGAGTGATATATCCATTTCCCCAAGATATATCCTAACTTATTTAGGAATCTATTCAAAAGATATAAACTCTGGAAAAATTACATGCTTGAAATAGGGAAAGTATATCTCCTCTACTTTTATTTTCTCACAAGCCTCTCCAGAAGATTGAATCTTCCTCTATGTGTAACACCCCAAGATTTTATAGTATGTCTCTTCTTAAAAAAAAAATCATTTTCTTTAATAGTTTGTGTTGCACGTAACACCGAGTTCAAATGCACCATTAACTATTATAACCTAGCCATTAAAATAGAAATAGTCAATATTATTAACCACATTATATACAATATAATTTTTAACATTCATTTTGTGTGTTCTCTATGTATTATATATGAACAAATCCCATAAAACAAGTTTTTTTTTCAAAAACGTAGTTTTACCACCTTTTGATGGCGCACCAATTTTAAATCTTGTTTTTGACATATTTAAAAGTAATATTTGACAAAATAATTTTATTATTTGGAATTGGGACATCAAAATTTATGTCGGTTTTATTTTTTAATTTTGTTGGATAAATTTCATATTTTAGTGAATAGTAAAAAATATTGCATTTTAATTCAAAACCGATTTTTCATCTAATTTATTTATCTTTTTAAATTATACATTTAATTGATTTTATTGAATGATTATTTATTTTTTTAACAATTAAACCAATATATTTCATTGTAATAAATTTTAAATTGAAATTATATATAAAAACATCTCAAACATTTGAAGTTTTCACTTTAAAAACCCGCTTTTTCGTTCTACCTGTAGAATTAATTTTAAATATATTTTTCATAATTACATGAATTTAAATAGGTAAAATGGATTCCTTATTTGTAATAATAAGGTCCAAATTATTTTAAATTTTTATTTTTATTTTTTATGTGTAAAAAACTATCATGGTAAAAAAATTATTTACCATGGTATAGGTAAAGATATGACAAGGGTAAATGTAAAAAAGTTAAAATCTTATCATAACTAAAAATTAAAAAAATTAATGGTTGTATGATGTTTTTATCAACCCTAACCAGTTAAAAAAACATTAATTTAAATTATAATTCCTTGAAATTAATGCCACCTCAATGTTGTTATCATTAAATACAAAAAAAATCAATAATTTAATCACTTCAACCCACCTCTCTTCAAGTATAAATTCTAACCCTCACCTCCCCATTTCGACATAAAAATCATTTTATCTCATCAAATATATACCCAAACCTCTACTAATAACTCTCCCCATTTAAAAGTGCTTCTGGAATAACCAAAATACCAAATCCAAAGTCCTTAAGGGTCTTTCAAAGAGTTGATATTCAAGAGGTAATTTTCTCAAAGTACCTCTCTTAATTTCTTTTCTTTTTCTAGTTATCCTCCCCTAATTAATCCATAAATTAATGATAAATACTGAATCATGTATATAATGTAATGTTATATTTCTAATTTAATATCTCATATCCATTTTTTTCTCATCTCCTCTTATTTTAAGAAATGAAATTGTTGTCCAAGTCATGATAGTTAATCGACTCTGTGAATAATGTTTTTATTCTTTTTTCCATTACCGCCTTCATGGATGGTCTTAAAACTATTTTCTGGTCAAATAAGATTTTAATATTTAAATTATAACCTATTTCATATTCTATAAATGATATATTAAAAATACCTTCATGTTTTCCATATTGTAAATATATGATAACATCGTTTGTGGATGTGTGGACTACCGCCCATCAAAGTGATGTGATTCGTTAATGCTATACACGAAACATGTTAAGGATAATTTTAATAAAAATATATAACATATATGAAATATATATGATAATTTAATTATAATATAAATATGCATAATTCACTTTTCAATATTTTAATATGATAAATAAATAAAAGTAGTTTCCATGCGTACGTACGACCTATCGTCTAGATGAACAGTGAATTTCATTTCTTATCTCTAATCTTTATAGATTATTTTAAATACATATGTACACAACATATAAGATAATTAATTCATGGGTTACATTATTTAGATTACGAAATCATGATATAAGTAATATAATAATCAAATAACATGTCAAAACATACTTGATAAAAGGAGACAATTGACACTTGAAATAGTGAAATAATGAAATATTGTTAAAAAATGAGTAATAAGAAATTATAAGAAGATGATGTAAAATATTATAAACATTATTATGGTTCTATAATAAGTTATTAACACTATTTAAACTGTTATACATGAGTATAAAGGATGATCACCAAAAATTAATTGCTAGGTAAGGGTTAATTTCACAATCTCATTATTATCTGAGATTAATTATTTGTAAGTATTTATTGGAACCTATTTATCATCCATGTCCAGGTTTACTAAAAATGTTTTTAAAAGGAATATTTTATAGGTATTATGTAAGGGAGTCTTTAACTAAGAAATCATTTTAAATGTTTCTAAGATTTATTCCTCTAAATCTTTTTCATTCATGTTCTTGTTTTCAAAATGGGTTTCATGAATATATTTATAAGGACATGAAAAGATTTTAATGTTAATTTTTGAATTTATCTCAAAATTTACAATGTGGTATGGGACACTTTTATTCAAAAATATATTTTTAAATGTCTTATTTTATAAATGAGTGGATTTTGAATAAATTATTTCAATGCAAAAAGGGTATTTTTCTCTAGAAATTTTAATGGTTTTTAATAGATTATTTTCATCCATGAAAAAATCCTTTGTTGTTGGATTTTAAACTTAATTTAGGTTTATTTTTTATAAAATATACCATATTTTATTGAAGGTTTTATGATATAATTGACTATAGATATGCTATTTTTATACCATTCATGGTTTATGGTTAAAGTATTAATATTTCGTATGATAGTTTTAATATGAATGATTATGTTATGTTTCACCCTTTTTATATGAGGAATGTATTGGAATTAGTAATTAATGGGAAGGGCCCACTATAACCCCTAAATTCATTGGTAGGACTCATGAGACATGCTATTTTGGGTTTTTACCTAATTATGTATGGTCTTGGCATAAGGCCTTCGCGGTATGGTTATAATGTCTGGTATTGTGCATTCCCTCATTAAGAGATTAGTTATTGATATTACATGTTATTATTCGACCAGTATAATATCAATGTTAATATTTAAATGGAATTATATAACTTAATATTGTCATACTATTATTAATATTTTTTTTAATATGCTTGTGTTTCAGTTTTATACCTTTCCTTAAAATTGAATGCTTATTTATGATAGCTTGTACTATAGTGTTTATCCTTACCGAGCATCTTATCTCACCCATTTCTTATATTTTATTCTCCTAAGATTACAATATGTGTATTATTATTAATATCTAGGGTTAATCTAATATAATAATAGAATTATTAAATAATTATCTATGTTTTATTTTATGTTATGAATTGTAATGTAAAGTTCATGTATGTAATATATTTTCCAAGACTGCTAAACTGATCGGTCCTTTAGGATTTTATTCATTGTAATCATTACAATGTTTCAGATAATGCACTGAATTCAAGATTCTAGGGTTACAGCGTTATAGTTTCTATCAGATGAATTTTAGAAAAAACCTAGTAAATCAGATTTAGAAAACATAGATTTGGGAACAAACCCTAATATAGAATTTTAGGATTAGTATAGAAGAATATCCTAGAATTTTTTAATGTAGGGATTAAGTGGGTATTTATAGAGAATACATCCCTATATGGATTGAATAATTGTAATTGGTTCTGAAATATATGAACCTAGGAGTAACAATTTGGACAAGGTGTTTCAGTCCTAACTTGGGGTAACCTATTACATGAAAATAGGCCTTATTGTACACTTGGTTCGACACTCCTGGAGGATATGATTAGGATAATTCAAATATTCTTTATAAACCATAATGAGGGATTTAAAAAAAGGTATATACCCAAATAAACCATGTTTATGATTATGAGATTATATATGCAAAAAAAATTCAATTTATGTTATGTATTTTGAAATTACGCATTATTATTAATAACTTAATCTAGTGAATGTTGTTGTTTAGAAATGGTGTCTAGTGTAATAAATGTAAATCATATCAACACACGTAATCCATTTAGGTATTTCCCTCTTATGAAATATAATGATGCTGGTGTTGGATTTCAAACTGGTGTCAAGAAATATATAACTATACTTGGACATTTGACTCATGTTATGGACAATAACCTTACCCATATGGAGCATCCTAATCAACAATGTGGAGGAACAATTTTAGAACTCTTCATGAGACAACAACCTCCCAAATTAAATGGAACTACAAATCCATGTATAGTTGAACAATGGATCAGTTCTTTAGAGAAGATATTTCTTAATTTGGGAAGGAATGAAAGGGAAAAGGTTTTCATGGAAGTTTATCATCTCTACGAGTTGTGGATAAATGGTGGTCACTGATTCAATACATAAAAGAGAAGGATGAAATTGAATGTATGGAATGGAAGTATTTTAAGTAATTAGTTTTGGAAAAAAATTTCCCTCGTGAACAGAGACAAGATTTGAAGAGACAACTCTTGAATCTGAGACAAAATGAGGATTAAAACATTTCAATGTATAAAGAAAATTTTACAAGGTTATAAAGGCACACTTCAGACTATATATGTAACCTAAGGAGAAATATTGATCGATTCTTAGATGGGTTAAATCCATTTCTCTAAAATTCATTGGTATCCCAAGCTTTCTCATTATTCAAAGATATAATATCAAGTGCTATTGAGGAAGAGAAAGAATTTTCTATGTTTTATGACTCTAAGGGAAAGTAAGATAATAAGAGAATAGTGGAGCAAGATATGGATAAAGGGAAAAGGACAGAATTATTTTACCATATGTGATAATTGTGGGAAGAAACACCCTAGTTCGTACATGAAAGGAATGAGAGTTTTTTACAAGTGTAGAGAGAAAGGTCACCAGGATCGTGATTGTAGGGGAAAGAATGAAGTTATAAATTTGAAATGCTATAATTGTAAATAGATGGGAAATTATGAAAATTATTGTCCAGTGACTAAAGTAAATATATATCAGAAGGAAATAAATGGATCATGTTCAGGCATATGTTTTCACTACAATCGATGTGGAATAATTAATGTATTTTTGTTTTTGGATTCAAAAATTATGTTATTATATTCTATTTATAATAACCCTGATATATATAAGAATTAAACTGAAGTACTTTTCATTAAGGATTTGGAAGAATGAAATATTTTATTATGGTTTTTAAGGTGATCAAATAACATATATGTGACAATAAGAGCAACATTATGTTATTTTGGGAATTAGATATTAAGAGTGATTTGGGAAATTTAGAGATCTTATTGGACTGCTAATTTGGATATAATTATTTTGAAAAATTACTAAGGTTAGAATGTATTAATTTTAAAATTGGATATTATTGTTTAAATTTAAAATATTTCTTAAGGTTATTTTTTAAATGTTATAAAATTATATTTTCAGAAAAAGGATAACCTGCAAGTCGGGCGACAACTCGTCACATCCAGTAATTCAGCAAGACATGGACCTACAACCAAAGGGTGATAAGAGTGTATCACATACCATTTTTCTAAATGATATCTTAGTTATTATAACATGGTTTTATTTTTTGAAATAGTATGGAAGATAAATTATAAGTTCATTTTTGGAACCCTATACAATTAAGGCAAATAGAATATTTGTAAATTTTATTATCATTTAGAGAGAAAGATGAGTTTTTCATTGGATGAAACTTTAGTTTTCAAGTAAGTATATTTCATTATGTTTTTATTTTAGATATTAAATAAGTTCTCAAAAAAAAATTGAAACAAAAACATTAACCAATTTCTTTTTTAAAATGGGAAATCAATGACATTTTAACCCATCACTGATTTCTGGTATTGTGATGGTAGTCTTTCTGATGACTATGTTCTCTATAACTCCCCATCAGAATAGGGTCATTTTATTTCTCTCCCATGTCCTGGTTTATACTTCCAATAATTTTTTTCCTATTCTAAATCCTAATTTTATGTTAACCTAAGTATTTCCCTTTTCTTCTTATTAAAAAGAAGTTTTATTAACCCCATTTTTGATATTGGTTTCCCACAATGAAATTTTTAAGTATCAACCTTTGATTTATGAATTTCTATTTTAAATTTCTAGGATGAAATTTATTGAAGGAGGGGAGAATCAATAATGGAAAAATTACTTATTCTAATGGTTTTGAACCGTTGGTATAGGTCCCCAAACCATTGGTATAGCATATACTAATGGTTTGGGAAACCGTTGGGTGATTTGGCATGGAGATAGACCTATCCCAACTATTTAGGGAAAACCATTGGGAAAGACCTATCCCAATGTTTTTTCCCAAACTATTGGGATAGGTCTATCCCCATGCCAAATCACCCAATGGTTGCCCAACCCGTTGGTATAAGTATATTAAAAAAAATGTAACAGTGGAGGTTTGAACCCACAACCTCTCAGTTATATATCAAACACCTTTCCACTATCCTACAATTACCTTTGTGAATATATTTGGATATATATATGTTTTTAATTTATATATTGATTTATTTTAAGATATTAAACAAAATAATTCATAAAAAATAAGGGTACATATCCCAACGGTTCTCAAAACCATTGGTATAGGCCTTTACCAATAGTTTTGAGAATCGTTGGGATAGGTACCCACCCTTTCCCAATAGTTTGGACAAACCATTGGGAAAAGTGGCCTCAAAGGGGTAATTTCCCAACGGTTTTTCCAAACCGTTGGGAAAAGTGGCCTCAAAGTGGGATTTCCCAACGATTTGTCCAAAATGTTGGGAAAGGTTATGGATTTCCCAATGGTTTAGCCAAACCCTTGGGAAAAGTGGCCTCAAAGGGGGAATTTCCCAATGGTTTGGCTAAACCATTGGAAAATCCACCATTAGGAAATGTGTCCTCAAAGGGCGCTTTTCCCGATGATTTGGCCAAACTATTGGGAAAAGAGGCCTCAAAGGGGGTTTTCCCAATGGTTTGGCCAAAGGGTTGGGAAAGGGGACCTATACCAACGGTTCTTGCAAACCCTTGGTATAGATGCGTTGTTATAGGTCAGAATTTTAGTAGTGAATGTAACACCCCACAATTATACAATATTTATCTTCTTAAATAAATTCATTTTCTTTAATAACTTGTGTTATACGCAAAACTGAGTTCATACACACTGAGTTATATTATAACCTAGAAGTTAAAATAGAAATATTGAATAGTATTAACCATATTATATACAATATAATTTTTAACATTTATTTTGGGTGTTCTCTAGATATGATATATGAACCAATCCAATATAACAAGTATTTTTTAAAAATGAAATTTTACATCCTTTTGCTGGCACACCCATTTTAAATCTAGTTGTTGACATATTTATATGTTATATTTGAAAAAATAATTTTCTTATTTATAATTAGGATGTAAAAATTTAATTTGGTTTATTTTTTGGTGTTTTTCGGATAAATTTCACATTTTAGTAAATAGTGGAAAATACTACATTTTAATTCTAAAATGTTTTTATTATAATTTATTTATATTGTTAGATTATAATTTTAATTAATTTTAAAGTTTAATTAGATTAATATTTTATCAATAAAACCAATATAAGTCATTGTAATAAATTTAAAATTGAAATTATATATAAAAACATTTTAATATTTTGAACATTTCACTTTAAAACCTGATTTTTTCATTTTTCTATGTGGAATTAATTATAAGTATAATTTTCCAAATTATGTTAATTTAATTAGTTAAAATGTATCCCATATTTGAAATAATACTTTACAATTTATTTTATAATTACAATTTCATTTTTAGGTATAAAAAAAGTTACCATGGTAAAAAAAATAGTTTCTATTGTATAGGTAAAATTGTGACAAGGGTTGAAGTTAAAAGGTAAAATACTAACATACCTAAAAATTACAACATTTAATGGTTCTTTGAGGTTTATATCAACCCTAACCTGAATAAACAACAATAATTAAAAGTTTAATTCGTTGAAATTAATACTACCTCAATTTGGTCATCTTTAAATAAAAAATAATCAATAATGTAATCACTTGAACCCACCTCTCCTCAAGTATAAATACCACTCCTAACCCCCCCATTTATATTCACAAATACTTTTAGCTTCTTAAATCTCTTCTCAAACCTTTCTTCCTCACTCTCCCCAATTCCAAGTTCTTCTATAATCACTAAAATAGAAAATCCAATGTCTATAAGGGTCTTTCAAAGAGGTGATATTCAAGAGGTAATTTTCTCAAATTACATCTCTTAATTTATTTTATTTTTATACTTTCTCCTCACCTAATTCATATATAAATGAATGATAACTATAGAATAATTTATATACTGGAATTTTTTGTTTCTAATTCAATATCTCATATCCATGTCTTTTATCATCTCCACTTATTCAAATAAATGAAATTGTTGTCCAAGTTAAGCCGGTTAATCGACTCTATGAATAATGTTTTTGTTCTTTTTTTATTACCCCCTTCATTATTGGTATTAAAACTATTTTCTAGTGAAATAATATTTTAATATTAAAATTATAACCTATTTCATTTTTTGTAAATTTTATATTAAACATACTCTCATGTTTTTTATACTGAGGATATATGATAACATCGTTTGTGGAAGTGCGGACTATCACCCCCTCAAGGCATTGAGATTTGTTCACTCTATACATGGAATGTATTAAGGATAATTTAAATAAAAATATTCAACATATATGAAATATATATGATACTAGAATTTTAATATACATATTTAACATTCCATGTTCAATATTTTAATATGATAATGAAATGAAAGTAACGTTCATGCGTTTGTATGACCTAATGTCTCCATGTACAGTGCATTTCATTTCTTATCTCCAAACAATATAGATTTTTCTAAATACATATGTACTCAATATATAATATAATTAATTAATGGTTTACATTCTGGATATTATGAAATCATGATCTAAGTAATAGAATAATCAAATAATAAGTCAAAACATACTTGAGAAAATAGGCAATTAACAACCGAAATAGTGAAATAATGAAAGATTGTTTACAAAAGGTTAATGATATATTATAGGTAGATTATATAAAATATTATAAACATGATTATGGTTCAATAATAAGTTAGTAACACTCTTTAAAACATTATATAGGAGGTTAAAATATGATAACCCAAAAGGAATCACCAAGTAAGGGTTAATTTCTTAATCTCATTATTATGTGAGATTGGTTATTCGTAAGTTTTTATTGAGAAAAATTAATCATCCATGTACCTGTTTAAATATTTTTTCAAAATTAATATTTTAATGTTCTTATATAAGTGATTGTTTAACTAATACATCCTTTTTAATGATTCCATGATTTATTCCTCTAAATATTTCTCATTCATGTTCATGTTTTCAAAATGGGTTTCATGGATTTATTTATAAGGACATGGATATTTTTAAATGTTAATTTTAAAATTTATCTCAAAGATTTCAAAGTGTTATGGAAATCAGTGATTCAAAAATATATTTTTATATGTATTCTTTTATAAATTCATGGATTTTTAATAAATTATTTCAAATAAAAGTGGTATGTTTCTCAAGAAATCTTAATGGGTTTTAAAAGATTATTTTCATCTATGTCAACAACCTTTTTTGGATTTTAGGATTAATTGAGGTTGAATGTTTATATGATACACCATATTATATTTAAGTGTTTGTGATATATTTGACTGTGGATGTTCTATTTTTATACCATTCATGGTTTATAGTTAAAGTATTAACATTTCGCATGCCAGTTTTAATTCAAATGTTTATGTTATTTTTCAACCTTTTCATAAGAGGAGTGCATTAGACTTAGTAAGTGATGGGAGGGGCCCACTATAGCCCCTTGATGTATCAGTAGGTATCATGTGACAATCTAGTTTGGGTTTTTAGCTACATACTTATGGTCTTGGAATGATGCCTTGACAGTACGGTTATGATGCCTGACATTATATATTCCCTCATTATAAGATTAGTTAATGATATTAAATGTGATTATTCAAATAGTATAATATCCATGTGAATGTTTAATTGGAATTATTTTATTTTTTATTACTATATTATGCTGAAGATTATGTTTAAAAGGATTTTATTTCATTTTTATACCTTTCCTTAGAAATTTATGCTTATTTATGACAGCTTCTGTTATATTATTTATCTTTATTGAGCATCTGATCTCACCCCTTTATTATGTTTTATTTTCCCAAGATGCCAATATGTGTATTATGATTGATATGAAGGGTTAATCTATGATTAAAATGGAATTATCAAAGTATTATCTATGTTGCATTTTATGTTATGATTTTTAATGTAAATTTCATGTATGTAATCTATTTTCCAATACATATAAACTAATCTTTCCTTAAGGATTTGATTACTTGTAATCATTCCAATGTATTAAAATAATGCACCTACACTGATCTTCTGGGGTTGGGGTGTCAAACTAATCATCACATTACTTCTAAACATTAGGTAAGGCCACCATTATAGGGATGTATAATGATGATGGTGCCACTGTTGTTGAGGGGGATATGTCCAAACACCTTGTTGTTTTATTGGAATCTCCAAGGTTGGATACTTGGAATGAGTCACTTTTGGGGAATCAATGCCTGAACTGGAGTCCTGTTTTTCTTCCCTAAGACAGCCCAAGATCCCCACTCCTGGATCTGGTGCTTAAAACATGTTGTATTGTTTTTATAAAAAATTAAACTGAGGAATATACAATCTTTTACATGCTTAAAGATATTTTTGTCTTAGGATCTAGAGGATTAGGAAAAACCATACAACACATCAGATTTATAAAAATTCTACAATGTCAAAATGGATTTACTTGATCTAGTTCCTTAATTTAAACCAAACACCATCGATCATCTACTCATCACTAAACATGTGAAAAATATTTTTAAAATGTTGGGTGAGAAAAAATAATTATCAATAAGGGGTTTTAAAATAAAGATGAAAACATTTTATTTTAAAAATATTTAAAATATCTTTCTAAAATAATAACTTTTTTGTAAAAAATTATTGTTTGATATAATAAATATTCACACAAATAATATATTAGGGTTTTAAAATTAATATAGGACATAATTTTCAAAATTTATCCTTGAAATCATTATATCTTTTTTCAATAATATACTGAATTTTACTTTTAAAATAATGTACAATTATAGAATATAATGATACTTGAAAAAAAAGAGAAATCCATGGGTCCACTATAAGTATTAAAAAAAATTCTTGAAAAAAATTCCTCTTTAATGTCTTGGTTTTAGTCCCCATTCCACATTATCACAATAAATACCCAAGTGTTATAACTTTAAATAAAATATTTTTAAGAAACTTGAATTTCTCAATATTAAACCAATAAATATAATTTTAAAAAATTAATAAATTATTTTCAAAGAGTAAAATAATTCCACATCCCTTAAACATTAACAAAATATGCTTTGAGTAAATCATCATTCTTTCTTAAAGATGACGTGAAATCTAATATTTTTATGTAGTATTTGTAAATAATTCTTATAATGAAATAAATAATTTTTTGAAAACATCTTTCATAAAATTACACAATGTCATTGAAATCAATAGTTCAGGACCAAACCTATAATCAAGAATTATAATTATTGAGATAATAGGACGTTTTCCACATAAAATGATAACTTTAAAATCAACATTGAATTTAGAAAAAAATAAATCCCTTTCCAAAATCTGGAATAAATTTTGAAATGGTATTTTTAGATAATAATATAAAATCCATTCTAAAAATCATACTCCTTTACAAGGAGAGTTTAATAAAAATAAATTTCCCTTTGAAATGGGTTTTGAAAATAAATATATAAATAATAGTTTAAGAAAAATTAATTCCTTTAAAATCATAAAATATAAGTTTGAAAATATATTTCCCTTAAAGAATGGTTTTGAAAAATAATATAAAATTAATAAAAATAAATTCACTTACCATAAACTGCTAAAAACATTTCTCTATAATTCGCCAATTTGAAATTGTGTTGAACCTCCTTCCCAAAAGACTAAACTCACTCTCATGCTATCTCCACAACTAGATTAACTCTATTATTTTTATTAGGGAGTCTGGAAAATTTTTGTTGGATGGAAACCCTAAGGGTAGGACTCCTATTAATAGGCTCAAATGTTTAAAAAATCATTCAAAACTATTTTGGAGGACTACCAAAAAGTGTTGGTTTTTTCACATATTTTTCTTACTTATTGAGAAAAATTAAATTTTATTATTATTATATTTATTTATTTATTATTATTTTTTGGTGTTCCTTACCCACTAAGTAAATTGACTCTTTTTTCTTATTCATTTTTCTTCATTTAGTTTTTTTTTCATTTATTCACTCATAAGAAACTTTATCATAAATAAACAACATATTTAACCTATATAGTTTATCATATATATTTTTCATGTAATATATATATATATTATTGTATATATATGTGACATATATATATATATATGTTTTAATGATTATTTAAAGAAATATTTTTACATATAAATAACATATGTTTCAATGTGTGTGTGTCTATATATATAATATATAAGCATATGTTTATATTTTGGTTCCTTACTCAACACACCACATACACCCCACTCAATCATGTGCCACTCTATATATATATAAATATATTTATATATGTTGTATATCTTTTCTCTTGTTGACATTCCACACACACATAATTAGGTAAGAAAATATTTTTTTAATTTTTTATCTTTTTTTACTATAACATTTTCACTTGTGTTTGTGTATATATATATATATATATTTCATAATACACACACACACTCTCTCTCTCTCTCTCTCCAGTTTCAATGTATATATAAATTATGAATATTATATACTTACACAACTTTCTAATTATGTGTGTGTGTTTATACACTTGTTTTATTTTAATTTCCCCTTTTACCTAGGCACAAATTCCTTTCCCCAAAATTGGGTTCCCTTTTTGCACTAGTCACTCACACTTCACGTCACTCTCTACTTTTCTTCACTTTTTCTCTCCTATTTTCAATTCCTCACTTCTCATGGGCTATACATATATATATTTGTGTGTGTGTGTGTTTTCATATTATTTTTTATACAAGAAGCCTTTTATAAATGCATATATTTATATATATACTAAATATACCTACATATTTACATATATATACTTCACACACACACATATGTGTATATGTATATTAAATACCATTTTATAACTCTTTTTTTATAAACATAATCTTAAATTTTATTATCAATTACACATATGTATATATACACATACATATATGTATATATACATATATGGTTATTATTTCGGTTTACTATATATATATATATATATATTAGCGTATTATATATATATATATATTTATATATTCTCAATTTACAAAAAATACACATATCTTAAATCATATTTTAAAAGTTATATATATTATATTAAATTCATATTTTCATATATAATTATAAGTATATCACTTTATAAAAAAATTATCTAATATGAATTTTAGAAAACTAATTCAATATGTCATGGTATATTCATTACAAATTACTTTTTTTATATTTCATGATAAATTTCAGATATAAAATATTTTTATTTCATGAATTATATTTAAAACCCACACACATATATATTCATATATAATTTACCATGATAAATAAAATAATAATTTTTAGTACAACCAATTAAAATATAGTTTTATTTATAATTATATTATTTCTCAAATTAATTATATATATTTGAAAACATGATTCGTTACATTATCCCCCTAATTAAATTGAATCTTCACAATTTTAATTGTATAAGATATTTTTTTACTTTCTAAATGAGTGCATATAAAACATATATATTTTTTATAGTCAATATTAATTGTGGTTTTAATACATAAAAATTATAATATTAATAATTTTTAAATAATATTATAAGAATTTACTACTGGTGATAATTTTTTTAGAAAAAATGATCAGTTGATTCTTAAATGTAAGAATATTCAAACTAAAATAGTCTAAAAAATTCTATACTTACTTCACAAGTATTTCTAAGATCTATAAAACCCTAATTTTAGGAATCTATTTAAAGTATAATCATGAAGAATGGAAAAAACACCTCAAAATAAAAAATTTGACTATTAAATTATCCTCAATATCATAATATCCAAAGTTTTCTAAACCTTCACCCTGATACCAAATGTGACAAACTAAGACTCACACTCCCTGATTCAGAACTAAAATTATGTAGTAATTTTTTTAAAAAAATAAACTAAGAAATATACAATCCTTCATACACCCAAAGATCTTTTCAGTTTAGGTTTTGTCGGATTAAGAAAAACCCTAAAACATATGAGAGTTATAAAAATTATATAACGTTAGAGTGGATTCACTTGAGATATATCTTTAATTGAAACCAAACACCACCGATCATCTACTTACCACTAAAATGTAGGGTGAGAAAAAAAATTCCTTTTTAAAATGTTTTAAAATAGTGATGAAAATATTTTATTTGAATGAGCTTTAAAATATCTTTTGAAAATATTAAATTTTATGGCAGGCATAAATGATTGGTATAATAAATCTTCACCCAAATAACAAATTATAGTTTTCAAAATTCATAGAGGAAATAATATTCAAAAGTTACCTTTTAAAACATAATACCTTTTGAGGAAATCATCATTATTTTGTAAATATTAAGAGGAATATAAAATTTTTAAAAAATGTTTATAAATAATTCCTACACAGAAAAATTATTATTTTTTAAATGATTTTCATAAAATTATAAAATTCCATTGACATCTATAGTGCATGTATAATCATGAATTGAAATTATAGATATAAAAGGATTTTTTCGACATAAAATGGTAACTTTAAAAATCGACCCTGAATTTGAAAAATTGAATTCCATTCCAAAAAAATGTATAATTTTTAAAATAGTAATTTTAAATAAGAATATAAAATCAATTCCTTAAATAATACTCAGCCGTAAGGAGGGTTCAATAAAAATAAATTTCTCTTTGAAAGGGGTTTCATATATAAATATATTAATAACTATTAATGGAAAATAATTAATTTACAATCATAAAATATAAGTTTGAAAATATATTTACCTTACAGAAGGGTTTTGAAAAATAATAGAAATTTCATAAAAATAAATTCCTTACGTTAAATTGCTAAATAAATTTCATTGAAATGCACAAATTTGAAACTATATTGAACCTCCATCCCCAAAGAATAAACCCACGATCACATTATCTCTATTGACAAAGCATCTTGACTATTTTTATCAAGGAGTCTGAAAATGTTTCATTGGATATAGACCCCAAGGGAAGGATAACTATTTATAGGCTCAAATGCTTAATAAATCATTCAACACTATTTTGGAAGATATCCAAAGAGTGGTGACATTGTCCAAATATTTTTCATTCCCATTAAGAAAAATAAAATTTTATTATTATTTTATTTATTTACTTATTATTATTTTTCATATTCCTTAACCACTAAGAAAATTGACACTGTTTTATTTAATATTTTATTTAGTTTTTTTATTCCTTCACTCTTAAGAAACTTTATTTATATATATATATATAACACATATAACACATATAAATTAGTATATATTTCTTTCAAGTATAATATATATATATATATTGATGTATATATATAACATACATATATATGTTTCATTGTTTATTTTAACATATATCTTAATAGATATATAACATATGCTTCAATATCTGTATATATATATATATATCATATATAAGAATATATATATTTTGGTTCTTTACTCCACAAACCTCACATACCCCACTCAATCATTCTCCACCCCATATATATATATATATAATATTTTTTTTCTCTTTCTTATTGTCACACCACACACACATAAATAGGTAAGCATATTTTTTAAATTATTTTATTTTTTTATTTTTTTACTATAACATTCTCATGTGTATATATATATTTCAATATATATATATATATATATATATATATATATATTTAAGAATATATATATATATCCACTCTCCTCTATCAATATATATATATACTATATATATTATATAATTGCATGACTTCCAAATTTCATGTGTATATTTATATATACTTATTTTATTTTAATCCCCCCTTCTGTTTTCCAAGATGAAAAGTCATTTCCCTAAAATGGGGTTTCATTTTTGCATGCCTCATGCCTTTCTCCAATTTTCTTTTGTTTTTTTTTAAATTCCTCACTTCTCATGTGCCATATATATATATTTTTTCATCTATTTTTTCATACAATCAACCTATTATAAATTTATATAATTATATATATATACCAAATATAAGTAAATATGTACATATATATACTGTAGACACACACACACACACATATATATATTAAATATTATTTTATAATTTTATTTATAAACATAATATTAAATATTATTATCAATTAGACATATGAATATATACACATAAACATATGTATCTATGTATATAGGGTTATTATTTCGGTTTAAAACACACACACACACACACACACATATATATATATATATATTTATACATTCTTATATATTTCTAGGCACTTAATATAAATATATATATAATAATATTTTAAAATTTATAAATCTTATACTAAATTAGAATTTTTTATATATCATACTAAGTATATGACTTTCTAAAAAAATTGTCTAATATGAATTTTAACAACCTAATTATATATTTCATGGTATAATCATTCCAAATTACTTTTTTTTATATTTCTAGATAAATGTTAGATATAAAATATTTGTATTCCATGATTTAAATTTAAAACACACACATATATTTATAATCTTACAAAAATTATAATGATAAATAAAATATTAATTTTTAGAACAACATTATAAAATAACATTTTACGTATAATTATATTATTTCTCAAATCAATTACATATTTTTGAAAACTTGGGCTATTATATTCTCCCCCCCCAATTAATTAAATTTCATCCTCACAATTTTAATTATATAAGATAAATTTTTTACTTCCTAAATAAGGGAAGATAAAACATATATTTTTTTCTAGTCAAGATTACTTATTTTTTGACTCAATAAAAATGATAATATTAATAATTTTCAAATAAATCTATAAGAAATAAATAATGGTAATATTTTTTTTAAATGCCCTTTTTATTCTTAAATCCATGTAACTAAAAACATAGATAGACTAAATAATCTATACTTAGTTCAAAATTTATTCTAAGATCTATATAACCTTAATTTTAGGAATCTCTTTAAAGTCTAATCTTGATGAAATGAAAAAAACATCTAAAATGATTATTTTTAATTCTTAAATTATCCTCAATATCTTAATATCTAATTTTTTCTAAAACTTCTCTCTTTACCAATTGAGACAGCTCAAGACATGTACTTACAGATCTGGATCTAAAAACAGGATGTATATGTTTTTATAAACAAATAAACTAAGAAATTTACATTCTTTTACACATCTAATGATATTTTTGGTTTATGTTTTGAAAGTTTATATAGAACCTTACAAAATATTAGAGCTATAAAATTTTTTCAACGTCTAACTTGCTTCACTTTAGCAAAATCCTTAATTAAACCAAACACCATCGATCATCTACAGTCACTAAACCTATTATTTTTTTTAAACATAGGGTGATCATAAAAATTATTCAGTAAGTGATTTTAAAATAGTGACGAAATCTTTTTATTTTTATGAGTATTATAACTTATTATTAAAATAATCTGTTTTATGTCAAACATAAAGTTTTGTATAATAAATATTCACTGAAATAATAAATTATGGTTTTAATACCCAAGTGTATAAATTTTAAATAATTTTTTTACAAAGCTTTCCTTTCTCTTTAATAAACCATTAAAATAGACATTCAACAATATCAAACATTATTTTAAATGATGAAAAAACTTTATCATCTCATAAACTTTAACAAAATGTGATTTTGAGGAAATCATTATTTTTTCTTAAAAGCAATATTTGTAAATAATTCTTGTAATGAAAGGATTAATATTTTTCAAGTGATTTTCATAAAATTATCCAATTTCATTAAAATTGATAATTAATAGCCATACATATAGTCATGAATGAAAATTATTGATATAAAAGTACATCTTCTATATAAAATGATAAATTTAAAATCAACATGGATTTTAGAAAATTAGATTCCTTTTTAAAAGCTTTTATCAATTTTAAAATGGGAATTTTGGATAAGAATATAAAATTAATTCATTAAATCATACTCATCCACAATGAGGGTTTAATAAAAAAATATTTTGAAAGTGGGGTTTCAAATAAATATTTAAATATAAGTTTAAGAAAAAAAATTCCTTTAAAATCATAATATATATGACTAAAAATATATTTTCCTTGATGAATAGTATTGAAGAAAAATATAATATTGTCAAAAAAAATTATCATACCTTAAATTGCTAACCAAATTTCACAATAATTCACTTATTTGAAACTATATTGAACCACCTTCCCAGAAGACTAAACTCACTCTCATACTATCTCAGAAAATAGTGCAACTCAAGTATTTTAATCAGGGAGTCTGTAAAAGTTTTGTTGGATACATACCCTAATGAAAGGTCTAGATAATTGTTTGAGGAGGAAGTTAGCCTTGCGGATGCTAGAGTCTCCACCCCTATAAAATAATCTGAGAATCCCTAAGGATAATTCTTGATCCTTCATAGATGTTATTTTAGGATGATCTATAAAAAATATTGTTCCCTATGCCATGGGCAGTGTTGTGGATGTTGGGATGTGCTTTTATCTGAAGATATTTTATAAAAAAGGTCACTTGGTGATATCCTTCTCATTAAATGAGTTAAATATCATCTCCAATTTTCTCATTGTAATTATTGGAAAATTTATTAGGCATATACGATCTTTCATATTTCTAAGGATATAACTTCAATCTATTGTGTTTGTTGTATTTCACATTGGTTTTATAAAATATTCCAATGTTGTTCTTCAATTATCATCTAAAAATTAGTATTATAGATTCTAGGTGAAGATATCATGGGTTTTTATGGTTTCACAATTAATGCTCATAAATAGACCCTTGATTTTGATCATGACATTGAATCACCTATAATCCCGACTTGGTTTGGTTTCCCTAGACTGCCACTTTATCGTTTTTATAAAATTTCATTATTTCCAATTTCCATCCTTATTGGTTATCCATTGAAATTGTAATTTTCTATAAGAAAACTCTCAAGACCTTCAGTTTATAGGGTTTTCACTGAGATTTAGGTCTCTAATCGTCTTCAAAATAAGATCATGATTCAAAATGGAAAATCTAGATTGTTTCAAGAGGTAATTTATGAAAACTTTCTTGCCCATTGTTGCAATTGTTATAAAATTAGGCACTCATCCAGTTACTTTGGATGGATAGTTCTCCCACATATTTCTAAGTTTACATGGGTTGAGAAGGGAAATAAGAAGTTGTACATGGAAGATTTCTATAGAGGGTTAAGGATACTGATGAAACCCACTATCCATTCTTGAACTAAATACTCCTTTGGAGGGGGAAAATAAGTGGCCAAATAGCCTGTTGAAAATCAGACTCATATCATTTATAATGATGAGATTGGATCTCGTCATGTGTTGGAAATTTTTTCTCATGTTTTATTGATGATGTACAAAGTACTATGAATGACCCCATTGTTGTTTCCCCCACTTTGGAGAGGGATCAAGATGATCCCAGTGACTCTTCTAAATCCTTCTAGGATGTGCATGGTAGTTCACACCAAGATGAAGTGGTTTTTTTTAAATTGTATGCTACAAAAGGTAATAAAGTGGTGTTGGATTTCGAAGAGTATATTTCCCCTCATCCTAAGAAAAAAAGAAGCATAATGGTTATTCAAAACTAGAGTGGACAGTTATTACTATATTATCAAGATTACATGTTGACGTGAACCTAGGCCCTCTACAAGATGAAGTTGTCAAGGAACCTGCCCCATTTAATGACGAATATAATTTTGATGAGATATGTAATCTTAAACACATGTTAGGTATATCAAGGATGCAATCAATGAATAGATTAATTCTTGTATTAAAGAAAATTACTCCTTGATGTTTGGAAGATATAAAAAAGGGGATATTACTTTTCATGAATATTAAAAAACTAGAGATCAAATTCTCTCTAAAATTGAAATAAATTTTGAAAGAAATCCAAAATTTGAATATGTGATTTAAATATTTATTTTGGATTTCATGCACCAGGAATAATGATGAGCAGTGAGATTACATGAGGTATCCATGGTTATACTATATCAAAATATATTTTATTGATCATTTTATTTCTTTTGTCTCTTTTGATGATGTTTTTTTATCCCCTCTTGTGTTTCGCAATGTTGTTGGAGCTGCACGAATTCCCTGATCCAGAATCTATGCTATAGATTGAGGTTTTTTGAAGAGATTTTCTATCTTTAAACTTGGTAGGGTTCCAAAGAAATTGAGCATTCTGAAATTTACATTTTTTTTGTACGTTCAAGGAGGTAGTTTCTTTTTCTAATTTTTATTTGAATTAGGTGGTTCAAATAGATTATATTGGATGTAAATATACCCATGTATCTCAACTGATGGAATATGACAGTATGGTTTTAGTTTAATACTAGAGATGAACTGCAATCATATCCAGGCATATCTCATAATCTAGTGTTGTGGGTGATTGCATGAGGACTATGGTGCACTTACTAGATTATCTCGAGTTAGGAGTTTTTAGTAATATGATACTCATTTTTTCTGCAGTAAGTTTCGGATAACAAAGGTCACGGTTGATGTTTGACTTCAGTCATAAAGAGATTTTTTTCATTGTTTGGTTGACATTGGGGTCTTGAATGGTTAACTATTGGGTGTGATTTGAATGTACATTAAGACACCCTCCAATGATTTAGGCCAAGCATCCACAACAACTTGAATTGTTATTTACCTTTGAGATGGGATTAAGAGATGTTTAACATAACTAAACAAAGGAATACAAGTGCAATATGTGTTCCTAGTGAGATTCCTCTGTGTTTCCACTACCCTAGGTGATGTACCATATACTTATCATATTCTGCCTAACATTTTAGAATCTCAATATTTTTAGTTGGTGAAAATATATTGCACCTCATGTCATCATTTTTTTACTAACTCTACATATTCTTTTAAAAAAATTAAGTATGATTTGGGTAACCAAATCATACTTAAATCATTTTGTTAAGGAAAGGGATACTATTTATTAACTAAAATGATTAAAAATCATTCAACACTATTTTGGAGACTTCCAAATGATGGTGTATTTGTCCAAATTTCTTTCATTCCTGTTAAAAAAAATTACATATATTTTTTCTTATTATATTTAGTTATTTATATATTATTTTTTGGTGTTTCTTACCCACTAATTAAATTGACAATTTGTTCTTATTCAATTTTTTTATTTAGTTGTTTTCATTCATTCACTCTTAAGGAAGTTATTTATCATATATTTATAACATATATAAAATATATATTTTATCATAAATATTTTTCATGTATAATATATATTTACACACATATATATGTATATAACATACATATACATGTTTCAATGATTATTTTAACATATATATAACATAAATTTCAACATCATTTTGTATATATATATATATATATTATAGAAGCATATATGTGTATATATATATATATATTTGGTTCCATACTTCAAACACCTCACTCACACCACCAAATCATGTGCCACCCAAAATATGCATATTATAATTTTTTTCTCTTTCTTGTAGTCTTGGCATAGACACTTAAATAGGTAAGAAAATATTTTTATATTTTTTTAATTTTTTTACTATAACATTCTCATGTGTATATATATTTATATCTTTTAGTGTACACACACACAAACAAAACACTCCTCTTTCAATTTATAAATACTATTTGTATTATATACTTACACGAATTCAAAACTATGTGTGTATATACACACACACACACATATTTTATTTTAATTCCCCCTCCATTTTTCCAAGACACCAAATCCTTTCCCTAAAATGAGGTTCTTTTTTTCACCACTCACTCATGCCTCATGTCACTCTCCGCTTTTGTTTTTTAAATTCCTTACTTTTCATGCACTATATATATATGTGTGTGTGTGTGTATATATTAATATTATTATTATTTTATATAAGAAACCTTTTATATATGTATATATTTATATATATACCGAATATAAGTATATATGTACACACACAGGTATATATATATATATATATATATCGCCCATATATATAAGTCTACATATATTTTAAATACCATTTGATAACGTTTTTTTATAAAAAAAACTTTAATTTTATTATTAATTACACATATGCATATATATAAATACATATTTTTATGTATACATATATGGTTATTATTTTAGTTTACTACATATATATTAATATATTTATCTAATATTAATTTTAACCACAAAATTATATATGTCATGGTATATTCATTCCAAATTACTTATTTTTATATTTATAGATAAATGTAAAATATAAATTATTTTTATTCTGTGAATTAGATTTAAAATGCACAAATATATATATATATATAGAAAAAAAATACCATGATATATAAAATATTGATTTGTAGAGCAACATTATAAAATATAGTTTTATGTATAATTATATTATTTCTCAAATCAATTATATAATTTCGAAAACCTGATTCAGTAAATTATCCATGCTTAATTAAATCATGTCCTCACATTTTTAATCATATAGGACATTTTTTTACTTCCTAAATAAGCGTAGAAAAAACACCAGTTTTTTTCTAGTCAATATTTTTGATTCCTGAATCTAAGACTAAAGAAACATAGATAATAAAAAAAATTATATACTTAGTTCTCAAGGATTTATAAGATCCATATAACCCTAATTTTAGGAATCACCATAAATAATAATCATGAATAAGGGGGAAAACCTATAAATAAAATTTTTAACTCTTAAATTATCATTTATATCCTAATCTCCAAGGTTATCTAAACCTTTTCTCTTATACCAAATACGATATCCCAATACCCACATTCCTAGATCTAGTACTAAAAACATGTTGTAATTTTTTTATAAAAAAATAAACTAATAAATATAAAATACTTTATACAACTAAAGACCTTTCTGGTTTAGGTTTTGGAGGATTAGGAAAAACCTTACAACATATCAGAGTAATACAAGCTCTAAAATATATATCTGGCCTCAATTGAGCTAGATACTTAATTTAAACCAAACACCATTGATCATCTACTTATAAATAAGCTTGTGAAAAACATTTTTAAATTATAGGGTGAGAAAAAAAATTCTTAATAAGGGGTTTTAAAACAGTGATGATTTTTTTTTATTTTAATAAGCTTAAAAATATCCTCTTAAAATAAAATTTTTTTTGTCAAGAATAAAAATTTGATATAATAAATCTTCACCCAAAAAATAAATTAGGGTTTTAAAAATTCATAGAGTAAATAATTTTCAGAATTTACCTTTGAAAACATTATATCTTTTGATTCAAAAATAGATTCCTCAATGAAATTTACAAAACATTAATTTCAAAATAATGTACTTTTATAGAATATAATGATACTTGAAAAACCTAAAAAATCCATGGGGCCACTAAGAGTATTGAAAAAATAACTTTTGGAAAAATATTACCCTTCGATGTCATGGATTCACTGCTCATTCCTCATTATCAAAACCAATAACCTAGATCTGAAATTTTGAATAATTTTTTTTAAAGCAATCATTTATCATTAATAAAATGTTAAAATATCCTTTTCAAATTTTCATAAATTATTTTTCAAAGAGGGAAATAATTTCACATCTCTTAAAATTTAATAAAATATACTTCTGAATAAATATTCATTATTTCTTAAAGATCAAGTGAAATCTAAAACTTTTAAACAATGTTTTTAAATATTTATTGTAATGAAGGAATTAAATTTTTAAAAAATATTCTCACAAAACTATTAAATGTCATTGACATCTATAATGTAGGGTTATACCTATAATCATGAATGAAAATTATAGAGATAAAATGATTTTTTCCACATAAAATGATCACTTTAAAATCATCCTTGAATTTGGAAAATAGAAACCCCTTCCTTAAACTTGACCAAATTTTAAAATGATAAATTAATGTAAGAAAATAAATTACATTCCATTAATCATACTCCTCCACAAAGAGGGTTTAATAAAAATAAATTTCCCTTTAAAAGGGGTTTTTAAAATAAATATATAAATAGAAGTTTAAGAAAAAATATATCCTTTAAAATCATAAAATATATGTTTTAAAATATATTTCTCTTACATAAGGGTTTTGAAAAGTAATAGAATCTTGATGATAATAAAATTCCTTACCTTAAAGTTTTAAAAAAAATTTCTATAGAATTAACCTATTTGGAACTATTTCTAACCTCCTTCCTCAAAGTCTAAACTCACTCTCAAACAATATTCGTGACTTTAGAAACTCAAGTATTTTTTTCAGGGAGTATGGAAAAGTGTTATTTGATACAGAACTTAAGAGAAGGACTCCAATTTATTGGCGCAAATTTTTAACAAATCATTCAACACTAGTTAGGAAGACTTTCAAATAGTGGTGGTTTTATCCACACATTTAGGTTTCCCATTAAAAAAATGACATTTTTTCTTATTCCCTTTATTTATTTATTTTTTATTATTATTGTTGGTGTTCCTTACCCACTAATAAAATTGATACTTTGTTCTTATTCAATTTTTTATTTAGTTTTTTTGTTTATTTCCATAACTCTTAGGAGACATTATTTATCACATATATATATATATAACATATATATAACATATATATAACATATATATAATATATTCTTTAGTATATATATTATTCAAGTATAATATATATATATATATATTGACATATATATATGTATTTAATATACATATATTTGTTCAAATGTTTATTTTAACATATATTTTAGCATATATATAACATATGTTTCAACGTGTGTGTATATATTTGGTATATAGGCATTTATATATTTTTTAGTTCATTACTACCCACACCTCACACACCCCACCCAATAATGCGCCACCCCATATATATATATATATATATATATATATATATATATATTATTTTTTCTCTTTCTTATTATCATTCAACACACACTTAAATAGGTAAGCATATATTTTTTTTTATTTTTCTATTTATTTTTTACTATAACATTATCACACACACACCGATATATATATATTAATATATATATATATATATACATATCTCTTCCATTACACACACACACACACTTCTCTTTCAACATATATATATTATGTATTTTATACGCTACAAAACTTCCAAATTGTGTGCGTGTGTATATATATACACTTATTTTATTTTAATTTTTCTCCCATACTTTTTCATAGGTTCAAAATCATTTCCCCAAAATAGGGTTCCTTTTTTCACCACTCACTCACTCCTCACATCATTCTCCATTTTAATTTTATATTTTTTTTTCTTTTTAAATTCCCCACATCGCATGTGTCATATATATATATATATATATATATATATATATATATATATTTATATATTCATATTATTTTTTTATACAAGAAAACTATAATATATGTATATATATATCAAATATAAGTATATGTGTACATATATATATTGCACATACATATATGAATATATATATTAAATACCATTTTATAACCCTTTTTTATAAATATAATCTTAAATTTTATTATCAATTATAGATATGTATATATAAACATAAATATATGTATAAATATGTATATGGTTATTATTTCAGTTTACTATATAAATATATAAACATATTATATACATATATATAAATTTATATATTTTTATATATTTACAAGCACCCAAAATATATATATATATATATCACAAATAATATTTTAAATATTATATATATTACATTAAATTAGTATTTTCATATATAATACTCAGTTTATCACTTGCGAAACAAAATTATATAATATTAATTTCAAAAAACTAATTCTATATGTGATGGTATATTCATTCCAGATTAATTTTTTTATATTTCCATATCAATGTGAAAAATTACATATTTGTATTACCCAAATTCTATTTAACCCCCCCCCCCACACACACACATATATATATTATGAAATTAATTTACATGATAAATAAAATATTAATTTATATTAAAACCTTTTAAAATATAGGTTTACATATAATAATATTTTTTCTAAAATTAATTATATATATTTGAAAGCTTGGGTCATTACATTCTCCCCCTTAATTGAATAACATCCTCACAATTTTAATTAAATAAATTTTTTTTACTTCCTAAATAAGTTCATACCAAACATATATTTTTTCAAATCAAGAATACTTATGGTTTGACTGCATAAAAAACATAATATTAATAACTTTAAATTGTAATTATAATAAATTACTACTTTTAATGTATTTGTTTTAGAAAAACACTTGGTTAATTCCTAAATCGAAGACATTGAAAACTTAGAAAGTCTAAAAATATATATACTTAGTTAACAGGGTTTTCTAAGATCTATATAACCCTGATTTTAGGAGTCTTGTTAATGTATATTCTTGAATAAAGAACACAAAATAAAATTTTTAACTCCCAAATTATTCTTGGCATCCTAATATCTAAACTTTTCTGCACCTTAATTATGATTCTAACTGAGATATCCCAAGACCAATATTCTTGGATGTGTTTCTAAGAACATACTTCATATTTTTATAATAAAAAAATCAAATAATAAATATACAGTCCTTTACGCACCCAAATATCTTTTCGATTTAGGTTTTAAAGGATTAGGAAAAAGCTTACAACATATCAGAGTTGCAAAAATTCTACAACATCTAACCGCATTCACTTGAGGTAGATTCTTAATACAGTATAAACACCATTGAACATCTACTCATCGCTAAACCTGTGAAAAACATTTTTATAAAATAGGTTGAGGGAAAATATTTCTTTTTAAGGGGGTTTAATATAATCATAAAAGCCTTTTATTTTAAGAAGCATTAAAATATCATTTGAAAATAATAACGTCCTTTTCAAACATAAACATTTTAAATAATAAATCATTATCCAAATAAAAAATAAGGGTTTTAATAATTAATAAAGGACATACTTTCAAAATTTACATTTCAAAGAATAAAATATTTTTAATTAAAAACATATTTCTCCTTGAAAATTCTATTACATTACTTTGAAATTAATATACCTTTATTGAATATAATGATACATAGAAAACCTGATAAATATATGGGGCCACTAATAGTATTGAAAAATAACATATGGAACAAAATCCTCCTTTGAGGTCATAAGATCAATCCTCATTCCTCATTATCATGATCAATCCCCTAGTGCCAAAATTTTAAATAAAATTTTTAAGAATATTTCCTTCCACATTAATAGGCCCTCAAAATAGAATTTTGAAAACATGAAAAATTATTTTTAAAGTGGAAATTATTTTCACATCTCTTAAACATTAACAAATGATACTTTTTCTGAAATCATCATTCTTTCTTAATGATCATGAGAAATTTAAATTTAGAAAAAAATATTTGTAAATAATTCCAATAATTATAGAACTAAAATTTTTAAATGTTTTCATAAAATTATCCAATTTCAACAACATCTATAGTGAATGGTCATACATATAAACATGAATGATAATTATAAATATTAAAGGGAATTTTCCACATCAAATGATGAATTTAAAATAAATATATAATTTATAAAATAAAATCACATTCCAAGAACATGTATAAATTTGAAAATTAAATTTTAGATAAGAATATAAAATCTATCCGTTAAATCATACTCCCCCACAATGAGGATTTAATAAAAAAATCCCTTTAAAATTGGTTTTTCAAATAAATATTTAAATAATAGTTTATGAAAAAAACATCCTTTACAATCATAAAATAATAGTTTGAAAATATATCTCTCTTAGAGAAGGATTTTTAATAATAATATATGCTTGATAAAAATAAATCCTCTTACCTTAAACTTCCAACCAAATTTATCTGTAATTCGCCTATTTGAAACTACATCAAACCTCTTTCTATGAAGAATAAAATTAGTTCCACACTATATCTGAAACTATATCCACTCATGTATTTTTATCCGGGTATAAGGCCACAGCCTTAAACATTAATTAATATTGGGTTATTTCAAGAATTCACATCTAGGATCTTTTCTGGTTTAGAGTTTTAGATAATTAGATCATAAATCATACATTACATTCCACATTTAAACAAGGTGGTTACATCAAAGAGAGTATTCATTTTTTCCACCAAAGGAAACATATTTAAAATAAAGCATGGTTTATTTCTTGACACTTCCTCGACACTATCATCACATCATGTACTTTTCCCTTGACCTATAAAAACATTTCAAAAAATTGGGATGAGCATAAAAAGCTCAGTAAGGGATATAAAAAAACGAAAAGAAAACATTAGTCCATGTATACATAAGAATCAATCAAATCATACTTTACTCATAAAACATAAGCACTTTAACATACCTCATGAAATCATAAGATTTATGAATAACTCATAGAAATCATAAGACATAAAGTTAACTTGGGTCATTCATAACATTCTTACATAGGGAGTAACCCTCATGGTTATGTTTGGAATACCCATCATAGTATATTCCCTAAATCTCTTTGGAGAAACCTTAGAGATTAACTCCTTCATGTTACCCAATGCAATGGAGATCTATCTCAGGCTCACCCGCCTTTAGTTTATCATGGAACCACCCGACTTCATAAACAATTCCCAAGAACCATAACATAATCGTATCACATAAAACATGCATAAAGGAAACATAAAATTTCCATATTTCATTCACAAGATATAAGTACAACACATTTATATAATAAAAACATTATCAAAACCATTTTCAATACCAAAATAAAATAAAAGTAAAACATGCTATTTATTTTTCATTTAAAAAGTTAAGGCTTTTAGAGGAAGCCGAAACTCAAATAATGGTCACGGTGGTAGAGAAGTCGTTGTCGTCGCATACGTAAGACAAAAACATTCCTTTTGTCGTTTTGTAAAACACTTCGTGTAAAAAATATTTCTTTTGAATGAAATTAAAAGTAAAAAGGTTTTATTATACAACTAATAAAAGAAGGTCGTATATAAATTGAAGTATGCCTCAACGAAAGGAGATTGCGACGAAGTCCCTTACCTCAAGTCCGACTTGTTCTCGTTCGTTCTTTATATTCCTAAATAATAAACTTAGGTCAATTTATAATTGATGAAGGACTTCCTTTAAATTTTATTATTCAATTAATATCACATATTATCATGTTATAATAATTAGTTAATTATGTGAGTTCATATCATACGTTTTGTCGATGTTCGGTACATCAGTCAAAAATAAAATTGTTTGAAAATAATTTCCCATTTAGTTATAATTACATCATCTCCAGAATGGTATTAATGATTTAAATATCATATATATCCAGTATATATTCATTTTATACTATTCAATAACATTTGGAGATAAAAAATTAAATGCATCATTCATGGAGACGGTAGGTCGTACGTACGCCTGAAAGCTGCTTTCATTTCTTTGTCATATTAAAGGAATTAAAACTAAATGAGACATATATATATTATAATTACAGTATAATATATATTTTATATAGGTAACATAAGTTCATTAATTACATTCTTTATAAATTCCATGTTTGGCATGAACGAGTCACATCACTTGAGGGGGCGGTAGTCCACACTTCCTCAGATGAAATTATCGCAGTTCCACAACATAAAAATCATAACGATGTGATTTAATAATAAAATTCAGAAGAATATAGAAAAAATAAATACCATATATATCATATATAAATACATTTACATCATAATGGACTCCATGAAATGTGTTAACATAATATTTAACAATCATCGTTTCGTGAGGCAGTAATTCGCCACCCATCAAAGCAGTATGTTCTTTAACCATTAGATAGAGGTGTGTGTAAGTGTAGGCAGAATACTTATAATAACAACATACTAGTATATTGAGGATACTGGTGTGATTATGAGATAAAATAATAAGAATATAGTGTTGAGTGAAGAAGGAAAATAAAAGGAAGAAACTCGAGAGAAGACATTACCTCTAAATCAGGTAACTCTTTCTGATTTGAGCCAAAGGCTTCCTTGGAAATACTTCTATCCAAAGTGAGGATTCTAGAAGTAAGAGAGGGATGTGTATAGATAATATGATCATAGGTTGGATGATCCAAGGGCTTTATAGGTGTGGGTAAGGTGGTAGAGGTGGGAGCCTTTTATAAGAGAGAGGAGGGTCACTTTTGGAAAGTCTTAAAATGTTATTTTATTATAAAATTATTTTCTGATTTTAAAAGTCCCACAATAATATGTTTTTAGGATAAGGTGATAAGGGTTCTAAATCCACCCTTCCAATATGTTTTTGACAAGTTTAAGTCTTATATTTTACCTTATATTTTCATTTTATTTAAATCGTTCATTAATGAGGTAATCACTGCATCATCATGGTGCCATAAATAAATTTATTTATTTAATGTCTAAAAATTATAAAAAAAATACCATGATGTAGGAAATATTTTTAGATTTCCAATTAGTATTTATATTCTAAGAGATCATTTATGTAAAAAAAATTAAAATTTTTTTACTTAGGATATACAAACCTTTGTTATATTTCTCTTCTTTTAAAAATAATGTCATAAATGTCACTATCACACCCATGTGACTCCATGGGCCCTCAAGTTCAGTAAAAATCTTCCCATGGTCGGCCATGACTCAGAAACGAGGATTTGGACACATTTTGGGGTCATTTTATATTATTATGATATTATTTTATTACCCTTAACTACCTGATTACTAATTAATCAGGATAATTAAAGATCATTACAGTCGTTACTATTCATAATGTCCAAAAACAAAAAGAGTATTAATTAAATTATTTGGACCTTATTATTCCAAATATTGAATCAATTTTACCAAATTCCAAACACATAAATTTCAGTAATTAATTTAAAAATAATTCCTCTTGTCAAAACAAATAGCGTGTTTTTAAGAAACAATATCTATCAAAAGATTGACAACTGTTTATGTCCAATTTCAAAGTGAAATTAATTATAATGGCCACAATTGGATTAAATGGTAAAAATATATAATAATTACAATTTATAACCAATTAAAAAGATAATCTAACAATATAATTAAATTAGATGAAAAAGAAGTTTTGAAGTAAAATGCAGTATTTTTCACTATTCATTAAAAAATGAACATTGTTAGAAAAATACCAAAAATTGATCCAAAGTAAATTTAAATATCCCAATTCTAAATAATAAGTTTATTTTGACAAATAGAGCTTATAAAATTGTCAAAATTTAGATTTAAAATTGGTTTTCCATCAAAAGGTGGTAAAACAATCTTTTAAAAATATTAGAGTATTTTATGCTTAAGATTGGATTTATTCTCATTTTAAGCCTCTAAAACACTATCTAATTCATAAATAGACATAGAGAAAATATATTATTATTTACTTACTTGGTATGTTACATCCTTCCCCCCTTTAGGAAATTGCGTCCCCGCAATTTATTTATTTATTGAATAAGTGGGGGTATTTGTCTCTCATTGTATTTTCAGATTCCCATGTTGCATCTTAAAATATATGGTTTTTCCATAGAACCTTTACTTGATAAATCACCTTATTCCGCAACACTTGCTCTTTGTGGTCAAGAATCTAGACCGGTTGTTCCTCATAAGATAGATTCTCTTCCAACTGAACTACCTCTCGACTCAAAACATGGGATGGATCTGGCCTGTACTTCCTTAACATTGAAACATGAAAATAATTATGTACCTGAGATAAACTCAGAGGTAAATCTACATGGTATGAAACTGATTAAACTCTATCCAGAATTTCATATAGTCCAATGAACCTTGGACTCATTTTTCCTTTCTTACCAAATCACATCACACTTTTCCATGGTGAAACTTTGAGGAAGACATGATTACCTACCTCAAAAGAGAGATCCTTCCTCCTGTTGTCTGCATAACTTTTCTACCTACTCTGAGCTGTTCTCATGTGTTTCTTTATCAGCTGAAATTTTTTTGCCATCTCTTCTATCAATTCTGGTCCCATCAACTTCCTTTCACCTACTTCATCCAAAAAAGATGGTGTTCGACACTACTTCCCATATAATGCTTCAAATGGTTCCATCTATATACTATAATGAAAACTATTATTATAATAAAACTCAACCAATGAAAGTTGTTGGTACCAAATTCCCTAATAATCCATCGAACAAGCATGTAGCATATCATCCTAGGTCTGAATTGTTCGTTCTGACTGCCCATCTGATTGAGTTTGAAAAGTTGTACTAAAATTTAATTCCGCACCCAATGACTTCTGAAGGCCTTTCCAAAAGTTAGAAGTGAACCTGGGATCACGATCAGATACAATGGAGAGGGGAACTTTGTGTAACCTGACTATTTCTTTAAAATACAATCAAGAAAGTTGATCTAGGGAAAAAGTATCTTATATAGCAAGGAAATGAGCAGATTTAGTCAAGTGATCAACAATAACCCATATTGCATTATTACCTTAAGGTGTCTTCGGTAATACCACAACGATGTCCATGTATATATTCTATTATTTCCACTCTGGCACTGGTAAAGGCGGAATCATCCCTTTCAGTAACTTCCACTCTGCTTTAACCTGTTTACAAGTCAAACACTTCATAGTAAAATCAGCAATATCTCTTTTCATTCCATCCCACCAGTAATACTCACGAAGATCTCTATACATCTTAGTACTACCTGGATGAACTGAAAATGGAGAACTATGAGCTTCACATAACAACTCTCTCTTCAACTGTGAATAACAAGGCACACACAATCTCTTCTCAAATCTCAAAACACAATCATTGTCAATGTTTAATTTAGGTAACATACCCTTTTGAACCATCTCTACCTTTTTCCGAAACTCACTGTCTTGCTTCTGTGCTTGCTTAATTTTATCTAATAGAGAAGATTTCACTGATACCTGAAACAAAATAGAATAATTTCCTGCACCAACAACTTTCAAGCCAAAATTCATCAAATCCTTAACCAAAGGATCACGTTCTAAACGTAACATGGTTAATGAAGCATTACTTTTTTGACTCAAATCATCTTCCACTTTATTTTCGTTTTTTGAGTGGTATTGAATCGTGAAATCATAATCTGTGACTAATTATATCCATCTCCTTTGTCTCATGTTAAATTCATTTTGAGTGAATATATACTTTAAACTTTTGTGATTAGTATATATTTCACATTTTACACCATACAAATGATGCCTCTAAATTTTTAAAGTGAAAACAATAGCAGATAATTCCAAATCATGTGTAGGGTAATTTATCTCATGAGTTTTCAAATAACGTGAAGCATAAGCAATTACCTGATCATTATTCATTAGGACGCAACCAAGTCCTTTCAATGAAGCATCACTGTAGATAACAAACTCACAATTCCTGTAAGGTAGTTCCAATACTGGAGCATTCACTAATCTTCTTTTCAATTCCTGAAAACAATCATCACATTATTTTGTCCAGATAAACTTAACACCCTTCCGAGTTAGCTTAGTCAATGGGCTGGACAACGGTGCAAAATTTTTAACAAACCTTCAGTAATATCCTGCCAAACCAAAAAACTGTGAATCTTGGTTATATTTTTAGGTATTTTCCATTCTTCAACAACCTTTGTTTTTGAAGGATCAACATTTATTTCATCTTTAGAAACAATGTGACCAAGGAAATAAATTTTCTGCAACCAAAACTCACACTTGCTGGATTTCCCATACAATTTATTTTCTTTTAAGATTTTCAAAATAACCCTTAAATGACTTTCATGGTCCTCTTTACCTTTAGAAAACACCAAAACATCATCAATGAAAACAAATACAAACTTATCCAAGAACTCATGGAAAATTCTATTCATAAGGTCCATGAATACAGTAGGTGCATTGGTTAACCCAAAAGGCATAACTACAAATTCTTAATGTATATATCTTGTATGAAACACAATCTTCAGAATATCTGCATACTTTACCTTCAACTGATGGTACCCCAATCTCAAGTCAATCTTTGAAAAATACTAAGCTCCCTAGAGCCGATCAAACAAATCATCGATATGAGGCAAATGATATTTGTTCTTAACAATGATGTTATTCAAGGCTCTATAATCAATGAAAATTCTCATTGAACCATATTTTTTTTAACAAATATGACAGGATCACCCCATGGTGATGTGCTAGGTTGAATGAAACCTTTCTCAAATAAATCTTTCAATTTCTCCTTCAAATCTAAAAGTTCAATTTGTGTCATTCGATAAGGAGGTTTTGAAATTGCCTTAGCAACAGGAACTAAGTCAACAGTAAATTCAAGTTCCCGATATGGTATTATTCTAAGAAACTCATCAGGAAAAACATCAGGATACTCATTTACCACTGGCACATCATTAATTTGAACAGTTCCTTTGTTTTCAACAATATGTGTAAGGTAACATTCATTTCCATCTCTTAAAAGTTTCTCAGCCTCTTGAAATGTTATCAATAGTAATGGTTCATTATTTTATACAAACTAAAAGTCTTTCTGAAAAGAAAATTATTTAGCTCTACAATCAATATTAGCATGGTAAAAAGTGAGTCAATCCATGCCCAGGATAGCATCAAACTCTAATAGAGGTAAAACAATAAGGTTTTCAAGTAGATTCTTTCCACGGATAAGTATAGGAAGATTCTTATAAATTATTTTTTCCTCAAAATTTCCCCCAGGTGTTTTTACCACAAGTTCAGGAGTTATTTCTTGAGATGGAATTCTCAATTTACTATAAAGTTTTTCAGAGATGAAAGAATGTATAGACTCGGAATCAAACAACACATTGTCATAATCTGAAAAAAAAAAACAAAGTACCTGATACCACTTCATTTGATGGCCTAATATCTTCTGAAGTAGTTGAAAAGGATTTAACCACACCTTTCTGCTTGTATTCTGACTACTTCCCATCATTCGAGCTCTTTGTCAGACACTCGTTTGCATAATGACCCATCTCATTTCACTTAAAACATGTCACTAATTGTAAATCAAATTTGGTCTTACCATTACCCTGATCTTTTCTAGTGCAATCATGAGCCTTATTTCTCATCTTACCACATCAGAAGAACTTCTCAAAATTCAAAAGACATTCCCTAGTATTATTTTTACCACATTTATCACAAAATGAAAACTTATTTTTCTTACCATCAAACCTTTTTTAAGGATTCTTCCCTTTCTCCTTCCACCTCGGTCTCTTCTTCTGTTGGTTATCATAGAACACTTGATCATCAGCAAACTCCATTTACACCTTCTCAGCACATTGAACAAGATTTTCATAACTTTTGAACTCATTATAAGCTAATACCCTTCGATATTTTGGCTTTAATCCTGAGTAAAAATGATTGATTTTACTATCAAGGTCTCCAATAAAATTTGGAGCATACCTTGACAATCGAGTGAAAATTTCTTCATAATCAGCCACTGAGTCGTCTTCTTGCCCCAATTCCAAGAATTGTTTTTCCATCCTAAGTCGAACAGCCTTAGGAAAATATTTCTCAAGAAACATACCTTTAAATTCATCCCGGTAAAGATCATCAATCTCATCAGTGTCCTTGATATTTTTAACCATCGACCACCACTGATCTACTTCACCCTCTAAACGGTGAACAGAAAGACTAACCTTTTGATTTTCTGAACACCCCATGACATCGAAACTCTTCTCCAGTGCTTTAATCCACCCTTCAGCTAGCATAGGGTCAGATGATCCTCTGAATGATGGGGGATGTTTCCTCATGAAATGTTACTCCACTGAAATGTTCTTCTACGGTTGATCTGGCTGATATCGGGCATAGATACCACCACTATTTATCTCTTGAGTCAACTGCATCATTACTACAACAAACTGTTTAGTTCAATTTATGACCACCTAAGGATGCTGATTTGGAAGGTCATTTCCTTCTGTATGCCTTCCTAGAACTGTTTCCCTATTTCCTCTATGGAAAACCATTCTAAACAAACATGTATTAGATGAAGCAACATGGTAATCTTTAAATGTTATATCATTTCAATTTGACCATAATGTGTAAAAAATATTTTTGGATAATCATTTAGTAGAATTATAACTCTTAAAGTTATCTAAACTGACCTTTGATACCAACTATAAGGCCCTGACCTTAAACATTACTTAATATTGGGTTATTTCAAGAATTCACATTGAGGATATTTTCAGGTTTAGAGTTTTAGATAATTAGATCATAAATCATGCATTACATTCCACATTTAAACAAGGTGGTTACATCAAAGATAGTATTCATTTTTTCCACCAATGGAAACATATTTAAAATAAAACATGGTTTCTTTCTTGACACTTCCTCGACACTGTCATCACATCATGTACATTTCCCTTGACTTGTGAAAAACATTTCAAAAACTTGGGATGAGTATAAAAATATCAGTAAGGGATATAAAAATACGGAAAGAAAACAATAGTCCATGTATACATAAGAATCAATGAAATCATACTTTACTCATAAAACATAAGAAATTTAACATACCTCAGGAAATCATAAGATTTATGAACAACTCATAGAAATTGTTGGTCAGATTGGACACATAAGAGGGGGTGAATTGAGTTCCAATTAGAAATTTCTGTTAAAATTATTCTTATTAAAATCCCCCAAATTGAATAACAAAATAATCTTTAGTGAATTTGTAAAACTATAAAGGGTCAGTTAGATTCTCAAAAGATTTATTAGTTCTCATTTAATCTAATCTAAAGATTAATTAACTTTTGAAGATAACCTAATGATTTACAGTACATACAAACACTTTCTAGATTAACTATCAAAGTAACTTTAAAACAATTTTATATTTCAAAGTAATTAGCAGCGGAATATTCAACATAGGTTAAAATCAAAATAAGTAAGCATGACAGTTTTAAAACAAGAGGTTCAGTCTCAAGCCGAGACTTAGTCCTCTCAAACACTTTATATACATTTTGATCCACACCCTAGATCAGGGTAAACAACAATACAAATACTGCCCAGGTCCTAAGACCTCTACCACATTTCTACGTGGGAAAACAAAAACAATAGCACAAAGGCTATCCAGGTCACACTTGACCTCTACCACTATCCACAGTGGGATACACGAGAGTTATGGAAGGTTTTTGTGAGGATTTATAAATCCTCCAGTTTAGCACAAGAGACAGTGTGTGTATAAAATATAAATAGTATGCATACTGCTCAAAATGTAAATGAAATAATCACTGAGAGAGTAGATATGATTTTTAGAATGATATAGTGATGTGAAGTGCATCTCTGGACTCCTTTGATTGATTAGGAATTCTTCCAAGTCCTCTGGTTTTTTTCTGAAAAACAGAGGGTCGTTTTCTTATAGTTTGTTGTAGTTCTTCACTCCTTGGCTAAAGTGCAGCTTGTGTTCTCTTATAGAATGAATTGCTTCGTGTATGTCCAGTGTTCTTCCATTATGGATGTCACCTTTCTTTTCTATGTGTATTCACCACTTTTTAGGACTCTTCAGCCCTTATTTCTCACTACTTTTGCATGGCATTTGTCCTTCCTTTTATAGCTTTCAGCTCCGACAATGGGAATGATTACCTTTTCATGGGTACTAGGTACGGTTCCATGACATGCCAACAACCCACATTAATTAATGGAAGTTGCATTAAATTGAGAAAATATGACCATTAGTATAATTTAAATAAGGCATAAAATTTTAAGCAGCAGAGTGCTTGTAACAGTTGACTAGTAATGGTTACTCCTTCTATCAGTAGCTCTGCCTGTATCTGTAGATCTTTGTATTGGTAACTCTTTGTTTCAGTATCTCTTTGTATCGGTATCTCTTTGTATCAGTTGATCTTTGTATCGGTAGATCTTTGTATTGGTAGCTCTTTGTATCGGTAGCTCTTTGTATCGGTGAACTTCATAGCGGTATACTTGCTTATACCGGTAGACTTACTCTAACGGTAGCTCTGTTGTTTTGGTAATTAAGTGCATACCGGTGGACATATGCACTCATGTTGACTTGTTCTATCGGTAGCTGTCTGTATCAGTGGATGTTGTATTGGTGGACTTCATACCAGTATCTCATCTGTATAGGTAGACTAGATCTATCAGTGACATGTGCTTACTGGTGGACTTATACATACCGGTAGCTCTGTATATCGGTGACCTTTTCTTATTGGTGACTATGTCTATCGGTAGACTAAGTACCGATAGGTCTGTATCAGTAGAATTGAGCATATCAGTGACTTAACACTTATCTGTTCTATGAAAAACACATCCTAATTGAGTTAGATTTATTTCAAAGTAGAATGAATAGTAATTAATATATAAATGAACATTATTTGGGATTATAAACATATTAAAACATAAGTGAGATTATCAAAACAGTTGAGGTCAACATAAATCATAAGACATAAAGGTAACTTGAGGCATTCATAACATTCTTTCGTAGGGAGTAACCCTTAGGGTTACGTTTGGAATACCAATCACAGTATATTCCCTAAATATCTTCAGAGAAACCTTTGTGTTTAACTCCTTCGTGTTACCCGATGCATTTGAGAGCTATCTCGGGCTCACCCACCCTTATTTTATAACGAAACCACACAACTTCATAAACAATTCCCAAGAACCATAACATAATCACATCATATAAAACATGCATAAAGGAAACATAAAATTTTCATATTTCAATCACAAGAAATCAATACAACACATTGATATAATCAAAAACTTATCAAAAACATTTTCAATACCAAAATAAAAGAAAAGTAAAACAGGGTATTTATTTTTCATTTAAAAAGTTAAGGCTTGTAGAGGAAGCCGAAACTCAAATAATGGTCACGGCGGGGGAGAAGTTGTTGTCGTCACATATGTAAGACAAAAGCATTCCTTTTTTCGTTTAGTAAAACACTTCATGTAAAAATATTCCTTTTGAATGAAATTAAAATTCAAAGGGGTTTATTATACAACTAATAAATAAAGGTTGTATATAAATTGAAGTATGCCTCAACGAAAGGAGATTGAGACGAAGTCCCTTACCTCAAGTCCGACTTGTACTAGCTCATTCTTTATATTCCTAAATAATAAACTTATGTCAATTTTTAATTTCTTAAGTACTTCCTTTAATGTTTATTATTCAATTAATATCACATATTATCCTATTATAATAATTAGTTAATTATGTGAGTTCATATCATACGTTTTGTCGATGTTCAGTACATGAGTCAAAAATGAACTTGTTTGAAAAGAATTTCCCATGTAGTTATAATTACATCATATCAAAAATCGTATTAATGATTTAAATATCATATATATCAAGTATATATTCATTTTATACTATTCCATAACATTTGGAGATAAAAAATTAAATGCATCGTTCATGGAGACGGTAGGTCGTACGTACACATGAATGCTACTTTCAATTCTTTTTCATATTAAAGGAATTAAAACTAAATGAGACATATATATAATAATTACAGGATAATATATATGATCTACAGGTAAAATAAGTTCATTAATTACATTCTTTATAAATTCCATGTTTGGCATGAATGAGTCACATCACTTGAGGGGGCGGTAGTCCACACTTCCTCAGATAAAATTATGGCAGTTCCCAAACATGAAAAGCATAATGATGTGATTTAAAAATAAAATTCTGAAGAATATAGAAAAAATAAATACCATATATATAATTTATAAATACAGTGACATCATAATGACCATCATGAAAGGCATTAAAAGAATATTAAACAATCCTCGTTTCGTGAGGCAGTAATTCGCCACCCACAAAAATAGTATGTTCTTTAACCATTAGACGGAGGTGTGTGTAAGTGTAAGTAGAATATTTATCATAAAAACATCCTAGTATATTGAGGATACTAGTTTTATTATGGGGTCAAATAATAATAAGATAGTGGTGATTGAATAAGGAAAATAAAAGGAAGAAACTCGAGAGAAGGCATTACCTCTAAATCAGGTAACTCTTTTTGATTTGAGCCAAAGGCTTACTTGGAAAGACTTATACCCAAATTGAGGAATCTAGGAGTAATAGAGGGATTTGGAGAGATAATATTAGTAGAGGATGGATGATCCAAGGGCTTGAGAGGTGTGGGTAAGGTGGTAGTGGTGGGGGCCTTTTATAAGAGGGAGGATGGTCACTTTTGGAAAGTCTTGAAATGTTACTTTATTATAAAATGGTTTTAAGATTTTGAAGGTCCCAAAATGATATATTTTTAGGATAAGGTGATAAGGGTTCAAAATACACCCATCCAATAGGTTTTAAACAAGTGTAAGTCTTATATTTTACCTTATCTTTTCATTTTATTTAAATCGTTCATTAATGAGGTAATCACTACATCATCATAGTGTCATAAATAAATTTATTTATTTAATGTCTAAAAATTATAAAAAAATATCATGATATAGGAAATATTTTTAGATTTAAAATTAATATTTATAGTCTAAGATATCATTTATGTAAACAAAATTAAAATTATTTAACATAGGACATAAAAACCTTTGTTATATTTCTCTTCTTTTAAAAATAATGTCATAAATGTCACTATCACACCCATGTGACTCCATGGGACCTCAAGTTCAGTAAAAAACTTCTCATGGTCTTCTATGACTCAAAAAAGATGATTTTGAAATATATTTCGGTCATTTTAAATTATTATGATATTATTTTATTACCATTAACTACCCGATTACTAATTAATCACGATAATTAAAGATAATTATAGTCGTTACTATTCATAATGTCCAAAAAAAAGAGTATTAATTACATAATTTGGACCTTATGATTCAAAATATGGAATCCATTTTACTAAATTCCAAACACAGAAATTGCAGTAATTAATTTAAAAATAATTCCCGTTTTCAAACCAAATAGCGTGTTTTTAGGAAACAATATCTATCAAAAGATTGACAATTGTTTATGTCCAATTTCAAAGTGAAATTAATTATAGTGGCCACCATTGGTTTAAATGGTTAAAATTTATTCTAATTACACTTTAAAACCAATTAAAAAGATAATCTAACATTTAATTAAATTAGATGAAAAGGCAGTTTTGAAGTAAAATGCAGTATTTTTCACTATTCATTAAAAATAAACATTATCAGAAAAATACCAAAAATTTATCCAAAGTAAATTTAAATGTCCCAATTCTAAAGAATAATTTTATTTTGAAAAATAGAGATTATAAAATTGTCAAAAGTTATATTTAAAAATGGTTTTCCATCAAAAGGCGGTAAAACAATCTTTTAAAAATATTAGAGTATTATATGCTTAAGATTGAATTTATTCTCATTTTAAGACTCTAAAACACAATCTAATTCATAAATAGACATAGATATAAAAATATATTATTATTTACTTTCTTGGGATGTTACATCCTTCCCCCTTTAGGAAATTGCGTCCCCGCAATTTATTTACTTATCGAATAAGTGGGGGTATTTATCCCTCATTTCATTTTCATGTTGCCTCTTCAACTATATGGTTTTTTTTATAGAACCTTTAATTGATGAATCACCTTATTCTATAACACTTGTTCCCTGTGGTCAAGAATATGGATTGGTTGTTCCTTATAAGATATATTCTCTTCCAGCTGAACTACCTCTGGACTCAAAACATGGGATAGATCTGGCATGTACTTCCTTAAAATTGAAACATGAAAAACATTATGTACCTGAGATAAACTCAGAGGTAAAGCCACTCGGTATGCAACTGATCCAACTCTCTCCATAATTTCATATGGTCCAATGAACCTTGGAATTATCTTTCCTTTCTTACCAAATCGCATCACACTTTTCCATGGTGAAACTTTGAGGAAGACATGATCACCTACCTCAAAAGAGAGATCATTCCCCCTGTTGTCCACATAACTTTTCGGCCTGCTCTGAGTTGTTCTCATGTGTTTCTTTATCACCTGAACTTTTTCTATCATCTCTTCTACCAATTCTGGTCCCATCAACTTCCTTTCACCTACTTCATCCCAAAAATATGGCATTCTAAATTTCTTCCCATATAATGCCTCAAATGGTGCCATTTGTATACTGTAATGAAAACTATTATTATAAGAAAACTCAACCAATGAAAGATGTTGGTCCCAACATCCCTGATAATTTATCGAACAAGCACGTAGCATATCCTCCAAGGTATGAATTATTCGTTCTGACTACCTATCTGATTGAGTATGAAAAGTTTTACTAAAATTTATTTCAGTACCCAATGACTTCTAAAGGGCTTTCCAAAAGTTAGAAGTGAACCTGGGATCACAATCAGATACAATGGAGAGGGGAAATCCGTGTAACCTTACTATCTCTTTAAGATACAGTCAAGAAAGTTGATCTAGGGAAAATGTATCACGTATAGAATGGAAATGAGTATATTTAGTCAAGCGATCAATAATAACCCATATTTCATTATTACCTTGAGGTGTCTTCGATAATCCCACAACAAAGTCCATGGATATATTCTCCCATTTCCACTCGGGCACTGGTAAAGGTTGAAGCATCCCTTTCAGTAATTTCTGCTATGATTTAAGCTTTTGACAAGTCAAAAACTTCACAGTAAAATTAGTAATATCTCTTTTCATTCCATCCCACCAGTAATACTCTCAAAGATCTCTATACATCTTAGTACTGCCTGGATGAACTAAAAATAAAGAACTATGAGCTTCACATAACAACTCTCTCTTCAACTGTGAATCACAAGGCACACACAATCTCTTCCTAAATCTCAAAACACAATCATTCAATGTTTAATTCTGGTAACATACCCTTATAAACCAAATCTACCTTTTTTTACAACTCACTGTCTTGCTTCTATGCTTTCTTAATTCTGTCTGATAGAGAATATTTCACTGATACCTGAAACAAAAAAGAATAATTTCCCGCACCAACAACTTCCAAGACAAAATTCATCAAATCCTTAACCATAGTATCACATTCCAAATGTAACATAGTTAATGAAGAATTACTTTTTCGACTCAAAGCATCTGCCACATTATTTTCTTTTCCTGGGTGGTAGTGAATCGTGCAATCATAATCCTTGATTAATTCTATCCATCTCCTCTGTCTCATGTTCAATTCTTTCTGAGTGAATATATACTTTAAAATTTTGTGATCCGTATATATTTTACACTTTACACCATAAAAATGATGCCACCAAATTTTTAAAGCGAAAACAACAACAGCTAATTCCAAATCATGTGTAGGGTAATTTATCTCATGAGTTTTCAACTGACATGAAGCATAAGCAATTAACTGATCATTCTGCATTAGGACGCAACCAGGTCCTTTCAATGAATCATCACTGTAGATAACAAACTCACCGTTCCTATAATGTAGTTCCAATAATGGATCATTCACTAATCTTCTTTAAAATTCCTGAAAACAAACATCGCATTACTTTTTCTAGATAAACTTAACACCATTCCGAGTTATCTTAGTCAATGGGTTGGACAACCATGAATTTTTTTTAACAAACCTTCGGTAATAGCCTGCCAAACCATGAAAACTATGAATCTCAGTTATATTTTTGGGTCTTGGTCATTCCTCAACAACCTTTTTTTTTAAGGATCAACGGTTATTCCATCTTTAGAAATAATGTGACCAAGGAAAGAAAATTTTTGCAACCAAAACTCACACTTGATGAATTTCCCATACAATTTTTTTTCTTTTAAGGTTTGCAAAATAACCCTTAAATGACTTTCATGCTCCTCTTTACCTTTAGAAAACACCAAAATGTCATCAATGAAAACAACCACAAACTTATCCAAGAACTCATGGAAAATTATATTCATAAGGTCCATGAATACAGCAGGTGTATTGGTTAACCCAGAAGTCATAACTACAAATTCATAATGGCCATATCTTGTACGAAACACGGTCTTCAGAATATTTGCTTCCTTTACCTTCAACTGATGGTACCCCGATCTCAAGTCAATCTTTGAAAAATATTGAGCTCCCTGGAGCTAATCAAACAAATCATCGATATGAGGCAAATGATATTTTTTCTTAACAGTGATGTTATTCAAGGATCTATAATCAATGAAAAGTCTCAATGAACCATCTTTATTTTAAACAAATAAGACAGAATCACCCCATGGTGATGTGCTAGGTCAAATGAAACATTTCTATAATAAATCTTTCAATTTCTCCTTCAACTCTAAAAGTTCAATTTGAGCCATTCGATAAGGGGGTTTTGAAATTGGCTTAGCATCAGGAACTAAGTAAAGGGTAAATTCAACTTCCTGATTTGGTATTATTCCCGGAAACTCATCAGGAAAAACATTAGGATAATCATTTACCACTGGCACATCATTAATCCAAACGGTTCATTTATTTTCAAAAATATGTGCAAGGTAAAATTCATTTCCATATTTTACAAGTTTCTCAGCCTCTTGATATGTTATCAATAGTAAGGGTTAATTATTGTACACAAACTAAAAGTCTTTCTGAAAAGAAACTTCTTAATCTCTATAATAAATTTTAGCTTGGTAAATAGAGAGCCAATCCATACCCAAGATAGCATCAAACTCTACTAGAGGTAAAACAATAAGGTTTTCAAGTAGATTCTTTCCACGGAAAAGTATAGGAAGATTCTTATAAATTATTTTTGCCTCAACATTTCCCTCAGGTGTTTTTACTAAAAGTTCAGGAGTCATTTCTTGAGATGGAATTCCCAATTTACTAGAAAATATTTTAGAGATGAAAGAATGTGTAGACCCTGAATCAAACAACCAATTGGAATAATATGAAAAAACAAAAAAAGTACCTGATACCACTTCATTTGATGGCCCAAAATCTTCTGAAGTAGTTGAAAATGATTTTACCACACCTTTATGATTATATTCTGACTTCTTCCCATCATTCGAGCTCATTGTCAAACACTCGTTTTCATAATGACCCATGTCATTGCACTTAAAAAAATTTACTAACTGTAAATCAAATTTGGTCTTACCATTACCCTGATCTTTTCCAGTACACTAACGAGCCTTATGTCCAATCTTACCACATCAGAAGCACTTTCCAGAATTCAAAATACATTCCCCAACATGCTTTTTACCACATTTATTACAAACTGCAAACTTAGTTTTCTTACCATAAAACCTTTTTGAAGGATTCTTCCCTTTCTCTTGCCACCTCGGTCTCTTCTTCTGTTGGTTGTCATAGAACACTTGATCATTAGAAAACTCCATTTCCACATTCTCATCACATAAAACAATCTTTTCATAACTTTTTATCTCACGAGAAGCTAATGACCTTCGATATTTTGGCTTTAATCCTGAGTAAAAACGATTGATTTTACTATCAAGGTCTCTGATAAAATTTTGAGCATACCTTGCCAATCGAGTGAACTTTTCTTCATAAGCAGTCACTGAGTTGTCCTCTTGCCTCAATTCTAAGAATTGTTTTTCCATCCTAAGTCAAACAGATTTAGGAAAATATTTCTCAAGAAACATACCTTTGAATTCATCCCAGTCAAGAGCATCAATCTCACCAGCATCCCTGATATTTTTAACCATCGACCACCACTGATCTGATTCACCCACCAAATGGTAAACAACAAGACTAACCTTTTGATTATCTAAACACCCCATGACATCGAAAATATTCTCCAGTGCTTTAATCCACCCTTCAGCTAGCACAGGGTCAGATGATCCTCTAAATGATGGGGGATGTTGCCTCATGAAATGTTCCACCACTGACATGTTCCTTTGTGGTTGATCTGGCTGATCTCGGGCATGGATACCACCACCATTTATCACTTGAGTCAACTACACCATTACTGCAACAAAGTGTTTCAGTTCCAATTCTGACCATCTCAGGATTCTAATTTGGAAGGTTATTTCCTTCTGTATTCCTTCCTAGAATTTCTTCCCTGTTTCCTCTGCATAAAATCATTCTGAACAAAAATGTCTTAGATGAAACAACATGATAATCTTTAAATGCTGTATCTTTTCAATTTGACCATAATGTGTAAAAAATATATTTTTGGATAATCATTTAATAGAATTCTAACTCCTAAAGTTATCTAAACTGACCTTTGAGACCAACTATAAGGCCCCATCCTTAAACATTATTAATCTTAGGTTATTTCAAGAATTCACATTGAGGATCCTTTCAGGTTTATAGTTTTAGAGAATTAGATAATAAATCATGCATTAGCACATGAGCCTTAGCCCAGTTGGCAAGGTATCTGATGGTGCATCCAAGCGACCAGGGATCAAAACCAGGCGGAGGTAGGATTTCCGGTACTGTAGCAGTACTGTAGCAGTACTGTAGCAGTACTATAGCAGGAACTGTAGCGGTTACTGTAGCAGTACTGTAGCAGGCACTATTTGGCACTGTAGCAGCCGGGAATATGCCCCTGTTTGGGCCTTCGGGCATCAGATTTGGTCCCCGAGTCCTTCATTGGCCTTCGGGCACCCAGGCCTTCGGGTCAGTTGGGCCTTCGGGCTATCCATATGGCCTTTGGGTCACCTGCAGATACAAACACCAGACCAAAAACTACAAGGAACAAGCTCTACAAGGAGGATGGGCAAAGGAGATTTCACCATAGCAGGAGCTAACAGATTGCAAGAATGAGAGGGTATGGCACCTGCCATCGGGACAAGCATGTGCATGCACGGGAATGCCTAGCCGAACAGCCATGCGGAGGTGAAGAGCTGATTTCAAAGATGAAGATGCTGGGGAGGAGCAAGTTCCAAGTTGTTTGTCTGGGTTGTATGGTATGTTTGTGCCTACGGGCATTGGTGCCTAAAAAATGGCCTACAGGCATATAATAAGGTTCCACCTAATCCCTTGAAAGGTGGATTATCAATCAATAAAAAATGAAGGCCTTCGGGCCATTGGAGGAATCATGCATTACATTCCACATTTAAACAAGGTGGTTACATCAAAGGCAGTATTCATTTTTTCCACCAAAGGAAACATATTTAAAATAAAACATGGTTTCTTTCTTGACACTTCCTCGAAACTATCATCACATCATATACATTTCTCTTAACCTGTGAAAGAAATTTCAAAAACTTGGGATGAGCATAAAAATCTCAGTAAGGTATATAAAAATACAGAAAGAAAACATTAATCCATGTATACATAAGAATCAATGAAATCATACTTTACTCATAAAACATAAGCACTTTAACATACCTCATGAAATCATAAGATTTATGAATAACTCATAGAAATCATAAGACAAAAAGGTAACTTGAGGCATTCATAACATTCTTATGTAGGGAGTAACCCTCATGGTTACGTTTGGAATACCCATCACAGTATATTCCCTAAATATCTTAGGATAAACCTTATAATTTAACTCCTTCGCATTACCCAATGCATTGGAGATCTATATTGGGCTCACCCGCCATTAGTTTATTACAGAACCACTCAACTTCATAAACAATGCCCAAGAACCATAAAATAATTGTATCATATAAAACAAGCATAAAGGAAACATAAAATTTCCATATTTCAATCACAAGATATAAATACAACACATTGATATAATAAAAACATTATCAAACCCATTTTCAATAGAAAAATAAAAGAAAAGTAAAAAATGGTATTTATTTTTCATTTAAAAAGTTAAGGCTTGTAGAGGAAGCTGAAACTCAAATAATGGTCACGGCGGCGGAGAAGTCGTTGTCGCCGCATACGTAAGATGAAAACATTCCTTTTGTCGTTTAGTAAAATGCTTTGTGTAAAAAGATTCCTTTTGAATGAAATTAAAAGACAAAAGGGTTTATTATACAACTAATAAAAGAAGGTCGTATATAAATTGAAGTATTCCTCAACGAAAAGAGATTGAGATGAAGTCCCTTACCTGAAGTCCGACTTGTTCTCGTTCGTTCTTTATATTCCTGAATAATAAACTTAGGTCAATTTATAATTTCTTAAGTACTTCCTTTAAAGTTTATTATTCAATTCATATCACATATTATCATGTTATAATAATCAGTTAATTATGTGAGTTCATATCATACGTTTTTTCGATGTTCGGTACATGAGTCAAAAATGAACTTGTTTGAAAATAATTGCCCATGTAGTTATAAGTACATAATCTCAAGAATGGTATTAATGGTTTAAATATCATATAAATTCATTATGTATACATTTTATACTATTCCATAACATTTGGAGATAAAAAATTAAATGCACCGTTCATGGAGACGGTAGGTCGTACGTACACATGAACGCTACTTTCATTTCTTTGTCATATTAAAGGAATTAAAACTAAATGAGACATATATATATTATAATTACAGTATAATATATATGTTATATAGGTAACATAAGTTCATTAATTACATTCTTTATAAATTCCATGTTTTTCATGAATGAGTCACATCACTTGAGGGGGTGGTAGTCCACACTTCCTCAGATGAAATTATTGCAGTTCCATAACATGAAAATAATAACGATGTGATTTAAAAATAAAATTCAGAAGTATATAGAAAAAATAAATACCATATATATCATATATAAATATAGTGGCATTGTAATGACCACCATGAAAGGTGTTAAAAGAATATTGAACAATCATCATTTCATGAGGCAGTAATTCGCCACCCACAGAAACAGTATGTTTTTTAACTATTAGACAGAGGTGTGTGTAAGTGTAGGTAGAATAATTATCATAAAAACATACTAGTATATTGAGGATACTATTTTTATTGTGGGATCAAATAATAATAATATAGTGGTGATTTAATAAGGAAAATAAAAGGAAGAAACTCCAGATAAGACATTACCTCTAAATCGGGTAACTCTTTTTGATTTGAGCCGAAGGCTTCCTTGGAAAGACTTCTGCCAAAAGTGAGGATTCTAGGAGTAAGAGAGGGATTTGGAGAGATAATATGAGCAGATTTTGGGTGAGACAAGGGCTTCAGAGGTGTGGGTAAGGTGGTAGAGGTGAGGGCCTTTTATAAGAGGGAGGAGGGTCACTTTTGGAAAGTCTCGTAATGTTACTTTATTATAAAATGGTTTTCAGATTTTAAAGGTCCCAAAATGATATATTTTGAGGATAAGGTGATAAGGGTTATAAATCCACCCATAAAATAGGTTTTAGACAAGTATAAGTCTTAGATTTTACCTTATCTTTTCATTTTATTTAAATCATTCATTAATGAGCTAATCATTGCATCATCATGGTGTCATAAATAAATTTATTTATTTAATGTCTAAAAATTATTAAAAAATTACCATGATGTAGGAAATATTTTTAGATTTCAAATTACTATTTATAGTCTCAGAGATCATTTATGTAAACAAAATTAAAAGTTTTTTACTTAGGATATACAAACCTTTGTTTTATTTCTCTTCTTTTAAAAATATTGTCATAAATGTCACTATCACACCCATGTGACTCCATGGGCCCTCAAGTTCAGTAAAAAGCTTCCCATTGTCGGAAATGACTCAAAAAAGAATATTTAGACACATTTTGGGGTCATTTTATATTATTATGATATTATTGTATTACCCTTAACTACCCGATTACTAATTAATCACAACAATTAAAGATAATTATCGTCGTTACTATTCATAATGTCCAAAAACAAAAGAGTCTTAATTACATAATTTGGAACTTATGATTCAAAATATGGAATCCATTTTACCAAATTGCAAACAAATAAATTTCATTAATTAATTTAAAAATAATTCTCGTTGTCAAAACAAATAGCTTGTTTTTAAGAAACAATATCTATCAAAAGATTGACAATTGTTTATGTCCAATTTCAAAGTGAAATTAATTCTAATTACCACCATTGAATTAAATTGTAAAAATATATTCTAATTAAAATTTAAAACCAATAAAAAAGATAATCTAACCATATAATTAAATTTGATGAAAAATCAGTTTTGAAGTAAAATGCAGTATTTTTCACTATTCATTAAAAAATGAACATTGTCAAAAAAATACCAAAACTTTATCCAAAGTAAATTTCAATGTCCCAATTCTAAATAATAAGTTTATTTCAACAAATAGAGCTTCTAAAATTTTCAAAATTTGTATTTAAAAATGGTTTTCCATCAAAAGGCAGTAAAACAATCTTTTAAAAATATTAGAGTATTCTATGCTTAAGATTGGATTTATTCTCATTTTAATCCTCTAAAACACTATATAATTCATAAATAGACATAGATACGAAAATATATTATTCTTTACTTGGGATGTTACACCGGGAGTCTGTAAAAGTGTCATTGGATGTAGTCCATATGGTATGGTATCCAACATATAGGCTTAAATGTTTAATACATCATTCAAAAGTATTTTTAAATACTTTCAAATAGTTATGGTTTTGTCCACACATTTTTCTTTTCCATTACAAAAAATAACATTTCATTATTATTCTCTTTGTTTATTTATTTATTATTATTATTTTGGTGTTCCTTACCCGTTAAATAAATTGAAAATTTATTCTTATTAATTTTTTATATATTTTTTTCATTCATTCATTCTTAAAGAACATTATTTATCATGTAAATTTAAAATATATATAACATATATATTTTTCAATTATAATATATATATATTGACATATATATGTATATATATAACATACATATATATGTTTCAATGTTTATTTTAACATATATTTTTACATATATATAACATATGCTTTAATATGTATATATATATCATATATAAGAATATATATACTTTTTGGTTCCTTACTTCACACACCTCACACACCCCACTCAATCATGTGCCACCATATATATATATATATACATATATATTTTTATCTTTCTTGTTGTCACTCGACACATACATAAATAGGTAAGCATATATGTATATTTATTTACTATAACATTATCACATGTATATATATATATATATATCTTCTAGAATACACACACACACACAATATTTTTTTAATGTATATATATATGTATTATGTATATTATATACATACATTAATTCCAAATTGTGTGTATTTTTATATATATACACTTCATTTACTTCAATTTTCCCCCACCCCTTTTTCCTATGCACAAAATCCTTTCCCCAAAATGGGGCTCCCTTTTTGCACCGCTCACCCATGCCTCATGTCACTCTCCACTTTTCTTTTCTTTTTTTTCTTTTTCCAAATTCCTCACTTCTCATGTGATATATATATGTATATATATATATATAGTCAGGTTATTAATTTTTTTTGCACAATTAAACTATTATATATGTATATATTTATATTTATATATATATATCAAATATATGTATAGGTGTACATATATATACTACACACACACAAACATATATATATTAAATACCATTTTGTAACTATTTTTTTATAAAGATAGTGTTATATTTTATTATCAATTACACATTTTTATATACACACATACATATATGTATATGTATATCTATGTTTATTATTTTGCATTACTATATATATATTAACATATTTTCTATATATATATATTTATATTTTTATATTATTATATATTTACAAGAACCTAAAAAATATATATATCAACAATCATATTATAAATTTTATATATATTATATTAAATTATTTTTTTCATACAACACACTAAGTATTTAAATTTCTAAAAAAATTGTCTAATATAAAATTTTGCAACACAATTCTATATTTTATGGTATAATATTTCCATATTACTGTTTTTATATTTCTAGATAAATATAAAATATAAAATATTTTTATTCCATGAATTATATTTGAAACACACACACACACACACATATTCATACATAAATTACCATAATAAATAAAATGTTAATTTGTATTAAAAACTTATAAAATGTAGTTTTATGTATAATTATATGAATTCTAAAATCAATTACATATATTTGAAAACCTGAGTTGTTACATTCCCCACCTCCAATTGATGAGGAATCCTTTTAATTTTTAGCAGTTCCGCTACCTCACTAGTCGGATATATATAGATCTAATTATCATAATAATCTAGTTTGAGACTAATGGTTGCTTCAGATGGAGGTAAAGTCACCTGAATATCTTCTATCTCATCAATATTAATGAAAACTAATGTACTATCATCTAATTCTTCTCAACCCACACACTTATAGTAGGTACCAAACAAATATTTTTAACACATAGGAATTGTATCCTAAATCTGAAAGGCACATAACCATTATACGTAACATCCCATCTATTATGGTAACTAAGAAACCTTATATAATGGATAATAGATATGAATATGCTTCGGGACTACTAGTATAATTATTAGTGATAATACAATCCAAGAACCCATAAGGTGTGAATAAAAACTAATCATGTTGATTCAACTTGTTCTCATTTTCCCAATCACTTAAAGAACATGGATAAAATATGCTAATGCTTTAGAGTTGTATCCTAAATTGAGTTCCATGAATCCCTTAGATATTGATAAATGAATTTCCACCCATATAAGATTATATCCACCCCTAGAGAACCAATAAAGGGATAATAATCTTTAACATGGCCCTTACCTTATAAATACGACCTAGCTGGTGGTATACTTTTTATATTATTGATAAATCCATGCTATTATTCTTACCACTAGCTAGTTGCACCGACATCACAATGTTGCTGATTCTCACCCTAGTTTTAGCCTCTTGAATCGGAAGAAAATATCTACTTATGAACATTTACAAGAAATATGCTAGGTGAATCAAATGATAATCCTCAAAAAATAATACACATTCCCAACTGTTGATTTAGACTTATTCTATGGTCATCTAATAAGAACATGAATTTCTAAGACTTTTGCAAGTTGAAAAAAATCTATGTCTCTTTATTCATGGATCTGATCCGATTTTCTTGATAAATTATTCTTCCCATGGTCCAAGAGGAACATAAACCCATTGAAAGAATTTGTTTCCTAGGATATATTATTCTATACCAAGTAACTCCTTTGTGATCAAAGGGGTCCTCTCAATAATAACCAATTTAGAAACCAGTGGAAAAATTCATCATACATATATCCCAAAATTAGAGATCCATTGATCATTTTCATATCCAAGAGACTCACATAGACCTCTCTATGTACAATCCAAAAGGTAGTGGTATTTATAATCTATATGATGAAGAGTTCTAGTAATAGAAACATGTTATGGTAGGCTAAGGTTGGTGAGATCCAGGTTACATCATATAAATATACTACCATTAGCACCTTACACAATTATTTATTAATGATAAAAGCTCCTTATAATAAAAAATATCAGTTCATCGACCAATTAAATTTATAACCAGTCAATTATTACTATATAATATACCTGTAGACATGTGTATCAATCTCATATGAATATGGTTATTCATTGATATCCAATAAATTATACCCCAATATAAAGTCTTCTATGCAATCATCTTCATTGATAAAATAACTGAATGGTGATATATTGGGATATATCAAATATAAGTGCTTGATGATCTAAATATGTGTTTAATTACCTTTTAATGGTGCTAGAACTTGGGAATCTTTCAGAAGTCTGAACCCATAGAAGAAGAGAAAGTCTTAAAATGAGTAGTCCTATAAACCTATCCACATACATTTGGAAAGAAAATTATGTGATGATTGAATGTGATAGTGTTTATGAAGGAACACAATATTTAGAATTTCCATCCACCTCATCATCTTTTCCCAAGACCCCCACTTCAAATTCATATACACAATAAGAAATTAATTTTATAAAATTAATCTTAAGGAAAAATATAAAAATGGTGAAAAACATATAGTCGTGTGATCATCATGTTGTGTGCACGATCATCATCTGGTCCACATGATCATCATGAAGATAACACATCAGCTAACAAAAATACAAACCACTTGATATTAGCTTCTTATCATTGGTGTTATGTAGTTTTTATGTGATTCCGTTACAATAATCTGTTATGAGATTCTATTAGGTTATTTGATCATGAGAACATGTTACACAACATGATCTGACATAAAAATATTATAATTTTGAGGATTCTTATAGAAATAAAATCTCACTCGTGATTATGGGGGTCCCTATGCCATAATATTTATATGGTTTGTCCTTTTTTGGACTGAAAGAACCTCAATTTTTTTTTAAACTCCCTAGAAATGGGTTATTTTCTTACCGATCAAACCCAATTTATGATAAGGAATTTGTAAATGCTCAAATTTTCATGGGTGATCCAAAAAAAATATAAAACAAGAGTAATGTTAGAAAATAATATACTCTTTAATTATTCCTTATTTTATTGATCAAATAAAATAATCATACAAAAAATGGTTTTGTTTTTTAGAGAAATCACACAGAATATGTGATACACTTCTTCTTATGTGGCTCATAGATAGGGTTATCACATGACCATGTAACCCCTCTCTCTTACATGACACATAGATAGACCCATCACATGAAAGTGTAACCCCCTCCTCTTATATAGATAATTTATGGAACCCTTTTACAATTTCATGACAAGGCCCTCTCATGCACATCAAAGGCAGAGAGATCCTAATGTAACAAGACCCTCAGCATTCATGACTCAGTGATAGGTGCATAACCTAATAGAATTATGACATCCTATCTTGTAGTCCACATGGACAATGGTGGTTACTTATTAGTTTTCCATTCCTCAACACTAGGGATGCCTATAAATACCCCAATTTGCATTTAGGTAAGGGGTGTAACATGAAAAAATAGGGAGACCGAGGGGAGATAAAAAGGGTGAACCGTGGAATTATCTTCCACATTTGGAAACTAAAATAAGTTATTTACGTAAAATTGATGCCAAAAAATTAATTAAAGAATAAAATTTTTTCATGATATGTCCACATGACCATACTCCGCATGAGATGTCCCTATAATGAAATCCAAAAATATCATTCTATGTGAGCGTATTCACACAACCAATTTCTACATGAGACATACATATAATAAAATTCTATAAAATCATTATACATGAGATTATTCAAGTGATCATAATTTTTTCACATGATATTATCATCATTTACAGTTTGAAAATAGAAAACTCATGCAGTCATATGATTACACCCTCACACGGATCTCCTTACACGATCGCCTCTCTTGGTCAAAATTTCTCTATTGATCTCATATCACGTGGGTAACTTTTATCATCCATTTCTGCATCACATGAATGTAAATTATCATGCAGTTTTCCTTTCTCATGAAACCTAATAGAAGGTGGCTACCTTTCATGGTTACCTTATGTAGTTGGGGACTTCTGCTGATCCATCCTCTCAAAACTAGGGTTTTCCTAAAAAGACATGTATCCACCCACACTAATTGATCCATACATTTGAATTTTAAGATTTTATAGAGGATACTGCTTTATTTTTTCCTGGTCCATTTCATCCAGAATACCTATACAGACTCATTTCTATAAGGTAAAAACCCCGAAAAGGGTGATTCAAAAACTCTTACAAAGACACAATATGTGCATGATCAGGGCATGAACACCATAATGGAAACCTTTGATCACATATTACCATGATAAAATAAGTGTCTAGTTTTTCATCCCATATAATTAAATCCTCAGGGTGGTTATGATTATGGATTCACTTAATAACATGGGTCTTTATCAGGAAGACACTGAAACAATTTTTCCCATTCTCGTATAGTAAAACCTAGATAACCTAGAACTGAACCTTATCATCTTAGGAACTTGGTAGATTCATAGGATAACTTAACAATATTGGCATCCAAATATGGTACAATCCCTATATATACCCTTCCATTCCCTGGACTAGGAGTGGGCCTCCTTTGTATCCTAACTCAAAAAATTGAAAGAATATAAAATTAAGGTCATAACTCCAAGAGTAAGAAAATATATTTTATTTTAGGATTTTATATACATATTTCCTTATACATCCTCTCACTTTTGCACCAGCAAACTAAGAGTAGGCTGACTTGTGAAGTCTTCTTATTTAGGTTAAATTCCCATTCAAATATAATTGTGTAGTGTGATTGATCTTCTATATTATATTATATATCACACCAATCATGACTCATATGTGCTTAGATATCTTAGTTGATCATACCATTAGCATAATTAAGGCATTCTCCATGGGACTCCTCCTTAAGCTTGATCCCCAACATATATTTCACCTTAGGATTCCTTCCTATGTGTAATCCCCAAAACATCATTCATCATGGGTTTCCTTCTTAGGTGTAATCCCCAACAACAATATCTTCTCCTTATTAAAGGGGAATACTCCCCATGAGTTACTCCTTTAAAGTAATATGAGACATATTAGAGTATCCTAATATCTATAATCCTAGCTTAATTCTCTTTTGTCTCACTTTCCATCTCATAGGAGTCCATACGACATGACATTAAACTGTAATACATAAATCTTAGTCACACAACATTAAACTATCTAACAACATAATTTCACTAGGATGTTAAATTGAATGGTATATTCTCTACATTTATCCTTAAGATATGAAACCTAAACTACATTGACTATAATTATTATCTTCAATAGGATATGTAAGATTCATATTTGAGTCCAAGACCCAATATTTATCTTATCTATATTATTTCATAAGTTCCCCCACTGGGTAAAATTTCTAAAAAAAACTATATACCTTTGTTAAGATATATCTATAATGATATCATGCCCCTATCTAGGTAGACATATTCTCTGTAGGTATCATTGTATCTCCTTTTTTAGGATATATCACTAATAAATTCATATTTATGCTTGGTATGCCATATTCCTACTAGCCAACCCATATATCCACATTCAACAATATTCCCTATCAGGACTAACCTAAAGGGATTATCATGCATAAGTTCCACACCATCCATTACTAGGAACTCTTTTTCAAGAAAGTCCATTATTTATGAATTTAAACTACTTGGAATTGGTCTTTGTAACATGGGCATAAATGGTATGTTATGTCCTATTAAATGGAACAAAACTATGTGGGTTGTGATTCATTTTATAAGGATAAAAATGAAACCTATTTATTTAGTATGATATCAACACCAAAACACTAATTGTCTCATTGAATTACATTGAATTATAGAGTGCCTAATAATGAGGCTTTAAACCCAAATACCATATATTCACTCAGTAAGGGTGTGGATAAATAACATTTAATACATATGAATGTGTTATTATCCCATCACATCCATAATTAATAAACCATATTTAATGATGGTAATAAGGATCATTATTAACAATACTGGAAAAAATTCATAAACATGTATTAATTCGATAATAGAGTCTTAGAGTAAGAAATAATTTCCCCCTAAAAGGTATGAATGAGATTTAAATATCATCCTCTTTATTAGATGTATATTCCTAGAGTCTTTGATATGTTTCAGTGACCATAATCCTTTATAAAATAGGATTATAAAATAAAAATATCATATAAATCGAAAATATAATTTAATCAATTGGGATTATTATATGTTGTAAAGTAGGGATACTAGATAAGAAACTAGATTTTAAGTGACCCTATGATCTAATGTAAGGAACTTCAAGTTTACTGAACATGATAATAGAATTTATGTTACTATAAGGAAAATAACTAGGTATGGATCATGCATAATGATTTTCTACGTCTATGTTTGAATAGGGTAGACAATGAGAAATTGGTTAAAACTAATTTATTAATTTAACTTAAAATGTTTTTTATCCCTTGTTTATGAGTTCTTTATGTTTATTGTTTTGTAGATATGGATTAAGTTTGACATCCCCATCATATTTTTGATGAATATGTTCAATAGGATGTTCTAGTGGATTTTCAGAGAGTGGAGTTCAACAATAAAAAACTTAAAGGAGTATAATATAAGAGTGTTAACATCAAGTTCTATAGAAATATGAGGGATATATTTCATATTGGGAGATTTGGTATTATATTAAGGAGGTGAAGATTTTATTTAGTTTGATTCCTTCTTGTTAAGATCATAATGTTTATTTAGTTGCAATGATGCTTCATGGGCCATCTTGGCTATTGTGTATTTTTTTTTCTAGTGGATTGTGAGGAGTGAGTTTCTTCATGGGAGAAATTATAGGATCAATTATAGGATAAGTTTCTATTATCAAATGCTAAGGTATCATATCAGTAGGGTATCCTTACCCTTTTAAAGGGAAGTTCTAGTGTATCAGTGTTTAGTATATAATATTAGAACCTCCTACATTATGTCTTGGGCCTTCTTTTAGATAATTTTTTTGGGGGGTGGTATTTTTAGTAGGATTTGTACAAAAATATATAGGGCTAGGTTATTAAATTTATATTGAAGTCATATCTTGGGTTATTGGTGATAGAATTGGTAGTTTAGAGGATTTTTTCTAGGATCATATCCTCATGGGATAGAAGTCACCCATATTTCCCACAAAACTAAGCTATGATCGGTTCTTAGTTTCCTAGTTAAAAGAATAAGTTCAGTCAGAAGGGAGTAGTTTTTAACCCACTTCAACATGTTTCATCATGGATAACTGTAATCATACCCATACCAGTGGGTCAAGTTTGGTTTTATTTTCTTGAGTAGGACCTGTAAATTAGAAGAAAATTTCATAACCTTCCTTAGTAGTCAGCATTGTTCTTGAAACCCATTTCTAGATCACCCCTTGTTGCAGTTTATATAGATATAAAATCATTAGCACGGTGCTGTAGCTTATGAACTTTGTAGAGGGGATGGGGAAGGTATAGGATAACCCCATGATATCCATAATACCTAGGTATAATTAGTAGATAATGGTTATGGACGAGTTATTTATTAGTTCCAGATAGGATATAGATCTATACATGTTTAGATGCATGCCTTATCCTTACAAGTTCCAGGTGAGCTAGACATCATGTGAGGTACTATCTATCTATTTTACGCTTAATTTTTATGAATTATTTTATTAAAAAGATATGAATTAATTTTTACACCCACTCTATTTTATAGTTTGGGACTTGATGTGGAGAGACTTCCATTTCCCTAAGCGTTTACTATGTCAGTTATAGTTCAATCTAGCATGTGTAATGTGTGCAGATATTGTGATCTTATTCTGGGGAAGCACAGCTCTTGGGGATACTTATTATGTTTATAGATAAAACCATATAATATCATAATTTTCATGGATTATCTATATTTGGTGTAGAATATTGGGGATTTATTCGTTATTCATGTTATATTCTTTGACATTTATGGAGATCATGTGATGTTTGTTAGGGAGGGAGAACCTCATATGGGTTAGAGGTCTGTTGTGTCTCTATCTAATTATATGGTTAGGATGATGCTAGATTATATGGATAATAATTCAGTGGTGTTTTCCAACATGGTAGAAGATTACCCTGATATATTCCCTGAAGATTTTGTGATACTAACCCCTTGATGAGAGATCAAATTTGAGATAGAGCTATAACCATGTGTTTCTCTAATATAAGTGTCTCTATATCGAATTACCCCTAATAATTTATAGGATATATAGATTTAGATTGATTATATCTTATATAAAGGATTAATTGTTCTTTGTGTATCTCCTCAAGGAGCTTATATTTTGTTTATGAAGAAGGAAAATGACAATATGCAGTTGTGTTTTGATTATCACCATTTTAACTAGTTGATGGAAAAGAACTAATATCCAATCCCATTAATTAAAAATTTATTCGATTAGTTGAAGGGATATATCTTGTTCTTAAAGATAGAATTTTGGTTTGGATATCATTACATATGATAGAAGAATGATCATGTCTCAAAGTCTACTTTTATATGTTGTTATATGAATTATGAGTTCATTTTAATACAATTTGCAGTTAAAAACACTCAAACCATGTTCATGGTACTAATGAATCCAATGTTTCATCAGTTTTCTAGATGGGTTTATGATGTCATTTATTGAATAATTATATGGGTTTTCTGGATTGGTGTAGGAGTAAATAGAGCATCTATGATTTTTTTGGAGCTATTTGGTTTTATAAGATGTTTAGGAAGCTATCGAACTATTATTTTTGGGCCTGTGAGTTCTGTTTCTTAGGACATGTCATATATTATTATGGATTAGTCATATATCCTTTGAAAACTCGAGTGGTAGTTTATTGGGTATCCCCTAAGAGTGTTAAAGAGGTATGGATTTTTCTTGGCCTCATTGAATATTACAGGAGTCCTATACCTAAAATGTATCATAATGTGACTCCTATTACAACATTGACTAGGAATTATCAAACATTTGTGTGGACTAAAAAGTTCCCTGATAATTTTGAGTATCTAAAAGAGAAGTTGTTAAATGCTCCAATTCTTTTTCTACCGAAGGAGAGTGTATCATTTTAGGTTTATTATGACACGTCATGTTTTGGATGGGGTTGTGTATTGATTCAAAAAAGAGAGTCTATCTCTTATGGGTCTTAATAATTATGGAATCATGAATGTAATTATTACACCCATGATATTTATATTAAAGGGTTGATGTTCTCTCTGAGGTAATAGAGTCTATCTCGTCAGTCATTTTTTTTGTACTCATCACAGATCACAAGAGTATAAAGTGTGTATTCTCCCAACATGATTTTAATTTTCATTAGTGATAGTGTGTAGAGTCCTTAAATAACTATAACTTCAGAATTTACTTTACACCTGATAAAGGGAAATATGTGGTGAATTCCTTGAGTAGGAAGTTTCATGGTGGTGGTGTATATGAGTCTTGAGACTCTTTAAGAGTGATGTAAGATTTGGCATCATTTCACCATGACATGGGATAAGTTGATAGCAATGGTTTATTTTATGAAATGATAGTGCATTCATACGTAATATAAGGACCTGACCTTAAAACATTACATAATATTTAATTAAATGAATAATTCACATTGAGTATCTTTTTAGGTTTAGAGTTTTAGAGAATTTGGACATAACTATTACATATCAAAAGATTAAAAAGTAGACACTTCTACTAAGTTTCCATTTTTTATAAAATAAAAACTCTTGAAAAAAAGAGTCATGTCTAGTTTTATGTTTTAGACAGCATGACTTTTCCTTAATCCCATACTTGACCCTATTCATCTTTAAGACCTGTGAAAACATTTCAAAACATGGGATGAGCATAAAAATCTCAGTAAGGGTTATAAAAAAAATAAAGAAAAAATTAGTTCATAAATACATACAAAACATGAATTATTTTACTTACCTCATGAAATCGTAATATTTATGAATAACACATAGAAATCATAAATCATAAAGGTAACTTGTGGCATCCATAACATACTTACATTGTAGCTATCACAGCTATATAGGGAGTTACTTTGGAATACTCATCATAGTATATTCTCTAAATCTATTAGGAGAAACATTCATGTTTACCTCTGTCACATTACCCAATGCATTGGAGAGCTATCTTGGGTTCACCTAACCTAGGTTTATCACGGAACCACCCATATACGTAAATAATTCCCAAGAACCATAACATGATAATAACACATAACATAAGCATAAAGGAAAGATAACATTTCCACATTGCAATGAAAATATAACATTTCAATATATTAATGTATCAAAACCATTATCAAAACCATTTTCAACACCAAAAATACATAAAATAGTATATGTTATTTATTTTCCTTTTAAAAACATTACATCTTGTTAAGGAAGCCAAAGATCAAATAATACTCGCGGTGGCGGAAAGGTCGTTGTCACCGCTTACATTAAAAAGAAAAATTCTTTTTTTTTCATTTGGTAAAATGATTCATAGAAAAAGATTCCCTTTTAATTAAATGAAAATTAAAAGTTGTTTATATAGTGTATAAAATAAAGTCATGTATTAGAACAAAATATGCCTCAATAAAAGGATATTGATATGAAGCTCTTACCTCATGTCCAACTTGACTCGATTGTTCTTTAATCCTCTGAATAATAAACTATAGTTAATTTCTAAATTCTTAAGAACCTTTTTCAATTTTATTATTCCTTATATATCACTTATTACCATGTTATAAATATTATGTATTCATTTAAGTTAATAATGTTCGTTTGTTGATATTTGGTACTTGAGTCAAAAATGAACACCTTATATTTACAAGTTGTCAATGTGTTCAATAGTTCATTATATAAAAAATTATATTCATTATTTAGATATAATATTTATCATATATATCCATTATATATATATATATAATAGTACATATCATTTGGAGGTAAGAAATGAAATGCACTGTTCATGGAGACGGTAAGTCGTACGTACGCATGAACGCTACTTTCATTTCCATTTATTATTTTAATGGAATTAAAACATAATTATACAAAGGTATATTATAATTCCAGTATAATATCATATATAATATTATTAACTCCATCCTTTATACATCCCACATATGGCATTAACGAGTCATATCACTTTGAGGGGGCAGTAGTCCGCACTTAAATGAAATTATCACGTTTACCCATAATGGAAACCATAAAGGTATGCTATAAAATAAAAATATAGAAGCATAAATAAAACATAAACATAATATATATCATATATAAATATATTTTCATCTTAATGGCCACCATTATAGGAGGTAGAATATAATTGAACAATCATCGTTTCGCAAGGCGTTAGTTTTCCATCCACATAAACAGTATGTTCTTCACCCATTAGATGGAGGTGTGTGTAAGTGTAGTTTGAATCCTTATCATAAAAAAATCATAGTATTTTTATGATACTGGTGTTGTTATAAAATAAAGGAATAAAAAGATTTTAGGGGTTAGAGATTTAATATAAAAGAAAAGAAGTTAAGAGAAATGGTTACCTTTAATTTGGGTAACTCCTTTTGGTATGAACCAAAAGGGTTTCTTGAAGTGCCTTCTACCTAAGGTAAGGATTCTAAGAGGAGTATAGGGATGTAGGGAGCTTAATTGGGAAGAGCTTGGATGAGCCAAAAGGCTTGAGAGGCGAGAGTAATTGGTTATAAGTGAGGGATTTTATAAGGGGGAGGAGGGGCTCTTCAGAAAAGTGTGATAATATTATTTTATTATATAATTATATTCGGTTTCTAAAGGTCAAAAACTCATGAAGGTAGAATATAAGATTACTAATGGTCTAAATAAATTCATCCAATAATAATTTGATAGGTCTTGGAAGTTATTTTAATATTTATAATCTTATTTATTTAAATCATTTATTAATGAGGTAAACACTAGATCATTATTGTGTCATAAATAATTTAGATTATTTGATGTCTAAAAATTATAAAAAAAATACCATGATGTAGGAAATATTTTCATATTTCCAATGAATATTTATATTTGAAAATATAACTTCTATAACACCATGTAGAAATTAATTTACAAAGAGATATTTGTTTATGTCATTTTGCCTTTACTATAAGTTAATTAAAATAAAGTGTCATTATCATTCATAAGTGGCTCCATGGGGTCCCAAAATCAATAGAAGGTTTCCCATGGTAGGCCATTACTCATCCAATAAGGTTAGGATAAGTGTTAAGGTAATTTTTAATTATTATAATATTTTTTTACCTTAAATTACCCTATTTACCTTTAACCGTGGTAAATAAAAGTCAAAAGTTACTATTCACCAAAAAAAATATTTTCATCTTATTGAACCACATTTTACTTACTAATAACAACCATGTATGTAGGATTTTTGAAATTCAATTCACAGAAGTGGTAAAATTTCATTTAAATGAAAAAGTCAGTTTTTTAACTACTACTCAGTGGTTTCACTATTCATCAAAAATTGATGTTTTTCATAAAACTACCAAAAATTCAGCCTAAGATATATTTGATATTCCGAATTAAAAAGTGATGTCTATTTTACCAAATTCTAAACATAGAAGTTTCATTAATTAATTTAAAATTAATTCCTGTTGTAAAAACAAATAGTGTGTTTTTAAGAAACAATAACAATCAAAAGATTGACACTTGTTTATGTCCAATTTCAAAGTGAAATAAATTCCAATGACCAAAATTGGATTAAATTTTAAAAATATAATCTAATTAAACTTTAAAACCAATTAAAAATATAATCTAACCATATAAATAAATTATATTAAAATGCAGTTTTGAATTAAAATACAATATTTTTCACTATTCATTAAAAAAATGAACTTTATCAGAAAAATTCCAAAAATTTACACAAAGTAAATTTTGATGTTCCCATTCTAAAGAAAATTTTTATTTGGTCAATTAGAATGTATTAAAGTGACCAAAACTATATTTAAAGAGGGTTCTCCATTAAAAGGCGGTAAATCAACCTTTTAAAGTAAATTATGCTTAAAATTAGATTCATTCACATTTTAAACCTCTAAAGTTCATTGGATAAATGTAAATAAATTTAACAAACATGTATAATCATATTATAGTTAGTTTTTTTCATTCCATCCAATACAATGTCTAGGAGTTAACTACCATTTAAAATAATATTATTAAATTATTAGAGTACAACGTAAGATTTCAAATAAACATGTTGTTGCATATCGGGTACGCTATCGAACATAGCAACCCCTTTAAAGTAAAATTAATAATTAATTCACAAATATTAATAAATATGAAATATGTCTTATTCTTTATTTACCTGGGATGTTACATGTAGTGTCTCATGTGGAGGATTCCTAGTTGGGGGGCTTATGAGGTAGAGATTTGGTGTGATCGGTTTTTCTGTAGTGATCCTCCTAAGGGATGGTCAAAGGACTGAAAACATCTGGTGTTTTTTCAGGGGAAGCTTTTCATTCCTTCAGTGATGCATGATGTAGTTGTTTAGAAGTTCCATAACTAAAATTTTGTAGTACATCCTAGCATGGTGAAGATGTATCGTTCTATGAGATGGGATTTTTGTTGGTACAAAATAAAGTGTTCAGTTGCAATGTTTGTCCATTTGTGTTTAGTTTTCAAGATGATGGTGACTAAGAATCATGTTCTTGGTGGTTTACTTTTGTCACTTGATGTTCCCCAGTGGAAGTGGGAGGAAATTTCAGTTTAATTATTCACATTTTTAATTTGATATCATGGTTTTTATGATGATATATAGGTGATCATTAACCATTTTATGAATTAATATCACTTATTAGAAGTTAAAGGATCAAGATCAGTGGATGTTTTTTGAGTAAATATCTAGAGGAGATTGTGAGGATTCATGGTGTTACAAATATGATCATATCTAGCCATGATAATCAGTTCACCTCTATGGTTTGGAGAGGTCTATAAAATTCTTTTGTCTTTTATCTATTCCATAGTACTTCATTTCATATTTATATGGATGGTCAAATAGAGAAAAATATCCAAACATTAGAGGACATTTTTTACGAATGTGTTTTACATTTTGGAGGTTCATAGGTTAGGAAAATACCCTTGGATGATTTTCATACAAAAAAATATATCATTTTTCTATTGGTATGGAACTGTTAAAAGAGTTGTATAGATGACCTTGTTGAACTACATTATGTTGGAATGAGATTAGAGAGTGGGTTGTTCTCATACCAAAATTGATACAGAGTACAAAAATGAAGGTACACGTGATCTATAAGTGAATCAAGGTAGTTATGGATCATCATTAGTCTTATGTTGATCGTAATAGGATACATTTGGAGTTAAAAATTGGGGATCATGTGTTCCTGAAGGTTTCCCATTATCATGGAAAATGAAGCATTGGTCAGGGGAGTAAGTTTTCTTCCTGGTTTGTTATAATTTTTTAGGTGTTAACATGCATTATAGATATTATGTATTAGTTAGACTACCCCCATAGATGATTCAGATTCATCAAGTATTTCATGTATTATAGCTTCACTCTACCTTAATCATGATTACATGTCATTGATTTGGGAAAGTTGGTTGTAGAAGATAATGTGACCTTCAAGGAAAGGCATGTTAAGATTCAGGATTGTTATGAGAGGGTGTTTTTCACTCATTTTACTCATTTGGTCTATGTCTTATGGTGATGCATTTTATTAAAGAATATCACTTGGGATGAGATTCATACATGTGATCTCTACATCAGTAGTTGTTTTGATGCATTGTTTGATCCTTTTTGAGATGTTTTGTTTTACCTTATGTTGTTTTTGGATCATTTTTGTACCTCATTATAATGATTATTAAGGTAAATTTCCTCTTTTCAGAATCCCAGTTTGACATAAAATACCCTTTTAACATAAATTTGATAATAAAATCCTAAATAATGGTTTCTAAACCCTGATCCAGTGAAGATAAATTTTATATTTGAATTACATAATGATAGGATCATTAAATTATTTGTTTCATGGGAATTATATCTAAGCCTAATTAATGTGGATAAAAATACTGATGTATGGTTGAATTTTCTGGAGAGATACAAAAATGTATACGTTGTCCCTAAAAAAGATAAATTGTTTCTCTGATTTATTTTACGTGATTTCTATTGAACTTAGATTATCCAAAACATCCCTATTTGAGTATTTTAAACCCTTAAATAATCATTCAAAGTTCTTTAGATGAGTTTCTATCTTGTGTTCATCCCAATATTTCTCATCCATTTTAGGTAGAAAAAAATTGTGAAATATTTCCATGAGGTAGGGTATATGTGACCTCTCTTTTATTTTTTGTGCAAAAATGATTGTACCATTCTTTAGTTTTGTTTTTTCAATCATATGGGATTGACCCTAATAAAATAATAGTATCAAATTATTAAAAAAAGAGGAAAAAGTAAAATTTAATTTTGTTTAGATAATATTGGTAATTTTGGAATCACATGTAGGGGTATATTATTATTATTGTTATTAAATGATGGTAATTTGAAGAATACAAATGTTTTCTCGTAAATTTTTAAGAATATATAAATCTATAAATTATTTAATAAATATAAAATGGGTAATCATATGAAAATATTGGATATTAATTTAGAGTATAAAATTTAAAAAAGGGGAATAATCCTTCCTATGGTACTACTTATTTGTAGTTATTTCAAAATAATAATTATTCTGAAATTATTTATGTTAGTCAATTGATATGGGAAATTATTTTGGGATGATGATAATTTAAATTTCATGTTATATAGGTTAAATAAAATGGTTAGAACTTTGTGATTTGATGTGTTTTATGATTTCTTGATGTTTCATCTTATTATTTATTAGATAATTTGTTATATTTTTGGTAGTTTTTCTTTTATTATTATTTATAATGGTTTATCTATTTTGAAATTGAGAACAATATAAAGCTGGTATGATGTTATAATTTAATGAAAGATGTGTGGTTAAATTTTTATTGTACTTTCTTAAAATTGATGAATTATAAATGTTTTGATTTCTATATATTTTTAGTAACTTATTATAGGTTTATTGATATAAAAAACATGTGCATAATAAACTGGTTAATCTAGTTTTAGAATTAAAATGGATTCTTTTTTAATATAAAATTTTGGGGCCTTGCAAGCTTATTCATTTCTGTGGTGGGATTGAATGCCTTGATGATTTGTCTTGAGTTTCATTTTTTGTGTGCATAAAATATATTTAATATATATTTATGACATTTTAATATTAGATCCTTTCCATGGTTGTTTTATAACCAATTTTGTTTAGAACATTTGGTGAGCAATGCACTGGTAGCTTAGGGAAGCAGTGATGGTTGATGCTAGTGATGGTATAATTAGTTTTGTATAGGGATTTCTTATCAACACATATTTATCTCATGAAAATTTTAAATTTTTAGGGTATTTTATCACCCCAATATTTTATGACATATATATTTTTTCAAATTAATTAAAAAAAAATCGATAACTTCTATTGCATGAAATATCGAGTTTTAACAAAACATAGCTACTATTAGAATTTTATTATTTAATATGATATTTGTCACCTTAACATTGTAATGGTGTGTATAAATAGGATTAAATAAATTATGAAAATATATTTTTTACACATATAAAAAAATTAATTCTCTGGTGACCTGTTAATTAGAAATAAAAATAAAAACATTTTGAAAATAAAGGAAACCATTTTCGGAAAAAATATTTTTATTCTCAAAAACATTTTTTATCTAAATAAATAAAACTTGGTGAATTATTTTAATGAAATTTTTATATTAAACATTCAATAAAATGTTTAACATTCATACTATGTGTTTTTTATGTATGAGATAAGAATAAATTCAATATTATGCTAAAAAATTATTTTTTTCTAAAAAGGTCATTTGGTTTATTTTTGAATACTTATTTAAAATTATTTTTTATACTTTTAGAATATTTATTTGAAATAAATTAAGTTATTTTTTGAAACAATAATGTAAAAATTATCTTAGACTGAATTTTTGAGAATTTTCTGAAATGATAAAATTTTCAATGAATAGTGGGATTAATGGTTTTTATTAAAAAATGATTATTCATTCAAATAATTTAAAATATATTTTTTTAATATGGTTTTAATATTAAAATTATTTTAATTATATATATATATTAATCCAATTTAGTTAATTTGAATCAATTTCTTATTGAATTTTTATATAAAAATCTTTTAAACTTTTGAAAATTTTCTCTTTGGAAAAATGTTTTTTTCATCCCATATGTGGGTTTAATTTAATATTAATTTTTTCACTTATATGAATATAATTTGGAGAAATGGATTATATATTTTTAATAATAATAAATAATATTATCTAATGATTTAAAATAAATTTTTTATCATAATGAATAGAATAAAAAGTAAATATTAATTATTGTTGTTAAGGTTAAAACGGGTTTACCGAGGGGTTAAAATAAAAATGTAAGTTGTAAAATGATATATAAACTTGTAAAAATAAAATTTTATGGAAATATTTATACCTTATGACATGTAATGTCTAATAATGACCTATTTTGGTTCCTTTTTCCATCGTAAAAATGTGGGTACACTTTGTTCTTTTAAAAAACTCCATGTTTGTCCTCTCCCCCACTTATAAAAGGTCACCCCCTCTCCTCCCACATTCACACTTCCAAAAACCTTTGGTTAATCCAATACAAACTAAAATTTATTCATTAAATTCCTAAACAGACTCTATAGGCATTTTTTAGATAATAAATCCAATCAAGTATTGACTTAGGTTTAACCTAATGAGGTTGTTCGAAGAAGAGGTAATGTTTTTTACTATGCAATTTTTTATTTTCCTATGACTCCATAAAATATTCTTAAATTATGATGATATAATAACACCAATATATACCATATAAATATATTTTATAATGTTAATTTAATAACCTAAACCCATCTTCTCATACATCAAATGGGAAAGCAAATCATTATTCGTGTGTACGGCGGACTACCGCCTTGTGAACTAATGTTATTCATTTTCCATCACCACCTCTAATGGATGGATATAACTATGTATTTAATTTTTATATAATATATTTATGATATTATTATAATTTTTTATTTTTCATATCACATATACCCTCTTACATTTCATTCTGTGGAAATACCATAACATTTCTCATGTGTACAACGGACTACTGCCTCATGAAGCAATGTGATTCATTCTTCATGTACTTTTTACATAGAAGTTAATAAGGACATGTTTAAATAATAATATGTTAAATTTATGAAATAAAAACTATTCTTTAATGGTAATATATTATTTACCTTTCTTTATTTCAATCTTTTGAGAAAATGGGAAAAAAAATCATGCATACGTATGACCTACCGTCTCCAAGAATAGTGTATTTCATTTTCTATCTATATATTTTATATATTACTCTAAATAAATATATAATTAATATATATGATATTAATATCATGGTTAAAATTTTAGTTATAATTTAACTATTGTAAAATTAAGAGGACCAAAAATAACATATCAAAATATACATGAAAAACAAATATGTTATTTCCCAAAACATGACTTTAACTTAGAATTGATAATAATTAGTTAATAAAATATCATAAGTGAATCATATATGTTATAATATATATAATTATGGTTATATAATATATTTATAATAAATTTATATTTATTATACAAGATTTTCAAACATGTATGAAAGAAGTCTAAACTTATGGTATTGGATTTCTAGTCTCTCTTTTATTTATGGGAGAAAAATACCCTAATCCCCACTCATTTATTTTGTGTGGTGTATATAATACCAGTTCAACTCTTTATATCATGAATGTAACTATTTTAATTATTTTTAAAGTTCCTTTTGATGTTATTATTTAACAGGTCTTATGATTCAAAAGATTACTAAAGTAATAAAGGATTTTTGTCCAATTTGTCTTCATTGGGACACACCTTATGTATTGAACCTATATTATTTTATGTGGTGTATATAAAGCCCCTTTGATATGTAATATCATGAATTTATTTATTATAATGATTTTTTTAATATTTTTTTAATGTTATTCTTTAATGGGTTTTATAATTTACTAACACCAAAGTGGTAAAGGTATTATGATACAATTGCATCGTTTATCAGGATTGTTTATTTTTATGGTTATGATGATGAAATATTATGATCCATATCTTAACAATCTCATGAATTTTATTCCCTTATTTTTATTTCATGATAATTCATGGTTTCCCTTTATATTTATCTCTTTATTCACTCAAGATTCCAAAATAATTGTTTTAAATAAAACCAAATTTATTTATATCTTCGGTCGAAAATATTTCTCTTCCATGTCCAATTTTTATAAAAATATTTTCCAAAATGTTTTAATTTTATTATATGTTTTTTTAAATAAATTTTTTACTTTTTTTAATTTTAACAAATTTTTAAAAGGGAATATTTATGTCATTTTCTGAATGAGTTATTTTGGATTTTAATGAAAATGTGAACAGAATCATTGTTTTATCATGTATGACATAAATGAAATTTCCCTCCATCCTGACCAATATTTTATTTGAAGATTTAATTATAAGTTTTCAATTTTATGTTTAAAGAAAATTATTTTTAAATTTTTTTATCTTTTAATGTTTTTTTCAAATTAGAAAGGATATTTTACTCAAGAAATGTTTTAATTGTTCTTTAAAACTTATTTTATAAGTTTCCAAGGTTATTTTCAAAGAAAAAGTTTTTGAAAAAGTTTTATTTCCTAAATTGAGGTTTAAAAGTGAGAATGATATTTTCCTAAAAAAAGTTTCCCTGTGATCTTTCAATATCATTTTCTATCTAAGATGGTATAATTTGATGTTACTTATGGTTTACTAGTGATATGGTCTATGAATAATATCTTATTATTTCTTTTATTGGTTTATATTTATGATAACATGATTTTTTATAAAAAACCATTTCTCTCCATGGGTAGTACCATGTATAAATGATTACTAAACTTTTTTCTTTTCCATTGTGTTATGATTTTATGAAATGATGAAATTATTATAAAACATGTTTATTTTCCATAGGTTACGTTATGATGAAATTTTTATAAAACTCATTTCATTTCATGGGTTTTGATCTGGTGAATTGTTTATGATATTATATCACAAATATGTATGATTTTATTTATGTGATGGGTGGGAACTAAATCTCCCTCTAATAAATTGGTTAAAAATCGATATCTCATGAGATAAACATGATTGGGATGGGGAGTGAACCCAGTTCTGTAAGGGACTCCATCCACAATGATAGTCTTGTGTATGTTTTCTGAACCTCCCTCTCCCCTTCCAAAATCCTAGTATTCTACAAATTTTGGGTAACCTCGTCGGGAGGTTATTTTCCTTTAATGAGTTCTCACATGCCTTATCCATTATATTTCTCCCCATATTTTTGTTTAAGTTTATGTTTCAATGCCTCTGGTGGATATAGTTTGCATTGAGTTTGGTGAAAAATTCCATTACTAGTAACCAGTGGTCTTCAAAAACTGGTTTGACTATTGTAGTTTGGGTTTTCATCTGTGCGACCTCTTATTTGACATTTAATAATCTCGTACCTTAGATCATAAGGAATTCCTCTCTGCTGGTATTCCGGACCATTCAAGTAATGTTGTCCCCTTCAGTTGGAGGCTCAATATTTTCTTCCTAAATTGATGGTGCATGATCCAATGGTGTCTAAAGGGGTAGTCAGATTTTCTTCTGGTGTTACTACTTCTAAGTAGGATGTTTCTTCACTCATTATTCCTCCTTTGAATTGGGATCCTCCTTTGTGTGGCCACATCATGGGACCTCTCAGTGATAAGACAATGGTTGTTCATACTAATCCAAGGGTTGAAGACATATTTGCATGGTTAAAATGTGATTTGGTCACTCCCAAACCATCTGAGATGATCCAAGGTGATTCCAGTCCTATGGTGATCCCTACCATCATAGATATAGTTATGGATGAAGGATTGATGAATGGGCAGGTGCCCATTCATTTTTCACATGTTAGGTATAGTGTCTTTCAAGCCGATTGAAGGGTCCTTGCTGAGAGAAACAACTCCCTTGATTTGAAGGATAGTGTGCCTAAATGTTTTGAGAGACCTAACCTCCATAGTGCTTTTAGATATAGGGTTGTCACTCAGGGGTCCAATCTAAGAAGAAAATCACCTAGTCTTGAGTTTAGAAACTGCTTTGATAGAATGAGTGTCGATGGAGGGGCTTCTAGTTGTCCCTCAGAAGCAAAGTCAGATGGAGAAAGACATACCTTTGATGACACAACTATTAGAGGGTATGGTAAAGGCCTACACAACCCAAGGAGAAGAATGGAAATAATGAAAATAGGGACCCGAGGAGTTTCATTGTTTTTAATAAGTAGACATAAAAGGTATGTAAAGACTACTCATACCTACCTAGGCCTATGGAGACTCGGTCAACCAAAAATTGTGGTAATCCCAATGAATAGAAGGCCCATCCAGCGGAAGGTGACATGGAGGGTCACTATATAGGAGTATATGGGCCCTCAAAGAATGATATTTCTCAATATGAGGGTACCTCAGATGTTTTGGTGATTCTCCAAGGGGGTGAAAATAATCAAGATATGGTTTTCAAATGTCATTGTCTTGTTCCCATACATATATGCTCATATTATATTGATATATCCCTTTTTTACCTTTACTGATCATCTGAGATCACCCTTTTTTATATTTCCTTTTTCTAGTAGATGAATAAAGGTATTATTTATGATATGTATAAGAAGGGTTCTAGTTATGAGGAACTTAGTTGGAGATGGCTTATCTCACATATAAACTAGTTGTTTATGTGTCAAATTTTCCAAAGAAACTATACCTAAATGATTCTGATGGGGATCGTTATATTATGTAATGAATATTTAGGTAACAAGATGTAATATTTATGTTTGAGATTTTTGGGTTGTTACAATTGGTAATAGATAAAGTTTAGTTATACATTTGAAAACTATGATGATAAAAATTTATTGTGAACTAAAAGGATACATTTAAATATAAGAAAATATACAATAATATTGGTGAAGGATAGAGCGAGTGGTTTTCAATAAATTACATCCTTGTATGGATACTAAAAGTGGATGTGGTTCTAGATAAAATATATACCTAGGAATAATAAATATGAAAAATTTAATGTTGGGCTTGACTCAATTGTTACCTAGTACACGACAACATGCTTTACAATGAACCTATTTTGACACTCCCAGGTGAAATTCTCTAGAAATTAATAAATTCATTATCAACCATCATAAAGGATTTGAATAATGACCATGAATGACCTAGGTCAAACCTATGGTGTTATCGATTAAAAGTAAGGTATCATTATTTTAACATCCTATAAGTGAATTTTTATGATCATGTAGTTTCCTATAAAGATTAGTGTTTCTAAAAATATGTTTTTCAATTTTATTCAATGGTGGAAACCAGAAGAAACTGAGTTAATGTTGAATGTGATAGAAAATGTATCAATGATCCACCAAAAGGGATAATGACCAGAGTGGAGGACATTTTTATTATTCTTAATTAGTTATCATGATATATTATTAACAATTTTTACATTAAACAACTATCAAACTCGTCAAAGAAGATAAGGATAGATTTTACTAAGAGATCAGGTGTTGAAGACCATAGCGGAAAGAAGATTCAGTTACCTATATGTCAATAATGTGGAAAGAATCACTCTAGAGAATTTCTTAAGGGAACAAGAAGATGTTTCATGTATAGAGAATAAGGTCATAGATTAAGTGATTTTTAAGGAAAAAACAAAAAGTTTAGTTAACGCAGTGGATGAGAATAATGGTTTCCCTAAGGCATCATCAATGGTAAAATGTTATAAATGTGGAATGAATGGTAATTATACAAATTAATTTAATAGGTAGAAATATCAAGAAGAATATTAGAAATGTATCATAAGTAAAGGTTTTTTTGTTGATAATGAAGAGAGTATAAATGACTTATAAAAGGAACAATGTATTAAGAAATCAGATGGTGAAGCCTAGTTAATGGTTTAAGAATGAAGTAAAATGATTGAAGTGTTTATGTATTAGAATTCAAGAATTTTGTTATATAAAACATAAAATATATAAGGATTATTCTTTATATGTTTTTCATTAAGTATTTTTAAGAATATGTTGAATGATACTAATGACCTAGAAAATTGACTTAATAGAAAAGTGATACTTTGCAGAAAACACATGATTAAGAGAATATAACCCTTAACATGTCCCTGATGTTAAGGAAATGGTGTTTAGTTTAGGTAATGAGATGATTGATATGAATAAAGTAAATTAGATAGTATTTATGAACTCAATACTTATTAATGATTTTTTGACAAAGTAGTTTATGATTCCATTGATAGAGTTTACAACTTTTTGGATTTTTTGAACATAGTTAATAATATATGGTTTCATTAAAGGAATATAGAAGAATGTATGGTTTCATTGAGGTTTTATGGTAAGTATGGTTATTATCATGATTTAGGATAATATATAACCAAGGTATTCACATATATGGAATGTTACCCTTAAGAGTTAATGAAATTTGGGGGATAAATGTTAAGTTGATTTTGGTAAATTTAGTGACCTTAGTTATAAATTTTGAATTTTTTAAACGTCATAAGGTTAACAATTTATGGAATGTTTTAAGTTTAATATTGGATATGGTTTTAGAGATTAATTTATCACTTAACCATATGAATATTTATTAATATTGGATAACCAATGATAAATATTTTATTATGATTCTAACTATAAATATAAGTAATGAATTATCATTATATTATGGATCATGTGATCTATTAGTTCTTTAAGAATAACAAATTATTCTTCATTTCATGGAGTAATATATGAAGTGAAAATTAAAGGTTGTGGCTGAAGCCTTAATTTATTATTGAAAGCAAAGACCTCTCATAGCACTAAAACATGATCTTTCTTATGAGGAAAAACTGTTGAATATTTTGGATCATATAGAGAAATTGTTATGAAACATTACCATTCACCTTGTTAATGTTTTATGTTGAAACCACTATATTGAGGAAGCTACATGGGAATATAAGGATGTAAAGAGACAAACTTATCCATATTTTTTTGTACTAAAGTGAAAAAATTTAGGGAAGGAATTAATTTTAACGTGGCTATAATGTAACACACTAAGATTTTATAAAATATTTTTTTTCAAGTAAATTTAATTCCTTAAATTTTTTCTATTACATGCAACACTAAGCTTTAAGGAAACACGACATACTATTAAAATTTTATTATTTAATATAATAGTTATCTCTTAAGCATTGGAATTGTGGGTATAAATAGGATTAATTAAATTATAAAAATCTATGTTTTACACATGTGTATAAAATTAATTGTTTTCAAAACAATTAATTATAATTTAAATTAAAAACCATTTTAAAATAAAGGAAATATTTTTATGAAAAAATATTTTCATGCACACAAATATGTTTATGTCAATAAATTAAATAAATAACACTCAAAGAATAATTTTAATGAAATTGATATATTATATATTAAACAAAAATTTTAACATTCATCTTGTGTATTTTATAAGTATTAAATAATAATAAATCTAATTTTATGATTGCCAACTCTATTTTTATAAAAAGAAGTTTTTTCAACTTTTGGACCCTTATTTTAAAATTTATTTTTTCAAAATTTATAAAATTTATTTGAAATCATTTACATCATTTTTGAAACCATTATTTCTAAAACTATCTAGGAGTAAATTTTTTACAATTTTCTAAAAAGATAAAATTTTCAATCAATAGTTAAAAGTATTGGTTTTCATTAAATAATGTCTTTTCATTAAAAAGATTTACAAGATAAATTTTATTTTAGTATAGTTTTAAAGTGAAATTAGTTTAATAATATATCTATTAATATAATTTATTTAATTGGAATCAATTTCATGTTAAATTTTTAAATAAAAATTATTTTAAACTTTTGATGATTTTCTGTTTCGAAACTGCTTTTTCAATGAGTTTGCGAATTTAATTTGAAATTAAAATTTTCTAATTATGTTAATGTAATTTAGGAAAATGGATTAAATATTTGGAATAATTTTAATTAATATAATCTAATGATTTCAATTAATTTTTTACCATAATTAATATTAAATACAAAAAAATTAATTACCGCAGTTAAGGTTAAAACAGGTTTATTGGGGGTAAAACTAAAACAATAAGCGGTAAAATGAAATATAACATTTTCCACAACCAGTTTAATGAAAATGTTTAGACCTTATCCCCTCTAATTTCTTATAATGACCCATTTTATATCTTATGTCATGTTAAAAATGTAGTTACACTTTATTATTTTGAAAACATCCATGTGTGTCCTCTCCCTCACTTTAAAAAGGCAACCCCATCTCCACCCCTATTCACACTTCCAAAACCATTTGGTTTAGAAAATAAGTACCCTAATATCTTCCCTAAATCCCTTCATATGTACTATATGAATTTTTGTGATCATAAATCCAATCAGGGAAGGCTTTAGGTTAAACCTAAAGAGGTTGTCTGAAGAACAGGTAATGTTTTTAACAATACATTTTTTTGTTTTACTTATTCTTATAAATCATTAAAATATTATTCAATTATCTTGATATAATAAAAAAATTATCTCACATAAAATAATATTTTATTATGTTATTGGTAAAACCTAAATCCATCTCCTCTTCCATTAGATGGGATAAACAATCATCATTCGTCCGTACGACAGACTACCACCCCAAGAACCAATGTTATTCATTTTTCATTACCACCTCTCATGGATGAATTTAATGATAGATTTAATTTTTATATATATTATATATATTATATTATTATACCTATTTAATTTTCATATCACATATACCCTCTTAATTTATAATCTTTGGGTATATGATATCATTGCTTGTGTGTACGGAGTTTTATCATCTCACAAAGCGATGTGATTCATTCTTCATGTAAACATTACATGGAAGGTAATAAGGATAGTTTTAAATAAAATTATGTGATATATATTAAATAAAAATTATTATCTAATTTTAACATATAATTTTTTTTATTTCTTTCAATCTTTTAAGAAAACTAAAACAACGGTCATGCATACGTACGACCAATTGTCTCCATGAACTATGTATTTCATTTTCTATATCTTAATTTTGTTATTAACATAAATAAATATATATAATAAATATATATTAAATTTATATAATTTTTAAAATTTGGGATATGATGGAACCATGATCAATGTTAGAGGATCAAAAATAATAAATCAAAACATACATGAAAAACAAAGCGGTTATTGCCCAAAACAAGACTTTAACATTGAATTGTAATAAAAATAGGTAATAAAAGGACATAAGTAAATCATATATGGTATTATATATATTATTAAAGCTATATAATATATTATAAATATTTTTATATTTATTAAATTTTTTTTAAAATTTTTACAGAAAAATTTGATACATAAGTTAAGGGATTTCTAGTCTCTCTTTTATTTTTGGGAGCCATATCCCATAATCACCACTCGTTTTTTGTGTGGTGTAAATAATTTCCCTTTAAAACTTTATATAGTTAATCTACATATTTTAATTATATTGAAAGTTATTTATTTTATTATTTAATATGTATTATGATTCAAACAATTACTAAATCAGTAATGGATTTTTGTCTCAATTTGTCTTCTTTGGGATATACGTTATGTTATGCTTAAATATTCTTTCATGATGTTTATACAAATACCCTTTTACATTTACTATCATTAATTTATTTATTTTATGATATTTTATGTTTTTTTAATGTTATTGTTTTATGGGTCGTATGATTCAATGTTACCATAATAGTAAGGGTTTTACAATACAATCTCATTATTTATCACAATTGTTTATATTTATGTTTCCTATGATGAAATATTAGGATCCATATATTTATAATCTCATGAATTATATTCTTATATTTTCATTCCATTAAAATACATGTTTTTCTTTCATTTTCTTTTCTTTCTACACTGAATATTTCAAAATAACGTTTTTTAAGAAAATCCACTTTATTTCTCTCTTCGATTGAAAAATCCTTCCTTTTCAGGTTCTTCTTTTCAAGAATTGTTTTAAAAATGATTTAATGTTCCTATATGGTTTTTTAATTTCATTTTGAACCTTGTTTTTTGAGACATTTATTTCATGCATATATTTTAGGTTGTTTTAATACATTCATTTGTTTAAAATTGATTCCATTCTTTTCTATATTGGGATTTTTAACTTATTTTTTGATTTTTGGTAGGATAGAACCAATAATTGGAAAAGGAAAATAATAGTATAAAATAGGAGTAGAATAAATATTACTATGATAAATTACGCTAATAGAGAACTCCCAAGGGTCGAAAGTGATGAAACAAAACAAAACAGATCTTATGGTTAAAGAAAATGGAGATTCATATCATGTAAACATTACACAATATGAAAAAATTGAACGATAAGAAACCATACAATTTTTGAAACTTATGAAGATATCCAATAAATATTATATTTTGTGTAATAATTACATGTGGTGAAAAAATTACATGTTTTGAAAGCATTTACATGATGTGAAAGAGTCGAGAAAGCCTAAAAATAACGATTCTGATAAAAATTTATGGCGGACACACCTCTAAGAAACTCAGAATAAAAATTGATTCAATGAGACTCATTAATGAAAATATTACCATACAATTAAAGCTACCCCAAACAACTCCAAACACTATAAATAATAGGCTAGGGTGACACTCCAAAATATTCATTTGGGAGGTGTCATCACTTGGATCAAGGACTGTGGTAATTGTGATGAGTCAAATAGGATTTTTGTTTTCCTAACCATTCATGGATAACATGAGGAGGTAGAACTTGTTCAAATAAATTTTAATGAAGGGGTATTTATTATATTAAGTAATTTTATTTTTTAATGAAATTCTTTTTGGATCTTTTTCTACAACCCTAATTTCTTAAATCTCTTCTTAGCTTTATCATTCATGGCTATTGTGTGATCGGTGAGGGAGTGATTATTATAAAAAAATTAATATTGAATGATTATTATCATGAAAATTGGTCATATTATTTTCTATGTTTAAAAATATTTTGGAGTTTCCATGTCATTGAATACCTAAAGTAACCTGACCATTGTGGAAAGAGAACATCAATGATTTCAGGGGTTGTCTTTCATGAAAATTGGATTCAACTAAACTATATTCAGACACCAATGATTGATATTAAATTATATTAAAACATAATATATCATGAATCTAGATTTTTAATTCCCAAGAAATAATTTCTATTTTCTTAAAATCAAAATAAATTTTCATATCTTCCTTTAATAAATTAGTTTAAGTTTCTTTCATTAAATAGCTCATATTTATTTTATGAAATTAATATTTTCAATAACCCTCTCTCAGTGGGTTTGACCTAGGACTTTAAAATCCTAAAAAACCTATATTTTAGTGCTTATTTTATTCATGTTATAAGTTTATAAATTTGGTACCGAGTTAGGAAATTGATGGTCATGGAAGACAACCCCTAAAAACACTAATATTCTCTTTTCACAATGGTCATGTTACTTTGGGTATTCGATGACTTGGTAACTCAAAACCATATTTAAAAATAGAAAATAATACATATAATGGTCATGGTAATAATCATTCACTTGTCAATTCATTAAAATAAGCATTCCCTCACTGATGACGCAATGGTTATGAATGTTAAAGTTAAGAAGAGATTTAAGAAATTATAGTTGAAAAAAAATAACTAAAACGAACTAATTTAAAAAATAAAATACCTTAATACAATCAATCCCACTTAGTTATATTTTATTTTTAGAGGGTATACCCCCTCATTACAACCACAAGGGGTGGGAAAATAAAAATCACATTTGACTCATCATAGCAGCATCCATCCATGATCCCAATGGTGACACCACCTGAATGAATATTTTGGAGTGTCAAATTGAAATATTATTTATAGGGGTTGGAGATGCTTTATTTATATTTAATAGTCCATTAATATGGTCATTAATGAGTCTTGGGTCATCAATTTTCATCTCGAGTCATCTAGAGGTGTGTCTGTCTTGAATTTCCATCAAAATCACCATTTTTTGTTCTGCCGGACTCGTTCACATCACGTAAATTTTTTCATGATGTGTAATTTTTTTACCACATATATTTATTACATGGAATTAAATGTAGTGACTTATCCTCAGATATTCTAGATTTGGTGTATGCTATTAATTACATTGGCATGATTATAAGGAATCAATCCCTGAAGAACCAAGAGTTTAATATTCTTAGTAAACCAGATACATACATGAGCCTTTTATTACAAAATAATATACTAATTAAAAAAATTTATTTTATTATTTATAAGTTAATAAATTCAAGTATAACTCTAATCCATCTAGTAAATCCCTTCATATATTTTATAATACACTTCTTGGATTCATAGGGAAACAAACATAATAAGGGTGAGCTCAAATGCTCAGTAAGAAAAAAACATATCAAAATGAATAAATAATCAATGATAATAGGCAATATGATATAGTAGATACCTGAACACACTTTCCATGTAATCAATAAACTAAATGAAAGTGCAAAAAAAATTGGCAACGTAATTACTGGAAACACATTCCATTCAAATAACTAAATAAGGAAAAATAAATAACTCAATGTAAAAAAATGAAACACATGACATCTAAATAACTAAAAATTAAATGTATCCATATATATTTTGACTATCTCATGGATTAATAATAATTAAAACTAATATAAGGAAAATTCTTTGTTATTGGATGCCATGTTTCCCAGGCACAAGGTACCTTTACTGTCGAGACCTTTCACAAGACAGTTTACAAAATATCGGGTAAAACCCCATCTAAGGTGGGTATCCAAATGACTTATCCCATGATACTATCAATTCATCAAGTGGATATATATAAAATATCTCCACTTGTGTCATATGAGTTCAAAACATTCTTTATTTTGAGTAATCGAAATAAATAATATACCTTATAAAATAACCGTATTTAATAAATAATACAAAATTATCAATACTTCCACAAATAATAAAATAACTATAAAAGTAGACACCATATGTAAAATGGTACATGGTTTAATAAATTATGATATCCATGATAAATAATATGGATAATTAGGGAATATTCAATGATCATAGGAGATTAAATATTTTAAGAGGAGAAAATAAATAATGTAAGTGAATGTTAATATCATTCTTCGTCAAATCAATCATAAAATATCCATAGTAATATTAAGGATATAATAAATAAAACATACCACAAGTGGATTAAAATTATGAATTTTTGTTTTTGATAAATTGAAATATTATAAAACGATCTTTTAAAGATATTCTTGAGGAAAATATCCTTTTGTTTTAAAAAACGTTTTGAAAAAAAATTCTTTGAAAATAATTTTTTAAAAAAAATTCTTTAAAAATTAACCCCTCAATAATTCAAAGAAATATTTAAAGGAATGATATAGGGTAAATACATACATTCCATACAAGGTAAAAAGAACATTCCTTTTTCACTGTAAAAAGGTAAGAAAAATGCCATGTTCGGAAAGCGACAAGAATATTCCTTTGAAAACATTGGTAAAAGACATAAAAGGGAAAAAATTTCTTAACAAAATCATTTTAAAATAAATTTTTAAAACATTTCAATAAAAAATTATTTTTATAAGAAAACAAGTTCTCCAACTAAAGAGGAAAATAAATTTGGGTTTTCTTAAAAACAGTTTTAAAACACTTTGGGTATTAATGAGTGGGAAATGGTACTAATACTTGAAAATTTTCATTAATTACCAGAGGAGAGTTAAATTAAAGGGTTTATTTAACAATGGTAATATAATTTCCTTTAATGTAAATCCATTTTAAAGATAATTAAAGTTATTGTTGAGGAAAATAATCTTTAAATATTCTTAAGTGTCCCACACCACATTGAAACATTTTAAATCATAAACCTCATGAAGTAATAATATTAAATTAAAGCATTAAATAACATGAATATGAATAAATTCATGATATAATGTCTAAAAATTGGTAATATATATACCATAAAAAAGATGTAAGAGGTGAACATGGCATTTATCTTATAGATGTAAAAAGTCAGATGAGAATCCCTTACATTTTGTTTCCTTTCAGGTGAACACCCATTAACCTAATGTATAAGGAGTATAAATATGTTAATAATTTAATAAATAACCATATTAATATTTGTGACATCATATATGATCCTATTATAATATCTTATTACCTATTTGTTAATAACCATTCATTGTTTTAACTATTTCGGGTTTTAATTCCCATGTTCATTGAGTATGTTTTAACTTGTTATTTGTTGTTATTATTAAATATATAACGGTTTAATCATATAAATAATGTAAAACATTATTTTCTTATCATATATGTCCATTATATATGTATTTATAATAATATATAATTTTTGTAGATAATAAATGAAATGTACCGTTCATGGAGATGGTAGTCTGTATGTATGCTTGAACACTACTTTCATTTCTTCATTGTTTTTACAGAATGAAAAATAAATTATATGTGTATAAATTTATATTATAATTATAGTACCATATTTATGTAATATTTTTTATATATTTTTAATATAATTATCCTTAATATGTTCCATGTTTAGTGTGAACGAATCACGTCACTATGAGGGGGTGGTAGTCCACACTTCCTCAAACAATGTTATCGTATTAATGAAAAATGGAAATTATTAATTTTTATTGTTATAAAACGATTAAATAAGTATAAATACATAATAAATATCATATATAACATATATAAACAGATTTTACATCATAATTTCTAACCATGTATGATTGTAATAGAAAAATAGACAATCATCGTTTCGTGAGGAAGTAGTTTTTCATACATAGAAACAATATGTTTGTTACCCATTAGATGGGATTGTGTGTAATTTTAGTAGAAAAATTATCATAACTAAATATTATTATATTTAGGATACTGGGTATATTATATAATCATATAAATATAAGGGTTTAGGGGTTGGATAATTTAAATAAAACTAAAGAGGTTAAGGAAAGATGTTACCTCTTTATCGGGTAACTCCTTTTTATTTGAACCGAAAGCTTCCTTGGATATCATCCATACCAAGGTGAGTCTTCTAGTATGAGGGGAATTGTTTTAATGATTTATTTTTTTATATCTTGTTCAATAAAAAGTGTCTTGAGAGGAATGAGGAAGTGGTAGGAGTGGAGGTCCATTCATAGTGGAGGAGGAGTGGCACTCTTGTAATATTTTGACAAGGGAATTCCATGCACGTTTTTCATGTTGCAGGTGGATCCAATAATGTAACTGATTAGATAAAAGGGATTATAGGTTATATATATGTCCATGAAATGGAATTTGGAAAAGTTTATATGTTTTTTTGGTCATAAGTTTAAGGTTTATTCCCTTATTAAGCTTAATTTAACCTTAATCTTTGTAATTAATTTTAATCACTTTCACTAATATTTTTGGTCAAAAACAATGTTGGTATTATTATAAATTATAAATTATTATGATTTAAAATATGGAAACCATTTTTCCAAATTCTAATCACATAAGTAGAATAAATTAAATTAAAATTCATCCCACAGGACGGATGACAATATGGGTTTTTAAAGTAAAAACGTCCAAATATTTGATAAGTTTTCACATTCCATTTCAAAGATAAATTGACTAAAATTACCTAAATTTTATTAATTGATAAAAATATAATATAATTAAAATTTAAATACAATTAAAATTGTAATTTAACCTTATAAATAAATTATATGAAAAGGTAATTTTGAACTAAAATTCAGTATTTTAAACTATTCATTAAAAAATAAAATATTTCAAACAAATATCAAAAAATAACCCTAAACTAATTATTAAGTTTTTATTTCAAATATGAAGTTTAATTTTACATATTAAATCTATTGAAGTTTAAAAATTCATATTTAAAATTGGTTCTCTATTAAAATGCGGTAAAAATGCCTTAATAAAAATATAGGTTTTTATGTGTAAAATAGTGTTTGTTCTTATCTTATGCCTATAAAACAAAATGGATTAATATTAGACATATTTGATTAAATATATAAAATATATATTTTATGAAAATAATTAAATAATTATAATTAATTATTTTTATTAAGACAAAACACCTTCGGAATCATAAATAAAATAATATTTTTCTTTATATCCAATTTGTTTATATTTTTATTTCTAATTAATTGGTTACTAATTTATTAATTTTATATTTATATAAAACATAAATTTTAATAAGTTAGTTAATACTATTCATAACCTCTAACATAACATCTAGTTTATATCATATTATATTGAATAATAATATTTTAATAATATATTATTATTTGCTAAAACTCAGTCTTGTGTATAACGCAAGCTATCGAGGAAGGTCTCCCTGGCATGTAACATAATTCATGTTGGTGTTTAATTCATTAAAATCTATATCATGTTTATAATATAATTAAAATAGTAAATATATTATAAATCATCTGGTTGTTATATTACCTTACGCACTTGGTGACGCGTGTTATACACGATGTCGAATATAAGGTTCTTACTTTAGTTTTTTAGTGTGTAACATGACAAATTTCTAAGCTATCTTCAGAAGTGTCATTTATTGTATGGTTACATATTTTTTAATGTTTTCCCATTATTTAATGTTTACATGAAATTAATCTCCAGTTTCCAGTGCCAAAATATCTATTTTTCTGTTTCTTCACTTTTGACCCTCAGGAGTGTTCCATAGGTATCATTCATCAGGGTAAGCCTTATTATTTTATAGTTTCATGCCACAAAAAAAAAGTTTCAAGGTTCAATTTGTCTTTTTCTTCGTATATATGTCTCTTTTCTGTTCCTATTCTAATTATTGGTTGTATGCTTCCAAAAATCAAAAAACAAGTTAAACTGTCTAAATATTGGTAATAATATCAATAATATTAAAAAACCAACATATTAAAACACCCTAAACAATATTTAATAAATGCACATATCATTTTAATTTTTATAAATTTTTTAAAAGGAATATTTTATGTCATTTTTCAAACAAGAACCATTTGGATTTTATCGAAAATGTAAAGGAATGCTTATTTTAACGCGTACCTCATGAATGGAATTTCCCTCCATCATAACCATTATTTTCCTTGAATATTCCTTTATATGTTTTTAATGATATGTTCAAATAAAACTATTTTTAAAAAAAATATTATTTAAAACATTTTTTTCAAAGTGGAAAGGATATTTTCATCAATAATTATTTTAAATGATATTTAAATCTTTCTTTATATTCTTACAAGGTTATTTTCAAAGAAAATTATTTTGAAAATAATTTATATCTTAAAAAGTGGTTTTCAAAGTGAGAATGATTTTTTTTCCCAAGAAAGGTTCCTTGTGATCTTTCATAATAATTTTCTATATAGGATAACATCATTTGATGTTACTTATAGTTTACTGGTGATATGAGCCAAGGATGTCATCCTTATTCTTTCCCTGAATGGTTTATGTTTATGATATCATGATGTTTATGAAACTAGTTTCTCTTTCATGGGATATACCATTATAATATTCTTATGTAACCCGCTTATTTTTTCTCAAGTTATGCTTTTATGAAATGATGAAATGATTATGAAACTTGTTTCTCTTGCACAGTTTATATTATGATGAATTATTTATGAAGCCTATTTCATTTCATTTGTTATGGTATGATGAATGTTTTATGATATTGTGGAACACATATGTATGAAACTCATTATGTGACAAGTGTAACTTATATCTCCCTCTAATGCATTGGGAAAAGGTTGATATCTCATGAGATAGATAGGACATTAATATGGAGTGAACCTAGTTTAGTAAGGGAAACTATCCACTATAATAGTATTGGGAGTGAACCTTGACTTCAATGATGGTTTGGGGAGTGAACCCATTCCACTATAATATTTTCTTAAATGAGACTTGACTACTAAGTAAATAAATTTTTATGCATAAGTGCATGAAAAAATCTATGTCTTATTCCAATGTTATGATCTCATGGATCATGTTATTTAATTAAATTATGATTCATGTCTTTTAAACTACCATGATTTATTCCATGACTCATGTTTATGATCTATGATATGTATGGTATGGTTTTCAAATGTTATTCATGTGTTCTCATACCCACATGATCATGTTATATTGATATCTACCTTTTTTAACCTTGTTGAGAATTTGAGATCACTCTGTCTTATGTTTCATTTTACAAATATATGCAGAAATGTATTATGTATGATATGTCTAAGAAGGGTGATATTTATGAGAACTTTGTGGTATATGAATTATCTCACTTATGGACTAGTTTTTTGTGTCTCCAAGTTTCTAAATACACTAGACTTAAATGATTCTAGAATGGATCATTATGTTATGTAATGAATATTTGTCTACTAAGATGTAATATTTATGTATGAGAAGTTTAGGTATTTACATAGTTGAATAATATATAATCAGTTTCAAACTTTTTGATATCGTTTTACCCTATTCATGACTTTTGATCTTCTATATGGTCTCTTAGGATAAGTATTAGAGTACAAAAAAATTATAAAATGATAATGAATTAATAAATGATAAGGGATGGTTCATGGTGATCATATATGATGATAACATTAATGATAATATAAGTAAGATAAATTATGTTTCTAATGAAACTTGGTTTAGATAATTAAAATATTAATATTGGAAATTTAATTTGGAATATTATTAATTAATTAAAGGATAATGAATTAATTTATATTTAACTTGATTCTTGTATTCTTGATTGGGATCTAGACTATAACATAAGAAGATAAGTGTCATGTGTAATGGTAAAGGAAGATAAATCTAAGCCTAGATAATTTCCATTAGTGTGTTTCTACAAGATATTATTCTATATTTTCTGATTTCATACACTTCACTAACCACATTGATCAGGAAACCAACACCAAAATAATTTTGGGGTGTTTTCCTAAACATCCAAGATGGTAAGGGAAAAAATTAATGAATTCACCATCTACCTCACTCTCCCTTTATTTTTTGTTATGTGTAGGCATATCCCGGGAAATATTGGAATAAGTTATAGGGTTTTTTATACTCAGGTTATTATGGATCTCAATTTTACTATACATATACCCGTGGTCTGTAACAACTTGAGATGTAGCATATACTTTTATCTGATCATGGTTGCTATGGATTCCCATGGATATACATGTATAGGATATGATGGATTTAAGTATAATGAATTTAAACAAGCTAAAGTGTCATTTAGTTATACACATGGTTACTACTGGGGATGATGATTATGATTCTTTTGGATACACAAGATGTGGAATGGTTGGGATGTAATTGCATGAGGTGTATGATGACGTGTGAAAGGGATAAGAATAATATGTGTGGAATTACAGTGTGAGAGAAATAGACCATTGTGGAATTAAATGTGGGGTACCTTTATATTTATATATATATATATATTATTTTCATAAAATAATTTTTTACTTATGCGTATTACTTTTAGAGAGATCCATGGTGAAGATAGAAAATATATATTTACCAATTTAGGTGACGTGTTGGTTTCATTTCTTTATTCACTAAGAATTATTATGCATTGATAAAACACTATTTTATTGAATATTTTATTGATAATAAATGATATAATTTCCTCACATTGTGTTAAACATGTTTATTTATAAAATATTTGGGATTTGATCATTCATTTGAAAATTTGGTGAAAATTCCAGTTTTACCCTTAATAGTGCACTGTAGTATTTCGAAGATAAATATTTTTATGTTTATTATTTGAATTTGAAATTTTGTAAAAGTGTTCCTAACTTAATTATATACAACTTTTATTCAGGACACTAAAGCTAAAGAGTTTATTTGGTTGTTGAAATTGGGCCATGAAGTCAAAGTTGGGATGGGATCGCCAGAATGGAGAAGGTTATGTATTTGGGCCATATCCTCTACATACGGGCTTGGATTGAGCCCAAATTTTGAGGAAAGCTCGGGGACATGATGTGACACAAATAATCATTCTGGAAGGCCGGTCAATTCACGCGTTTTGGAGGTCAAATTGGCGGTGCAAGTTGGAATAAAATATTTAGCCGAGATTTTCATTTCACACTTAAAAAGTTATGTATCCCTAGACCTCACAAACTCTATTTAAAGGGGGTTTTAACTCTTTGAGAGGTCTGTTGGAGGATTTGGGAAGGTTTGGACAAAAGGGTGTCTCTTGGGATCCCCTCACAACTCTTGGAAGAAGTAAGCCTTTGTGCAAACCTCTCTTCCAAAAAGGCTCTCCTCTCTCACCTCTTCTTTGTATTTCTTTTCTTACATGTTTGTTTCTTGAATTTTTCTTCAAATAATATTCTGTTTTCATCCCTATTCTTCTTATCTTAATCTTCTTAATTGGGTTGGAATCAAGAGTGGAGACAAGATTGGGTTCTACCCTTTCAATCCGTTGCTTATGCAAAACGTCTCCACGATGACTACACCACCCATGGAAGAGTAGTTCTTTTTAGTAATCGATCGACCTCTATCATTCTTCATTAATTTATTTTGAATCAATGAGATACTGTAATTCACATATTATGATCTATTAATTGAGTTTTTAATTTAAATGAAACTAAGCAAGCAATTGAATAGTTAACACAAAACACGCGAGGTCGGGAATTGTGTGAACTGTGAGAGCGCAACCTTAACCGGTAATTCAAAACCACATGGGATCAATTTGTAGAGTTCAAATATAATCCCTAAACTCAATTAATCCTCATTTCCAGAGTGGTTATGTGCCTTAATTTACCACTGACCATAAGCTAATTTTAGAGGATCAATCAAAGCAGGGTGTCGCGATTGCATGTTCCGAAGTTATCCTAAGGTTAAAATTCACTTCAATCTTCGTGGTAAAGTTAATTCTCGTAGGGTTAGGGATTTAACAAATTAAGGGATCATAATTAAGTGAACATTAATTTAAATTATAATGATTAATAAATGATTTAAGAGGTAGAGTTAGATCGATTACGCCTTTTAAAATAGATTTCTAAAAAAACATCTTCTTGTTGTGTCATTCTAATCGAAACTTCATTTCAAAATTAAAAACAAAAAAAATGCAATCTTCTTCCAGCAAACTTCTTATAGATTCATAAACTATAAACAACCACCCCCATCCTTTCAAGTAGTGTTTTTATTCTCTTTTATTTTACTTCTATAATACCTCTAAAAATTGTTTTAATTCACTTCCTCCTTTGAGAGACGACCTTGGTCAGCCACTCTGCTGCACCTAAGTACCCCGAATCACATTAATCATTTGAGAGCGCCCACGACAGCGCTCTTTCAAATTGGCGCCGTTGCCGGGGAGGCAAGTAATTATTTCAACCAATTAGAGGTATTTATTTTATTTTACATTTTAATTCTCTTCCTCTCTTCTTTCTTCCGTCTTTACCCAATCTGATTTTTTTTTCTTCTTCTTTTATCTCTTTCTACTTCTTTTTGGACCATCAACTCAAACTTCAAATTTTTATTTTACTATGGTCCACATTCCTTCTTTTCATCTTTCATTGATTGATGACACGAACTAATCTCGAAGATCTCTTAGATCTTGACCCTGATATTGAACGTAGCCTTAGGGCACGAATCAGACATTCTCAGTCTACGGGAAGTTTCAACATTCAACCAGTTGGAGAATTACTCCAATATCAGAACATTGAAATTGGAAGCAATTCAAATTCAACCATAAAACAAGAACCAATGGCTGGAAACAATGGAAATGAACTTAATAGAACCATTCGAGAATTGGCTGCACCTGATATTAACTATCAACCAAATTGTATTGCATACCCAAATCTCGAATCGGACTTCGAACTGAAATCTGGGTTAATTCACTTACTTCCAAAGTTTCATGGCCTCTCTGGTGAGGATCCCAATAAACATTTGAAAGAATTTAATGTGGTTTGCTCAACCCTAAAACCTAGAAATGTCTCTGAAGATCAAATCAAACTAAGAGCATTCCCATTCTCACTTGATGGAGCTGCGAAAGATTGGATGTATTATTTACAACCCGAAGATGTAACTTGTTGGAACGATTTGAAACGTCTTTTCTTGCAGAGATTTTTTCCAGCATAAAGGACCACATCCATTCAATAGGAGATATCGGGGATCAAGCAAGCCCAAGGGGAGTCAATGTATGAGTACTGGGAGAGATTCAAGAAGTTGTGTGCAAGCTGCCCACATCACCAAATCAGTGAGCAACTCCTCATCCAATACTTCTACGAAGGACTCACACCCATGGAGAGGAGCATGGTAGATGCTGCGGCTGGAGGAGCATTGGTGGACAAGACACCAGTAGCTGCGCGTGCGTTGATCGACAAGATGGCCCAAAACTCCCAACAATTCGGTGATAGAGGTACACCACATGTTCGAGGAGTACATCAAGTAAGTCCTTCTTCTCTTGAAAGTCATTTGATTGATACTAAGTTAGAATAATTGAAAACTATGGTGAGGAAGATTGCATTGGCTCAAAATACATCCCAAACCCCTCCTTCAAGGCCTTGTGGTATTTGCACTGAGACAAGCCACACAACTGACTGTTGCCCACAACTCCAAGAAACAGAAGATTATGCAGCAGTGTTCCCTGGGAGACCATTTCAGCAGCAACAACAACAACCATATCCCCAAAATAAGTTTGATCCAACATACAACCAAGGGTGGAAAGATCTAGCGGACATGAGGTATGGCTCTGGACAACAACAAAGGCCCCATTTTCAACCGAACTTCCAGCAGCCTCCACCTTACCAACAGGGTTTCCAACAACCCCAAAGGAGATTCGAAGCTCAAACATCAACGAGTTAGCAACAAGGGAATATCCAACACAAGGTAGACTCTAACACTAATGATCTTTTGAAACAAATTGTTCTTAATCAATAGAATGAGCTGAAGAGTCAAGGTTCGGAGCTGAGAGAGTTGAAGACTCAAATGAGTCAGATTGCCACCACCCTCCATGAACTTGTGAGTGAGAATTCTAGAAATCTACCTTCCCAACCCACTCCAAATCCAAAGGGGAATGTTAGTGCCATCACATTGAGAAGTGGGAAGCAAATGAAAGATACATCTGCACCTACCATTCCACCAGGATTCACCTCAACTTCAGAGAAGCCGCATTCTATACCAACTGATGAACAATCCAAGGAGAAAGATAAAGGTAAGAAAAAGATTGATGATGTTCCTCCTAAACCCCTTCCTTTTCCAAACAGGGTTGTTCAAACCAAGAAGATGGCTGAAGAAGCAATGCAAAAGGAGGTTTTGGACACATTCAAGCGTGTGGAGATCAACATTCCTCTACTTGAAGCCATTAAGAAAATCCCAAGGTATGCCAAATTCTTAAAAGAACTCTGCACCAATCGAAGAGGGCTCAAGGGAAATGAGAGGATAAACCTTGGAAGGAATGTCTCAGCACTCATTTCACAAACTCTAGCAATGCCAACAAAGTGCAAGGATCCAGGGACATTCACCATCTCATGCACCATAGGGGAGTTGCACTTTTCTGATGCACTTTGTGATTTAGGTGCTTCCATAAATGTGATGCCTCACTCTGTATTCTCTTCCTTGCAGGTTGGTGAGTTGAAGCCAACAAGAGTAGTGGTGCAATTGGCGAATAGAGCTACGGCATATCCAGCGGGAGTCCTTGAGGATGTACTTGTCCGGGTAAGAGACATGATCTTTCCAGCGGATTTCTATGTTCTTAACATGGAGGATGATCAGGTAAGTTCTCATTCCCCCATTATCTTAGGTAGACCCTTCCTCAAAACTGCAAAAACTATCATAAATGTCAATGAGGGTACACTTTCCATGGAGTTTGGAGATGAATTTGTGATATTTAATGTTATGGATTCCATGAAGTACCCCTGAGAGGACCATTCTTCTTTTGTTATCTCCCATTTTGAACCACCAAGTAAAAACATCATGGAATTGGATTGTCCTATGCTTAGGGAGATTATGATTATTGGTTCTGGTTTAATGACTAAGAGAACTTCCACACCTGTTTCTAATGAACAAGACTCTCTAAGATTTGATTTTGATGTGGATTCATATTCTGATTTTGATCATGTTCACTCTGATTATGAAATGGCTGTTGAGTATGCTGATGGATTAGATGCTTTATTCTATGATTTTGATGATGTCTATTCTGATACTGATGCTCTTTGTGCACATATTTCAGTTCCTTCAATGTCTCCATCCATACTACACCCTCCTTCATTAGAACTCAAGCCATTGCCACCAAATCTGAAATACTCATACTTGTTGAGTGGTGAGAGATTACCTGTTATCATTGCTAACAATCTCCCTTTTGAACATGAAGAAAGGATTTTGAATATTTTGAGGGAGAACATTAGGGCGATTGGGTGGACCTTGGCTGACATATCAGGTATTAGCCCCTCCATTTTCATGCATAGGATTCTCTTGGAGGATGGGGCTAAACCGGTGAGACAACCACAAAGGAGACTCAATCCCACCCTCCTGGAAGTTGTTAAAAAGGAAGTTGAGAAATTGATCGAGGAAGGTATAATCTTTCCCATTTCAGATTCACAGTGGGTAAGTCCAATTCAGGTTGTGCCTAAGAAAACTGGTTTTACTGTTGTTAAAAATGAGAAAGATGATTTAGTTCCAATGAGGGTGCAAAACAGTTGACGTGTGTGTATTGATTATAGGAAACTAAATCAGACCACTCGCAAGGACCATTTCCCCCTCCCATTTATTGATCAAATGCTCGAGAGACTAGCTGGGAAAACACACTATTGTTTCTTGGATGGATTTTCTGGATATTTTCAGGTTCCTATAGCTCCAGAGGATCAGGAGAAGACTACATTCACCAGTCCCTTTGGCACATTTGCCTACCGGAGGATGCCATTTGGACTTTGCAACGCCCCAGGTACCTTCCAGAGATGTATGGTGAGTATTTTTTCGGATTTTATTGAGACCTGCATGGAGGTATTTATGGATGATTTTACAGTGTATGGGTCTTCATTTGATGAATGTCTAAGTAGTTTGGGAAATGTGTTGAATCGTTGTATTGAGAAGAATCTGGTCCTGAACTTTGAAAAGTGTCATTTTATGGTAGAGCATGGCATTGTCTTAGGGCATGTGGTGTCAAAACATGGGATAAAGGTTGATAGATCTAAGGTAGAAATTATTTCATCCTTACCCTATCCTTCATGTGTGCGTGATGTTAGATCTTTCCTAGGGAATGCAGGATTTTATCGGCGCTTCATCAAAGATTTTAGTAAGATCGCTCTTCCTATGTCACGATTACTTCAAAAAGATTCTGATTTTGTGTTTGATGATTCTTGTAGGACTTCCTTTGATGAGCTAAAGAAGTGTCTGACCACTCCACCTATCATACAGCCCCCACGGTGGGACCTTCCATTTGAGCTTATGTGTGATGCCTCCAACTTCGCGGTTCGAGCTGTCTTATCTCAGAGGGTGGAAGGAAGTTCACATGTGATCGCCTATGCATCAAGGACACTGGATTCAGCCCAATCAAATTACACAACCACAGAAAAAGAGTTTCTTGCTGTCATATTTGCTTTAGATAAATTCCGTTCATATTTATTGGGCTCTAAAGTAGTTGTTTTTTCTGACCATGCAGCTTTGAGGTACCTCCTGAAGAAGCCAGATGCAAAGCCGTGACTTATCCGTTGGATGCTCCTTCTTCAAGAGTTTGATATCGAGATAAAGGACAAAAAGGGGTCAGAAAACTTGGTGGCGGACCACATGAGTAGGCTTACTCACACACTAGAGGGTGACACCTTGGACCAGGTACCACTTCGGGACACTTTCCCCGATGAGCATCTCTATACCATCTCAGGTAAGCATCCTTGGTATGCTGATTTAGTTAATTACATTGTTGGCTCTGAAATCCCAGTAAATTTGAAGAAACATCAAGTCCAAAAATTAAAGAGTGAGTCAAGATTTTATGTTTGGGATGATCCGTACCTCTGGCGCATGTGTAGTGACCAAGTCATTAGGAGGTGTGTTCCCGATCATGATTTTGAGTCTGTTTTGCATTTCTGTCATACACTTGCTTGTGGTGGACACTTTGGACCCCAATGGACAGCTAGGAAGGTTTTAGACTCTGGATTTTATTGGCCTAGCTTGTTCCATGATGCCCATTTGTTTTGTAATTCATGCTCTTATTTCCAACACACTGGGAACATTTCTAGGAGACATGAGATGCCCCAACAACCCATACTATTTTGTGAGATTTTTGATGTATGGGGAATCGACTTTATGGGTCCTTTTCCTAGTTCATTTGGATTTTTGTACATTTTGGTTGCTGTTGATTATGTGAGTAAATGGGTGGAGTCCAAGGCCACCAGGACTGACGATTCTCATGTTGTTGTGGACTTTGTCAAAGCACAAATTTTTTGCAGGTTTGGAGTACCAAAGGCCATCATCAGTGACCAAGGGACACACTTTTGCAATAGGAATTTTGCTTCCCTCCTTCGAAAGTATGGGGTGACACACAAAACATCAACACCATACCACCCCCAAACAAATGGCCAGGCTGAGGTTTCAAATCGTGAGTTGAAACAAATCTTGGAGAAAACCGTGCAGCCAAATAGGAAGGATTGGAGCAAGCGCTTGGATGATGCATTGTGGGCTTATAGAACAGCATACAAGACCCCCATTGGTATGTCCCCATATCGGATTGTTTTTGGGAAAGCATGTCATCTCCCAGTGGAAGTCGAGCATCGGGCTTATTGGGCTATAAAGAAATGCAACATGGATTTGGCCCAAGCTGGAATTCAAAGGAAGTTGCAAATTCAAGAGCTTGAGGAGATTCGATTGTCATCATATGAGAACTCAAGCCTCTACAAGGAAAGATCAAAAGCAGCTCATGACAAAATGATCCAACAAAGGGAGTTTCATGTTGGAGAGAAAGTCCTTCTCTATAGTTCACGACTGAAGTTGATGCCTGGTAAGTTGCGTTCCAGATGGTTAGGTCCTTATATTGTGTCTAATGTTTTTCCTTATGGTGCAGTGGAGATCACACAAGAGGAAACTGGAAGGAGATTTACAATCAATGGGCAACGTTTGAAGAGATACATTGAGGGACATCCTACTGATGCAGTGGATTTTATCACACTGCATGACCCCATCATCACTTGATCACATCAGGCTGTTCCTAACCCTTTCACTTTTATATTATTTGTCCTATTTAAAAATTCTGAATTTCATGTGCATATATCATCTCACGGGTTCACATTGAGGACAATGCAATATTTTAAGTGTGGGGGAGGTAACCTTTTAGTTTAGTAATTTCAATTGTTTTCCTGTTAAAAAAAAACCAAAAAATTTTTTTTTTGTGTTTTTCAAAATTTGTGTGTTTATTTTACAATTTTCTTTGTGTTTTTGAAACTTTTAGGCTGAAATGATTCTCATAACCATTTTTAAATCCATATCAATAAGTGAAAAAATTTACCCCTTGAAACTAAGCTTAAATGAATGCTGAAATGACTTTGTTTCAAGTTCAAACATTTAGTAATTTCATGAAAAGTACGCTGAATTTTGAATCCCATGCCAATCTCACTATCTTTATATTTGAAATCACTTTCCTGTGAGGCTTCTAAACCATTATTTTCATATTCTTTACATTCACCTCACTTCTTGAGAGAACCAAACCATACTTGATTTAACCAGAATTTGTTCTATTCCTGTCAAAACTTGAGGGTTTGAGGTACTTGTGTTTAAATGATTGAGGCATTTGTTTGGTATTAAAACCCCTATTTCAAAGAATCCTTTTTTATAATGGCCTACCTTGAATATTTAATCCTTGTAGCCCTTAGAATCCATGCACAGCCTGTTAGGTTAAGCCACATTACAAGCCAATTTTCCCTATCCAACCAACTCTTGAAGTGAAATTGCATAATCTAGTTGAGCTTAAGTGTGGGGGAAGTTGTCTTGTGTTGTGCCACCACATTATGTGATACTTTGGGTGGAAAATTAAATTCTGAAGAGATGTGTTTGCTGCTAAAGAAAGTCATTATATTGAAAGTTGTGCCTTTTCTGGAGCTTTCATGACAAGTGAAGTTGTGCCTTTTCTGGAGCTTCTAATTGAGGTGGAAAGCTGTGCCCATCTGGAGCTTTCAAGAAAATCATGTTTTAGAAGATTGACATTTTTTATGCTGAAATGATGAATGGTGTAAACCTTTCATGACTTTTTATGATGATGGAGCTGAATTGATACTATGGGGATTGAAGAGAAGACCATATTTAAGTGAAAATTAGATTAATGCAATTTTGCTTTAAAAGAGTCAAGCCCTCCTCATTCAGCCTCAGAGTTTTTCACATCTTAATCCTACCAACCGAAAGCCACAGAACAACCCTGAAAAGTCCTCATGATAAACATATGTCCTTGACTCACATCGGGTAGCGATGTAGGAATCTATCAAGCCTATGGTGACCCTTGTATGAGTTTGGATGAGAAAGACATTGCAAAAAAATTGATATTTGAGTGATGAGAGAAAATTCAAGCGAGGTAAGTGTTTTGTGCATGGGCGGATAAATGAAGTGGAAATATATTGAATGATATAAATGAAGAACTTGAAATAAGGTTTTTTATGAGGCATGATATCTTTCGTATTCTTGGTGTGAAATTGATTGATCTTAAAGATATGTGTTTTAAAATTGGTTTTGATTTGATATTGATGTTTACTTGATATGAGGTTTTGCCCAGGTGTGCAAAAGGGTAAGTGTGGGGGAGTTGATAAAACACTATTTTATTGAATATTTTATTGATAATAAATGATATAATTTCCTCACATTGTGTTAAACATGTTTATTTATAAAATATTTGGGATTTGATCATTCATTTGAAAATTTGGTGAAAATTCCAGTTTTACCCTTAATAGTGCACTGTAGTATTTCGAAGATATATATTTTTATGTTTATTATTTGAATTTGAAATTTTGTAAAAGTGTTCCTAACTTAATTATCTACAACTTTTATTCAGGACACGAAAGCTAAAGAGTTCATTTGGTTGTTGAAATTGGGTCATGAATTCAAAGTTGGGATGGGCTCTCCAGAATGGAGAAGGTTCTGTATTTGGGCCATATCCTCTACATACGGGCTTGGATTGAGCCCAAATTTTGAGGAAAGCTCGGGGACATGATTTGGCACAAATCATCCTTCTGGAAGGCCGGTCGATTCACGCGTTTTAGAAGTCAAATTGGCGGTGAAAGTAGGAATAAAATATTTAGCCGAGATTTTCATTTCACACTTAAAAAGTTATGTATCCCTAGCCCTCAAAAACTCTATTTAAAGGGGGTTTTAACTCTTTGAGAGGTCTGGTGGAGGCTTTGGGAAGGTGTGGCCGAAAGGGTGTCTCTTGGGAGCCCCTCACAACTCTTGGAAGAAGTAAGCCTTTGTGCAAACCTCTCTTCCAAAAAGGATCTCCTCTCTCACCTCTTCTTTGTATTTCTTTTCTTTCATGTTTGTTTCTTGAATTTTTCTTCAAATAATATTCTGTGTTCATCCATCTTCTTCTTATATTAATCTTCTTAATTGGGTTGGAATCAAGAGTGGAGACAAGATTGGGTTCTACCCTTTCAATCCGTTGCTTATGCAAAACGTCTCCACGATGACTACACCACCCATGGAAGAGTAGTTCTTTTTAGTAATCGATCGACCTCTATCCTTCTTCATTCATTTATTTTGAATCAATGAGATACTGTAATTCACATATTATGATCTATTAATTGAGTTTTTAATTTAAATGAAACTAAGCAAGCAATTGAATAGTTAACACAAAACACGCGAGGTCGGGAATTGTGTGAACTGTGAGAGCGCAACCTTAACCGGTAATTCAAAACCACATGGGATCAATTTGTAGAGTTCAAATATAATCCCTAAACTCAATTAATCCTCATTTCCAGAGTGGTTATGTGCCTTAATTTACCACTGACCATAAGCTAATTTTAGAGCATCAATCAAAGCAGGGTGTCGCGATTGCATGTTCCGAAGTTATCCTAAGGTTAAAATTCACTTCAATCTTCGTGGTAAAGTTAATTCTCGTAGGGTTTGGGATTTAACAAATTAAGGGATCATAATTAATTGAATATTAATTTAAATGATAATGATTAATAAATGATTGAAGAGGTAGAGTTAGATCGATTACGCCTTTTAAAATAGATTTCTAAAAAAACATCTTCTTGTTGTGTCATTCTAATCGAAACTTCATTTCAAAATTAAAAACAAAAAAAATGCAATCTTCTTCCAGCAAACTTCTTCTAGATTCATAAACTATAAACAACCACCCAAATCCTTTCAAGTAGTGTTTTTATTCTCTTTTATTTTACTTCTATAATACCTCTAAAAATTGTTTTAATTCACTTCCTCCTTTGAGAGACGACCTTGGTCAGCCACTCTGCTGCACCTAAGTACCCCAAATCACATTAATCATTTGAGGGAGCCCACGACAGCGCTCTTTCAAATTGGCGCCGTTGCCGGGGAGGCAAGTAATTATTTCAACCAATTAGAGGTATTTATTTTATTTTACATTTTAATTCTCTTCCTCTCTTCTTTCTTCGGTCTTTACCCAATCTGATTTTTTTTCTTCTTCTTTTATCTCTTTCTACTTCTTTTTGGACCATCAACTCAAACTTCAAATTTTTATTTTACTATGGTCCACATTCCTTCTTTTCATCTTTCATTGATTGATGACACGAACTAATCCCGAAGATCTCTTAGATCTTGACCCTGAGATTGAACGTAGCCTTAGGACACGAATCAGACATTCTCAGTCTACGGGAAGTTTCAACATTCAACCAGTTGGAGAATTACTCCAATATCAGAACATTGAAATTGGAAGCAATTCAAATTCAACCATAAAACAAGAACCAATGGCTGGAAACAATGGAAATGAACTTAATAGAACCATTCGAGAATTGGCTGCACCTGATATTAACTATCAACCAAATTGTATTGCATACCCAAATCTCGAATCGGACTTCGAACTGAAATCTGGGTTAATTCACTTACTTCCAAAGTTTCATGGCCTCTCTGGTGAGGATCCCAATAAACATTTGAAAGAATTTAATGTGGTTTGCTCAACCCTAAAACCTAGAAATGTCTCTGAAGATCAAATCAAACTAAGAGCATTCCCATTCTCACTTGATGGAGCTGCGAAAGATTGGATGTATTATTTACAACCCGAAGATGTAACTTGTTGGAACGATTTGAAACCTCTTTTCTTGCAGAGATTTTTTCCAGCATCAAGGACCACATCCATTCTAAAGGAGATATCGGGGATCAAGCAAGCCCGAGTGGAGTCAATGTATGAGTACTGGGAGAGATTCAAGAAGTTGTGTGCAAGCTGCCCACATCACCAAATCAGTGAGCAACTCCTCATCCAATACTTCTACGAAGGACTCACACCCATGGAGAGGAGCATGGTAGATGCTGCGGCTGGAGGAGCATTGGTGGACAAGACACCAGTAGCTGCGCGTGCGTTGATCGACAAGATGGCCCAAAACTCCCAACAATTCGGTGATAGAGGTACACCACATGTTCGAGGAGTACATCAAGTAAGTTCTTCTTCTCTTGAAAGTCATTTGATTGATACTAAGTTAGAATAATTGACAACTATGGTGAGGCAGATTGCATTGGCTCAAAAGACATCCCAACCCCCTCCTTCAAGGCCTTGTGGTATTTGCACTGAGACAAGCCACACAACTGACTATTGCCCACAACTCCAAGAAACAGAAGATTATGCAGCAGTGTTCCCTGGGAGACCATTTCAGCAGCAACAACAACAACCATATCCCCAAAAGAAGTTTGAGCCAACATACAACCAAGGGTGGAAAGATCTAGCGGACATGAGTTATGGCTCTGGACAACAACAAAGGCCCCCTTTTCAACCAAACTTCCAGCAGCCTCCACCTTACCAACAGGGTTTCCAACAACCCCAAAGGAGATTCGAAGCTCAAACATCAACGAGTTAGCAACAAGGGAATATCCAACACAAGGTAGACTCTAACACTGATGATCTTTTGAAACAAATTGTTCTTAGTCAATAGAATGACCTGAAGAGTCAAGGTTCGGAGCTGAGAGAGTTGAAGACTCAAATGAGTCAGATTGCCACCGCCCTCCATGAACTTGTGAGTAAGAATTCTGGAAATCTACCTTCCCAACCCACTCCAAATCCAAAGGGGAATGTTAGTGCCATCACATTGAGAAGTGGGAAGCAAATGAACGATACATCTGCACCTACCATTCCACCGGGATTCACCTCAACTTCATAGAATCCGCATTCCATACCAACTGATGAACAATCCAAGGAGAAAGATAAAGGTAAGAAAAAGATTGATGATGTTCCTCCTAAACCCCTTCCTTTTCCAAACAGGGTTGTTCAAACCAAGAATATGGCTGAATAAGCAATGCAAAAGGAGGTTTTGGACACATTCAAGCGTGTGGAGATCAACATTCCTCTACTTGAAGCCATTAAGCAAATTCCAAGGTATGCCAAATTCTTAAAAGAACTCTGCACCAATCGAAGAGGGCTCAAGGGAAATGAGAGGATAAACCTTGGAAGGAATGTCTCAGCACTCATTTCACAAACTCTAGAAATTCCAACAAAGTGCAAGGATCCAGGGACATTCACCATCCCATGCACCATAGGGGAGTTGCACTTTTCTGATGCACTTTGTGTTTTAGGTGCTTCCATAAATGTGATGCCTCACTCTGTATTCTCTTCCTTGCAGATTGGTGAGTTGAACCCAACAAGAGTAGTGGTGAAATTGGCGAATAGAGCTACGGCATATCCAGCGGGAGTCCTTGAGGATGTACTTGTCCGGGTAAGAGACATGATCTTTCCAGCGGATTTCTATGTTCTTAACATGGAGGATGATCAGGTAAGTTCTCATTCCTCCATTATCTTAGGTAGACCCTTCCTCAAAACTGCAAAAACTATCATAAATGTCAATGAGGGTACACTTTCCATGGAGTTTGGAGATGAAGTTGTGATATTTAATGTTATGGATTCCATGAAGTACCCCTCAGAGGACCATTCTGCTTTTGTTATCTCCCATTTTGAACCACCAAGTAAAAACATCATGGAATTGGATTGTCCTATGCTTAGGGAGATTATGAGTATTGGTTCTGGTTTAATGACTAAGAGAACTTCCACACCTGTTTCTAATGAACAAGACTCTCTAAGATTTGATTTTGATGTGGATTCATATTCTGATTTTGATCATGTTCACTCTGATTATGAAATGGCTGTTGAGTATGCTGATGGATTTGATGCTTTATTCTATGATTTTGATGATGTCTATTCTGATACTGATGCTCTTTGTGCACATATTTCAGTTCCTTCAATTGTCTCCATCCATACTACACCCTCCTTCATTAGAACTCAATCCATTGCCACCAAATCTGAAATACTCATACTTGTTGAGTGGTGAGAGATTACCTGTTATCATTGCTAACAATCTCCCTTTTGAACATGAAGAAAGGATTTTGAATATTTTGAGGGAGAACATCAGGGCGATTGGGTGGACCTTGGCTGACATATCATGTATTAGCCCCTCCATTTTCACGCATAGGATTCTCTTGGAGGATGGGGCTAAACCGGTGAGACAACCACAAAGGAGACTCAATCCCACCCTCCTGGAAGTTGTTAAAAAGGAAGTTGAGAAATTGCTCGAGGCAGGTATAATCTTTCCCATTTCAGATTCACAGTGGGTAAGTCCAATTCAGGTTGTGCCTAAGAAAACTGGTTTTACTGTTGTTAAAAATGAGAAAGATGATTTAGTTCCAATGAGGGTGCAAAACAGTTGGCGTGTGTGTATTGATTATAGGAAACTAAATCAGACCACTCGCAAGGACCATTTCCCCCTCCCATTTATTGATCAAATTCTCGAGAGACTAGCTGGGAAAACACACTATTGTTTCTTGGATGGATTTTCTGGATATTTTCAGTTTCCTATAGCTCTAGAGGATCAGGAGAAGACTACATTCACCTGTCCCTTTGGCACATTTTCCTACCGGAGGATGCCATTTGGACTTTGCAACGCCCCAAGTACCTTCCAGAGATGTATGGTGAGTATTTTTTCTGATTTTATTGAGACCTGCATGGAGGTATTTATGGATGATTTTACAGTGTATGGGTCTTCATTTGATGAATGTCTAAGTAGTTTGGGAAATGTGTTGAATCGTTGTATTGAGAAGAATCTGGTCCTGAACTTTGAAAAGTGTCATTTTATGGTAGAGCATGGCATTGTCTTAGGGCATGTGGTGTCAAAACATGGGATAGAGGTTGATAGATCTAAGGTAGAAATTATTTCATCCTTACCCTATCCTTCATGTGTGCGTGATGTTAGATCTTTCCTAGGGAATGCAGGATTTTATCGGCGCTTCATCAAAGATTTTAGTAAGATCGCTCTTCCTATGTCACGATTACTTCAAAAAGATTCTGATTTTGTGTTTGATGATTCTTGTAGGACTTCCTTTGATGAGCTAAAGAAGTGTCTGACCACTCCACCTATCATACAGCCCCCACGGTGGGACCTTCCATTTGAGCTTATGTGTGACGCCTCCAACTTCGCGGTTGGAGCTGTCTTATCTCAGAGGGTGGAAGGAAGTTCACATGTGATCGCCTATGCATCAAGGACACTGGATTCAGCCCAATCAAATTACACAACCACAGAAAAAGAGTTTCTTGTTGTCATATTTGATTTAGATAAATTCCGTTCATATTTATTGGGCTCTAAAGTAGTTGTTTTTTCTGACCATGCAGCTTTGAGGTACCTCCTGAAGAAGCCAGATGCAAAGTCGCGACTTATCTGTTGGATGCTCCTTCTTCAAGAGTTTGACATTGAGATAAATGACAAAAAGGGGTCAGAAAACTTGGTGGCGGACCACATGAGTAGGCTTACTCACACACTAGAGGGTGACACCTTGGACCAGGTACCACTTCGGGACACTTTCCCCGATGAGCATCTCTATACCATCTCAGGTAAGCATCCTTGGTATGCTGATTTAGTTAATTACATTGTTGGCTCTGAAATCCCAGTAAATTTGAAGAAACATCAAGTCCAAAAATTAAAGAGTGAGTCAAGATTTTATGTTTGGGATGATCTGTACCTCTGGCGCATGTGTAGTGACCATGTCATTAGGAGGTGTGTTCCTGATCATGAGTTTGAGTCTGTTTTGCATTTCTGTCATACACTTGCTTGTGGTGGACACTTTTGCCCCCAACGGACAATTAGGAAGGTTTTAGACTCTGGATTATATTGGCCTAGCTTGTTCCATGATGCCCATTTGTTTTGTAAGTCATGCTCTCGTTGCCAACACACTGGGAACATTTCTAGGAGACATGAGATGCCCCAACAACCCATACTATTTTGTGAGATTTTTTATGTATGGGGCATCGACTTTATGCGTCCTTTTCCTAGTTCATTTGGATTTTTGTACATTTTGGTTGTTGTTGATTATGTGAGTAAATGGGTGGAGTCTAAGGCCACCAGGACTGACGATTCTCATGTTGTTGTGGACTTTGTCAAAGCACAAATTTTTTGCAGGTTTGGAGTACCAAAGGCCATCATCAGTGACCAAGGGACACACTTTTGCAATAGGAATTTTGCTTCCCTCCTTCGAAAGTATGGGGTGACACACAAAACATCAACACCATACCACCCCCAAACAAATGGCCAGGCTGAGGTTTCAAATCGTGAGTTGAAACAAATCTTGGAGAAAACTGTGCAGCCAAATAGGAAGGATTGGAGCAAGCGCTTGGATGATGCATTGTGGGCTTATAGAACAGCATACAAGACCCCCATTGGTATGTCCCCATTTCGGATTGTTTTTGGGAAAGCATGTCATCTCCCAGTGGAAGTCGAGCATCGGGCTTATTGGGCTATAAAGAAATGCAACATGGATTTGGCCCAAGCTGGAATTCAAAGGAAGTTGCAAATTCAAGAGCTTGAGGAGATTTGATTGTCATCATATGAGAACTCAAGGCTCTACAAGGAAAGATCAAAAGCAGCTCATGACAAAATGATCCAACAAAGGGAGTTTCATGTTGGAGAGAAAGTCCTTCTCTATAGTTCACGACTGAAGTTGATGTCTGGTAAGTTGCGTTCCAGATGGTTAGGTCCTTATATTGTGTCTAATGTTTTTCCTTATAGTGCAGTGGAGATCACACAGGAGGACACTGGAAGGAGATTTACAATCAATGGGCAACTTTTGAAGAGATACATTGAGGGACATCCTACTGATGCAGTGGATTTTATCACACTGCATGACCCCATCATCACTTGATCACATCAGGCTGTTCCTAACCCTTTCACTTTTATATTATTTGTCCTATTTAAAAATTCTGAATTTCATGTGCATATATCATCTCACGGGTTCACATTGAGGACAATGCAATATTTGAAGTGTGGGGGAGGTAACCTTTTAGTTTAGTAATTTCAATTGTTTTCCTGTTAAAAAAAACCAAAAAAAAAATTTTTTTGTGTTTTTCAAAATTTGTGTGTTTATTTTACAATTTTCTTTGTGTTTTTGAAACTTTTAGGCTGAAATGATTCTCATAACCATTTTTAAATCCATATCAATAAGTGAAACAATTTACCTCTTGAAACTAAGCTTAAATGAATGCTGAAATGACTTTGTTTCAAGTTCAAACATTTAGTAATTTCATGAAAAGTACGCTGAATTTTGAATCCCATGCCAATCTCACTGTCTTTATATTTGAAATCACTTTCCTGTGAGGCTTCTAAACTATTATTTTCATATTCTTTACATTCACCTCACTTCTTGAGAGAACCAAACCATACTTGATTTAACCAGAATTTGTTCTATTCCTGTCAAAACTTGAGGGTTTGAGGTACTTGTGTTTAAATGATTGAGGCATTTGTTTGGTATTAAAACCCCTATTTCAAAGAATCCTTTTTTATAATGGCCTACCTTGAATATTTAATCCTTGTAGCCCTTAGAATCCATGCACAGCCTATTAGGTTAAGCCACATTACAAGCCAATTTTCCCTATCCAACCAACTCTTGAAGTGAAATTGCATAATCTAGTTGAGCTTAAGTGTGGGGGAAGCTGTCTTGTGTTGTGCCACCACATTATGTGATACTTTGGGTGGAAAATTAAATTCTGAAGAGATGTGTTTGCTGCTAAAGAAAGTCATTATATTGAAAGATGTGCCTTTTCTGGAGCATTCATGACAAGTGAAGCTGTGCCTTTTCTGGAGCTTCTAATTGAGGTGGAAAGCTGTGCCCATCTGGAGCTTTCAAGAAAATCATGTTTTAGAAGATTGACATTTTTATGCTGAAATGATGAATGGTGTAAACCTTTCATGACTTTTCATGATGATGGAGTTGAATTGATACTATGGGCATTGAAGAGAAGACCATATTTAAGTGAAAATTAGATTAATGCAATTTTGCTTTAAAAGAGTCAAGCCCTCCTCATTCAGCCTCAGAGTTTTTCACATCTTAATCCTACCAACCGAAAGCCACAGAACAACCCTGAAAATTACTCATGATAAACATATGTCCTTGACTCACATCGGGTAGCGATGTAGGAATCTATCAAGCCTATGGTGACCCTTGTATGAGTTTGGATGAGAAAGACATTGCAAAAAAAATTGATATTTGAGTGATGAGAGAAAATTCAAGAGAGGTAAGTGTTTTGTGCATGGGAGGATAAATGAAGTGGAAATATATTGAATGATATAAATGGAGAACTTGAAATAAGGTTTTTTATGAGGCATGATATCTTTTTTATTCTTGGTGTGAAATTGATTGATCTTAAAGATATGTGTTTTAAAATTGGTTTTGATTTGATATTGATGTTTACTTGATATGAGGTTTTGCCCAGGTGTGCAAAAGGGTAAGTGTGGGGGAGTTGATAAAACACTATTTTATTGAATATTTTATTGATAATAAATGATATAATTTCCTCACATTGTGTTAAACATGTTTATTTATAAAATATTTGGGATTTGATCATTCATTTGAAAATTTGGTGAAAATTCCAGTTTTACCCTTAATAGTGCACTGTAGTATTTCGAAGATAAATATTTTTATGTTTATTATTTGAATTTGAAATTTTGTAACAGTGTTCCTAACTTATTTATCTACAACTTTTATTCAGGACACGAAAGCTAAAGAGTTCATTTGGTTGTTGAAATTGGGTCATGAATTCAAAGTTGGGATGGGCTCGCCAGAATGGAGAAGGTTCTGTATTTGGGCCATATCCTCTACATACTGGATTGGATTGAGCCCAAATTTTGAGGAAAGCTCAGTGACATGATGTGGAACAAATCATCCTTCTGGAAGGCCGGTCAATTCACGCGTTTTAGAGGTCAAATTGGCGGTGAAAGTAGGAATAAAATATTTAGCCGAGATTTTCATTTCACACTTAAAAAGTTATGTATCCCTAGCCCTCAAAAACTCTATTTAAAGGGGGTTTTAACTCTTTGAGAGGTCTGGTGGAGGCTTTGGGAAGTTGTGTCCGAAAGGGTGTCTCTTGGGAGCCCCTCACAACTCTTGGAAGAAGTAAGCCTTTGTGCAAACCTCTCTTCCAAAAAGGCTCTCCTCTCTCACCTCTTCTTTGTATTTCTTTTCTTTCATGTTTGTTTCTTGAATTTTTCTTCAAATAATATTCTGTGTTCATCCCTCTTCTTCTTATATTAATATTATTAATTGGGTTGGAATCAAGAGTGGAGACAAGATTGGGTTCTACCCTTTCAATCCGTTGCTTATGCAAAACGTCTCCACGATGACTACACCACCCATGGAAGAGTAGTTCTTTTTAGTAATCGATCGACCTCTATCCTTCTTCATTCATTTATTTTGAATCAATGAGATACTGTAATTCACATATTATGATCTATTAATTGAGTTTTTAATTTAAATGAAACTAAGCAAGTAATTGAATAGTTAACACAAAACACGCGAGGTCGGGAATTGTGTGAACTGTGAGAGCGCAACCTTAACCGGTAATTCAAAACCACATGGGATCAATTTGTAGAGTTCAAATATAATCCCTAAACTCAATTAATCCTCATTTCCAGAGTGGTTATGTGCCTTAATTTACCACTGACCATAAGCTAATTTTAGAGCATCAATCAAAGCAGGGTGTCGCGATTGCATGTTCCGAAGTTATCCTAAGGTTAAAATTCACTTCAATCTTCGTGGTAAAGTTAATTCTCGTAGGGTTCGGGATTTAACAAATTAAGGGATCATAATTAAGTGAATATTAATTTAAATGATAATGATTAATAAATGATTGAATAGGTAGAGTTAGATCGATTACACCTTTTAAAATAGATTTCTAAAAAAACATCTTCTTGTTGTGTCATTCTAATCGAAACTTCATTTCAAAATTAAAAACAAAAAAAATGCAATATTCTTCCAGCAAACTTCTTCTAGATTCATAAACTATAAACAACCACCCCCATCCTTTCAAGTAGTGTTTTTATTCTCTTTTATTTTACTTCTATAATACCTCTAAAAATTGTTTTAATTCACTTCCTCCTTTGAGAGACGACCTTGGTCAGCCACTCTGCTGCACCTAAGTACCCCAAATCACATTAATCATTTGAGGGCGCCCACGACAGCGCTCTTTCATGCATCTTTTAAAATTTTCACGAGATGTTCTAAGTTTGATCTTATTTAGTATAAATGTTATAATCACCTTGTGTAAAAATAAACTATTTTTAGGTACAATGGAGTTGGTTGGAGACCAAGATAGATGTTTCTGACTTGGGGTGTTTTTTAATAAATTTTATTGCTTCATGGTCATTGTTGAGGATTTATTTTTGGTAATTTTTTGTTGTTTTATATTTTATATGAAATTATATTATGTATTGTTATTGATTCATTATTTTTTCATGGTGTTAGTTAGTCATCATTTAATATAAGGGACTGAAAGGTACAAGAAAAAAGGGGCCAAAGAGGGGCCCAAAAGGTAAGAAGGAGTTAAGGCGGTCTAAAATAATGCAGGCCTGAGGCATCCCCTCTGACCAGGTTCCCCCCTTTAAGAGGAAAGTAAAGCACCTCCGTAGGAGAAAACACACTGAGACCTTGCACTGCCATCGAGGATATATAATCTGCAACCTTGTTCCCCTCCTACCACGTGTGGAAAAAGACAGTGTCAATGTTGATGATGTTCCTACATCTCCTCAGGATATAGGTAACCAACCAGGGGGTGTTACGCTTACAATGCATGGTGTCATGGAGGATGAGATAATCGGCCTCAACCGTGCCAAGGGTGATACCCCAATGAATACAGAGTTTTAGACCCGTGATCATGGTCGTGGCCTCTGCCAGGATGGAATGGTCCCTGCCAAAATGAGTAGCAAAGTCAAGGATGACATGCCTTATAGGGTCCTAAACCACACCACCACCCTTTACGCCATCTAAGGAGCAAGAGATATCAAAGTTGAGCTTCCATAAGAGTGGGTGGGGATACCATCTGACCCAGTGACCAGCCTTGGGAGGGCTCCGCTTAGGAATTCATGCCTGAATGAAGTGAAGAGAGGGGGTCTCGCACCACTTGTTTCATGAGGGAACCAGATCAAGGAGGAGAAAACTAGACCTAGCCACCAGATTCCTAGTAGAGCACGGAAACCCCTCATACATGGCTTGGTTCTGAGCCAACCAAATGCACCAGTAGCCCGAGATGAGGATTGTGGCACGAGCATTCCATTACGTGCCACCTCCCCCAGCACCATGGAACCAACGGTCAAGAAAGGGGAGGTCCCTCAGTGCCGCTACTGAAAATCCCATGAAGTCACCAAAAACCCACCACACCTAGTGTGCCCAGTCGCTGCTAAAGAAGAGGTATGTAGAGTTTTCCTACCATGTGTGTTATTTTTGTACCCCCTGTTCTATTTTCCAACCCATGGATTATTAGAGGTGTGATTCAAGGGTTGTTATCCCCCTTTATTTATTTAAAAACTAGGGGGTGTCTTTGGAGGGAGGTGTTTGTGAAATTTCTAGTGAAAACTCCATCATGTCAATTTAGTATTGTATCATTAGTCAATTTTATCCATTTATAATGATTTGATAATATTTTTTCAATTATGGTTCATTTATGATCCATGTTTCAATTCCAATATTTTTAACCATTCTTGATGCTATGTTAGGATAAATTTTTATAAATTATTCTCCCATTTTTTTGAATTAAATTTAAAATTGAGGGATCATCCGTGGGAGTGATGATCACATAAAAATTCATGAACAGATCCATTTTTAGGTATCTAATATAATATCTCTTTAATACTAAGGATCTTTTTCACCCCCATTAAGAATATGGGATTCAAACATAATTCCACCATGGAAACAAACTACATGAATTTGAACATAAATACTATCAATTAAATTGGAAAATAAATCACTATCATCATCTCCCACTATGTTACCCAAATGATTGGTGTATATAAACTCTAGATGAAGTTTGAGAATATGAACTAATGAAAAACTTCTAAGAAATGATCCTCTAGTTAAATTGGTTGATGAATCATAAACTATGTTACCCAGTTGGTGAGGTATCCTTAAGTGCATCCATAGGACCCAGGTTCAAAACCAGGTTGAGGCATATTTCTGGGGGTACTGTAGCAGGCACTGTAGCAGAACTGTAACAGAACTGTACACTGTGTGGGTACTGTAGTAGACTGTACACTATACAGGTACTATACAGAACTGTACATTGTGCGGGTACTATAGCAGGCACTGTAGCAGTTACTGTGCAGGTACTGTTCGGTACTATAGCAGCTGGAACTATTCACTTTGGGCCACCGGTTTGGGCTTTGAGTCCTTAAGGATTTCCGGCCACCCAGGCCTTTGGGTTAGTAGGGATTTTGGGCCACCTCAAGGCCTTAGGGACACATGTAGTTTTCCCATACACACTACAAAAAAGGAGCAACCCCAGAAGAGGATTCAGAGTAGGTGCACTCACTAGAGTAGAGCCAAATAGATTTGTCAGAATGAGAGGGTATGGCCATGCCATCGGGACCAGCCTGTGCTACCACAGGAAGTCTATCCAGATGAAAATGTGAAGTTGGAGAGCTATTATCATGATGCATATGTTGGGGAGGGGCAGTTCCTTGTAGATAGTTTAGTTGAATTCCCTAAGACCTTCAGGTCATGTAATCTCCTAAGCCTATGGGGCATGTAATCTCTGAGCCTACAGGCCTTTTAATGGTCCCCCCTTATCCCTTGAAAGGGGGTTTATCATAAATCAATAAAAATGAAGGCCTTCGGGCCATTCGGGGAAAAGAGTTTCAAAGAAATTGAATTAAGTAGCAGTTTTAAGTAAAATTATAACTAATGAAGATTAGGTGAACCACCTACTATACACATTTCCCATTAGTTTGGACACAATAGTAGTATTATTTATAAATTCAAAGCCGGAAGGAAAAATTACCATAGAAAATTTAAAAATATACATTTCAATAAATAGGCCCAAGAAGGAAGAGAGTTAAAACCAAATGCAGGCTCTCATCATTGAAAATAGAGGAAGATAACAATGAGGTAGTTTAGGAGAAGTAAGTTTATTCTAAATTAAGAGACAAAGAAATTCCACTAATGGGTGGAGTAAAATATAAAAATACTTCCATAATGAAATAGAGGGCCACATTTAGTATAACTTCCAAAAGTTATTACAAGATAAGGGTTAAATTAGTAACCAAAAAAATAGAGATGCACACAAGAAAATCACTATAGAGGTTGTGATTTTTTATAAAGATGAAGAAGTAACATGACTTTATACATTTTTCCAAGATAAATAATGAGTGGTTAATATTTAATCATTATACCATGTCACTCTACAATAATATTATTTCTTGAATTATCAAGATGGTGACTTTGGAGTAGTCTAGATAATGAATACCATTTTGATATACATCGTTAGAATGGTTAATAACCTATTCAAGATGAATTTTGGATACATAATACCCAAGAAGAACCTTTAACATATTCTAAGCCTTTGTATCAACATTTTTTACGTACAACCTTTGATAGAATAATCTTTGACAACTTTCTTAATAACAGAACATCAAAAATTATGAAAGGATTCATCCTTATTTCCCATGAAAACATATCAAGTACATTATACAAAACTAATGTGAAGATATTTATATACAACCTCAAATATGTTGAGTTATGGGTGTTATAAAATTTTTGGATTAATAGACTCATCCATATGAGTGGAAGAGGTTTATCTAGCACAATTAACTGGAATTACATCAATTTTTGAAATTATACATCATTAGATCCTTATAATTAATAATTTTTCTGAAACCAATATAGAGCCTCATTCAATACTCTCTTTGTAAATGAGATCAAAGTGGTTGGGTATAATATGCTTTTATGTATGAAGTCACGTGGAGGTGGAGTCATTAAGGGTAATATATATTTCCAAATATTAATTGATGATGCATCTTAAAAGGAGTGGGGTTGTACTTAAAAATTATGGTGGTTATTATTCTTGAAAACAAAGTAACAAGTGATATATTACATTAATATGTTCCATGACATTGTGGAGGATAAAAATTATTGGAGATAAAGTATCATCATTTAAATAATGAATGGTAGTATACATCTTGTGAGATTGATGCCTATTATAGGAGTTAGGGTATTTGAAAAGATAGGATGGTCCTTTATGTAACACAACACAATAGAGTTATAGAAAGAATAAATAGATCCATTATGGAGAAGGTTAGAAACATTATGAGTTTGGATAAACAGCTTAAGACATTCCAGGGAGAAGTTATTTTATTTTTATGTTTCCTCATAAATCCATCACCATCAGTCGAATTTTTTTTTAATATTTCATAGATGAGAAGGTATGGTAAATATCATTATTATTATCATCTAAATTATTTATATGTATGTTATTTATTCATGTATTCAACAATATTAGAAAGAATATAAAATAGAGATATACCCCTTGCATCTTCATCGACATTAGAGATGATTAGTTCATATATAATTTTTTATATCCAAAGGAGAAGTAGGTGATTAGAAGAAGATATTTTTTAATTCGTGATAACAGGAAAAGAAAGGACTTTCAAAATCCTAAAATCACTCGATGAGAAAGTTCCAAATAATAGATTCTTGGTCTTACACCTATACCATCACCACCTATCACTAAATAAGAATAGGAATAGTAAATCCCATCAATAGTATACCATGATGTGTTATAGAAGGATATTGAGTTGGATGGACTCAATACGCTACCCAAAAATTAGAAATATGGTTGTGTGCCTCCTAAAAATAGTATTTCATAGTTTTAAATATCTTCCTAAGAAAATATCCCACCAAAAAAATATTTTTAATTAGAGTACCTATTGTTTTATAATGCGGTAGGGGGAGAAGAATATAAAGAAAATTTATTTAATCCTAAAAAATCAAGTGATTTCATGTAATAAAGGATGATATAGATTCATTAATAAATAAATTTGTGTATTGTTTATTGGAATGACCCAAAAGGTAAGAAGGAAGAAATAAACAAATTTTTATTCAGGATAAAGAAATATGGTAGTGGAGAGGATGTTAAAAACAATTATCTTTTAGTTTTTAAAGGATACATTTTAAAAAAAAATTGATGGGATCTTTCCACCTATGGTGAATATTGATTCATTTTGATTCATTTTTTTATTAGTGTCTAGCTTGGGCCTAGGGGTTAAGTATACAAACATGAAGAGAACATTAATTCATGAAAACTTAACTAAGGATATCTGCAAGAATTTTTATGAAGGTTTGTAGGTATGTAGATAATAAAAACTAATGTGAAAATTGAATAATATCATGTATGAAATGAAACATGATTTGATAAAATGGTACAATAAGTTTGACTCAATCACGACGAGTCATCGATATTGGTTCACACAAAAAACCAATGTGTTTACTTACATAAATTTCATGATGGTAACTTTTTTTACGCATAATTTATGTCCATGAAAATTGATCATTGTAGATTTTACCATGGAGATAATCCTTTTGAAGAAGGATTTATCCAAGTTTTTCATATTAATGACTTGGGATTGGATCAATAGATTTTAATGACATGGATCATTCATGATACGAAGAGTAGGGTTTTATTTCTATCTGAAGATAAGTCTGTTGAACATATTATAAAACATTTAAATAGAGATAAAGATAAACTAGTAATAATTCCTATAACTAGTCAATTGAAGTTGATAAAGAGTTCAATAATTCCATACAAAGAAGAAATCGTGGTGAAAAAGATTATACTATAATTAGAAAACCCATGGTTTCAGGTACATTACCCATTTATTAGGTTTTTTAGGTTTTTTAGGTTTTATAATACATGGGATGAGTTTTAGAAGTTTTTTGGATTCTTTTTGTTTGTTTTAGAAGTGCTTATGAGGTTGTACAGTTTAAACACAATTAGGGAAAACCTTGAAACATCTCTAGGAAACCATGTAAGAGATTATGGGGAGGTTCATGGTTGGTACATAGTTTTTCCAAACCATTCAAGTTTTAATAGAAACTATGTGAGTAGAGGTATTGAAAAATCATAATTGGTGAATATTTTATTAGTCCCTGTAAAACAACCATGCAAGGGGGTGGGTTGGAGATAGTAACATACATATGGTTAGCCCATGGTTTCCAAAACTGTGTAGCCTAACCATGTGATGTGTATTTAATTATATAAATATTTTAGTTTAACCAAGTGTTAACACCTAAAATCCTAATTTTAAAGCTCTCCTTATAGGATCTTGAACTCAAATCACTCCTAATTGTTCTTAGAAATCCCCTTTTATCCAAAATTTGGTTTTAATGGATCTATATAAATTGGTTATCCAAGATTAACATTATGTATCCATTTTCTCTCTTTATCTTTCGATCATATTATCATCTCTCATATGGAACATTAGGTATAATACATTATGGATAGATATATTTTTTATAATGAATTTAGATGAGGTCTAGAGTGGATATATTGAATGAAATAAGTTTTGAACCTATATTTTTTAAGGTGGGGGATTCTATATCTTATCCACTTTTTCTAGAACATAGAGGATTTGTTTTATTAAATGTTTTTATTGCTTTTTAAAAAGGAAACATTAGAATATTTCTTGAACTAAACCCTTTTGGTTTAAGATTTTGGAACATGGTAATTTGAATGGATTTTTGAAACCCCCTTTGATTTATGGTTTCAAATTATAGTTATGTTTTAATGTAAGAAATATGTTTGATGAAATGTTTTAAGTGAAAATATTGATTATGTAGAATGAATTTATATGAGAACTTGGTATACATGGTTTTTGTGAGGTCATTTTCATTGGATGTGACCCCAAATAAAGGTTTTGGAGATAGACTAGAGGCACTGAGAAAATTTTATTCTAGAGAGGAATTGGTAGATCGACAAGTAAATACTAATGAGTAAAGAACTAACACTTGGAATGAATGTGTGTTTGTGTATATGGTTATGGTTTGGGTATTCAAAGTGGTATTGACGGATAAATGATTTTAATTTTAATTTAAACTATTTTAAAATGGTAAAATATTTTAATGTTCCTATCTTTATTATAAATTCTATTTAAAACTATGAGATAATACACTCTTTTATGAGTGGAATGAGTTGGGAAGTCTATTGGGGAAATCCTAATATGTATGATTACTCACCCATACATATCCACTTTAGTGCACATGCATATGTTATTCTTCATGACACATGTAAAGTAATGGTATTATATTTATCTAGTGGAGTATTTTTATTCCATTCTCTTAAGATGTATTTTAGAGGATAGATTTCACTTGAGGATTCATTGGAGTGATGATACAATGGTGTTTTTGCATCAGGAAGTCTTTTGGTTTTCTTCAGTCTCTTTAATATTCTTTATCACTACTACTCTGTTATTATTTTTTTATTAGTTTTTCATTTGTTTTTTATTCTTTATAGTCATGCATCAAATAGTTGGTTTTATTTTTCATATTTTTTCTTGACTAGTTCTTTTGTTTTAAAATGGAAAATTATCACCCAATGTTATGTAATCCCTTATAATTTATTACCAACCTTTGGTGTCTTATGGGTGTTAACTAAGGTCAGTAGCACCACTGATCTAGCTCAATCCAATGAGTTGGATAGGGATATTACAAATGGAATCATTCTTGGTTGATCCATCTACTTGGGATGGTATTAAGGAGATATAAAATTTTGAATCTTTAAATGTATAGCCTAAAAAGATAAAGTTAACCTCTTTTTGATGAACATCAAGTTATCAGGGTGTTTTAGTCCGAGAAGATGGTTTATACACCTATAAGAGTGTTGTCAACTCATTTTTGTGGGTTTAGATGATTATTGTAGCATATCATGCATTAGTATTGATACTTCTAACTATGACTAATTTATTTATATTATGTTTGATGTTTTTTGGAAAGTTTTTATAATAATTGTTTCTTTTTATGATTTGTAATATTCTAACCCTTTCGTTCACTAGAGAGTTATGACCAAGTGGTGTTTTATTCTATCTTTAGAGAAATGGATCCTATTAGACAATAAAGAAAAATAAAATTAGAGGAAGCAAGGATTATGGATTCACCTAAAATATAGGTGGACTAATAGATTATTTAGATCATTATTCAAATATTTCATTATATTGATAAGAGAAATCAAAATTATAAACAACTACAAGTGGATCATTATATGCTTTTGAGGAAATATAAACCTCCAATATTTCATGGGGAATCAGAACCCAAAAAGATTAAAGTGTGTCTTAATTGAATGAATCATATTTTTTATTTCCTTAGAAGACCATATAATCTAAATTTTAAGTTATCAATAAACATGCTAGATGATCATGAATTCCAATAGTGGGATTTAGCTATCTAATCTAATGTTGACTAAAGCCTCATGTGGGATAAATTTAAATAATTTTTCAACAAACAATTATACCCCCTCACCTTTAAGATATCTGAAATGACAAATTTATTTATACTTTGTAAATTAAATATATCAATTGTAGAATATGTAGCCACATTTATGAATTTAGTTTTATTTTCTACATAGGTAGTTGCATGTGAATCCTTTAAGGAATGCATCTTTGAGTTAAGAATATGATCAGAAATTCATTTTAAGATAGTTGTGCTCTATATTATTGATTGAACATAGATATTTAATAGTGATATAATGGTGGAAAGGGATATTACTTGGATTTCAATTGGATGAAGTACATTTGTATACATAATAATGGTTGGGAATTATAATTCTAGGAATAATAAAAAGAGGGTCACATACTACTTAAGTGGTGGAGTATCACCAAATAAAAACACTATATTTGTTAACATTCCTCTTTGAAATAAAAGAATTACTGAATGTTTCTTATGTGGTTCATTAAGGTACATGAATGAATATGTTACAACACCAATTAAATCATTTTACACCTAAAATTAGTTGGTAAATCTATATCATTATTGTTTAAACACTATAAATTAAGTTAATGTAAATACAACTCAAGTGTCTCAGATATCTCATGGTTCAACTGGATGATCATGTTAGAATGGTTCTAATCCTCTAAAATGAGTGTAACGATGTGATTCCATGAATACCCTGACCTCTAAACTAATGCAACCAAAAAATGTAATAAAGGAAAATAGGGGTGAGTAAGCGGTTGTATGGTGCTTAGTAGATAATCATATAAGGAAATTAATTTCCTTTGACTATATATGGTTTGATTATACTTAAATTAGACCTCATGAAAGTTATATTTGATACTGGTGTATCACACTCTTTTATTTCTTCATGTCATGTTAAAAAAATGGGGTTTTATATCGATTTGATTCCATAAGTGATGAGTATCCAGACACCTCTCAAGATATGAGAGTGTTAGGGATTTAAATGTGTATATTATTTTATAACAATAAATGGAACCTATTTTTTTGGAAATTTTTTATTTTCTATATGTATTTGTCTTGATCATGGGAATGTATTGGTTAGTATATTTCAATATCTATATCTATAGTCATGTGTGATGAGTAATGTTTACATCTTTTGATGGTATGGTGAACTTTTTAAAGAATAATAGTATGTCAAGGATAGAAAATAAGGTCCTTTAGCACCAATGATTCAAAATATTTCTTATACATTATAATAATATACTTTGGTAAACAATGAAATAATAGAAACTCTAAATTTTCCAACCATAGTGGATCAACATCTGTATATATTTCCTTAAAATTTTGCCAATTTTCCACTTGAAAGGGTTGTGTATTTTTTTAATTGATCACCTTTTAGGGAAAATCCTATTTCACTTACCTCATATAGAATAGAACCAATGGAATTGAAGGATTTAAATATCTAATTTGATTAATTGGAAAGAAAAGGTTTCATAAGATTTATCGCATCACCTTAGGCTACTCCAGTTCTTTATTTTTCAAGAAAGAAAATGGTTTGTTATGACTTTGTGTTGTTTATCATAAGAAAAATTATTTTATAATAATGAATAAATGTCTACAGCCTCATATTAATGAACTTATTTATCAATTTATTGGATCCCAATGGTTTTTTAAAATTGATCTACACTTAGGGTATCACCAACTCTAGGTTAAAAAATTGGATATTCTGAAAACAAATTTCAGGATTCGTTATAGTCATTATGAATATGTGTTCATTACCATTGGTATTACAAGTACCCTAAATTTTTCATGTAATTGATGAATCATGTCTTCCCATGGTACCTATAAACTTTCATTGTTTTACTTTTTGATAACATTAAATTGTGTTCTCAAACTCAGAATAAACATGAAGAACATTTAGAGATTGTGTTGATAATTTTGCGAGAGCACTAATTATATGAAAAATTATATAAATAAGATTTCAGGATACAAGGAGTTTAATTCATTATATATATCATTTCTCAAAAAGGAATATTAGTAGATCCTATAATGATATAATTATTTGTCTCTTGGTATCCACTGATTTTTTTTGAGATATACAACTTTTTTGGCTTAGTAGGGTACTATTGAATCTTTGTTCAGAACTTCTCATGACTTTAATATCTTATGATAATGATCACAATAAAGGGAAAACATTCCATTATATTGGTTATTGTTTAAAATCCTTTTTAGAGATTAAATTATGGCTTATTTCAGACTAATTCTTGTCATTATAAAATTGAGGAATGGTTATGTGGTTTATTGTGATGCATCTAGATATGGAATCAGTTGAGCTCTCATGTAGGGAGATAATGCAATAGATTATAGATCATAATAGATACAAATTCATGAAAATAATTATCTTCACCTTGAATTAGTATATAAACATATAAAAGGGAATTCTGTGGTGGATCATTTAAGATGATATTCATACAATAAATTAGTCAAAGAATCTAGTGATCAATTAAAATTGATGAGAATGATGACAGATATTAATTTTTATTGCATTGGGTATAATTAAGTCTAGGTATTATATCTTGTGACTTTAATACATAATTTGGTTCATTAAGTAAAGGATGATAAAATATTGGATCCCAATTTCCTTACCATTACATTAAACTTCATGGTGGCGAGATCATTGATGGATGGAAATAATATGGGGACTCCAAGATAATTTTTTAAGATCAAATAGTTGTTCCATTTTATTTTCAAGAATAACTTATTTCTATATACCACCAAATTAAATGGGTTGTTCATATTGGAATTAAAAATATGTATAAGGTCTTGTGAACTCATTTTTTGTTTGTTTTGGTATGAAAAGTAAAGTGGTAAAGTATGTACTAAGATGTATCACTTTTTATAAATTCAAGGTAGATCACCAATAACCAATTGATATATTGAAATATTTACCAATACTCAATTGGAAATAGGATCACATAATTATGGATTTCTTCATAGGTCTACAAATAATTTTTCAGAAACACGTTTCCATATTTTTTATTGGGGATTGGCTCACAAAGTCATCTCACATAATCCTTATTCATGAATGCAATATAGTGAAATACTCAACAAAAATCTATATTTGTGATGTTATAAAGTGCAAAGTAATACTAGTTTCAATCATCTTAGATCGATATCCTCATTTTACCTATCATATTTTCCGATCATTACAGCATGCTTTGGGTACCCAGATAACCATGAGCATGACTTATAATCCTTAAACAAATGGAAAATCATAATAGATGATCCAGAAATTAAAATTATTTATTTTAGAATACATTATGGATTTTTGAGGCTCATGGGAGGATCATATATCATTGTAAGAGTTCTCATCCAATAATTTTTATTAGGTCTCGATACATATGGATCATTTTTTAGTATTGAATATTCATCCTTTTAGTTCACACTTTTCTGGGTAGAGACCAGAGAACCTTTTTTATTTAGACCTATCATATTTTATGATATGACTATGAAAATTTACATGATAAGGGAAAACATGGTGACAATTCCGAGCCATCATAAATAATGTTTGGATAGTTTTCATCATCTGTTATCATTTGATTTGGTAGATCAAGTGTTCTTAAAACTCTCTCCAAGGTAAGGAATCAATGTTTGGATAAAAAGGGAAAATTTTCTCCTTAGTACATTTGCCCTTTAGAAATACTAAAATGGATTGGTGTTGTGGCTTATCAGTTATCCTTACCACTATGATTTAACTATATACACAATCCATTTTATGTATATCCATTAAATAAGTTCTAGATTTATTTTTAGTATGAGATTAATTGGGACCATATTGATCTAGAATCAAATGAAACTTCTTTATACATGTCATTATGTATTTTGGATATATTATAGAAATTTTTTCATGTAAATATTATTTTTTTACTTTAAGTTTTATGGAATCAAAGTCAAATTCAAGAGGAAACTTGGGAACCTGTGTAACACCTTGAGTTTTTAAATTATGAACGTCATGTACAATCACATATATAACCTGAAAAACTATTATTATAAGATAATGTAACACCATAATACTTTACAATATATTTATTTTAAATAAATTCAATCCCATTTATATCTTGTGATGCACACAACACCGGGTTTTAATGAAACACGACACTCTATTAAAATATCATTATTTAAACATGACCGTTATAACACAAATATTAAGTTTGAAGTTATAAATAATACTAAATAAATTATTAAAATTATATGGTTTAAATAGGTATATAAATTTAAATATTTATCTATGGATTATAAATAAAATAATAACCATTTAAAAAAATAAGTGTTTTATAAAAAACTATATTTTCTTCTAAAAGGTGGTTTAGTTGGGATTTGAACATGTAATTTGAAATTAATTTTTAAAGTTTTCAAAAATTAATTTATAAAATAAAATTTATTTTTTAAATATACTTGTAAAAATTATATTTTAGTGATTTTTTTAATATTTTTCTAAAAATATTATTTTTTGGTTGAATGGTCAAAAATACTGATTTTTATTGAAAAATTTCTCTATGTTTAAATTATTTACAAGGATAAATTTTGTTTTAAGTTGTTTTTAAATATGAATTAGATAAATTTTATTACAATTTATACAATTTAGGTAATTTTAATAAATTTCTTATTGAATTATGATATAGAAACTTTTTAAAACTTTTAAAAAAAATTCTTTGGAAAAATTGTTTTTTCAACACGTCCGTGGGAATAATTTTAAGTTAAATATTTCTACTTATGTTAGTTAGATTTATAAAAAATTATTCCATATTTAGAATAATTGTAATTTATATTATCTAATAATTTCAAAATAAAATTTTAACATAATTAATTGTGAAAACTGTAAAAAAAAATTACAAAAGTTAAGGTAAAAGCAGGTTTAATAGGGGTTAAACAAAAAAAATAAGGGTTTAGAATGACCCAAAATGTGTCTAATTCCTATTTTATAGTAATATTTAGACTTTATATCTTATAATTTTTACAAATAATTCATTTTTAACCATTATTCAAGATAATAATGTGGCTGGAGTTCTTTCATTTTAAAAATTCCAAATGTGTCCCCTCCCCCACTTATAAATTCCACCCCCTATTATTTCCATTCAACACTTATAAAACCCATTATTTCATTCAATAAATATAAAAAAATTACTTAATTCCATCACCTTATCCTACAATCCTTTTTTATCATAAATCCAACCTAGGAAGTCTTTTGGTTCAAACCTACAGAAGTTGTCCGAAGAAGAGGTAACGTCCTTAACTGGGTAAATTATTTTACTACTTCTTTTACCTCATTTAATTCTTATAAAATCAGGTTTATTTAATAACCTCTGTATATTTTACATAAAAATATTTTTTTATGTTAATTCCATTACCTAAAACCATCTCCTCTTCCCTCAAATGGGAAACAAAATCGTTGATCATGTTTGTGATGGACTACCACCTTGTGAAATGATGTAAATTATTTTCCAACACCATTCCTCAATACTGGATATAATTATGCATATAATTTTTATATATTATATTTATTATATAAATATAATTATTTAATTATAATATCATAAATAACTTTTTAATTTCCATTCCATAGAGAATATGAAAATGGCACGCGTGTGTGCGGAGGACTACCTTCTCACGAATTAATGTGATTAGTTTATATCTTACACTTCAAATGTAAGATAATAATAACTAATTTTATTTTTATATATTATTTAATTAAATATTAATCATTATGAAATATATATATATATATTATTTCTTACCTTATAATCCATTGAATAAATGATAATTCCATTAGTGTGTATGACAAACTATCAACTGTTGAAGTGATATGATTCATTTTTATTAAAATTTCACATGGATGGTATATGTAAGGGTATTTAAATAAATAACATTATATTTATGAAATAATTATAATCCTAAAAATATAAAATAACACCCACCTTTTTTTCATCATGATATTTATAAAATTTAAACGTTACTCATGCATTCGTATGATATAATGTAAGCATGATTGTAACCTAGTTCATTTTTCATAAAAATATTTCATGGTTGGTTTTAAAAGTATAATATTTTTATAAAATTGATAATTATTTCATGATTTAAATTTTTTATATTATTTAATAATAATATCTTTGACTTTTTTCAACTTAGCAATGTGATTTTGGACACATGATTCATTTATAGTTAAAACATCAGATGTGAAATTAATTGGTAATGAAATTAAATATGACATTGTAAAAAATAAAATAAAATAAATAATAAATTTTAAAAAGGTTATTAAAAAGCTAAATAATTAACATATTTTTTTATTCATGAATATAAGGGATGCACATTATGATTCGAGCTCAAGGCAATGGTTTCCATTTCAAAACTTCTTTATTCGAGACACGTGTTCTTTTATGAACCTAATTTATTTAAATGGGGTATATACTAACCATTTACATAATTTATCATGAATCCTTCCAGCTTCATGATATTTTAAGTTAAAATTTATTAACTTCATTCATGGGAAGTTATGATTCTAAAGTTACCAAACTGATAATGGTTTATGTTTCAATATTATTTTAATCAGGATTGTTTATGATTGAATTTCCATTGTAGGAAATTATTAAATAAATATCTAAGAAAAATTTTATATTTTATTATTCACTAGTTATTAATTAAATTTTTAAGGAAAATCAAATTTATTTCTCTCTTCAGTTGAAAATCATTTCTCTTCCATGTTCATGTTTTATTTAAAGCATTAATTTTTTTTAATATTCTTTAATGGTTTTTAAAATTCATTTTTACCCATGCTTTATTTTTTACAAATTTTGTAAAAGTAATCTTCCTAAAATTTTTGGAACATAAAACTTTTTTAACTTTTACTAACAAAGTGATGGGAATATTTGTTTTAAAATGTACGATATGAATAGTATTTTCTACCGTCATGAAGAATTGATGTTTTAAATATTCTTTTATAATTTTCTAAGTTTATTTTCAAATAAATGTATTTTCACAATATTCTTTGAATTTTAGTTTTTCAAAAAGTTATTTTCAAAATTAAAATGTTATTTTCCTCAATAATGTTTTTTAATGCTTTTAAAAGTATTTGGATTTATTAAAAAAAAACTTTAATGTTATGGAATAATTCTAATGATTGTATATATGTCTATTACATATATAAATTTCACACTATCCATTATTTTGATGGGTTAATACATGCCTTATAACCATTTATCAAATTCCTTCTTTAATAAATTTATTTTTATTTTGTTATGAGAAAATATTATACAACCCATTTCTTTAATTGGTTAATTCTCATGTTTATTAATTATGATTTATTTATTTATGTGTCACACATATTCATGTACATGATTTAAAATTAATGGGTGGAAATGGAATTATATATCCCTCCAATTAATTGGGTAATGTTTTAGTTTAATGATATGTAAGGTATGGGATCATAGAGTGAACCTAATACACTATTGGACACTTTCCAGCAGGTTATTTTGTCTTGATAGTTATACTTTACTTATATTTATGTCATGTTTTATGTTATTTCCACTTTACCATGTTTCCATGATCTTATTATATCATTCTATTTATGTTATACCCCCATTTGATTACTCATTTACCTTCCCTTTTATGATATCATGTTATACCTTTGACTCACATGTTATGTTTACTTATCTTGTTTACTACCTTATCGGTTATTATAGACCACCCCTTTCTTCTATGTTATCCTTAGGTTATGGTATATAGTTTTAGTAGATAAAATAAATTTAATATATCACTATGAAAAATAAAAAAATAATGATGGCATCTTTTGGTTTCCTTTGATATATTATTATCTAAGTATTTCAAATACACTTGGCCTCATGAACCTTAGGTTATAATTGATTGATATTTATGATAAAAATCATTTAATTATATGTGTAAAAGGATTGGGCTACTATAGTTGGTATTAGAGCAAAGGATTAGTTAATATTTTTAAACTAGGATGTGAAAAAATTAGTGGGAACCATATTAATGAGTTTATGGATAATACTAATTATAGAAAAATATCCTAGAATCTTGGTGAAGTATAGAGGGAGTGGTTTCCAAGAAATTACATCCTTGTCTAGATACTAAAAGTGGACATGATTTTAGACCATATGTACCTTAGAGTAATAACATCAAAAATGCATGTTGGGATTGAATCAAGCATTACCCAGTACATGAAAATGGAACTTACTTCACACCCAGTCTGATAATCATGGGGGATATACTTTAGAAATTAAAAAACTATTTACAAACCATTATGAAGGAGTTGAAAAATTTCTTAGGTTAGAAAACCTAATATGAATCATTTCCATGGATAACATAGATTGAAACCTAAAGGCCCATAAGTTAGGATATACTTACCATTTATAAGTTATTTCTTCTGGGTTATAAGTTTCCCTTTGGTATGTTAACACATTCCCATATTATTTCTTTTAATCTTTAGTTAATTATAGGAAATAGAACAAATAATTTTGATGACCAATGTGATGGGAAGTGTAATGATTTATATATTAGTATTCCTAACCTAATGGGAATAACATTTAGACATATTGTGATCATGAAAAATTATATATCTTGAATTACGGTAAAAATTAGAAAATATTTGAATTTATAAATACATCAAAGAAGTCAATGATGGTTTCCCATGGAAGTTAAAGTTCCCAAGATGAAAAATAAAAGAATATCCAACTTCCTAAATATCAAAAATGTGGGAAGAAGTACCTAGTAGAATATCTCAAATTGTGGGGAATATATTTTCTATATGGAAATAAAGGAAATAGAGCACTTAATATCCAAGAACATAAATGTGTTTTTTTTGGGGAACGTGGGAATTATTTGATTCAATTCCCTAAAATAAGGGTTTGTCCCTAGACCATATAGGGAATAATGTTGTAACAATAATTGAGGTGAATTATTTATGCATATGTTCATATATTTATTATGTAGAAGTGTTTTTATCAATTGTATTTTGGTTATAAGAATCGTGAAACTAATAAAGATCATTAAGTATAAGTTTTTATTTAAGGATTTATAAGAATATGTTAAATGTTAATAATGACATAAAAAGCTGATTTAATGGTAAGGGGGTATTTTTGTGGAAAATAATAAGTTGCATAAAAACCAGTGGTTAAAAATTTATTTGATGATTATTGTTATTTAGAGGATGTTTATAATATTTTTAGGAACTTTATAAGAATTATATTAATATAGTTTATAAAGAAAGGAAAAATATAATATCACCTGACAACTCATCACATCCGGAATGTCTTTAGGGATTGGACCCACAATCGAAGGGAGATAAGGGTGAAACGCCTACCACTAGCCTACATAATGTACTAGTTAATATGAAATTGTTTTTAATTAAACAACTTCATTAATAAATCTTAATTTGGCCAAAAAAATTTAAGGTGATTAATAATATTTTAGGATAAATTTTATTGGGTTAAAGCATATATAAACTTTAGGTTTAACATAAAGAATTATTTTGCAAAATTATAATATGTTTTCAAGATGTAAGATGAATGGATTTAAGGATAGAAACTTATGGAATAGATTAAGTTGAACTTTGGGATTCACTATTGTGGTATTATATTTTAAGTTATTATATGGGAAAACATGTACTAACCATTTTTTTAGTAAATAAAAAAGGAATAGCTTGTCATTATTTTAGGGATTGTGTGATATGTTAGAATTTTATTTTAGTAATTAAAGAATGAAAATTAAAATTGAATTCTCATCGTTTGGAGAAAATATAATATTTTGGTGAAAATTATTAATGTATAAAATTATACTTTTCATGTAATTATATTTCTTATGTTCTTATTCTGGATGGTAAATAGGTCCCTCAACTCGTAGGAAAGGATCTCAAGACAAAAAAAATTGTCTTATTAACTACATATCTGATGAATCAATGGTCTTTTAATTTATTATAGATTCATGGTTTTGTGGTAATTTACTTTATCATGATCATTCGCATTTTTTTATCAATGATCTCTATCACTCTCTCTAATTATTTATGATTTTCTTGGATTTCTATATCTTCACTTGCTACAAATTTCCTTCTATATGGAAACCTAGTTATTTGATGGAATTTTTATTTCCATTTCCCTATTTTTTAAAGGAAGTTTTATTAACACTTTTTATGACATTGGTTTCCAAAAAAGTTATTTTCAAATGTCAAACCCCTGATTATTGAGATCAAGATTAAATTTTGAGGATGCAACTTATTTAAGTGGATAGAATATAAAATCCTTATATTTTAATAGAGAAAAATCCTATATGATGACATATATGACATGAAGAAAAATAATATTAGAGAATTTAACACCCCAAGACTTTATGATACACTTATTTTTAAATAAATTCTATCTATTTGATAGATTTTTATACATGCAACACCAGGTTTGAATTAATCATGATACTCTATTAAAATATTATTATTTAAACATGACCATTATAAACTAGCCATTAATTTGGTGGGTATATATAGGACAAAGTAAATTATTAAAATTATATATTTTAAACGTGTATAAAAAATTAATGGTTATCTATAGATTATAAATAAAATAAGAAAAATTTGAAATAAAAAGAAATGTTTTTTGAAAAGTTGTACCTTTCTAAAAGGTGGTTTGGTTGCGCAATGCACGCATAATTTAAAATTAATTTGTACAGTTTTTAGAAAATTTTATTTTTCTAAAAGGTGGTTTATAATCCTTTTTTAATGATAAATGAAACCTATAAAGGCTTTTGGTGAAAACCTAAAGATGTTTACTAAAAAATAGAAAATGTCCTTAACCGATAATTTTATTTTACTCCTTCTTCCAACTACGTTAAGTTTTATTAAAATATTATTATATAATAACCAAAGTATATTAAATATACTAAGATGTTTTGTGTTAATTTCATGACCTAAAATCATATCATCCTCCCCCAAATAGAAAACAAAACTATTGATCATGTGTATAACAGACTACCGCCCCGCGAACCGATGTAATCCATTTTCCATCAGAGTTTCTCACAATTAGATATATTCATATATATATATATATATATATATATATATATATTATATTTATGATATAATTATAATTTTTTAATTATAATATCACATATAACTTCTTTCTTTTCATTTTGTATAGAACATGAAAACTTTGCTCGTGTGTACGATAGACTACCATCTTCTGAATTGATGTGATTCACTTTTCACTTATTCATTACATGTAGGGTAATAAGTATAAATTTAATGTTTATATATAATATGATATACATATTAATAAATATATAAAATAAATATATCATATACTTTCTTACCTTTCCATCCATTGAATAAATGATAACATCGTTTCTGTGTACAGTGGACTACCCTCTCGTGAAGTGATGTGATTAATTTTTATTTACACATAACATTGATGGTATATATAAGGTTATTTAAATAAATAATATTATATTTATGATATAATGGTTATACTAGGAAGATAAAATAACACCTACCATCTTTCCAATAGGATCTTTGAAAAATTGAAATGTTACTAATGTGTTTGTACGACCTATCGTCTCCATGATTGTAATGTAGTTCATTTTTCATAACCATATTTAATTTTTAGTTTTATAAGAATAATATATGTATAAAAATGATAAATATTTCATGATTATAATTATATAGTTTATTATATAATAATATAATTTAATTTATTCAACTTAACAAAGTGATTTTGGACACATGATTCATTTATTGTTAAAACATATGATGGGAAATTAATTGGTTAAGTAATTAAATATGACATGGTAAAAAAAATGGAATAATAAAATTGAAAATAGATATTAGGAAAGTAAAAAAATTTACATAAGTTAATTATTCAAAAATTTAAGGGATTCATATCAATTTAGCATCATGGGTTTTTAGAATGGTTTATTTTCTAGGCAAATTTAAATTTTTCCATTGAAAGTAAAACCAAACCTATTTCTGGATATTTGGAACCTCATTGTGAGAGTTATGTAGAACCAAGACCTTGTTTTACGTGTGGTAAAGGTTTTATTGGAAGGCTCAGTTTTATAGGAAAACACCAAAGGAACATCGGATGACTTTGGCTGCTAAAACCCATTGCAGTCCATTGACTCATTATGTTTTGAAATTTACGGCATACAATAAATTTATTTCATGAGTTTTATGGGTATACTAGTGGAAACCGTGATTTTAAATGGTATTTAAATATTAAAAAACATTTAAATCCCCATTTAAGTTTTTTAATGATTCAGGGGGCTCAACACCCCTCACTTTTTCTTTTCCCCTCCATGTATAGAGGCAGTGCCCAACTTGTGTGCCCCTCCATCCCTCTCCTAGGGATCTTGATTTCTCCACTTTACAAGATATGTTTGCCTCATTAGAAGCATAGTGGTAAGGTCTTGACTCGACTTCTCATCCTTTTTTCTCTTCCTAAATATTGCGTAAAATCTGTGCGAGTTGTTTTACCCTATTTTCTGGGAATTCTTCTAAAACACTAATTTCATCCAAATTGGCTCGAGTTAGAGGCTATGAAAGGATATGATAGAATCTAACAACATGACATAGTTGGTTCCTATATTTCTCTTATTTTTATTTCATTTTTTGAGAGAGATCTTGAAAATATAATTCTTGTCTTTCAATTAATATATTAACCATATGCGATGCCTATGGTCATGTTTTCCCAAGACTACAAATGGTATGAGACTAGAGAGAGGCTTCGAACCTCTGAAAGATTTTCCCTAGGTATTTATTTTATTAAATTATATTATTTTTATTACTTTTTATGGTTACATGGGAACAAGATGGTATTAGATCAAGGATTGAGATAGTGTCCACTATCTCAATGAGATGATGTGTTTTTTAAGGTTGGGATTATCCCAAATACTTGAAGTGATGTTGATCACCAGGTTGGGTGACATGGTCATCAGATTGAGGTGAAGATTTCATTAGGCTTCAGGAATGGCCTGATTGATATTGGATAGTGTTGACCATCATATTGAGAAATACGGTCGTAGGAGAATGAGGTGTTGGGATGATGTTGCTTCGGTACTTTTCTTGGGTGATCTACTCTCCTTGTGATTGGTGAACACACTGTTAGAATCATGAGCGCACAAATAGGACTCCTAATATTAGGGGATTTTGACCATTTTTGTTGGTAGAGGCATCTATTAGATGTTTCTTAGGATGGAAATGACTATCTAAATAGTTGGAGGTTCTTTTTTTAGAAATCCACATGGATAGTGAGTAGAAATCGGTTGATAGTGTTGAGACCATTAGTTGGGATCTGAGGCTCACTATATATTGAGGTTATGGGATGATACTATTTGGGATTATGGATATCACCAATATTTGGGACATTTATTGTTGATATGATAGTGTTTATTATTTGGAGGGTAGACATCACTATGACTCATACATTGGGCTTCAAGCCGATGGGGTTTCTTCTGAGCTGAGGTTCATGGGACTAAGTACTTGGTTGGGAATTCCATTATGAAATTGGATACTTGATGATGACATGAGGGTTTGGTCAACACTTGGTGTTTGGTTACTATTATAGTATGTTCATGGTGGCTCTCTATCTTGTTATACATCAGGTTATTACTTAGTCTATATGATAAGGATCCTCTCCACTACTATTATACCGGTGTAGGCTAAAGTGGGTGATCTCTTCCTTATGGTTTTTGAGCATAATGGAAGTGGGTTTTTTATTTATGTGTGTATGAAATGTTTTATATATTTATTTTTAGCACACATACTTTATCATAGATTTATGTTAGGAACACGTTGGTGGTGGTCTAATAATATTTATTCTCACATCCTAGATAGGCCCCTTTGGGATGGTAGTAAACTGTATGTTTTTGTGATCTAATAAAGGTTTGGGATTAGGAGATTGACCTTAGTGATAATTTTGGGAAATTTAGTATGGTATGGATGGATGGGAACCTTGAAGTTTCTTTAAATATGATGGAGTTAATTTTTGAGTCTCCTTTTGTATCAACATGCCTATATATGTATGGATTGGTGGTCAGTCAAGGGTGACCATTTCGGCTTATTTTCATTTGTGACCTAACTTGTATAAATGATTTTCTAAATGGTATCGTTTTTGTTTAGTAGTTTTAAACAATTTAATTATGAAAATGGTATATTTTTAGTTATTGATTATCTATTATTGTTGCATGATTGTGCTTCCATTATGGTGGGTTACTAGTCTAATCAATATAACAAATTGATTTTGGAAACATGAGCTATTTATCATTAATACACCTAAAATGAAATTAATTGGTTAATTAATTAAATATGGCACAGCAAAAAAATTAAAAGGAATAATAAACTTGAAAAATGTTCATAAGAAATTAAAAAATCAATATAATTTTATTATTCAGGAATATAAATGACGTATAGAATGATTCAGGCTTGAGGTAAGGGATTCTATCTCAAAACATCCTTCTTTGAGACAAATGTTCTTTTATACACCTAATGTATGAAGATGATTAAATAATAATCTATTTTAACTTTTTCAACTTAACAAAGTAAATTTGGACACATGATCCAGTTATCATTAAAACATCTGATGTGAAATTAATTGATAAAGTAATTAAATAGGAAATGGTAAAAAAAATAAAATAAAAGGAATTATAAACTTGAAATTTTTCTTATAAAATTAAATAATTAATTAATATTTAATATTTAGTAATATAATGAATGTACATGACGATTCAGGATCGAGGTAAGGTTTTCCTTCTCAAAACATCCTTCATTGAGAAACATGTTCTTTTATGCACCTAATTAATTTTTAGTGGTTTATATAATTCCCACTTATATAATTTATCATGGATCCTTCCTCATTCATTTTACTTTATGTTACAATTAATCTACTTTATTCATGAGAATTTATGATTCAAAATTTACCAAATCAGTAAGGGTTTATGTTTCAATTTCATTTAAATCAGTATTTTTTATACTTGAATTTATATTGTAAGAGATTATTTGATGATTTTCTTAGAAAAAACATCCATTTTATTATCATATTATAATTTATAAACTTTTTCAGTCATACTACAAATTTAATCTCTTAGGTACTTAAAAATATTGAGAAAATGTTTTTAAGGAAAATAAACTTTATTTCTCTCTTCGATGAAAAAACCTTTCTCTTACATGTCCTTGTATCAATAAATTGATTTAAAAAATGTTTTATTATTATTATATTATTGTTAAGAGTAATATTTACCCATTTTTGAATTAAAAAAAACATTTTTATGTTCCAAAGGATCGAATAATAAATGAGATTGGGTGGGGGTTGAATTAGTTATTCACTTTTATAGGTTTTAAAAATTATTAAAAATATAACAAATAAAACCTATTAAGATTTATTTCCTTATCCTATTTTTTTAGTAAAAACTCATGCAAGAAAAATTAGTAAATAAAGAAAATCACACAATATTTACAAGGTTCGGCCTTGGTGTGAGAAACAAAATCCTTACCATATCCACTCTTGTGGGTCTATTGAAATTCAAAATTATGAATAAGTGAATAAAAATTGTGCAAAATCCCATTATACATCTTCTATATCATGATAATAAATATTATAATACTCCCTTAAATTTAAAATTTTTCTTACAAAACAATTAAGGAAAAAAATAATTAGAATTTATTCAATTTTATAAACAAAAGCTCAGTCTGCGTCCTCAGTATAATTTGGTTGGATCTGATTCCCTCAATCTGATGAGGTAAATACAATTCTTTGTTACTAAATATGAAATTCCAAAAATCTACTCAAAATCTCATTCTAATATTCCTCAGTCTGATTGACCCAATACGATGGACTTAATATGATGAACTCGTTCTCAATCTAAAAAACTCAAACTCTGTATAGAAACTCAGTCTGATCTCCCTCGGTATGATTGACTTAGTATGATGGACTCAATACAATGAACCCATTCTCAATCTAAAAATCCCAAAATATTCTCAAATTCTCAACAGGATCTTCCATAGTCTGGTGGGAACTTTCACTTCCAATTCTTCAGTGCTCCACCTTTTGCGCTTGCATGAAAAGTTACAATGAACAAATGATCTGAGCAAGTATTTATAGGCAACTCAGAAAAAAATATTGGGAAACATTAAAACATTTTCCACTTCCTCATATTTCAAATCTCCAAAAAAATATCACATTTAAAATTAAATTTTGAATTCTTCAAACCTTCTCCAATTTCTCTGAGCTTTTTGCTAAATTGAATATCAAGTTTGAACACTTATACTCGTCACATATATTTTTATCTGTAATTATTATTTATGAACTTCTTAACATTTATTCAGTCTGATTTAACCTCCTCAACTTCAATATAATGTATCTTCCTCAGATTCAATACTATAGATCTTCCATAGCTTCAGCTTTCTCTGCTCATTATGATATGCCTTTCTTTCTCAGATCATTATGATCTGGATTTATTTCTCAACATATTATGATATGTCTTTATTTCTCACCTCATTATGATCTTTCTTTATTTATTATCTCATTAAGATTTGTACTTCTTTCTCATCTCATTACAATCTACCTTTATTTCATATCTCATTATGATCTTCCATTCTTTTTTAGCTTATTACAATATACCTTTCTTTCTCATCTCATTATGATGAACTAACTTTCCTTCTCATAGTCAGTCTAATGTAATCCTAATAACGATGGAATTATAATTACAATGGATTTATCATAATTATGGAATTCCTATTATGATTAATTCATCCTTATGATGGAATTTTTTTATGGAAACTCCACTCTCCGAATTTGAAAAACATCAAACTCCATCATTTTTACACATTTTTTCTTCTAAAAACTTTCGAGTCTTGTGCTTCCTGGTCTGATTCAATCATTATGATTCCTACATTTCTTAAAAATATTTTATCATAATAGTTTTTATGATTTTTAAGAAATCCATGATCAGTAAAGCATCATATTATTTAGTTTAGAAATTATGAAAACATTCTAACTCCCGAATTTACAATCTTTTTTCAAAACTCATCAACAATAATATAAATTCTTCACTCAGGAACTTATATCTTTATAACTTAGAAACTTATTTTTTTTATCTTATTATAGAAAAGAAAAACTTAAAACAGACAAAAAATTATACCTCTAATTATTTTGGATCTATTGATCTAAATCTAATGTTGGTGGATCTGACACTCAAAGTCTAGTGCTTCTTAGTTTGATCCTCTAAGTCCATAAAAAATATTTCTTAAAAAAAATTTCTCACCCTTCATGTCTGGGTTTAAACTTTCAGAAAATTTCAAAATTTTTACAAAGAACATTAAGATGGACTGGGTCCAATCCTGAATAATAAAGAACATTCATATACAAAAGTTTAGTTGTCAACAAATATAACAACATTGTTAAAATAATTTATCACAAAGGTTCTTAAATCTCCCCCTTTGGATTTCTTGACAACCCTTGTTAACAACTTTTTCAACTCTCATAAATTTTTCAAAACTCAAATTTTCTAAACAACTCATGTTTTGAACATTAATAAAAACACATCCTTCCTCAATAGGGAGTTTCCTGACACCACACTACTCGATAAAGTAATTTTTTTGAATAAATTACATTCCTCATTGGTAAGAAAATTTTACAACCATGTAATGATAAAATTTCACCACTTTTATCTTCTCCTCTATCACTTTTCTTTTTCTATCACTTTTCTTTTTCTCACCCCCATTTTATGATAACTATAACTTCAGATTCATAAAATAAAGATAAGTAAAAACTTCTTACAAAAGAAAGTTTTTACTTTTTCTCTCTCCCATTTTCAATATAATCTATAGCATGGTGGGGGTACTTATGAGGATTAGGAATTCATGGGAGGAGGCTGAACATGATGTTCTCACCTCAATTCCACAAGTATTTCTTTTACCATGGATTTTTTGAAAGTATAATCAATTTGATAATTTATTGAAATGTATTCTAGCATAAAATCTCTAACATTAACTTTCTCATTTATAAAGTGAAACTTGATATCAATGTGTTTAGAACATTATTTTTAGACCTAGTTTTTTATAGATCAATGGCACTGTGATTATCACAATGTATCGTCAATTTTTTATAAACATTCACTTTCAAGTATTCCAACTAAACTTTCATCCACATCATTTGAGTACAAGACTGAGTAGATGTAACATATTTGAATTTAGATATGCTTAAAGTAACAGAACTTTGTTTCTTACTATGCCAAATCACACAGCATTCACCCAAGAAAAATGTTCCTCCGAAGGTTTATTTTATACCATTACAATCTTCAGCCTAATCGGCATCAGTATAACCATGAAACTTCATCTTACTATTTCTTTTGTATTACAGCCCATAAGAATTTGTTCCTTTAACATATCTTAAAATTATTTTTTCTGCCAACATATGTGATTCATTTGGATTAACTTGATACCTAGCACAAAAATTCACAACTTAAAAAAAATATCATACTTTGAGTCTATAAGAAAAATTTGACTTCCTGTTAGCTTTTGAATGTCTTTCTGATTCACACTTTTTCCAGATTCGTCATTACTCAACTTTGTTCTCAAATATTTAGTAGTAAAAACTTATTTATATTCTTCCATCCCTAATTTATTTAACAATTTCCTTGCATACTTTTCTTAAGATATGAAAATTTATTTTTCTTTTTATTCAACTAGTAATCCATGGAAAAAAGTTGATATTCCCATTATTGATATTTGTAAATTCTTCTTCATTTCCTCAATAAACTCTTCACAATATTTTTGTTCCTCATCAGAAAAAATTATATCATCCACAGAAACAATTACAATTATAGTTTTGAAGTCAACATCTATCACATATAAATTGTTATCAACTTTTCCTTTATAAAAGTTCAATATTCTCAAACAGTTTTCAAGCTTAGATGATTAGAAACATGGGGATTGTTTCAACCCATAAAAGGATTTCTTTAATCTACAAACCTTGTTTTCGTCATTACCGATTTGAAAAACACAAGGTTGTTCAATGTAAAAATATTCCTCAATCATATAATTTAAGAAATATGAATTTATATCCATCAAATATACTTTTTAATTTCTATGTGCGGCCACTGATAGAAACATCCTAATAGTTTCTAAACTTGAAAATGGGGATAATTTTTCTTCAAAATCCACACCTTCCACTTGTGCATAAAATTTACAAAAAATCATGTATTTTTTTCTTGAAACTTCTAAATTTAAATTTAACTTATTTCTGTAGACCCACTTTGTTCCAATAATATTTATATTTGTTACCTATGGAACAAGTTCCCATGTTTCATTTCTCTCAATCTAATTAAATCCTTCATTCATAGAATCCACCAATTTTTTCTGTTGAATCATTTCTGAAACTCATTCCAGATCAAATTTTAAGATTAGTGAAGTATGATTTTATAATCCCAACTTTCTTCTTTTATAAATTGTATCCTTATGATTTTCAACAATTTTTTTAGAATAAAATTGTTTTTTAAAAGTAGGAAAATTAAACATTTCTTTATAAACTAAACGTTCCTCATCACGTGAATGTTTTGAGTCTTGATAAGGATGTTTTGACTAATTTTCAATATTATTGAAAATATCTAGTTTATCCTCATCAGTATTCTCTAAAACTTTTGTTGAGGAATTTTTATTTTCAATTACTTTCACATCATATGATTCCACCATATTTTCTAAACATATGTTCCAGAATTTTTCACTTCTTTCAATTGGTGAATAACCCATAAAATCTCTTTCCTCAGGTTTCTCACAAAACGTTCCCAAATATAGAATTTTTATTTTAAGTAAACATGGACTTACAAAAACTTCAATGTATTAAAATGAATATTTTTTGTTATAAAACATTTTATAATAAGTAAAGTTGGATTCCAGTCTCAGAAAACATATGTTCTGAACATGTATGGAAATACTAACATATTATTTCCAGTAAAACATTAAATGTTTGTATTCTACTAACATACTTATTCCCATTTCCACCAAGCTTAATTATTTCTTCTACTAATCCATTTTTTTAGAGTATAGGGATAGATGTAATGATTTTGGATACTTTATATTCTTAGTTAATCTTCCAAATTATTTCTAGTTAATTCGGTAGCATTAAATTTTCTCAACTTCTTTATATAAAACCTCATTTCTTTCTCAACTTAATTTCTGAAAAACATGAATTTTTTCAAAGCCTCTAACTTGTGTTTTATAAACATGATGTGTGTTATCTGAGTGAAAGAATCAATAAAAGTGATAAAGTATAAATATCTTTTTTTTGTATTTATGTCTAATTGGCCCACAAAAAATCATAATGAATAAGTTTAAGAGGACTGGTAGATTGAATCTCTACTCTCATGTGAATTTTATTAGTCATTTCCCTTTTATAATTAGTAATAAAAATGTCTTCTTCTTTTATTTTCATTTATAGAAAGTTTTTTATAACATCGACTTCGGAAAGTTTTTTCATGTTTTTCTGTCCAAGATGGCCAAGTCTTTGGTTCCACAATTTATTTTCATCTTAAACACCTAAGTAACAAGAGTTGTTAAATCCTCTTATTTGGAAAATATTCCCACTGGTTCCTTCTCCAATTGTAATCACTTTTAAATCTTCCACACTTTTGATAAAAAATAATATTTTTTGAAGATTACTTATTTTCTATCATCACAAAGTTTACTTACACTAAGTATGTTTTGTTTTATCCCATAAACAAATAAAACATCCTTAGATTTCAATTTTTCTATTTCAATCTCATCCATTCTGATTCCTATGATTTTTATGGAACTATAATTTCCAAAGGTAACTTCTCATATATCTTTAATTTCAACATGTTTCAATATTTTCATATCACCTATCATATGTAAATAACAACCACTATCAAGTATCCACGGTTTGTTCCTTTTACTTACTTTCAAACCGATCTCAATAACAAAATAACTTTATTCAATATTATTCTTTCCCACTTAATTTTCTTTTATATGATAGGAAACTTGTTTCAGACGGAGTTTCATATATTTTTTGGAATGATGAACATCCTCATCACATCTTACACAAGCTTCTTCCATATATTCAAGTTGATTTTTTGTTGGATGGTTTCTCATGTCTTGAGATTTTTCTTTTCAAACTTCTTGTGGATTAGGAAATTTATTCATTCTTTTTTCATCAAACCTTATTTTAGGATGAGATAGATTATGCCCAAAATTTTAAGCTTTATAGTCATATATTCCATAACACCAGCAATATCCATAAAATCTTGATTTTCTATTGAAGTAAGATATTTATTTGTAGAATCTTTGTTGAGGTTGATAACTTCTTCTAGTTTCAACATACTCTGGTCGTGGACCAAATTTCCTCTTGAGTGATTTTTCAAATTTTATAGATGTGATAGTTTTCTCATATTTGTTATCCACCCATTCTTTCCCAACACTTTTCATCTCACCTAAAATTTTAGAAAAATCAGATGAAACTTTATTTTTGGTGGGTGATGATTTCAACTAATTATTGATTTGAGATTTCTCAGCAACCTCAGAAGTCTTGTATTTTACTTCTAATGTTTTTTTGAACTTTTAATTCACATTTCTCGTGGTATTTTTGGACACAGTATATCTTTATTTAAACTTGTTAACTTCTTCTTTCTTGGATTCCAACTTCTTACTGAGATCTTCAATCATATTTCCTTGTTCATAAATTCTTGGTTTGTAACTTAATAACTCCTAAAGGTATTCTTCCTACTATTTGATGAAATCATTTATTCCTTCAGAAACTTCTTCATTATCTTTATTTATTATTCTGATTTCTTTCTTGATATTTTTTTTGTTAAATACTTGAATGAAGTTCTGTTCGGATTTGATACTCTCTGTAAGATTCTTCACCTACTCATTCTTCATTATTTGAGGAGTATTTAACTTTCTCATCTTTTTCAATGAATTTTATAAACTTTTATGATCTTTAAAATTCTGAAGAATTGTTTTTAGTTGAGTTATATTTTATCTTTATTACTGAATATACTTCTCTTGTTTCTATTCAATGTCTTCTTATATTTGTTGGATGAAATTTCTTCTTTATAATTTTTTTCATTTTCTTCATCCAAGATTTTTCATTAGAATCATCTCAATATTCACCAACATTCTTCTTGGGGAAATTTACAGAAAAGTGTCTGATTCCACCACACTCAAAACATTTGAGAGTAATTTTACCTCTACACTTTACTCTTCCTCTTTGATAGTTCTTGGATATAAGAGACGAGATTTTATCATTTAACTCATTATCCTATTTACCTTCAGAGTCATAAGGATCAACAACTTCAAAATATTGAATTTTTAACTTTCTCATATCTTAAAAATTCATTTCATTCTCTTTTTTCACATTAGAGATTTTCTTATTACGCATGTAACAAGAAATTTGTTCAATTTATCAAGAGATAAATCATCCTTATCTTCTAAATAAAAAAATTTAGAGTCAAACTTTTTCAAAAAATTTCTCACAAGCTTCTTCACAATTTTAAAATCTTCAAAGACATATTTGAATCCTATGATATTGAAAAATAATTCATTTACTCTGGTGAAGTATTCATTAATAGTTTCTTCATCTATCATTATTATTTGTCCATACTTACTATGTCAGATTTTTACCTTTGCTTCCTTCACTTTAGTATTCCCTTTTGATAATAATTTATAACTTATCCCAGATGATTTTCTAAGTACTGAGAGACATCACCTTTTGATAAAAAAAATTATGATGGGGAAATAAGTATTTCCTTTCTCATCTTTCCATTAACTTCTAAATCTCTCTTATCAGCAAAATTCATAGGATCATATTTCTCAATAGTTAGAAAACCAATAGTAGTAGCACCGAAAACTTTCAGGCCAAGAGATAAGGAATCGTCCTATTTTTTAATCCAAAATAATTTTCCATCATATGTAGAAATTCATATAATATTGATATTATTGATATTATTCATGATACAGATTCAATAATGGAACCTATCTCTAATACAAATTGATGTTCCAAAGGATTTCATAACAACTAAGAATGGGGGTTGAATCAGTTTTTTCTTTTTATAAGTTTCAATACTTTTTAAAAACATAACCCCTATAGCATATTAATATTTATTTCCTTATAATATTTTTATAAATATTTGTGTATGAAAAAGTAAGATAGAAAGAAAAGAACATAATATTTACATGGTTCGACCTTAATATGATACCCTATATCCTTGTCCAATCTACTCCCATTGGTCTATGAAAATTCACTATTATGAATAAGTTAAGAGAACTTATGAAAACTCCCACTAGGAACCTTATATATCCTAATTTGAAATATTATAATAACTCTCATTTGTTTATAAAGTTTCTTAAAAAAATTATCCAAAACCAAATAATAGGAATTTGTTCAATTTTATCCACAAAATCTCAATCTGGATCTTTAGTTTGATTTAGATAGATCTGATTCTATCAATCTGATGAGTCTAATACAATTATACCCTACTCAATCTATAATTTTCAAACTCTACTTAGAAACTTAGTTTGGTCTTATTTAGTCATATGACTCCATATGATAGACTCAATAAAATAAACTCATTCTCAATATTCAAAACTCAAACTCTTAAAAAAAACTCAGTCTGATCTTTCTCAGTCTTGATTGACTCAATATGATGGAAGCATTATGATGAAACCATTCTAAATCTGATAAACTCAAACTCTTATGAAATTATAAATATGTTCTCCCTCAGTCTCATGGTAAATTTCACTTCCAATTATTCAATTATCCTCTTTTATACTTTCATGAAAAGTTATAATGAATGAATGATCTGATCAAGTATTTATAGGTGACACAAAAAATCCAGATTGGGAAACTTTAAAACATTCCCCACTTCCTAATATTTCAAAACTCCTATAAAATCTATCATTTAAACTTCGATTTTGACATCTTCATACCTTATAAGATTTCTTCGTGTTTTATACTGAATTAAATATCAAGTTTTACCACTTCGACCCTTCACTTTTCTTCTTCTCTATAATTAGGATTCATGAAATTCCTATACTATTTAGTTTGATGTTACTTCATTAGCTTTAATACAATGTATCTTCCTCAGCTTCAATACTATAGATCTTTCTCACCTTTAACTTCCTCTTATCATTAAAATTTTCCTTTCTTTATCATGTCATTATGATATGGATTTCTTTCTCAGCTTATTACAATCTTACTTTCTTTCTCAGCGCTTTGTTATATTATTTTATTTATTAACTTATTATGGACTATCTTTCATTCTCATCTCATTATGATCTGCCTTTATTTCTTATCTCATTATGATCTTCCTTTATTTATTACCACATTACGATCTACCTTTTTTTTGTTAGCTCATTATGATGAACTAAATCTACTTCTCATAGTTAGTCTAATGGAATCCTCATAATGATAGAATTCTCATTACGATGGATTTCTCAAAATTACAGAATTCCAATTATGATGGATTTATCATTAAAATTGAATTTTATTTTATAATGGAAACTCCACTTTTAAAATTTAAAAAACATTAAAATCCATCATATTTACACATTTTGAATTCTAAAAACTTTTAATTCTAGCACTTATAAATATAATTAAATAATTAAAATTCCTCCATTTCTTCAAAATATTTTATCATGATAGTTTTCATGATTTTTAATAACTTGATGATTAGAAAAGAATCATCTAATTTAGTTTAGAATTTATGAAAACTTTTTGACTCCTAACATCACAATATTCTTTTCAAACTATTCAGAAATAATAAAACTTATTCACTCAGTAACTTATATATTTCTAACTTAAAAACTTATTTTATTCTCTAACTGTGGAAAAGGTAAAATTCAAGCAAACTACAATTTCTACCTTGAATTATTTTTGATTAGATGATCTGAATCTGATGCCAATGGATATGATACTCTAAGCCTTCTGATTCTTATTCTGATCCTATGATTCTGGAAAACATCTTTCTTAAAAAAATTCTACACCATTATGTTTGGGTTTGAACATTCAGAAACTTTCAACTTTCTTACAACGCACATTACAATGGACTGGGTCCGATCCTAAATAAAAAAACATTCTTATAAAAAAATTTAGTTTTCAAAAAATACAAAAACTTTTTTACAAAAATTTATCACAAAGGTTCTTTAGGTTTAAAAGGAATGTTCCTATTTTTTCCAAACAAGGTACTTTTTATGTTTTATCACAAATGTGAAAGGAATATTTTTTTAACATGTTCATCATGAATGATATTTTCCACCATCATGACCACTAAATGTTTTAAAACATCCTTTATAAGTTTACAATTTTATTTCCAAATAAAACTATTTCCACAAAATTTTGGAAATATTATTTCTAAAAAAAAATTATTTTCAAAATGTAAAGGTGGTTTTCCTCAAGAATGTTTTTTTAATATTTTTAAAAGTATTTAGATTAATCGATGACAAAAACCTTTATTAATATGAAATGATTATAATGACTATATATATATGACTCTTACCTATATACCATTCTCACTCTCCCTTAATTTTATGGGGTAATGGATGCCTTATGACCATTTCCAAAATGCCTTATTTATGAAATCTATTTTGATTATGTTATGAGACAAGATTATGTAGCCCATTTATTTCCATGGGTAATTATTATGTTTATAACTTATGTAGGATTTCCTTATGTGGAACACATATTCGTGTGCATGATATGAATGTGATGGGTGAGACCAAAATTATATAGTTATCTAATGCATTTGTTATTATTTTAGTCTCATGAGATATCATGTATGAGATTTTAGAGTGAACATAATACATTATGGGACTATGTCCACCATGTGATTTTGTCTTGGAAGTTATCCTTAAATTATGTTTGTGTCATTTTTTATGTCATTTCCACTTTCCCAATTTTCAATGATCATTTTATACCATGATATTTATAGTATTCTCTCATTTGAGTACTCGTGTACCTTCTCTTTTATGATATCATGTCTTATATTTTACTGATATTTTATGTTTCCTCATCATGTTTATTCTATCACTGATCTTTATAGATAACCAATTTATTCTATATATTCTCCAGGTTATTATATTCAGTTTTAAGATCTTCAATGTATTTAATAGATCACAATGGAAAAGAAAAAAATAAGGATTCCATATTTTGGTTCCCTTTTATTTATTATGATTCTAGTGTTATAAAGACACTAGTCCTCACAATATGTTGGTTTTAATTAATGGATTTTCATGATAAAAATTATGTAATAATATTTATCCAAGGCTTGATTTACTGTAACCTGAGAAAGGGTTGCTAGATCAATGGCCCAAAATTTTCCAAATCAAAATAAATATCCAACTTTTTTAGGTTTGAATGCCTAATGGTGGGGATAATGTAACACCCCTAGTTTCATGTACTTTACCTTTTTATTATGTTTTTTGAGGTTATATAATACTTTGGTTTAGTTTTGAGAGTTTTTGGATGATTTTGTTTTGTTTTAGAAGTTTTTATAAGGGTGAATAGTTTGAGAATGGTTAGGGTAAATATTGAAAGAGATTTAGGGTAGGTGCATGGTTTTTACAAACTGTGTGGGGGCTATGAGGAACCATGCAAGTGGAGACAGTGGAAAAAATAGGATAGTTGCATGGTTTGTAAAACCATGTGAACCAATCATGTGAGGGGGTGATGTGTAGATAGTGGCATGCACATAGTTAGTGCATAGTTTCCCAAACTATGTAGCCTAATCGTGTGACATGTATTTAATGATCTGAAAATTAGAGTTTAAGTCGATTTTGACCCTCAAAAACATTGTCTTTACTTATCCTATTAGGATATAAATCTATAAATATATTTTAAGTATTAATGGAAATCCCATTTGATCTGAAATATAGTTTTTATAGATCTAGGTGCATTGGATATCCAAAATCAATATTAAATATTTATTTCTCTCATACTCATTAGATATTATTGTCTCCTCTCTTACAGAATATTAGATTTAATCCATTATAGATACAACTATGATCTATATTGTATTTTGATGAGATCTTGTTTTGTTATAACGAGTTTAATGATTTTTAGCTTAAAATTAGGGGGGTTTTGCTGACATTCACTATTTTCATCAATTGTTTTGAAGTAAGTGGATTGTCTCTATTTTTTTGTACTTATTCTAGAACTTGAATGATTAGTTTTATTATAAAAAATTATTGAATTTTCAAAAAAAATTATGGATGATTTATTGAATGAAACAACTTTGGTTTATGATTTGGGATATTGGGAATTTGAATGGATTTTGTAAAAGCCCTTTGATTTATGGTTTCAAATTAAATTTTTTTAAGAAAACAATATATTTGTTGAAGTGTTTTGATGGAGGGATTGATTATGAGGAATGAATTAATATGATAAGTTTTCATACATAGTTAGTGGGATTGATTATGTTTAATGAATTAATATTATAACTTTTCATAAATATTATATGATATAAACATGATTCAAGGGTAACTTCTAATACTATATCACATGGTGGATAGAGTCCCACAATGGATTAGATTTACTCCTTAATCTAATAAATAATGTCTCATGATTCAAAAAAATTACCCAATTAATTTTATACCTATAAATAATCACCCATAATATTATTTTCATTCATATATTTTCCACATAAATAATCAAACATAAGAAATAAACATAAGGGTTACCCATGGAAAGAAATGAGTATCGTAATCTTGTCATAAGTCATAACCAAAGGGTGTATAATAATAGTATCCATGAAATATGATATTTAAAATAATTATTGGAAATTAATAAAGTAAATATAAGAATATATAATGAATAATTAATTCCAACTTAAGTGAAAACATTAATAATAGTTGTTTGGTAACTTTATAAATGTGCCTCTTAAGTGCGGTTTTAAGGAAAGAATAAAGAGTCTTTAAATATGATAAAGGAATAATTATTTCCATAAAACCATAAGTGAACTAAAATAGTTTTTGATGATAAATTTAGTTCCTTAATAAAAATATTTGAGGCTTAAAAAAGTTTATGAAGTTTACTTGAAAATGGGTAAGAAACAGATAAGTTCCCTTTAATTAGGTTTGATTATCAAGATAAATTTAGAAGGGAACCTTTTAAAACATGTAATTACCCATAAAAAAGATAAATTGATATAAATAAATATTTTAAGTACATATAAATAGAATATATTATAATTATATAATAATAATTAAGATATAAATCAAGTAAAATAAAGATAAAGAGTAACCGAAAGGAAATATGGAGGTTCAGAGAGATCCCTTACATTATACTTTCTTTTAGTGGAATGTGATTTAACCTTAGGTATAATGATTTAAAGAATGTTATTAATTTATAATTTTAAAATATTTTTTATTATTATATCATATATAATCCTTATATAACCTATTACCACCCAACTTTTAATAATGTTTCATTGATACCATTGTTTCGGGTGTTAACTGCTTCATTTTTTCAGGCATGTTTTTTCACATAAGCTCATGTTCATGTTAATGGGATATATATTAACCATATATAGAATATTATTAATTATATAAGTATAATACTTAATTATTTAATACATTTTTATAACCATTATTGAATGTTTTATATATAAAATGAGTTGCATCACTTTGTGGAGACGGTAGGCCGTACATACACGAGTGATAGATCATTACCTTAATGGTGAAAGGGTAAATAAATGGATGATATATTAATTTAAAATAATAAATATCATGTCATAATTATAATATATATATAATTTTATCTATAATTATAACCATATATGTAAATCAGTGATGAAAAATGAATTACATCGCTATGTAGAGATAGTAAGTCGTACATACGCACAAGCGAAGATTTTATTTTTAATAGGACGGATAAATGCTGGAATAAGCTTATATCATAATCATAATAACATATTAGTATATATATTATACTAGATTTATTATTTTATTATTGTTATAACATATTAACATGAGGTATAAGAAGAAAGAAATTTGAAATAATCGGTAAAGATGATTACCTCTTCTATGAAGGATCTCTGTTATAACTTCTCTTAAGAGACTTAGGGTAGGTCTTTTGGAAGGGATGAAGCCATAAGAAAATAAATAATGATGTTTATAAGAGAAATACGAATTTTTGGTCTAGATATATGACTAAAATTGGTGTAAATAAGTGAAGCAAGGGGTTCCCTTTAATAATTGAGGTGAGAGGCACTTTTGGAATTTTTCAAAATATTAAAATATAATAAGAATATTCTAGAGACAAATGCTACCAAATTACCCATAAATTCATAGGGGATGATATTTTAGACCATATATTATCTTCTCTGTGGTTATATAATATTTATATGATTTTTAAAAAATTTAATAAAATATTATATTCATTAAATATCATTATTGTCAATTTGGACACTATTCATTACTTCGACTTTAAAAACATCAAAAAAATAATTACAATTATTAAAAACATTTCATTATATCCTAAAAATTTCATGGTAATCTATATAATTATTATATAAACTTAAATTTCTCAAATTATATTTATTTTAATATTTTTAATATCATTTATTTGATTTTTCCATTATTTTAATAATTACTACATCATCATTATATAAGCATTTAAGGTGATTATTTATTCCCTAAAAATTAAAAATAAAATACCATGAAGAAGATAAATATTTTATCATTATAAATACTATATATTGTTTAAAATATCTTCTAGATAACCTCATATTATAAATGTTTTACTTCTTAAAAAATAGTGTGACATGTTTGACTTTTCTGCAAATAAAATAATATAAATGAATTATTGTCAACCATGTGGCTCCAAAAGGTCATAAATTAAACCCATGTAATATTATGGTATAAAATTACTAATCCAATAGAATTGGTTCAATTTTTAGGGTCATTTTTCAATCCTTATCATATTATTTTGACCCTCAATTACCTGATTAACCATTAACTATGGTAACAAAAATTACTAAGGTTACTATTCATGTTGAAAAAAATAAAAGGGGTATATATAATAAATTTGAACCTACTATTTCCAAATATGGAATCTATTTTTCAAAATTCAAAATATGAAAGTGGAAGAATTTAATTTAATATTAAACCAAAAAAATGCAACGTTAGAATGTTTTTCTAAAAAATGCCCTTTTTAAGTATAATATATTTTTCTACTAAATTCATGTATAAAATTAATTAAAATAACCAAAATTATAATATTTATAATAAAAATGATCAAATTTAAGTTTAAAACTAATCAAAAAATATAATTTTACTTTGAAATTTCTTTAAAATAAAATATATTTTTCAATGTAAATCAACATTTTTCACTATTCATTGAAATTTTATAAAAATATAAAATTATAAAAAATAAATATTGGAATTTTGAATTAAAAAATTAATTTTACATTTTCTAAAATTTTCAAGATTAATCATATTTATTTTCTCAAATAAATACATAGTATCATTTTTTGAAGGAACCATATTTTTGAAGAATAAAATAGCTTTACTAAAAATAATGTATTTATTTATTAAGACTTAATAAAAATATATATTTCATAATATGGTTATTACTATTCATTCCTTCCAATTCAATAGATATTTCATAATATTTTAAAATTATTTTTCAGTTTGTTTAAACTTAGTGTTACGTGCAACACTAGATACTGAAGAAATTAAATTATTTAAAGATAAATATTTCATAAAAAATCTCAAAGTGTTACATTCTCCCCCCTTATAAAATTTCTCACTCAAAATATTATTTTATATAATAAGGTTAAAATAGGTAAGGGTACTTCTCCTTAATCACTTCCTCAAATTCCCATATCACCTCTTTTTATAGTGGTTCCTCCATAATACTTTAACCTAGTGAGTGGTCATGTAGCGTAAAACTTTATCTATGTAGTCTAATATATTCACCAGATACTCCTCATAAAAGATATCATTTCTAGGTATGTCACCTATGAATTCAGTACATGTGAGGGATTTGGTATGTAATTCCACTAGAGAGATTTTTTAAATAAATCATGTTCTTGAGACATCATTGGAGTAAGTTCTATTTGATATGCCAAAACTCGGATATGATTAAGAATTTAAAAGGGGCCAATATACCTGGGACATAGATTTCCCTTCTTACAAAATCTCCCAACTCTATTCCATAGATATATCTAGAGGAATACCTTATCTCTAACATCAAACTCTATGTCCCATTGATAATGGTCATCATTTCTCTTTTGTCAAATTTGGGAAGCCCTAATGTGATGTTGAATGGTCTTTACCATTTCTACCATATCCTCAACCATTTTAGGTCCTAACATAATACTTTCACCAACTTCATCCCAAAATGAAGGTGTTCTACATCTCTTCCTATAAAGTGCTTCATATGGATCCATTTGGATGCATGAGTTGAAATTATTATTATAAGATAACTCGACCAGTATAAGTTTTTGATCTCATCCTTCTTTAAATTCCATTGAAAATGATCATAGCATACTTTAAATTGTTTGATTAGTCTATTTATATTGGCCATTAGTTTTATGGTGATAAGTCATACTAAAGTTCAGTTAAGTATCTAGAACATATTAGAGAATTTTCCAGAACTTAGAGGTAAATCTCAGATCTCAATCAAATATAATTGATAATGGTAGTCCATGTATACTCACCACTTATCTTATGTATATCCTTGAATTTTTATCGAGTGATAATTCCTCATAAATTTTAATAAAGTGAGTTTTTTTTAAGACGATCCATAACAAACCATATATCTGTATTTCCTTTGGATGTCTTCATAAGTCCAGTGACAATGTCCATGGTGATGTTTTCACATTTTCATATAGGTATAGGAAATGGTTGTATAATAACCTTATACTTTTTAATTTCAACCTTCACTTTACAAAATACTAGTCACTTTAATGTATATTCTATAATCACTTTATTTATATTGTCCCACCAATATTTCTATTAGAGATCACGGTACGTCTTTGTGCTCCCTGGGTGTATGGAGATGGTCGAGATATGTGAATATTTTAAAATATCCCTCCTTATCTTAGGATTTTATGCCATAGATAGTTGTGACCCAAATATTATAACTTCTTCCTCATCAATTTTAGACACTAATGATTTCCAATTTCTGATAGATTCCACCTTATTCTAAATTTCTACATTATTTCTATGAGCATCCTTTATCTTCTCCATAAGGGCCTATTGATAAATCATTTGAGAAAGTAATGATGATGTTCCTTCCATTATAATTCTCATATCCATCCATTAAAAGTCTAATAATATTGGAGCCTTCACAATTATCATTACCGATAATGTTTCATGAGCCTTTCTACATAGAGTACCTACCACTTTATTTTATTTAATAGGATGGTAGTAGATTGAGTAGTCCTGATCCATTATAATATATAACCAAATTCACTATTATATATTAATATCCATCTTTGTGAATATATATTTTAGGAACTTTTGATCTGTATATATCTCAAACTTATACCAATATAAAAAATTACACCGTATTTTCAACGTGAAGATCACAACCGCCAGCTCCAAATCATGTGTGGGATATTTTTTTCTTAATATTTTTTAGCTACCTTCACTCATAGGATATCACTTTATAATTTTACATTAGTAAAATGCCTAATAAATTCTTTTATGCATCACTGTATACCAAAAATAGTTTTCTACTTGTGGGTAGTGTAATTACTGGTGTAGTGATAAACCTATTTTTTAACTATTTGAATCAGTATTCACATTCATTAGTCCAGATAATCATTACTCTATTTTAATTCATCTTGTTTAGTGGGTTTTTAAATCATAATAATTACCTAAAAAATCGTTGTTAATACCCAGCTAGATCATGGAAACATCATATCTTCATTTTATGTTTTGGTTTAGGACACTCCTCAATTTCCTTTGTCTTAGAAGCGGAAACAAATATTACTTTATTGGTGATAAATTTTCCTAATAATGATACTTATTTAATCCAAAAATCACATTTATTATATATTTTATATATTTTCTCCCTTCTAAAATTATTTTTCATAGTATTTAAAAGCTCATCATACCCATCATTTCTCTTGGATCATATCATAATATAATCTATAAATACTACCACAAATTTGTTGAGGCAATCTCCAAATATTCTTTTCATTAAGTCCATAAAAATTGTTAGATCACTAGTGAGTGTGGAGGGAATCACTATGAATTCATTATGTCCATACCTCATTTGAAAGGAAGGTTTTGGAATATCTTCCTAGTTCATCTTTAATTAGTTATATCCCGATCGAAGGTCCACCTTAGAGAAATACATTGCCCCACGTAGCTGATTGAACAATTCATCTATCCATAGAAGGGGATAATTATTATTTATTTTTATTTTGTTAAGATCAAAATAATAAATGCATAGGCGCATTGATACACACTTATCCTTGAAGAATAGGACTATAACACACCATGTAATGTCCCTTCCCAAATTAACACCAGTATAGTAGTCAAATCAGTGTGTCACGTGGCCTCAAAAACGTCTCCTCATATGCTAGAGGTTGTCGACTAGCAGTGATGGTGTGAGGAGTTGATACCAGGGAGACTATTCCCTCATGTCAAATTAGCACAAAAATATTGTTAAGAAGTAAATAAATAGATAATATCGTAAGCAGTAATAAATAAAAGGAAAATTAGCAGAAGAAAAATAATAGAAATTTAATATAGAAGAATGGCCAATGCCAATTTACATCATTTCATTTATGATAGATAGTGATACAATTATAAGCTGTAAGAATTAAAATAAGAAATAAAATGTAGTAAAATAATGACTTCTAGAAGACTAGCTCCACAATCATCTCAATCACCAAATCAATCCTCTTCTCCTAACTCTAGGTATAGGCATACAACAACAAGAAAAATCCAAGGTCATGTTAATATAAGGTCTACTCAGGTACCCTAGTGAAATAGCACCTTGAGTATGGTGTCATATATAAACCTTGGTAAGCTGGTACCCACAGTTTATATCCCAATACATTCCATGAAATCTAAATTAATTAGTGTATAGGTATAGAGGAATAATAAAATAAGGTTGTAGTAAATAAAAATTCCACCCATGTTCTAGATAGACACCTAACGGCTCTACCTGCTTCATCCCAAAGCTAGGAGGAGTGTCCGATCATGTTAATATATATATATATATATATATTAGCAGTAAATATATATATAGTTTAATATTATATATATATTTCTCGAGTGGATCAGGATGTAACTTAAATACCTGCATCACTAGTCTAACGAGATGATAAACTCTAATCAAGGGAATATACCCTATATCCCAATAAATCGAGAGCCTCCATGCTAAAAATCTTGGGATGTCTAGTGAGCTGCCATGACACACTCTAAATATGGAATGTTAGTGCCTCATCCCAATGTTCATATAGTATCACTGGTGTGAACTTCCATGCTCAACACCAGATGTAAGGAGTGTAATTTTATCTGCCATTCTCATCACCCCTTACCATCGTAAACAACCTCTATGAATCCATATTCATTTTCAATATTTAAGGGATAATCGTCATTATAACAAATGATCATCTAATAAGGAATAAATTATGGGAGTAGCCTTACCACCCCCTAGTTGTTCCATTCAAAGCATCCCAATTTACCAAAAAAAATTATAATGTATGCATGGTTGCAAGGCCTTACAATACTTAAATAACCATTTCTCTTTAATTAACCAAGTCTATTAAAAGAAGTAAACCATCATGCACAGGTCATTCAGTATAAATAATCCATCTGAATCATTATAACATGTAAAACCCATTAAACATTAGCAATTCTATTTAATTCATCTAATTCAATTTTTTTACACATGGGAGTTTTATTTATATGGGTCAAGGGTTTCACTTAGGATAGTTTCTTGATTAACGGAGGAAATTACCTTCTTGGAAAATTTCCTTAACTGGATGGCCCAATCCATTTAATTTATTTATAAAGGTTGAAGCACTTACAAGGTGCCTTGGCTCAACAACACATTTATAAGAAAGAGGAAAGACCATTTTAATAACCCAGAATGAGTGTATGTTTTAAAAATTCCATTTAATATATCAAAACATGTCAAATAAAAATATTGAAATCAAGGCATAATGAACTACCAAGAAAACATGGCCCAACAAGCTAAAATTCATAAATCATCAGTATGAGTTTTTGAAGACAATACACCTCAATAGATGGGTTTTATTATTAAATCATGACATTTATTTATCAAAAAATTCATTTAATTATTTTTGAAATTTATTTTAAAAATTAATTTATCAATAATAAAATGTAAGGATATCATGAAAGTGATTAACTAAGTCATTCTTAAATTTAAAGGGGAAAGACTAATGGGATCCTACCATAAGAATTAGACCAAGATGACCACTCGACACTTGACATTTTTAACAATAACCACTCAAATATTCTCCTTACCATATCTGAGAATAGGAACCTTCCCATATACATAAAGACACCAAGCCCCTATGTACATATTCGTACAACAATGAATATGTGTAAGGGGATCTTTATATACATGCTCATATATGCATACACCTATTAAAACTCAAAAACGTATTAATTTTTCAAATTATATGTTAGCACACCTAGCCCCATATATATGTATATATTCAATTACATGTGTGAATATACATATAATGGAGTATCTTTCATATATATGCCTACATATGTATAAGCAATAATTCTCCTTTGAAAATGATGACCCGAACCCACCTCATGGATGAAAAAATACACTAACAATAATACTAGGGTCTCAAAAACACCATGGAAAGGTCCAATTAACATAAAGAAAATTAATAAGAACTCATAAACTACAAAATAATCAATTATAAATTAATAAAAAATTAATAATTAAATAAAACTCACTTGAAATTGATTACAGGAGGATAGTAACAGACCAAACTACTTCACCTTCTGTGACGATTGTCGAAATATGAACAATGGAGTCTTAAGAGATGCATTGTATGCCCTAACATCATAAGAAAACAAAAAATTATCTCTACTCTAACCCTAGGGTTTTGTCCGTACAACACTGGGTGAGGGGGAAAAGAAAAACTACAAACCAAGGGAGGAAAAAGGGAGGATAAGGGCTTACCTTGTGACATCAAGCGAGAATCTTGAATGATCGAGGTGAAATCATCAAACGGAGAGGGAGCCGAGAGGTGGTGTCACGTGTGGCCATGGAGAGCCCAAGGGGTAAGGGAATAAAGCGATCAAGAAAAGAAGAAATGAGATAGATTGGGTATTAAGTTTTAATTTATTTTAATTTTAATTAATTTTAATTTTTAAAATAGGGTCAATGTGAACGTTTTTGGCCACACGGTTAACCCAATCGTGCACCCACCACTGGGCACCTAAAGAACCTCGCACTGACTGGACACATAGTTTGGAAAACTATGTACCAATCATGTGATGAATGGTGTTGATTTACATCCCAATTTACAATAATTGTGTGGGCTAGGCACATGGTTTGGTAAACCATGCATATCCTATGTGACACCTTTTGTTCCCCTCAAAAAGGCCAAACAGATTGCTGTAGAGGGCTGAATGGTTTTAGAAAAATTCTATTCCATAGTCAGACCCTCAAAAACTAGTTTTCTAGGGTCTTTCACTGCTAAAACTCAATGGGACATCCAGGAAAACCCTCGATCCTTCACCCAAGTCCAAAAACAACAAGTTGAAGTGTTACAACTTTCAGATTTACATTCAAAATCTCAGTTTTAAAAATGGTCCACACAATAAATGTGAAAATTTCAAATTCCTTTTATTTTTCATCCAGTTAAAAAAAATTGTTCATTACAACCTCCCCACCTTAGAAATTCTCTTCCCTAATAAGCCTTTTGGAATTAACAAAAACATCACCTAACCTACAAGGGTCATGAAGTCTCTTTTGAATGGCCATGTTGTGTCTCCAAACACCCTAATTCATGTTTTATAATTTCTTAATCATTCATCACTTAAGCCAATAAAACGCAATCCAATGCTCGATTCCCATTGAATCAATGAGAAGGTGCTTACCTGATCCCATATAGACTGAGACATGATCATGTCATTATTGTAACACCCTGATATTTTTATGAGATATAATTTTTTAATTAATTTTATATCTTGTGTTGTATGTTATGCCAAGACAATCTTGTGCTACACATGACACTGACTTAGATTTCGGTATATACAACACTATGATTGGCTTATGTTACTCTCAATTTCAAGTTCTTTTGATAGAATTCATTTCACGCAATACCAAGTTTAACAGAACAACTAAATATTATTATATTACATTATAAACTATTCATTATAATGGTGGGTATGAATATTATTAACTAAATTATATAAATATTCTTAATTATTTTGAGATAAATTAATTATAAATTAAAATAAAAACCTTTTTAAATAAGAGGAATTTTTTTCTAAAAAAATAATTAAATGAAAATCAGTGATTTTATGAAAAATTAAAATCACACTTGATGGATTTTATTAAGGAAATATATATGTAATATATCCAATCTGATGTTTAAAATCAATCTTATAAGTTTTCTAAACTTAATATAAGAACAAATTTAATTTTTTGGATAAAAAAATAATTTTTCATAAAAATGCAGTTTTACCACCTTTTTATGGAAAAACCATTTTAAATCTAGTTTTTTATTATTTTATATAATATATTTTAAAAAATAAACTTCTTATTATAATGATGTATATAAAAATTTACTTTTTATGAATTTTGGATATTTTTCTGATAAGATTCATGTTTTAATGAATAGTAAAAATATACTAAATTTTAATTGAAAACAACTTTTTTCATAAAAATAATTTAAATTCTTAAATTATATTATTGAATGGTTTTAAAGCATAAATATAAATTATTTTTATCATTTAATATAATATTAGTCATTGGAATTAATTTTACCATAAATTTAGATGTAAAAACATTTCAATCTTTTATAATGTTTTAACTTTTTAAAACCTATTTTTCATCCTGACAATGGGATTAATTTTAAATTAATTACAAAAAATTGTGTATTTTGAATTTTGAAAAATGGATTCTATTTTTCGGATCATTGGGTACAAATTTTTTAAATATATTTCTTTTATTTTCTGGCATTATGAATTGTAACTTTAGTAATTTTTATTAATACGGTAAAAAGGTAAATTGGGTAATTATGGGTAAATATAATGTTATAAAATTACTCTAAAACTTATCCTACTATAATTGGATGAGTGTTTTTTGATCTAAATCATCCTTGGGTGGAAAGGATACCCTTTTTAAGACACCTTCATTAGATTAGTACATTTAATATATTATATTTAAGGAGAAGTTAAATGTCTCTTACTCAAATTTTAATAACTGTATCATTTTTAAAATAAGGTTATACAGAATTTAAATTCGATTATAAATACTCATTTGAAAGATAAATTTTTTTTATTTATCATTTTAATTTAAATGTAATTTTTATGAAATAAATAATTACTTTTAAGGCTTATACATTGATGATGCATAAATTATTAAACTGATGAAAAATCAATAAAATATTTTTTTTAAATGATAATAACCATTAAAAGACCAAAACACATAAAAAATATTATGTTTTTAGTATATGTCGACCATAATCATCTAAGGGTTGAGTTATGAACCATTTCAAGCCATATGTAAAAGATCATGACACTTATAATATTTTATTTAAAGTGATGATAAAGTTGTCACATTCATGTTATAATAAATATAACATTTTTAATATTGTATTTCCCAATGATATATTAAACTATAAGTATTATTATGAAATCAAGAGGATTTATCTTCATCGTAGTATTTTATTTTTAATCTTTACCCAACAAATAATTATATTAAATAATTACAAAAAACTGATGTAGTAATTATTTTATTAATTGAAATATCATATTGATGTTATTTAAAATATTAAAATAAATATAATTTGGGATGATTCATATATCCATTTTTCACGACTAGTCCTAAAGGGGCTTGTGTGGTGACGACCCCATGCCCGCCTCGGATAGTCCAAGGGCTAGCAACTACCATTGAGTAGGCATATCCCACAAATGGGGGCATTTTCCTAAGTACCTATACACACGCACACATCTCCAAGCCCAAAATGATGAAATGTAAAAACACTAAGTAAACAAGAATTTATACCACTAAGATACCAACAATAGAGTACTATAGGAAACTAAAGTGTAGTATAGTATAATTGGGCCAGAATATAAGGCCACCAAAAGTAAAGTCTCTCAAAATTAATGCACAAGTTCTTGAAACTCATTCACAAAAAAACCCTACCTCGAGGGTTGTTACATAAATAGTTGTCTTACGTCGCTCAAGAAAACCTCATCTGTCAGACCTCTCTCTAAGAACCACATGTCCCCAGCCCCCCAAGGACTCTGTCAAAGCATCTATCTTCTCCACAAGACAGGACACGTGTGGGCATATCCCATGCATGGGTGATTAAAACAATACTCAGTAGGGACCCTGAAAACACAAAGGTAAAACCATTAAGAAACACATGAAGTAAACCATAAAGGAAACACATGAAGTACAGTTAGCTCCACATAGATATATGTCTACAACACATATATCAAGAACATCCAGATATAATCATCTTAGACACTATGTATCATGAGGTTCCAACCTCATATCCAGCAATAGGATTCTCATCATAGGCTTGAGTCGTAACAAAAAATCTATGAGGACACACTCCATGAGCTCATCCATCCTAGATGGAACCCGTTTGAGAGATACACTCTATCAAGAATAACCCTACCATTCCTAATGGTATGTACGAGAGAACGTGCTCCATCAGGAACATCCTACTAGGTCTAGCTCTAGTACCATGCACCAGAGGTCCATTCATCGCTATCTTACACCCAATGTAAGCTATGGAAACCCAAGTGAAGATCCCCTCCCCTCACCACTACATATAGTTGGGGGAGAACTAATCCCGACTAATTCACAAAACCTCCATCACTATTGTAAGGAGTGGCTCACTTCTCAGTCTGTAGAGGGAATACTAACTCTTATCTAGGTATCATTTACATCGAGTGAATGGGACCAAAGCTTGAAATTGTATCCAACGCCCGAGGGAGGTCCATTTATGATGGAGGACCCACTCCCCATTGCTACTCAAAGATGGAGGACTACAAATCTGTAAGTGAGGACTCGCTCCTAGGTTCCAACAGAGGAGTACTACTCATGAAAATCCTACACCATAATATGATAGGGGATTACTGCTTTATATATTGAATGACCCACACCCTAACTCAGTAGGGGAGTATCACTCAGTGACCAGAGGACCCGCACCCTGGTAGGACATGGGAGTACTGACTTAATCACTATTACACAAGAAGTGTTGATAACACAAGGATCATTGATGGGTCATGGAGAGTCGACAGTACTTGGAGAATCGATGGTTCACAAAAAGTTGACGGTTCATGCATCCCCCAAGCCACATAGTCACCAAGTCACAACCAAAAGTAGGATTCCGCTCGTAGCATGCTTGTATCGGGAGAATCTTATCCTTGATCCCTTAAGACATATTCCAACATCAACAAAAACTCACTTTGAGTATCACAAAATTTCTGTCTCATAACAAGGTTCCCAACGCTACAAAATTCTTATAAAAAGAAAATATGGTTTAAAAGATATGACCAATTAAGTAAAAAGGGTTTGGTCCGGTCCAGGCCCAACTAGACCCAGCCAACCTAACCTGACTCAACTCGATACGGCCTACCCGACCCAACTTGGTTGGTCTGGGTCGGGCCTTTTGGACCACTAGGTTGTGTGGTCCAGTGTGTTGGGCCACTGGAGAGACTCGGTTCTCTCACTGGCTCGCCGCATGTAGGCTGGGTCCTTCGGCGCACAGCTCAGCCATGTGCTCCTGGTCAACACGGTCACAAAGTTCAATGTGGATAAAACTGCATCCTAGACCCTTCTCCACAGCTACTGCCACCTCGGGTTCCATATGGACCCCATTTATGTGTCGGCCCCCTATCGCCTTGTCTCGATCATTTACCATTGCCTCCCCACCACCACGAGATCCCACTAACGCGGCCTCCGATCTACGTCTAACCGTAGCCTCTATGGACTCCTACCACAACTCATGTATGACACCTTCGGCCTTCGCCACCGCGAGATCCACCTCTGGTGTGGTCCCACTAGACTACAGTTGTGCGCCCTGCCAGAACATGGTCTTCCCACTGGGCCACGTGTTTTCCTCACTATCGAACACCTTACCGGTGGCTTACCATTTGTCGCACCCTCCGCCATAAGTCATTGATTTCCTATAGCGCTCTCATAGAACCTCCGCAATGCAATCACATATCACAAGTTTAGTTCTTATATCGTTCGCGTAGAGTTACAAAGGGTGATGAACCTATAAATAACATGATAGATTTAGGGGGGAGACTTTAAGCACATGAACACCCAAAAAACGGATCTTGGCCTTGTTTTTTTGGCCTTGATCCATTCATGTTAGCAGGATCACGAATAAAACAACAACCGAATAATCACCAAGATCTATTCCCTTTAATCTCGTAATAGTTATCCCTCTTGCAATAATGATTGAACCACATATCAACCTTTTCATGTGTTATTCCACATTCGTCATTTGATTATTATAATGGTAAAATAAATCACCAAGAGATCAACGCCCTACATGGATTTTGATCGCTTGCTGACGATGATCGATCATCATATTGTTTCCTTTGGTGAGATCCTTCAAATCCAAGGTGCGTCATTGATCATCAATCCACGATCTATCGCCATTTGTTTGAGAGAGTTCTCAAAAGGTTCTCTCCAGCACCTCTCTAATGTTTCCATGGTTATGCGGCTAACCCTAGAAATTCTCTATAACAATAATTTTAAATATTATAGTTATTTCATCTACAAAATAATTTTTATTGAAATATTTTAATGACATTTACGTCCAAAAATCTATCATTCACAGTTGGCATGCGCCAGCCGATGTTATGATTCTTATAAGGAAATAACCCCCCTAAGAACTCAACGGTGGTCTCATATTTCCAATGTGAGTTGCCATTTATGATTTATTAGGATTTAAAAATAAAATAAAATTATTTATTATTTTATTTACGTTTATGTCCCAAAAACTACTTTTCACAGTTGACCCTCGCTGGCCATCCTTAAGTCGCACCTAGGGTAAATTTGATGCTATGAATCCAATGGTGCCCTTAGATTTATGATCCAAGAACCAGTTTGGATGTTATTACACTTTTTTAGGAAAACTGCATGCATGCAATATTAAAAGTTTAACATTTTTTAAACAATCATTCCTAGAACTCTGGACCTCTGAATCACATGTTTTCTCAACACCTAGTCTCAAAATTTTCCAATATAATTTCTAAAAAGAAAATCAGGAAAACATGAGTCATTACATTATCCCCACCTTAAGGGTTTATGTCCCTATAAGAAAAATAAAGGAATACTTAAATAGAAGAGGATACTAAGCATGAACTTTATCCTCCCAATCCCAAGTTCTATTTTGGAGATTTCCATGCTGTCAACGGACACACACTAAAGGAATCGTTCATCCATGAAGGACCCTATCCTTTCAATACTCGATCCCCATGACCGGGATGAAAAGTGAGCGTCACGATCTGAAACTGTCATTGAATAAAATCCTTGGATTTGAACTATCTTCTACATGTAGAGGAGCCCCAAGATCTCTACTGATCTTTGCTCAAGAATTGGTAGGAAGTGGGATGACATAGTGAGTTGGTCAATCGTCACCCAAATGGTATCATATCCCTTGTATGTGCATCATAAACCCATTATGAAGTCCATCGATATTGAATCCCACTTCCACTCTGTAACCTCTAGAAAGAAAAGGACCACCACCTTATAAACACAAGTGGTTCGACACGGTGAGTAGGTAAACCAAGAACTGATTCAAAAAAAAGCACCCATAATTCTTATCAACAGGTAATCCCATCTTCAAATCGTTCTATCATTCACGGTGTCCTCCCCATCACCTTCCTGCATATCTCGATGCATCTTGCCACTCAAGGCATCACCTGCTTCCACAAAAACGGGCCTTGATACCCCACCTATCACAAAAACCCTATCGGGTTAGCCATCCTAGGCTCATGTCACATCACAAGTAGTAGGAAACAAACATTAAAAATAGTCTATCTTCCCTAAAGCAAGGAATTCATCCTTCCCCCACAATAATCTTTCATGGATATAAAGGGAAAGTACTACCCTAAAGGGAAAGTATGAAACTTCCTCAAAAACTCCTCCCCCAACATCACTGGTACTACTATGCATCCTTTTAAAAGGAAGACATGCTCTCCACCTTTTAAAATTTCATCAAGGGTATTCCCTATTTAAATTGAGGCACACAGGGGCTCATAGTCTGTATCCTCAAGTTGTGCCTCCTTGACTTGCTATAAGAGTTTAGGGGTGTAAACCATTGATGGGAAATAAGCTGCATTGACTCCATCCACTAAGGATAATAGTAATGAGGTCAATTGCTCGGATGCCTCACTCAGTAACTGCAAACAAGATCACCTACTAATATAATCTATTACCACATTCCCCTTCCCATGATTATAGAAAAATTTAAAAGTCATATTTCTAGAGGGACTATAGACAATGACTCTCTCTCAAGATTTTCTAGATCCACTGCAACTTCTCCACTATTATAGGTAATTGAGGACTCATAACATCTACCGTACTGAGGGTTGGGATAGACAACTGATGAGTAATGGGTTTCACTCTCTTGTGTGTGGTTCCATCTTGTGATACCCAGGTTTCCTTTTCACTAACAAGGATAAAATTGTTCCACCGCTTCATGCACACCACACTCTTCACCTAAAAAATCAATCTAAGAATAAACTTTGGATAACCATTCCATTCCAAGAATGGTTTCATAAGTCCTTGAAACTACAACCAAGAGATCCCAACTGAAACTCTCACCTGTAAGAATCGGGTCACACTATTGGCACTAGTGCATGGCCACTGGGTCTCCTCCAGTAGGAATATCTAAGCATGAGAATAAAGTCAACAGTTCAACCAAAATCTTCAATTCTTGAACAATATTCATGTCAAGAAGATAATGACTAGTACCTATGTCTATCAATACGGAAGTTAAGGTAGAATAGACACAGACCGCACTTTGAATCATTCCCGGAGCCCTTGGTTTATATGCCTCTAATGCATGTAGATGTCCCCTTCCCTGTCATACAGCTCCCAGATCCTGGAATGGACCACCTAGGGGTGGTGGTGGTAAAATGTCAAAATTTATACCACCTCTTATTTCTCTCCTAGATCCTCTGCCATGTCTGCCGCCCTATGGATCTGTCTACTCTTTCTTTCCCATTACTAACTATTACTGACTGAACTGCTCAGCCATAGGATTCTCAACCATAAAGGTTTTCTCTCAACCCCCAACATTGGTAGGAATGCATAGAAGCATAATGTTGGATCAAACATCCCTAATCACACCTTGCTTGAACGTTCGAGCCATGAAGTACCGGTCACGTATCATATCAATCGAGTACCTAGAAATGTCGGTATTCCATGATGAATACTAAAATACTAACATGTCGTCCATTCAGAACTGTAGAATCTCTTGGTAACGCATATCCCATAGATAATAATTTAATAAATCCTCTCAGAAAAGGTTCTCAAATTCTATCCACAAAAGATTTATGTCATCATTAAATTAGATAACTAAATCCCACCATCACCTTGTCAAGCCACGTAGAAGGCTCACCACCAAGACCACCATCTAAATATGTTGGTTTTCTGACTATACGGAAATCTTAGTCACCACCTCAAGTCAGTCCTTAGCCACCAGATATTCGGGCTCACCTTGGAACTTGAGGGGTCTATGTCACTGAAACTCGTGAAGCATGATCATCCTACGCATCTCATATACAGGTATTATTAGTAGAATTTGATGCTTTTTAGATGGTGGTATATCTGGTATACCACCCATAGGTATTATCTCTGGTACAAATCCATGTACCAATCGCTTGCCACCCACCAGATCATCCTCATGATGATGTGGTGGAATCTAGGATGGCTGTCTACATAGAGGCATATAGAAGCAAAACAAGATGTACCACTGTCAATAGAGTATATCTAGAGATCTAACTCAATAAGTACATGGAAGACACAACCATTCCTATATGATTCATGTTTCATTTATTCCCTATAACTAGTTTTTTCATGTACCAAGTCAAAAAGAATGTGTCTAGAGTCCTGGTGTTTGGATACATTGACTGCCACACCAAAAATTGAGTCCCTGGCCTGACAGTCAAAATTGAAACACATAACAATATTTCCCCTAACCAATATCACGGACTCCTAGTCCTAAAGTAGAACCGACCTACTCTGATACCACTATGTCACTACCCATCCCAGAGGGTTCCTGGTCCAAACTACCCTAATCCCACCTCTGATAGGCCAGAGAATGGTGACTAAAACCTAGTAGGCATATCCCATAAATGGGAGGAATTTTCCTAAGTAATTGTACATATGCACACATCTCAAAGCCCAAAATGATGAAATATAAAGAAACTAAGTAAATAATAATTCATATCACTAAGATACCAACAACAGAGTATGACATGAAAGTAATGTGCAATAAAGTACAACTGGTCCAGAATACATGCCCATCAAAAGTAAAGTCTACTGAAGGGAATGTAGAAGTTTCTAAAACTCATCTATAGAAAACCCTACCTGAAGGGTTGGTACAGAAACATTTGTTTGAAGTAGTTGAAGCACACCTCATATGTCAAACCTCTCTCTAAGAAACTTTTGGCCCTGTCCCACTAAGGACTCTATCAATCCATCAATCGTCTTCACAAGACATGACACATGCGGGCATAGCCCGTGCATGGGTGAGTAAAACAATAATCAGTAGGGACCCCATAACCACAAAGGTAACACCACTAATAAATACATGAAGTACACCACAAAAGAAACACATGAAGAACACCACAAAGGAAACACATGATATAAACCATAGAGCTAACACATGAAGTACACCATAAAGGAAACACACAAAATTACACAACCAAGGAAACCCATGAAGTACACCATAAAGGAAACACATGAAGTATAGTCATCTCCATAGAGATATATGTCTAAAACACATATATCAAGAACATACAAATAAAATCATCTCAGACACAATGTATCATGTGGTTCCAACCTCATAGCCAGCAATAATATTCTCTTCATAGGCTCGAATAATAACAAGAATGTTGGGAGGACACAATCCAGGAGATCATCCATCCTAGGTGGCACCCATCCAAGAGGTGGACTCCATCAAGAACAACCCTATCATTTCAAATGGTACGTCTAAGAGAATATGCCCTATCAGGAACATCCTACTAGTTCCATATCTAGTACCCATCACTAGAGGTCTATTCCTCACTATCTTACGCCCAATGCAAGGTAAGGAAACCTTAGGAGATAGACCCACCCTTATCCACTTTGTACATTTGAGGGAGTACCGCCCCTGAATAACTCATGAAACGTCTGTTGCTGTTGTAAGGAGTGGCCCGATCTTTAGTCTGGTGAGGGTGCACAAACTCATATCTAGGTATCATTCACATAAAGTGAATGGGAATGATACTCATAACTATATCCAATACCTGAGGGAGCTCCATTTCTAATATAGGACCTAATCCCCGCCTCTACTCGTAAATGGGGTAGTACAACTCCATAAGTGAGGACCCGCTCCCTGGTTCCAATAGGGGAGTACTACTCATAGAGGACCTTCATCCTAATATGGCAGGAAAGTGCTACTTAGTATATTGAGAACTTGCACCCTAACTTGGTAGGGTATCACCACTCAGTGACTAGAGGACCCACACCCTAGTTGGAAAATGGATTACTGACTCGGTCACGATAACATGTAGAGTTTTGATAATGCACAGAGCGTCGATGGTGCATGGAGCGTTGATGGAGGACAGAGCATCGATGGAGCATGGAGCATTGATGGAACATGGATTGTCGATGGGTCAGGCATCCCCCAGGTCATGTAGTCACCAAGTCACATAGTCACTAAGTCACAGCCAAAAATTGGATTTTGCTCATAGCACGATTGTACCAGCAGAATCTGATCCTTGATCCATTAGGTCGTATCCCAACTTCTATAAAAAATCACGTATAGTATATAAAAAGGACCATCTCATCTCAAGGTCAGAGCTACACAAATGGTTCATCAAATGGGCATACAGTTTGAAAGGTATAGCCAATTTAGTAAAATTGGTCATGTTTGGTCCATATCTGACTGGACCCGATCAGTTTTTTCTTGTCCAAACTGGCCCAGCCTGATGGGCCTGGATTGTTGGACCCTGGGGCCGTCAGAGCGACCCAGTTCTCCAGCTCGGCCCACCATATATAGGACGTGTGCTCCCGGTCAAAGCTATACCCAAGTTCAATGTGGAAGACACCGCGTACCAGCCCCCTTCCCCATGGCTTCCACCACCACTGGTTCTATGTGGACCCCAACCGTGTGATGGCCCCCTATAATTGTGTCTCAGTCACCGCTCGTAGCCTCCCCACCATCGTTGGATCCCACTGACATGGCCACCAAGTCGTGTCCCCCCATAGGTGCGACCACAACCTCCTATCATAGATCTTTTTCGTCTCTCATGGCTTGTGCCACTATGGGATCCTCCTTTGGAATGGTCCCACTAGACCACGGTTGTGCACCCCACCAAAACCCGACCTTCATGTTGGGCCAAATTTTGTCCTCATAGTCGGACGCCCTACTGGCGGCCTACCATTAGTCCCGCCCTCAGTTATAAGATGTTTCCTACTTGTTACGCTCTCATCATACCACTTCAATGTCATCACGTATCCGAACCTTAGGTCTCAGATCATTCGCATAGGGTTTAAAAGGGTGAAGAATTCATGAAGAATGCAATAGATTTAGGGGGAGAGATTAAGCACATGAGTACCAAAAGAAAGAATCATGGAATTGGTCATTTGGCCTTGATCCATTCATGTTAGCAGGATCACTAAGAAACCAACAGTATAATTAATCACCAAGATCTATTCCCTTTAATCCCAAAATAGTAATCCCTCCCACAAGAATGATTGAACCGCGGATCAACCTATTTGTGGGTTGGTCCACATTCGTCGTTTGATTCTTAGAAGGGGAAAAGAAATCATGGAGAGATCAACACCCTTCTAGGATTTTGATCGCTCGTGGATGAATATTGATTGTCATATCATTTACGTTGGTGAGATCCTTCAAATCCATGGTGCGACGTTGATCGTCAATCTACGATCTGTCTTCGTTGTTTTGAGAGAGTTCTCCAAAGGTTCGCTATAGTAGTTCTCCATTGTTTACAGGGTTCAGCGGCTAACCCTGTAAATTCTCCATAACAATCATTTTAATGATTTTATTTTTTGCATCTACAAAAATAAAATATATTGAATTATTTTAATGATGTTTACATCCAAAATCTGTCTTTCATAGTCAGCCTACACCGGCCGATGTTAGGCCTCACCTAAGGAAAACACCCCCTACAAACTCAACGGTAGTCTCAGATTTCTAATCTAAGTCTCCGTTTATTATTTATTAGGATTTTAATATAAAATAATTTTATTTAATTATATTATTTAAAGTTACATCCCAAACACAATTTTTCATAGTTGACCATCACCGACCAACCTTAGGCCGTGCTTAGGATAAAATTTTTGCTCTGAATCTAACTGTTCCCTCAGATTTCTGATCGAAGAACCCATTTGGAATTTATTCCACTTTTTTAGGAAAACCACTCACGTGCACTATTAAAAGTCTAACATTTTTTAATCAACCGTTTTGGGAACTCTAGACCTCAGAATCACACGTTGTCTCAGTGCCTAGTCTCGGTATTTTCCTAAATAATTTCTAAAAATAAAAAACAGTAAAATATGAGTCATTACACCAATGAATTTTATAGATGACCTTTTACCCTTAGGGATATAATAAAATATTTGGTTTGAGATCAACATCTTATCTTCATATTTTTAAAATCCATGAAATTAATAGTGTCCAAATTAGAACTAATGATATTTTTTCAAAATAATGTATTATTAAATTATTACAAAATCACAAAACAATTTTAAAAATTTATAATAATTATTATATGGTGTAAAGTGTTATAAATTATTTATTTATGGTCCAATTTAAATTAAATAATTGAATATTTCAGCCTTTTAATATTGAAATATTTGTTACCATAATTAATAATTATATAGAGTAACTAAGTATTAATTAAAATGATAGGGATTAAATTGATATAAAAAATTGTCTAAAATTTACTAGTTGATGAGATTAAAACCTTATATCATATCATCTTAAAAACTATGAAATTTTGGAGTTTTTTGGATGGGTTTTGATTGTATTATAAATTAATATTTTTTGAGATTCCAAAGGTGCCCCTAATCTCAATTATAAAAGGGAACCTCCTCTCTCATTTTTTCACTTCACTTTGAGACTTGAATATTGGTCATCCCCTACCCATTTACCTTCTAAACATACCTAGTCACATTATATAGGTGATTTTATTCTCAAAATACCAAATCCAGTGCCTTAAGAGTAGATCTATAGGGAGCTCGCCAAAGAAGAGGTAATCTCCTTTACCGACTCTCTCAAGATCATTTCTTCTTCTACATCCTCTTACTTTATTGTTTCCATTATAAAGTAATAAATATAATATAACCTATATAATTAGATGTTATTATGGTTATGTTGCTACCATATTCCACATTATATCCATCCTATGGAAAATGAAATCACCATGCGTGCATAAGTATGACTTATCATCACCACGTCGTGGTGTAATCCGTTTTAACCACCACCATACTTGAATGGATATAATTATGGAGATAATAACTATATATGATTATTATAACATGATATTGATTCTGTAACAATATATGTACTATCCACATCCATACCATTTCACAATTATGGGAATGATATTATTGCTCGTGCTTATGTACGACATACAGTCTCCATGATGCGATGCAATTCATTTTACATAATATCCATTAAATAATGATTTATATAATTGTATATAATGAGTAAATATGATATATTTATTATATGAATATCATTCTTAAAATGATATAATTATAACCTATAAATAATAATCGTAACTTATTCGAAAAAACATGCACAAGAAAATGAAGTATTTAACACCTGAAAGAAGCATAATAATGAAATATTATTAAAAGGGTGTTAATATGATAATATATGATATAGTAAATGTAAATATGATTCTATAATAAGTTAATAAAATTATTTGATCCATTATATATGAGTTTCTGATACATACTAAGGAATCCATACCTTAGGTAAAGGATAATTTCACAATCTCATTATTATCCCAGAATGATTATACGTAAGTATTTACTGGGGTATATTTATCATCCATATCCATGTTTCCTAAATATGTATTAAAAAAATATTCTTCCTATTCTCATATATTTTTTTAAATTAAATTTTACCCTTTGGTGAATTTTTATTAAATGATATGAAAGGAATCTTTTGTCGTTTTTGATATGAGGAACTTTTAGACATATCTAAAAAAAGTACGAGAAGAATGTTTTCTTTTAACTTATACAACATGAACATATTTTTACATTTTCATAACACCTCCTTTACATGAAGCTTATTTTAAAATATTTCAAGGTTATATTCAAAGAAATTATTTTCTTTTAAAATTTCATGGTATTTTAAGAAAAGACAACATTTTTGAAGAAGTAAGGATATTTTCCTCAAGAATTAATTTCAAGTGTTCTATCAAAATTATTTTACATCTAAGATGGAATTATTTAATAGGGTTATGTTTTAAGTATATTATCCCTATTATGGTTTTATTATGTTTATTATATTTTTGAAATCCATTTTTTTACATGGATTATGTTATTATGGAATGATATTTAATGAAACCAATTTTATTCATCGGGTTATGATGTGATGAATGATTTATGTTTTTGTGGAAAACATAAGAATGATTTAATTTTGAGATGGTTGGGACATATATATCCCTACAATACATTGGGTAAATATGTATAAATCATGAATTATATATGTAATGCGTGAACCTAATTTCAAGTTCACAATTCTATACGTGGAAAAGGTTTTCATTTCCATAAGTTTATGTGCGGACCTAGTTTTTCATGTCTATATGTTTAATCAAGGGCCTGATTTCATGTCCTTAATTTAATGAGTGAACCTATTACTATTTATACATGTTCACAAAGTTACAAATTTTTATGTATTCTATAACTTCTTTTCCTATGTTAATGTTATGATCTCATGGATTATATTATTTGATTTCCTTATGATTCATATATTATGAACTGTCAAAAATTTATTCCATGATTTTTTATATATAGGGTATGATCTTTTATTTTCACGATCATGTTATAATACCCTTATTCTAATGATATACCTATATATTTTCTTTTGATACCCTCACTGAGCATTTGATCTCACCTATTTATATGTTTTCTTTTCCATGGGTTATAAAGAAAGGTTTTAGGTAGGGGTACTAAAGGGGAAGATCTTTATGGTATATATTGAAGATCTTTCACCAAATTAGAAGAATGTGTTCCAAGTTTCCAAAGTCACTAAACTAATACATTATTTGGGTGTTTGTTTTTATAATTTATCAAGTATTTCACAAAATTAGTTTAATTTCCATGTACATAAATCTTGGGTCGCTATAGTTGGTATCAGAATGAAGGTTAAGTTAACCTTTAGAAACTAGGATGATAAAACTTTAGTGAGATCCCGATAGATATTTATAAGATATGTCTAGCGATGCCCCTAATGATAAGTATAAATATAGGTTACAATTATAAAATTTTGGTAACAATAATGAATAAAATAGGATTAAACCTAAGGTGTTATAGATTGAAATATTATAAGTAATTTCCCTTGGTTATGCGATTTTTATCTATGATAATTGTTTCTCAGACTTTGTTTTATGGTCTTAGTCAATAATAGAAACTAGATAGAACATGGTTAACATTGAATATTTCATATGTGGAAAGTATGTGAATTATGAAAATTGATTTCCTAAGTAGAAATCTCATGAAGAGAATCATAAAGGTGGTACGAGTATTGGTTGTACTACTGAGGATAAATAGATTGTAAATGACATGTGAAAGGTATGAGATGTTCTATCATTATTTTTTACATTAAACATAAGAATCTTTGTAAGATTAATGTTGATGAACCTTAATAAATGATTTATATTTTAGGAAAGACTAATATGATGGATCTAGGGTAATGGTTTATAAACAAAGTTGGATGATTGAGGTGTATATGTTTCAGAATTAAAAGATTATATTATACAAATCCTGAAATATATAAGTATTTTTAGTATATGTTTTTCATTAAGGATTGTAAAGGACATGTTCAATGGTGATGATGAATTGTAAAATTTATTTAAGGGTAAGGTGATATATTTGTAGAACACATGATTAAGGGAAAGATAACTATTAATATATCCCTTATGTTAAGATAATGATGTTTGGATAAAGATATGTTGGATATGAATAAGTAAATTTGATGATAATTATTTCTTGGGAACTAATTATGGATTTATTTTCAAGAGGGATATGTTATCAGGGATGAAGTGTAAAACTTTTTTCAACTTAATGAAAATATCCAATAAGTTTACGAATAAGGAAACATTCCAGTTTTCAATAAGGATATATGGTAATTCGGGTTATTTCCATGACTCGAGAGAGTACATGATTAAGGTGTTCACATGTTTGTAATGTTACCAACAAGAGATACCTTATGATATATTGGGAATAAATTTTAAGACAAGTTAATGAACCTCTTTATGAAGTTTCAGATTTTCTACTTTCAGAAGGATTATAAGGTTATAAATTTATGTATAGTATAATTTAAACTATGGATGAAGTTTTTTAGATTAAATTATTATCTCACTATAGGTGGAATTATTCATATTTGATAACTTGTGATAACATTTTTGCAATGAATATGACAGATGGAATGACCTATCATTATATTTATGGATCACATGATCCGCTAATGCTTCAAGAATGAAAAATTCAACTTTATTTCTTTGAATAAGTGATGAAGTGTAAAATTGTTCAACGCATGAACAATGATGATATTATACTGAAATCAAGTAAGTATATATTTTCATTAAAATTATTGAACATTAGGAAAATGGGTTATGATGTAAAAGGGTGTCTTATTATCATCATTTTTATGATATCAATTACCTCTTTCAAACTTCATTATTTTATGTTTTTTTATTTTTAACTTTCTCTGGATCACCATCATTCTTGTGATCGGTGGTTTTTATCAATCTCTTTGATTATTTATGCTTTTCCATGATGACCATATATTCACCTATGTTTTCCTATGTAGAGACCTAGTTGTGATTTAATTTGGGCCACTATTATTTTCCAAATATTACTTTTTAGAAGTAAGTTTTAGTCTTTGTTATTATGATTTGGTTTTTTATGAAAGAAACTTTCAATTATTAATTCCTTTATAACCCAGATGAATTTTGAGGGAGAAATTCATTTTAGGGGGTAGAATGTAACACCCTAAGATTTTTATGAGATATATTTTTATAATTTTTTTTTGTTTTTTTTTGTGCACTATACTAATATAATCTTGATATACACACAAAACCAACTTAGCTTGCGGTACATGCAACAATATGCTTGGCTTGTGTTACACGCAATTTCAAGTTCTTTTGATAAAATTCATTTCACGCAAGATCGAGTTTAAAAGAACTAAATATTATTATGTTACCTCATAACCTAGTCATTATAATGGCGGGTATGAACAATAATAACTATATTATGAAAATACGCTTAATTATTTTTCAAGAAATTAATTATAAATTAAAATAAAACACATTTTAAATAAAAGGAAATGTTTTTCTAAAAAACTATTTAAATGAAAATAAGTGAGTTTATGAAATAGTAAAATCACTCCCGATGAATTTTTTAATTAAATATATATGTTATATATCCAATATAATGTTAAAAATTCATATTATATGTTTTTTAGAAATGATATAAGAACAAATTTAATTTTCTAGATAAAATAAGTATTTTTCAAAAAAATGCAGTTCTACCGACTTTTGATGGCGTACCCATTTTAAATCTAGTTTTTAACACTTTTATATATTTTATTTTAAAAAATAAACTTCTTTGGAAGTGAGATATAAAAATTTACTTTGGATGATTTTTTTATTTTTTTCTGATAAGTTATATGTTTTGATGAATAGTAAAAATATACTAAATATTAATTAAAAATGACTCTTTCATCAAAATAATTTATATGGTTAAATTATATTATTGAATGGTTTTAAATTTTAAATAGACTATATTTTTATCAGATAATATAAATTTGTTCATTATCATTAATTTTACCATGAATTCAGATACAAAAACATTTTAATCTTTTGCAATGTTTTAACTTTTAAAATCCTATTTTTTATTCACACAATGTGATTAATTTTAAATTAATTACTGAATCATTTGTGCTTTGATTTTTTAAAATTTTATTCCATATTTGTAATAAGTGGGTCCAAATTTTGTAAATATATTTATTTTATTTTTGGTCATTTTGAATATTAACTTCATTGGTTTTTATTAATACACTAAAAAGGTAAATTAAGTAATTAAGGGTAAATATAATAATATAAAATTACTCTACCCCTTGTCCTAATATAATGGGAAGAGTGATGTTCTACCTAAATCATCCTTGGTTATAAATTATACCCTTTTAAGCCACTTGGATTAGAATAGGACATTTAATATATTTTATTTAAAGAAAACATAAATATGTCTTATTCATTTTTTTAATAACTTTATCATTTTTATAATAAGGTTACACATAATACAAGTTAGACTATAAATACTAATTTTAAATATAAAATGTTTTTTATTTATCATGGTAATTTATATGTAATATTTTGGTAAAAAGTAATTACTTTAAGGGCTTATACATTGATGATGCAAAAATTATTTAATTGATGAAAAATCAATTAAATAAATTTTATTAAAATGATAATAACCATTAAAAGACCAAAAAACTTGACCAAATCTTATTTTTCAAGTATATATAAACCATAATAATCAAAGGGTCTAGTTATTGACCATTTAGAGCTATATGGAAAATATTATGACACTTCTAATATTTTATTTAGAGTGATGTTAAGGTTTTCACATTCATGTTTTAATAAATATAACATTTTTAATGTAGTATTTTCTAAGAGATATATTTGACTATAAGTATTTTTATGAAATATAGAGGATTTAACTTATTCTTATTATTTTTATTTTTATTTTTACCCAACAAATATGTATATTAAATAATTACACAAAATTGATGTAGTAATTATTTTATTAATGGAAATATCAAATTAATATTATTAAAAATATTAAAATAAATATAATTTTGGATAATTCATATATAAAAATAATTTTCTAGATTACCTTTACCCCTTTGGGATATAATAAAAAACATGGTTATAGGTTAACATCTTATCCTGATATTTTTAAAAATCTTATAAATAAATAGTGTCAAAATTGACACTATTGATATTTTGTAAAACAAATGTATTATTAAATTATTTAAAAATAATAAAACGATTTTAAAAATATATAATATTAATTATATAGTGTAAAAAATTTTAAATTACTTATTTATTGTCTTATTTACATCAAATAAGTGAATATCTCACCCTATTAATATTGAAATATTTGTTACCTTAGTTAAAAATTAAATATAATAACTAAGTACTAATTAAAATGATAAGGTTTAAATTGAAATAAAAAAATTTATAAAATTTAATTTTTTATGAAATTATAACCTTATCTCATTTCATATTATAAACTAATATATTTTGGAGGATTTTATATGGATTTTTATTTTATTATAAATTAATATTTTTGGAGATTCCAATGGTGCCACTCATCTTAATTATAAAAGGGAACCTCATCCCTCATTTATTAACTTCACTTTGATCCTTTAATCTTGGTCATCCCATGACCATTTCACTCATCATCTTCCCTATTCATATTCTAGAGCTTCTGGTCTTTTCAAAAGACTGACTCTAGTGCCTTAAGAGGATATCTATGGGGAGCTCACCAAGGAAGAGGTAATATCCTTTACCGAATCTCTCAAGATCATTTATTCTTATACTTAATTTTCCATTGTTGTTTCCATTATAAAGTAATAAATCCAGTATCACCTATATACTAATGTTTTATTATGGTTATTTAATAATCATATTCCACCTTTTATCCATCCTAAAAATTGAAATCACCACGCGTGCGTATGTACGACTTACCGTCTCCACGTTGTGGTGTATTATTTTTTCACCACCACTTTACTTGGATGGTTATAACGATAAAAATAATAACTATTTATGATTATTATAAAATTATATTTTTTCTATAAAAATATATATACCATCCACTTCCATACCATTTCACAATTATGTTAATGATATTGTCGCTTGTGCATACGTACGGACTACTGTCTCCACGATGTGATGTGATTCATTCTACATAATCTTTATTAAAAAATGAATTATATAAATTTATATAATTAGTAGATATTATATATATATAAATATTATTAATATAATTATATAAATTATATAACTATAACCTATGAATAAGAATCAAAACTTATTTGAAAAAACATGTATAAGAGAATGAAGCAGTTAACACCTGAAAGAAGCATAATAATGAAATATTATTAAAAGGGTGTTAATATGGTCATATATGATATAATAAATGTAAATATGGCTCTGTAATAAGTTAATAACATACTTTAATCTATTATACAATATTTTCTTATACATACAAAGGAACCCAGACCAGGTAATGGATAATTTTCTAATATCATTGTTATTCATTATTGTTTATACGTAAGTATTTACTGGGGTATATTTATCATCCATGTATATGTTTCCAAAATATTGTTTCCAAAATATTGTTTCTATTATTATATAATTTTTTTAATGTCAATTTACCCTTTTCTGAATTTTTACTAAATGGTATGAAAGGAATGTTTAGTCATTTTTGATACGAGGTACTTTTTAACTTATTAGAAAAAAGTAAAGAAGAATTTTTTTTAACTTATAAAACATGAACAAATTTCTATATTTTCATAATGCCTCATTTACAAGAATATTACATTACAATATTTCAAGTTTATCTTTAAATAAATTATTTTCTTTTAAAATTCTACATTATTTTAAGAAAAGAAAACATTATCAAAGAAGAAAGAATATTTTCCTCAAGAATTAATTTCAAGTCTTCTATAAAATTTATTTTCCATCTAAGATGGTGTTATTTAATAGGTTTATGTTTTAACTATACTATTCCTTTTACGGTTTGATTATTTTTATTATATTTATGAAATCCATTTGTTTTACATGTATTATGTTATTATGGAATGATGTTCAAGGAAACTCATTTTATTCCTTATGTCATGATGTTATTAATGTTTTTGGTTTTTGTGGAACACATAAGAATGATTTTGTTATGATATGTTTGAGACCTATATCTCCCTCTAATTTATTGGGTAAATATGGATAACTCATGAGGTATATAATTTATTCATGAACCTGATTTCATGTTCACAATTTTATGCATGGACCTGGTTTTCATGTCCAAAATTTTATGCATTGACCTGGTTTTTCTTGTCTATATGTTTAATCAAGGGATTGATTTCATGTCATTAATTAAATGAGTGAACCAGTTACTGTTTATAGATATTCACAATGTTACAAATTTATGTGTATTCCATAATTTCATGTCTTATGTTAATTTTATGATCTCATGTATTATGTTCTTTGATTACCTAATGATTCATGTCTTATGAACTATCAAAAATTTATTCCATGATTTTTGATTGTAGGGTATGATCTTTTATTTTCATGATCATGAAAATCATACCCTTATTGTCATGATATTCCTATATATTTCCTTTTTATTCCCTTATTTATCATCTAATCTCACCTATTTATATGTTTTTTCCTAAGGTTATAAAGAAATAATTTAGGTAGGGGTACTAAAGGTGAATATCTTTATGAGATATGTTGAAGATAATTTATCAAATTAGAAGAATTTGTTCCATGTTTCCAAAGGGAATAAACTAATATGGTCTTTGGGAGTCTGTTTGTATAATGTATTAAGTATTCTTAAAAATTAATGTAATTTACATATACGTCAATCTTGGGTCACTACAATCATTTCTTCATTCTTTTAGATGATGGTGTTCCCCACCATTGGTCTTAGCATTAGAAGGGGCCTATTCATAGCCACGACAATTCCTTTTTGGGAATTACCTATAAAGAATGCATCTAATATTTTAACAACTCTCTTTTCATGATCTCAATATGGATAAGAAGTCAACTCTACACTGACCTAATTTAGCCAAGCTGATCCAGCTTCTCATGAAAAACCCTATCCAACACAAACCACACTCATCTTTACTTAATGATGTGCCCAAAACAGTCCTCTAGTGACTACTTCATTGAACAACAGATACAACTAGTTGAGCTAATCCTATTGACCATTTTAGAATAATCTCAACTTAGATAGATGGTATTTTATGAATAAACCTATGATTCCTTCTCTTAAGGTATCTTGTATTCACCATGAAAAAAATAACTGAAGTCCATACATGACTTCCAATGATGTTACTTGGTCAAAATATCACTGAAACATTTTAGAACTTTTGCCCCACAACATGAACAAGGATGTAATCCATATCCATCCCACTAGAATTGCCACCCCTTTTTATTCTTCACCTCTAAGCCAGACAACAAGTCTGGGAAAACCTTGGATTCAAATAAATGGATTCCAAGGAACTGACCTAAGTAGTTCATACTACATGATTATAAGTGAAATGTTGGAACAAACCAAAACCTCTACATCTGATCATTTACTAATCCCATAGTGGCATCTATCTGGCAGTCAAGTCAAGGGAAATGACTGGTGTCCAAATTCTATTCAAGGAATTCTTACATGAGAACCCAAATATCACTCTAGACTAACTAAATTGCAAATAAAACCATCTATTCAGTGTGTAACCATATAGAGATTACATATCAATACCTACAACATTAAATCTCAAGTGTGATGTAAGAATGACACTCTCTTCATGCATCAAGGATGGTGTCAAGATAGAGGACATGTTCATTGATTAGAAGAATAAACTAAGGTGAAACTATGAATTCCAAAAGAATAAAGAATGGTTGAACCACTCATGGTCGACTTCTTGAAAGGATCTCAACTTCACCTATCGACACACAATAAACCAAACCATGATGCATTTACCACCTGAGGCATTTCCATGATCGCTCAAGATTTGACTACTAAAGTCTATCCCAAACCAATGGTTTCTCTCAGAGGTTTTGTACATATCCAACCTCAAAGATGTCATACTTCGAATCAAGAACAAAAAAGATTCATCACTTTCAAGCCTCATGATTATCTCACAAATCCTGACCATTTCCAGTGGTCCTTGTTGGTTGTGTTCCTTCTACATGGAAGGACACTTTTAAAGAGAATTGACGTGAAAATACCCACCATAGGATTGTCCTATTTTTTAAAAGAAAAGATAAATTAGTTGATCACAATTGTGCTAGATCAAAAACACCTTCAACGAATTTGTGACCCTCCTCCGAGCCATGGGCACAGCGTTAAAGCCTAAAAATAAGGACAAACTAAACAAAAACCAAAAACAAAAATGAACAACATTTCCAAACACTCGATTCTACAGAAATTCCTCCTAATAATTAGGAAGTATTTGATTTATTTAACTCGCAGGTCACTCTACTATAGAGATGACCTGATACCATACTAAATAGAAAAAGGTTTAACGATTATACCCAAATCAATTGGTTCATTATATCATTTAGAACTCGACTGGTACCATGTATTTCAATGCATACTACCCCTAGATTACAGAATAAAATGACACATCCTCGATACTATACCTAAGATATCCACCCTATGCATTCATGTATTAGGTTTTTCACACAAGAGACTTAACCAAAATTCATATGGCCTCATATGATCATTACCCTAGATGATGTGCCAAGTTGTCCATAACTAAGAAGGATGAAAGGGCCAATCAACCTAAAAATCATAGGTTCATGCCCTTGTCATGTATAACCTTTAGAAACAGAGAATTACTTGATGCTCACAGCCATAAAAAAGGCCAAGAAAACATGACCACCTATCTGAACAAGGGTTTCATATAGAAACAAGCAGTCCTACTAGGGGAAAAATAACTCGAAAGGTACCAAGCATTATAGAGATCATGACATTAGCTAGGATATTAAACTCAAGGGTGCTAAAAACAATATTCTATCTTATTTTAGAACATAATCATTGACCCTATAAGGTCATGAAAAATAGAATTTCACCAGGCTTAAGATCCGATCATTGAATACATTACTTAAAAAAGAATGTCTATGTAAAATGATCAAGTTTCCATTCCAATTAAACTGAAAGAGATATTTGATGTAAAGACCCATAAATTTCAAGGAAATTTTTTTCTTAATTTTCTTTGGAATTTTACAAGAGCGCAGTTTCTGACGGCACCTGATTCCGAGGCCCGGTGTGCCCAGAATCATTTTCCGAAGTTTGGCTCGGGTATGTTCAGTGAACGGACGAGCGGGTTTTTCTAACTTTTGAACCGGTGCCCGGAATCGAATTCTGAGGGAACCGATGAAATCGCAGCACCGGTTTTCGCTTAGAAACGCCTCTTCCGGAGTTGCGTTTTCTTGGGTGTGGTTTTTAATTTTCGGGCTTAAAGTTAAGAAATAAAATAATTTTACAACAACTTTATTTTATTTCACTTAAGCCACTTGGAAGCCACTTGAATCCACTTAAAAGCGGCTTAAACTGAGTTGAACCGGATAGGGTACTATCTAGAAATATCCTACCCTCTTGGTAGGATATTTGTGAGGTGGGGCCCACACGAGCCCCGTCGTTTCTTTCCGCTAAGTAACGCACCCGCGAAAACCCGTCATTATGAAAGTCAACTGATGTGTTTTCTTAAATTCTTAACAGACCATTTAATTGGGCGGTTTATTTCGTAAATTAAATGAGCTGTTTCTTTCGTTGAATTAATTCAACAAATTGATGGGTCGTTACTTACCTTTTTTTAGTTTGTTGGTGTGATAATAAAATAATACCAACCAATCTTTTTGGAGGATTACTGGTTGTGAGGTTTGACAGAGTCCTCGTGCCTTTATCCTTCTTCGCGAAGAACGCGAAGAACGCGAAGAACGCCGCCCTCCGACGAAGAACGCCGAACCCGGAAATCGACGACGCGATGCCGTGTTCCACGATGCCGACGTTCCCTTCCTGCAACGTTCTTCTGTGACGTCTCTTCCTCCGCAACGGATCTTCGATCAGCTGCTTGAGGTAAGAGTCTCGGATTTTATTTTTAATCTCCTTTGTGGTTTTTTTTTACCAAAACACGGATTTAATGATTTAATTAAATTAAATCTGTTGTTTCATGGTCCGTTGAGTTCGTCGACTCAACGTCGTGTTCCGCGATGACGTGACGCCCTTCCGCGACAATGTGACGATCTCCACCTTCCGCGGCGAGCAATTCCGCGAAGGACGTGCGTACGACGACGACCAACGAGGTAGGGGTTGTTGTGAATTTATTCCTTTTTCCCGTGATCGTTCCTTTTAAAAGTAAAGAACCTGGACATATAAACAATTTTGATTCCCTTAAAATTGTTGAATTCATGTTTTGATATTATTCCTCCCGTTGTTTATCTCTAACGCGGAGGGTGCGGGTCAAACGAACACGGCCCGATGACCCTCCGTCGTTCTTCGTTGTTATGCGGATTTGGAGGGCGACGACGGAACGTGCCGCAACAGAAGTTTGATGATCCCGCAGTGAAGAACGAGTCCCGGGAGGAGCAGCGGCGCAGACGGGAACAGAATCGGACCACCGGAGCGACTCCGGTGGCCCGCGGAAGCCGCCGGCGGCGCCGGTAGCCGGGAGCGGCGGCGCTCGCGGACCCGCGGCCGCGCGGGTCCGGCACGCGCGAGACGCGGCTGAAGCCGCGTTCGGTTGTCCGAGAGACACTTAGCGGGTGCCGCGGGGTTGTCACGCGGGGGCGGCGGCTCCCCCCCGCGTCGCTCGGCTGTCCAGGGAGACACCCCGCGGGTGCCCCGGGGGTGTCACGCGGGGGTGGCGGCTCCCCCCCCCCCCCCCCGCGCCACTCGGCCGAGCCGAGACAGGCTGGCCGAGCCAGGCCGGTCCGACCGGCCGGGCCGGACTGGGTCCGACCGGGTCGGACCGGGTTGACCCGGTTCGGCCGACCCAGGGGGGGTCGGGCCGGGTCGGCCTGGGCCCGGACCCCCCGTCTTCGGACAGTTTTCGTTCAAATGCCCGTAACTTGAGCTACGGGCCTCCAAACGACTCTCCGTCTACGGAAATGCGATACTTGGATCGAGACGGTCATTTCGGTATATTGCACTCAAGGTTTCGGAATACTTTGAGTTCGGCCGGGTTGGTTCGTACACGAAACCAACCGGGCCCTCGGAGCGGAAACGCTCATATCTTGAGCTACGGACGTCTGATTGACGTGTCGTCAGCTTCGTTGAATTCATCTAAGTGAGACGGATCTTTTGGCATACTCCGCCCGAGGTTTGGACTCAGGTGGAGTACGGTCGGGTTGGTTTTGCCTTAAAAACCAACCGGGCCCCTGGGACAAAAAAGCCAATAACTCTCAGACCGTGCGTCCGATCGACGCGCCGTCTGCGACGTTGAGTTCCTGTTGGCGATACGGAACTTTTGGATACATCAACTTCGGACTCTGTGTCAGTTGATGTATCAGCCTCTCGGCTCGTGGAGCGGACCCTCCCGAACGAGCTTGCTATGTGCGGGAACCCTAGTGCTGGCTGCGACTGCTACTTCGACAGCGATGGCCGTGCAGAGATCCTCAGTGGACTGCGGCGACGACCGTGCAGAGATCCTCAGTGGACTGCGATGACAACTGTGCAGAGATCCTCAGTGGACTGCGACGACTACAGCACTCAGCGATCCTACGTGGATCAGTGCTACAGGTCCTGTGTGGGCCCAATCCTGTGTGGGTCTAATCCTGTGTGGGTCAGCGCTCAGCGGTTCTGTGTGATCCAGCGCCTACAGGTCCTGTGTGGGCCCGATCTTGTGTGGGTCTTTGCGGGGGTTAGTTACCTATCGATCCTTTGTGGGTCCGACGACTTAGATGGACCAGTGATCATCTTTATCGTCATCCGAAGAAGTATACCTGTGTGAGCTGAATCTTGAGTTACTCTCCTTTGTGGATTGTGTTGAGCTATCCTGTGTGGATTTACTATTTACTCTCCTTTGTGGATTGTGTTGTGCTATCCTGTGTGGGTATACGTTTTTCTTTCCTGTGTGGACTGGGTTGTGCTTGGGCTCAGACGTTGGAGCCGAACGGGAATTGATGACTTAGGTATATGTATGGGCATATACCTAAGCAGTGTCAGATGTTACTTCGTGATTGTACCTTTCCTTTTTGGATTATCCTTTGTGGATTTCGGGAGACCTTCGGGGGTCTTGGGGTCCCTACTGAGTAGCTTATACTCACCCCTACACGGGCTATGCCCGCACTACGTTGTGTTGGTTGCAGACGACGGACAGCGTTGATCGTTGTGGGGGCTTGCAGAGCAGGACGGTACCTGGAGGTGGACCACTGGGCGGGACATACTCGGAGCGGTCAGGTGGACCCGAGGAGCTGTGGAGGCTATCTGTACCCACCCTTCAGGTGGGACTTTCAGAGGATGGCTCGACGCTGCAGCTTTTCCTTTCAGTTGCTGTTTTTCCTTCCAGTTGTACTTTACAGTTGGGCTTGTATTTCCGGCCCCTTTTACTTTCAGCACAGCTTGTACAGTTTTTACTCAGTGTTTACTTTTCCGCTGGCTTACTCTGTGGTGCTTGTTTACTTTTCAAAGTCAATGCCTTCCCTTTTTGTTGGGTTTTACGCCTTGGTGCTAGTCGACATCCCATGGCCTATGGAAGGCGGGCTTGGGGTAGTCACGGCACGGGCCCCGAGGACGGGTCGTGACAAATTGGTATCAGAGGGAGGTTGGTTCTACCGCAGACTCTGATCTTTCTTCTATGTGAAGCAATTGTGTTTAGCGTATTGGGTGTGGTTATCAGTCCAGGGAGTCCAGTGTTGGTGCGGCGGCCGACGTATCTGTACACCAGGACCCTGACTTCTGATTTCCGACTTAATGCACAAAAACATTGATTGCATGTGTGTTTCAAGTTTTCTTTGTGATTACTTGTGTCAGCTCACCAGGTATACTGTTCTGACCGTGGTGCACTTGTTTCCTTTTCAGGATGGCCCCACGATGGAAACCAGCTAGGGTTCCGAGAGTAGAGCGTGATGACAGCCCGCCGAGCAATGAGGCCTCGGTACAGGGCTCGTTGACAGTAGAGGCACCGGAGGTACCTTTACCCGCCGAGCCCCCGATTCTTCCAGCGCCGATCGCTGACGATGCACGATGCCTCGGAGCTCTGCATGAGTTCCAGCGCCAGCAACCACCCAGGTTTCGTGGGGAGACGGACCCCCAGGTAGCCGAGGACTGACTGGAGGCGGTCGTTTGAGTTTTCAGGCTAGTGAGGAAACCAGCAGACCTCATGGTGATCCTCGCGGCGAGCCTACTGCACGCAGCAGCAGGACGATGGTGGAGCCTGATGCTCCAGGTGCACGATGAGGCCTCCCTCATCTGGATGGACTTCGAGAGCCTCTTCCGCTCAGAGTTCGTCCCGACCACCCTCCGTGCAGTGCGCATTTAGGAGCTTCTTCAGCTGCGGCAGGGCAGCTTGACGGTTGCCCAGTACGCGGCGAGGTTCACCGATCTTTCTCGCTACTCGACAGACATGGTACGGGACCCCTTCTTCCGGGCCCAGACCTTCGAGCAGGGATTGAGACAGGAGATCAGGGCATCACTGATCTCCCTCATCATCCCGACCCAGGCAGGAGTGCTAGAGCGAGCCCTTCTGATCGAGAGCTTTCTGGCTGAGTCTACAGCGAGACCTACCGCAGGGCGGCAGGTAGCAGAGTCTTCGGCAGCTGGTAGCCGACGGATGACTCAGGGTTCCAGGAAGACCAGACCTTCCAGCAGACGACCTCAGGACACTGGCTCAGCAGTGCGGGGCACACAACACGGGGCCAGTCTTCCGAGAGGCAGGCAGTGCTACTCCTACGGCGGGCAGGGCCACATGGCTCGTGACTGCCCGACCCGCCGTACCGAGGAGCAGCAGACGGTGGAGGGGCCACCTAGGAAGAGGCAGAGGGTCGACCGTGGCGGTCCACAGGGAGGAGGCGGACGAGGCAGAGGAGCTGGCCGAGCAGCAGGTGGTGGGCGACGCTTCGAGGCTCTGCCACCACCACCACCAGGAGGTCCGCCCCGACCACAGGGAGCTGGCGGGCAGAGACAGGCACAGCTCCAGACAGCGGAGGCCTGTGACCACGGCGCGCCAGAGATGATTCGAGGTACGATCTGTTTCTATTCCACCCTTGCTGCAGTTCTTATAGACACAGGAGCGAGTCACTCTTTCATAGCCACTGCCCTTGTTCGGAGCTCGGAGATTCCGACAGAGCCGTTGGCTCGATCCTTACGGCTAGAGACCCCTACGGGAGCAGACTCGACGATTACGCACTGGTGCCGGCAGTGTGAGCTTACTCTAGGAGGCGAGAGCTTTGGCTGGGATCTTCTTGTAGCAGCGTCGAGGCCTTACGACGTCATCTTGGGCATGGATTGGTTATCTACGGTCCATGCACAGATTGACTGCATTAGGCGCAAGGTGCGATGTGTGCACACCGATGGGAGCAGGTTCACCTTCACCGGCGAGAAGGGAGCCTTTGCAGCACAGGATGGACTTCCGCAGAGGAGAGGACAGCCCATCACTCATCAGTTGGCCAGCCTCATCCTTGGAGCAGTGGACGTGTGGAGTCCTAGTTTTCCTGCAGTGGTGGATCAGTATGCGGACGTCTTCCCCGACGACGTTCCAGGGCTACCTCCTCGCAGAGAGGTAGAATTTTATATTGACCTATACCCCCGGGATAGCCCCGATATCCACTCCATCATATCGGATGGCCCCCGCTGAGCTTCGAGAGCTACGGGTACAGTTGGAGGACTTGCAGGGCAAGGGATTCATCCGACCCAGTGTTTCACCCTGGGCTTCGCCGATATTGTTTGCCAAGAAGGCGGATGGGAGATTGCGACTGTGTGTCGATTATCGTCGCCTGAACCAGGTGATAGTGAGGAACAAGTATCCGCTACCCAGGATTGATGACCTCTTCGATCAGCTCAAGGGAGCACGGTGGTTCTCGAAGATAGACCTCAGGTCAGGCTATCATCAGCTCAGAGTTCGAGACAAGGATGTGCAGAAGACGGCCTTCAGGTGTCGGTATGGACACTATGAGTTCTTGGTTATGCCTTTCGGCGTAACCAATGCTCCAGCAGTGTTCATGAGACTCATGAACAGGATCTTCCAGCCATACCTCGATCGATTTGTCATGGTCTTCATCGACGACATTTTGGTGTACTCGACCATGGAGGAGGAGCACGCCTACCACTTGCAGGTTGTACTAGACACACTCCGAGAGCACCAGCTTTACAGCAAGCTCTCGAAGTGCCAGTTCTGGTTACGTGAGGTCCACTTCTTGGGGCACATCATTTCTGAGGCGGGAGTTGCAGTGGATCCCATGAAGATCGAGGCAGTGCTAGCTTGGGAGCCACCCAAGAGCGTGACGGAGGTGCAGAGTTTCTTGGGTCTAGCCGGATACTATCGTAGATTTGTGCCGGACTTTTCCAGAGTTGCGGCGCCACTCTCAGTGTTGATGAAGAAGGGGAAACCCTTCGTGTGGTCATACATATGTCAGCAGAGCTTCTAGGAGCTGAGGCAGAGATTGACCAGCGCACCTATCTTGAGGTTTCCTGAGGAGGGAGTTGGATACGTAGTCTACTGCGATGCATCAGGGACCGGACTCGGATGTGTCCTGATGCAGGAGTGGGCAGTGATCGCCTACAGATCACGTCAGTTGAGGCCGTATGAGCAGAACTACGCTACCCATGACTTGGAGTTGGCATCAGTGGTCTTCGCTTTGAAGACATGGCGGCACTATCTGATGGGCGAGCGCTTTACAGTCTTTTCTGACCACCAGAGTCTCAGGTACATCTTCTCTCAAAAGGACCTGAACCTGAGACAGCGGCGATGGCTCGAGTTCCTCCAGGACTATGACTTTGAGATAGTCTATACTCCTGGGAAGGGGAACGTGGTAGCCGATGCCCTCAGCAGGAGGATGGGCATCCAGCTACTTGAGGGGGTGATAGAGCAGCTAGCCGCTTTGCAGATATCCTTAGTTGATAGAGACGGAGCAGCCTTCCTTTAGTCTCTCACCATCTCTCCTCCACTTCTACAACAGGTCAGAGAGGCACAGCATGGAGACGCTGATTGTGAGACACGGCGTGCACAGATATCCTCGGGACAGGCACCTGATGGTTTCTCCCTTGGAGCAGATCACGACATCCTTTTCAGAGGACGTACCTTGGTACCAGTCGCTTTACGAGAGGAGGTGCTGAGAGAGTTTCACACTTCTCCTCTGGCGGTACATCCTGTAGTGGCGAAGATGTACCAGGATCTCAGACGACAGCACCGGTGGCCGGGAATGAAGAAGGTTGTGGCAGAGTTCGTTTCACGGTGCCTCACCTGCCAGCAGGTGAAGGCAGAGCATCAGGTACCAGCAGTCTTGGTACATCCCTTAGAGGTCCCGGAGTGGGAGTGGGACGGGATATATATGGACTTTGTGACTGGACTTCCACGCACTTCCAGAGGTCACGACTCCATTTGGGTGATTGTTGACCGACTCACCAAGTCGGCACAGTTCTTAACCATCTGAGAGCAGGGCTCAGTGGAGAGCTTGGGGTGTTTCTACGTTCAGGAGATTTTACGGCTTCACGGTGTGCCATCGACTATCGTCTCCGATCGGGACGCTCGCTTTACTTCCCAGCTTTGGAAGGGGTTGCAGGAGGCGTTCGGGGCGCGGCTACGTCTGAGCACCGCCTTTCACCCTCAGACGGATGGTCAGACGGAGAGGACCATTCAGACTCTCGAGGACATGCTCTGCGCATGTGTCCTCGACTTTGGTCGCAGCTGGGAGGACCACCTACCCTTGGTGGAGTTCGCGTACAACAACAGCTACCACTCCACCATCAGGATGGCACCATACGAGGCGTTGTACGGCAGACCTTACAGATCTCCTTTTTGCTGGACAGACCCTGGGGAGTCAGCACTCGTGGGACCAGAGATGGTCCGGGCCACGACAGAGAAGGTCCAAGTCATCCAGGAGAGGATGAGGATAGCTCAGAGCCGGCAGAAGTCATATGCTGACAGGAGGCGGAGGCCACTAGAGTTCGAGGATGGAGACCATGTCTTCTTGCGGGTCTCACCTCGACGTGGTTTACAGAGATTTGGCCAAGGCGGAAAGTTGTCTCCACGCTTCATCGGACCTTTCCAGGTCCTCAGCAGGATTGGAGAGGTGGCTTATCTCCTGGCTCTACCACCTCAGTTGCATCGGGTGCATGACGTCTTCCACGTATCTCAGCTGAGGAGATACGTGCACGACCCGACGCACCTCATTGACTATGGGGAGCTAGACGTGGATGATGGGGCGACTTTTGCGGAGGTCCCGGTGGAGATAGAGGATCGATAGGAGAGGGTCCTACGTGGGTGATCTATTCCTCTTGTGCGCATCAGATGGCAGCACGGGAACCTCCAAGAGAGCACATGGGAGCGGGAGGCTCAGATGCGTGCTCAGTACCCACATTTGTTTCCCTAGTTTATGATGTATCTTTACGGGGACGTAAAGCCCTGAGGTGGGAGTAATGTAAAGACACGTAAATTTCAAGGAAATTTTTTTCTTAATTTTCTTTGGAATTTTACAAGAGCGCAGTTTCTGACGGCACCTGATTCCAAGGCCCGGTGTGCCCAGAATCATTTTCCGAAGTTTGGCTCGGGTACGTTCAGTGAATGGATGAGCGGGTTTTTCTAACTTTTGAAATGGTGCCCGGAATCGAATTCTGAGGGCACCGATGAAATCGCAGCACCAGTTTTCGCTTAGAAACGCCTCTTCTGGAGTTGCATTTGCTCGGGTGTGGTTTTTAATTTTCGGGCTTAAAGTTAAGAAATAAAATAATTTTACGACAACTTTATTTTATTTCACTTAAGACACTTGGAAGCCACTTGAAGCCACTTAAAAGTGGCTTAAACTGAGTTGAACCGGATAGGGTACTATCCAGAAATATCCTACCCTCTTGGTAGGATATTTGTGAGGTGGGGCCCGCACGAGCCCTGTAGTTTCTTTCCGCTAAGTAACGCACCCGCGAAAACCCATCATTATGAAAGTCAACTGACGCGTTTTCTTAAATTCTTAACAGACCATTTAATTGGGCGGTTTATTTTGTAAATTAAATGAGCTATTTCTTTCGTTGAATTAATTCAACGAATTGATGGGTCGTTACTTACCTTTTTTTCGTTTGTTGGCGTGATAATAAAATAAGACCAACCAATCTTTTTGGAGGATTACTGGTTGTGAGGTTTGACAGAGTCCTCGTGCCTTTATCCTTATTCGCGAATAACGCGAAGAACGTCGGCCTCCAATGAAGAACGCCGAACCCAGAAATCGACGACGTGACGCCGTGTTCCGCGACGCCGACGTTCCCTTCCTGCAACGTTCTTCTGCGACGTCTCTTCCTCCGCAATGGATCTTCGATCAGCTGCTTGAGGTAAGAGTCTCGGATTTTCTTTTTAATCTCCTTTGTGGTTTTTTTTTACCAAAACATGGATTTAATGATTTAATTAAATTAAATCTATTGTTTCATGGTCCGTTGAGTTTGCCGACTCAACGCCGTGTTCCGCGACGATGCGACGCCCTTCCGCGATGACGTGACGATCTTCACCTTCCGCGGCGAGCAATTCCGCGAAGGACATGCGTACGACGACGACCAATGAGGTAGGGGTTGTTATGAATTTATTCCTTTTTCCCGTGATCGTTCCTTTTGAAAGTAAAGAACCCGGACATAAGAACAATTTTGATTCCCTTAAAATTGTTGAATTCATGTGTTGATATTATTCCTCCCGTTGTTTATCTCTAACGCGGAGGGTGCGGGCCAAACGAACACGGCCCGACGACCCTCCGTCGTTCTTCGTTGTTATGCGGATTTGGCGGGCGACGACGAAACGTGCCGCAACGGAAGTTTGATGATCCCGCAGTGAAGAACGAGTCCCGGGAGGAGCAGCGGCGCAGACGGGAACAGAATCGGACCACCGGAGCGACTCCGGTGGCACGCAGAAGCCGTCGGCGGCGCCGGCAGCCGGGAGCGGCGGTGGCGGCGCTCGCGGACCCGCGGCCGCGCGGGTCCGGCGCGCGCGGGACGTGACTGAAGCCGCGTCCGGTTGTCCGAGCGACACCCCTCGGGTGCCGCGGGGTTGTCACGCGGGGGCGGCGGCTCCCCCCCGCGTCGCTCGGCTGTCCAGGGAGACACCCCGCGGGTGCCGCGGGGGTGTCACGCGGGGGGTGGCGGCTCTCCCCCGCGCCGCTCGGCCGAGCCGAGCCAGGCCGGTCCGACCGGGTTGACCCGGTTCGGCCGACCCAGGGGGGGTCGGGCCGGGTCAGCCCGGGCCCGGACCCCCCGTCTTCGGACGGTTTTCGTTCAAATGCTCGTAACTTGAGCTATGGGCCTCCAAACGACTCGCCGTCAGCGGAAACGCGATCCTTGGATCAAGACGGTCGTTTTGGTATATCGCACTCAAGGTTTCGGAATACTTTGAGTTCGGCCGGGTTGGTTCGTACACGAAACCAACCGGGCCCTCGGAGCGGAAACGCTCATATCTTGAGCTACGAACGTCCGATTGACGTGCCGTCAGCTTCGTTGAATTCCTCTAAGTGAGACAGATCTTTTGGCATACTCCACCCGAGGTTTGGACGCAGGTGGAGTACGGTCGGGTTGGTTTTACCTTAAAAACCAACCGGGCCCCTAGGACGAAAAGGCCAATAACTCTCAGACCGGGCGTCTGATCGACGCGCCGTCTGCGACGTTGAGTTCCTGTTGGTGATACGGAACTTTTGGATACATCAACTTCGGACTCTGTGTCAGTTGATGTATCAGCCTCTCGGCTCGTGGAGCGGACCCTCCCGAACGAGCTTGCTGTGTGCGGGAACCCTAGTGCTGGCTGCGACTGCTACTTCGACAGCGACGACCGTGCAGAGATCCTCAGTGGACTGCGGCGACAACCGTGCAGAGATCCTCAGTGGACTGTGACGACGATTGTGCAGAGATCCTCAGTGGACTGCGACGACTACAGCACTCAGCGATCCTACGTGGATCAGTGCTTCAGGTCCTGTGTGGGCCTGATCCTGTGTGGGTCTGATCCTGTGTGGGTCAGCGCTCAGCAGTTCTGTGTGAGCCAGCGCCTACAGGTCCTGTGTGGGCCCGATCCTGTGTGGGTCTTTGCGGGGGTTAGTTACCTATCGATCCTTTGTGGGTCCGAGGACTTAGATGGATCAGTGATCATCTTTATCGTCATCCAAATAAGTATACCTGTGTGAGCTGAATCTTGAGTTACTCTCCTTTGTGGATTGTGTTGAGCTATCCTGTGTGGATTTACTGTTTACTCTCCTTTGTGGATTGTGTTGAGCTATCCTCTGTGGATTTACTGTTTACTCTCCTTTGTGGATTGTGTTGTGCTATCCTGTGTGGGTATACGTTTTTCTTTCCTATGTGGACTGGGTTGTGCTTGGGCTCGGACGTTGGAGCCGAACGGGAATTGATGACTTAGGTATATGTATGGGCATATACCTAAGCAGTGTCAGATGTTACTTCGTGATTGTAACTTTCCTTTGTGGATTATCCTTTTTGGATTTCGGGAGACCTTCGGGGGTCTCGGGGTCCCTACTGAGTAGCTTATACTCACCCTTGCACGGGCTATGCCCGCACTACGTTGTGTTGGTTGCAGACGACGGACACCGCTGATCGTGGTGGGGTCTTGCGGAGCAGGACGGTACCTGGAGGTGGACCACTGGGCGGGACGTACTCGGAGCGGTCAGGTGGACCCGAGGAGCTGTGGAGGCTATCTGTACCCACCCTTCAGGTGGGACTTCCAGAGGACGGCTCGACGCTGCAGCTTTTCCTTTCAGTTGCTGTTTTTCCTTCCAGTTGTACTTTACAGTTGGGCTTGTATTTCCGGCCCCTTTTACTTTCAGCACAGCTTGTACAGTTTTTACTCAGTGTTTACTTTTCTGATGGCTTACTCTGTGGTTCTTGTTTACTTTTCAAAGGCAATGCCTTCCCTTTTTGTTGGGTTTTACGCCTTGGTGCTAGTTGTCAGCCCCTGGCCTATGGAAGGTGGGCTTGGGGTAGTCACGGCACGGGCCCCGAGGACGGGTTGTGACATTTGAACTACCCTTACATGAGGGTTTAAACAAAGTAAACTACAACATGTCCAAATTTAAGGCCAATAAATTAATTCAGATTTAACCTTTTAAACATTTTAAAAGTTTTAAAACAAAGCTCCAAGCATAACAGGAAAGTCTCATAAAATAAAATTTTTCAACGTTTAAAATTTATTAACATATTGTCATCATTAAGAAAAATAAGAAACGATTTTTTAACAGTTTATGTGACCTACATGGGTACTGATAAGCCAACCAGGGTTCTTTATAAAGAAACCCAATAGAAGTTTCTTATTTATATAAATTAAAACAACCCAAATAGGCAATCTCATAATATAAATTCCCCAACATAACTATTGACCTCACCTGTTTTGATAATCCCAATTATACTTTTACATGCTAAGATAATCCCAAATAATGTTTTTTTATATATATTAATTCTTTCAATCTATTACATTCTATTTGATAATAATGTTAAAATAATCTTTGAAATATGTCAACCAATGTTTATCTATGGTTATATGAATTTTGAAGTAATTCTAAATCAATCGGATATGTTTTGCATAAAACAGATAAGTGTTAGTCACTAATATGCTTTTAGATACTGATACAGATCTACCGGTACTTAGTCTACCGATAGACATAGTCACCGATATGAAAAGGACACTGATACGCAGAGCTACTGGTATGTATAAGTCCACTGGTAAGCACATGTCACCGATAGATCAAGTCCACCTATACAGACAGCTACCGATAGAAGTTGAGCTACCGATAGAAGCTGAGCTACTGATAGAAGATGAGCTACCGACAGAATAAGTCTACTGATATACACTTCACCGATACAGAATGGAGCTACCAATAGAACAATCCTACAGACACAATGTCTACTGATACAAAGTCACCGAGACAAGCAAGCTACTGATAGATAAGCAAGCTACTGATAGACAAGCGATCTACCAATAGACAAAGAGCTACCGATACAAGGAGCCATCGGTATATAGAGCTACTGATAGACAGATTAACATCTACCGATACAAGGAGCTATCGGTACAAGGACAAAGAGATACCGATAGGAGCTCACTACTATAAAAAGTCCACTGTTACACTTATACCGACAAAAGGATACTAATGAAAGACTAACCAGGAAAACTCTATGCTCTCAATATTATTTATTTATTAAGAAATGGTAATACTTGATAATTTTAATGCAATTAATGTTATTTAATTATAGTTTTTGGCATGTCGGGGAATCGTACCTCGTACCTATAAAAAGGTAATCATTTCCTTGACCAGAGCTGAATGCTATAACAGGAAGGACAAAGGCTAGACAAAATAACAATAAAGAAGGCACGTGTGAAGTGTGGAAAGGCAAGGTCTGAATAACGTTCAAAAGTGGAGCATTCACATAGAAGAGAATAGCTACATTGAGCTTGGAAGAACACTGGACATATATGAAGCCATTCTCCCTTTAGGAGAACACAAGCTGCACCTTAGTCAAGGAGTGAAGAACTACAATGAAAAGCTCTTCATGCACTCAAGATGTTCAAACTGAACTTGAAGAAAATGACCCTCTGTTTTTCAGACAAAAACCAGAGAAGGACTCAGAGCCAATTCTGACAAATCAAAATGAGTCCAGAGCTGCACTCTAAATCACTAAATCATTCTAAACTCACATATACTCTCTTAGTGATTCTTTTATTTACATTTCGAGCATTGTGTGTACTCTATAGTTTATTTACTCACACTGTCTCCTGGAATGAACTGGAGGATATTAAATCCTCACTCTAAACATCTTACACATTACTATATCCCACTGCGAATTGTGGAAGAGGTCAAGTGTGACCTAGATAGCCTGTGTACTATTGTTTGTTTCCCACGAAGAATAGTGGTAGAGTTCTTAGTACCTGGACAGTCTCTGTATTGTTGTTTGCCCTGATCCAGGGTGTGGATCAAATTTATATAAATTGTTTGAGAGGACTAAGTCTCATCTTGAGACTGAATCTCTTGGTTACATCTGTTGTTCATTTTAGATTAAGTCTAAAGTATACTATATATTTTATATTCCTCTGCTAATTACTTTGAAATACAATTTGTTTTAAAGTTACTTTAATAGTTAAATTATCAAGTGTTTATACTTATTGTGAACCAGTAAGTTAGTTTCAAAAGTTAAGTTAATATTTTTATTAAATTAACTGAGACCTAATCAATCTTTGAGAAACTAATTGAACCTTTAAAATCTGTATAAATTCACTACAGTTTAACTTGTTTTTAAATTGGGGGATTTTAAGAGAAATCTTTTTAACAGAAATTATAATTGGAACTCAATTCACCCCCCCCCCCTTCTTGAGTGTCCACTCCGACCAACATTTGGTATCAGAGGTTGTTTTTTTTGTTAAAGGTTTTTGAAACACTCTGTTTTTCAACTATGATTTTAGTTTTATCTTTAAAGATCTTAAATTTTTGTTAGTTCTAAATTTTATATCTTTGAATATTTTTACTAAACTCTAGCTATGGACAATAGACTAGAAGTTGCTGCTACCAACCGGTCACCCTTCTTTAATGGTACAAACTATACCCAGTGGAAACTTAAGATGAAAATTCATTTATAAAGTATGGGATTTGATATCTGGACTACTATAGAAACTTAATATAAAATTCCAAAAACTGAAATAACTACTTGTGATAAACCTACTAAAGTATCTTACAATAATAACTGTAAAGCAATAAATGCCTTGTATTGTGCTTTAAGAGATGAAGAATTTAACAGAATATCTACTTGTAAAACTGCTTATGAAATTTGGGACACTTTGGCTATTTCCCATGAGGGAACAACCAATGTCAAAGAAATGAGGCTGAATACATATACTATTAAATATGATAACTTTAAAATGAAGCCTGATGAACCTATTTCTGACATGTATCTTAGGTTTAATGAGATTTTCAACACCATGAGCTCTCCTGGTAAAGATTTTCCTACAAAAGAAAAGATCATGAGGATATTAAGATGTTTACCAAAAAGATGGAGAGGCACATCTGTTTCAATTAGAGAGTCCTGTGATATTGGAACATTGCCTGTTAAAGAATTAATTGGTAAGCTAATGATGTATGAGGAAGAACTCAAGGTGAATAAGGAAGAAGATGATGAACCAAGGAAGAAGTCAGTAACCTTCAAGACATCTGATTCAAAGAATAAAGACAAAGTAAAAGTTCAAAGTGAAAGTGATAGTTCATGTAGTAATGAGAGTGCATCTGACAGTGATGCTGAGATGGCTCAGATAGCCAAGAGATTCAAGAAATTCTATAGGAAGAATAAATTCTTTAGAAAATCAAACTAAAAAGGTAAATATGACAATAAAGTTCATTGGAAAAAGTATTGGAATAAAACTGATAAGAGTGATGAATTTATCTACTATGAATACAAGAGAAAAGGTCACATTAAAGCTGACTGTCCAAAATTGAAGTTCAAGAAGAAACATGACTATAAGGACAGCAAGTATAAGAAAGCAATGAAAGCTACCTGGAGTTCTTCAGAAGATAGCACAAGTGAATTTGAAGTTTCTGACTCTGAAAAGAATCATGCTAACATGTGTTTTATGACAAACACATCTGAGGTAACACTAGACCCTCCTGCTTTAAATTTATACTATTCTGGAGTTGATTCTGATTCTGATTATGAATCTGAAAACATGTCTAGTGAAGAATTATTTTAATGTTGTAATATGATAGAAGAGACATTTAATGAACTTAAGGAAAAGTACAAAGCCTTAAAGAAATATCATGCTTTATCTAGCACTGTTAAATCTACCCTCGAGATTGAGAAGGAAAAGAATGCTCAACTGTTAAAAGAAAATACTGAACTGAAAATGTCTAATGAGAAACTGAGAAAGACTTAGAAAAGTTCACAAATGGAAAGAAAAATCTAACTCAAATGATACGTAAACAAGTGGCACCAAAATATACTACTGGTTTGGGATACCAACCTGGACATAGGTAGTTTACCAAAAATAGATTTATTCCTAAATCTGGACCAAATTTTGCTAGTTCTAGTTCTGGAAATCTGTCTGATTCAACTAGTTTTTCATATGTTTATAGATCAAATAAAGTTTATCTTTCAAAATATATTGATTTTGTAAATTATATAAGACCCATAAGACATATCTGGGTACCTAAAGCCTTGATTTCTAACCTATCTGGACCCAAGAATATCTGGGTACCAAAATCATTTTCCATCTAAATCTGTTTTGTAGGTGACCTGTTTAAAGAGTTCCTGTAGGAAAACATGGTACTTGGACAGTGGATGTTCAAGGCACATGTTTGGATATTAATCATGCTTTAAAAACTTAATAAATGTTGATGGAGGCTATGTCACCTTTGGTGATAATTCTAAAGGAAAGATCATTGGTCTAGGCCAAATTGGTAACACTAACTCGGTTTTAATTTCTAAATTTTTATTTGTTGATGGACTTAAATATAATTTACTAAGTATTTATCAATTATGTGATGATGGTTTTAATGTTAAATTTGAAAATGATTCTTGTAATGTTTTTAACTCTAAGAATGTTTTAGTATTTTCTTTTTTGAGAAATGAAAATGTTTATGCTGTTGATTTGAATTATTTAGCTAAAAAAATGTTACTTGCTTAAATGATTTTCATAAAGAATCGTGGCTATAGCATAGAAGATTAGGACATTGTAACATTAATTCACTTAGAAAATTGACTAGTAAGAACTTATTTAGAGACCTACCCAAACTTGAATTCCCATCAGACAAAGTTTGTAATCCCTATTAAAAGGGAAAGCAACATAAAGTTTCTTTTAAGTCAAAGAAATAAGTTTCAACTTCTCAACCTCTTGAGTTGGTTCACATGGATTTGTTTGGACCTTCTAGAGTTTCTAGTCTAAATGGGAAGAACTATGTTTATGTCTTAGTATATGACTTTTCTAGATATACTTGGGTATACTTCTTAGCTCACAAAAGTGAAGCTTGTTTTTACTTTATTAAATACTCCAAGTCTGTAGAGAACCTTAGTGGACTTAAGATTAAAACCCTAAGAAGTGATCATGGCTGTGAGTTTGAAAATCATGAGTTTGAGTATTATTGCTCACACAATGGCTATAGTCACAACTTTTCTGCCCCTAGGACACCTCAATAGAATGGTGTAGTAGAAAGGAGAAATAGAACCCTTCAAGAGATTGCAAGAACTATGCTTAATGAGTATGACCTGCCAATTTATTTTTGGACTGAAGCTATAAATACAGCTTGTTATATTATCAATAGAGTCTCGATTAGACCCGTTCTTAAGAAGACACCTTATGATTTGTGGAATAATATGAAACCTAAAGTTAGTTATTTTAGAGACTTTGGCTACAAAGTTTTTATTCTTAATACCAAGGATAATCTTGACAAGTTTGCATCCAAAAGTGATGAAGGAATATTTTTAGGATATTCTATAACTAGAAAAGCCTATAGAGTCTTTAATAAAAGAACCAAATGTGTGGAAGAATATGTTCACATCAAGTTTGATGAAACTGATCCACATGAACCTAAGTATTCTCTTGAAAATCTTGAAGAAGATTTGTTTATTCTGGTTCTTAATGATAAAACCAGTGAACCTGTTGTAAAGAAATCCAGTTCTGGACATATTCCAGAATCTGCTTCTATAGAACTCGAACTTATAGAAGCGCCTAAAATTTCTAGTCCTACCTTTACTAGATCAACTAGGATTATAAAGAATCATCCTTTAGATGTTGTTGTTGGTAATCTTGATAGAGGTACACAGAATAAAGATTTTCTAAGAAATCAGGTTGAACATCAAGCCTTTCTTTTACAGTTAGAACCTAAAAATGTCAATGATGCAATCAATGATGAATTTTGGGTAATGTCTATGCAATAAGAACTTAATCAATTTGAAAGAAACAAAGTATGAGAATTATTTGACAGACCTAAGGACACTTTGACCATAGGCACTAAATGGGTTTTTAGAAACAAAGTTGATGAATCTAAAAATATAATTAGAAACAAAGCTAGGCTAGTTGCATAAGGATATAGTAAATAGGAAGGTATAGATTATGAGGAAACCTTTGCCCCTGTATCTAGATTAGAAGCTATTAGGATCTCACTTGCCTATGCTGCTCATCTGAATTTCAAGTTATATCAAATGGATGTTAAAAGTGATTTTCTAAATGGTTTTATAATTGAAGGTGTTTTTTTGAACAACAACCTAGATTTACTAATCCTCATTTTCTAAATAAATTTTTCAAACTATCTAAATCTTTATATGGTCTGAAATAAGTTCCAAGAGCCTGGTATGATAGACTTAGTAATTTTCTTATTTCAAAAGGTTTTACTAAAGGGATTGTTGATCCAACTCTTTTTATTAAAATAATTTCTAAATATATTTTTATAGTACAAATCTATGTTGATGATATTATTTTTGGATCTTCCAAACATTATTTATGTACTAATTTTTCAAAGAGTATGAAAAATGAATTTGAAATCAGTTTAATGGGAAAACCCAAATATTTTCTTGGTTTTCAAGTTTTTCAAAATGAAAATGGTATTGTTTTGAATCAAAGTAAATATACAAAGGATCTTTTGAAACGTTTTGTTTTGGATAGTATTAAGGAAAGTTATACTCCTATGAGTACTGTCTGTAAATTGGATGCAGATGAAACTGGGAAACCAGTGGATCAAACCAACTACAGAGGTATAATTGGAAGCTTACTTTACTTTACTTCTAGTCAAACAGATATTATATTTAGTGTGTGTATGTGTGCAAGATTTCAAGCCAGTCCTAAATAATCACATTTTATTATTGTTAAAAGAAATTTTAAGTATCTTAAACATACTGCAAATTTGGGTTTGTTTTATCCAAAAGGACAATCTTTTGAATTAATGATTTATTCATATGCTGACTTTGCTGGTTGAAAGCTAGATAGAAAAAGCACATCTGGAACATGTCATTTTCTAAGTAAGTCCTTAGTATCATGGTGTAGTAAGAAATAGAATTCTGTAGCTTTATCTACTGCTGAAGCAGAATATATAGCTGCTGGTAGCTGTTGTGCACAAATTCTGTGGATTAAAAACACTCTTTTGGACTATGGATATGATTTTAAGTATGTTTCTATTAACTATGATAACACCAGTGCAATTAACATTTCAAAGAACCCTGTGTCTCACTCTAGGACCAAACCCATTGATGTAAGGCACCATTTCTTAAAATATCATTACCAAAAAGGTGATATTACTCTTGAATTTATAGGTACTGAACATCAATTAGCTGACATTTTCACCAAACCTTTAAGTTCGGATAGGTTAAGTTTCATTAGACATGAGTTGGGAATGATTAACCTTGACCGGTAGATACCTCACCGATGTGATACCTCACCGATGTGATACCTCACTGATGTACCTCACTGATGTGATACCTCACCGATGTACCTCACCAATGTGATACCTCACCGATGTGATAACTCACCGAAGTGATACCTCACCGATAAACCTCACTGATAGATAAAACTCACCGATTAGGAATTCTCACCGATATACCCTACAGATGCGTTGTTTTAAACTTCTGTCTGCTGGCAGAATATGTATCGTTTATAATTTACTTATTATATTTTAATTACTTATTTTATAATTCCTAAATGATAAAACTAAGTCTTAATCACTTTTCAATCCACATCAAACCCTTTTCCCTCAAGCCTTAGCTCCCGAATCTCTCGTGAAAACCCTAAGTTCCTCGAACTAGAAATGGTGAAAACCAAAATTCCCTCTTTCAGAGATGACATTGATGAGCCAAATGCAAAGAAACAGTAGACCGAACTAGAATAAAGTAGCAGTGTTAGTAGAAAAAGGTCAGGAATGTGACCAGTGAACCCGCATTTACATAATAGAGTTATTGTGATCGAAAAAAAGTTGTGCATGGAATGGCTGATATCCAGTAAATCTCTAGTTCTTGAGGTGATGGAAGATCAGAAGTGGGTAGATTGATTTTTGAACAACAATGTCCCCTACTATCTGAAGCTAGTGAAACAGTTCTATGAGTTTGTAACCTTTGAGAAATCAGAAGATGAGAACTGAATGATTTCCTTTGTGAATGGAAAGGAGATATCTTTTTCATATGTTGAATGGGTTGAATGCCTGAAGGTTCCACACAAAGGAGTTCCTTGATATTTCTTGAGATCAGTACCACCTACAAGTGAGATATTTGATTATGAGATTACCTTAGAAGAACTCACTGGTAGTGTCAAGCAAAGACAGGTGGTAGCTGCTGAAATGGATGGAGAGAACATATTGTTGTTCAAGTTTGTTCAGCATGTTTTAATTCAAAGAAGAGGAAACTTTGCAAATTTAAGATATTAGGATATCTATTTGTTACATCTTTTGAGACATGGTGTGAAAGTGAATCTATGTAGGCTGCTGATGATTCAAATGGAGGATATTATTAGACCAAATTCAAAAACAAATGCCTTATTCTTTTCCAATATGATCTCAGTGATGATCAAAGTGAAAGGAGTAGTTGAGTCTCAAGATGAGATAGTAGTAGTAAAGAATAATTTTTGTATCACAAGCACTATTTGCAAATACCTGAAAATAAACTAGAATCCATGGAGAAGAGAGTGGGTCAATGATGACAAGAATCTATATGATAAGTTCAATCATGTGGATCATCTTTCAAGGACTAAGGATGTGAGGGATCCAGGTCTAGGACCTGATGAGGAAGAACCTGAGTATAGTGATGATTCTGATGAAGAGGAGACTTATATGGCTGATGGAAGAGATCTGAACTTTCCCCCAAGTCCTATTGTTGAAATTATAACTACAGGAAAGGAAACTTTACTAGAAGAAGAAACACCTGTTGATGAGGAAGACCAGCCAGCTCCTGAGAATGAAGAAGAAAGAGAGCATGAATCTGAAGCCTCTGATTCTATCTTCTTAAGTCTGAGTCCATTGATTGGAAGCTCAGTTGTGCCTATTAAGGATGTAGTGAGTGATATGGAAGGACTTGTGTCTAATCTAGAGGATCCTCCTGTTGTTGCAGAGATGGAGTTGATTGTAGAAGATTCTTCTAAGGAAGAGAGACCTGCTGAGAATGTTGTTGTTGTATAAGAGAATTCACCAGTTTAGGGGGAGCATCCAATTAGGTTTGGGAGTGTTTCAGTGGTAGTTGAAATTGAGGATTGGACAGAAGACCCAGGTTTTTTGGTTTGTGGATTGGATTATCTAGATTCTGATAATGATACATCTTTCAATAGACCAAAAACCAATTATGATATTTAGACTGAGTTGTTACAAGAAGATGTGGTCAAAATGCATGATCTGGATAAGCTAAAGTCTGATCTCAAAATCAGTTTTGTGGAAGAAATAAAGAAAATGGAAGCTTCACTAGTGTCATCCATTCAATAAATTATGAATTATTCAGTAATGATTATAGTATCTGAAAGAGAACCTATTGTGGTTTCACCTGCTGATATGATCACTAGGGCTGATCTTGAATCCTTAAAGGATGAGCTGAAAGAGTCTTTTAGTGATTTTGTTGCTGAATTGAAGCACTGATTTGTTGAATAGATGAGAAATTTGGAAAATTATTTTTAACTATATCTTGGTTGTAATGTCTCTACCTTTGTGGCAGAGATAGTTGATGAAGTCACAGCTTTCCAGAATCAGATGACTGGCTTAGCAGAGGATGTTGAAGTTCTAAAGAAGTCTGTTATCTCTTTAGAATCTTATATGAGTTCTGGATCTCAAGTTGATAAGGAATTAGCTTATGTCAAAAGTGTTGTGATCCATATGGTATCAGTTTTTGAGGTATTTAAAACCTCTATGAAAGATCATGTTAGCACCTAGGATTCCCAATTCAAAAATCTTATCAGTGGGTTGACCAAAAAATTCAAGGAAACAATAACCTTTTCTATTGGTTCTATTGCTTCCAGACCTTTAGTGGATTTGGATCATATTAGAGCTGTGATGAAGGAGGAGCTTGGTTCAGCATCAACCAGTGGCTCTGTGGACTCATCTGATCAGACCAAAGTGGTGACTTCTACTAGATATTCAGCTAGAGAAATAATGAAGATAGTCCAAGACTATATGAGAGAAGCTTCTGCCTCTCAGAAAGAGGTGAAAGACAAGGTAGAATACTATTTCCAAAGTTTTTACCCCAAGAATCAACTCAATAATTATTTCAAGATTATGTTATAAAACATGAAGCTCCCACCAGTCAATCAAGACTTCAGGGAGCAAGTAAGCAAGCTAAGGGAACTGACTCTATCCTTGGACAAATTTATGGAGAATAAGGATGATTTCATATCTGATATGGAGAGAGGGGGAGGAATCATTATGGATTTCAGAAATATTTTGTTTCCTTTCTTGCATGTCGATGCTAGGCTGGTAATTATACCTCCAACTTTACCTGCCTCTGCCTCTACTACTTCTCTGGTTCAGATGAATCCAGTCCAAGCCATCAGAAGCCTTACTCTGATGATCACTCAGAGATCTACACAGTATAGACTGGGAACAGTTTTAGTAGCTCAGCCACCTCTGATCATCTTTGGAATTCTTAAGCCTTCACCTGCATCCACCTCACCTGAATATTCTTCTGATCCCAAGGGGAAATCTCATTCTGAGGATGTGATTGTTCAGTGGCCAGGATTTTTTTGATAGGAATTACCTGTATTTATTTTTGTATCTCTTTGTAATCTGTTTGCTCCAAGGAATATATGTGATCTTCCTTACTTATACCTTCTGTTACTTCTCTTTTAATGTGTTTTTCCTTCTTGTCACACTTTTTGATTATCACAAAGGGGGAGAAATATTTTCTAAGGGACACATATCTGGGAATACTAACTTTTATGAGAAAGGGGGAGAAATTTATGAGTTTAATTCATTTCTCTCTGATACATTTGTTTCCTATTTTATCTTTGATATGTGTGTTTTATAATACATTTTTTTCTCTGATAATTTAATACACTATCCTATACTAGTTTACTAATTATATTGGGATTATAATATCATAAGTTTTGATTATCAAAAAGGGGGAGATTGTTGACCTCACCTATTTTGATAATCCTAATTATACTTTTACATGCTAAGATAATCCCAAATACTATTTATATATATATATATATTAATTCTTTCAATCTATGACATTCTATTTGATAATAATGTTAAAATAATCTTTGAAATATGTCCATCAATGTTTATCTATGGTTATATGAATTTTGAAGTAATTCTAACTCAATCAGATATGTTTTGCATAAAACAGATAAGTGTTAGTCACTGATATGCTTGTAGTTATTGATATAGATCTACCAGTACTTAGTCTACCAATACACATAGTCACCGATAAGCAAAGGTCACTGATACACAGAGCTACCGGTATGTATAAGTCCACCGGTAAGCACATGTCACTAATAGATCAAGTCCACCAATACAGACAGCTACCGATAGAAGCTGAAATACCGATAGAAGCTAAGCTACCAATAGAAGATGAACTACCGATAGAATAAGTCTACTGATATACACCTCACCGATACAAAACAGAGCTACCGATAGAACAAGGCTACCGACACAATGTCTACCGATACAAAGTCATTGAGACAAGCAAGCTACTGATAGACAAGCAAGCTACTGATAGACAAGCAAGCTACTGATAGACAAGAGAGCTACCGATAAAAGGAGCCACCGGTATATAGAGCTAGTGATATACAGAGTAACAACTACCGATACAAGGAGTTACCTGTACAAGGACAAAGATCTACTGATAGGAGCTCACTGCTATAAAAAGTCCATCATTACACTTATACTGATAGAATGCTACTAATGAAAGATTGACTAGTCAAACTCTATTCTCTCAATATTATTTATTTATTAAGCAACAGTAATACTTGATGATTTTAATGCAATTAATGTTATTTAATGATAGTTGTTGTCATGTCAGGGAACCATACCTCATACCTGTAAAAAGGTAATCATTTCCTTGACCGGAACTGAATGCTATAAAAGGAAGGACAAAGGCCAGACAAAATAACAATGAAGAAGGCACGTGTGAAGTGTGGAAAAGCAAGGGCTGAATAACGTTCTAAAGTGGTGTATTCACATAGAAGAGAAAGACAACATTGAGCTTGGAAGAACACTGGACATATACAAATCCATTATCCCTTTAGGATAACACAAGATGCACCTTAGTCAAGGAGTTAAAAACTACAACAAAAATCTCTTCATGCACTCAAGCTGTTCAAAATGAACTTGAAGAAAATGACCCTCTGTTTTTCAGACAAAAACAAGAGAATGACTCATAGCCAATTCTGACAAATCAAAAGGAATACAGAGCTGCACTCTAAATCACTAGAGAATTCTAAACTCACATATACTCTCTTAGTGATTCTTTTATTTACATTTCAAGCAGTGTGTGTACTCTGTAGTTTATTTACTCACACTGTCTCCTGGACTAAATTGGAGGATACTAAATCCTCACTCTAAACATCTTACACATTACTATATCCCACTGTGAATTGTGAAAGAGGTCAAGTGTGACCTGGATAGCCTGTGTACTATTGTTTGTTTCCCACGAAGAACAGTGATAGAGGTCTTAGTACCTGGACAGTCTCTGTACTGTTGTTTACCCCGATCCAGGGTGTGGATCAAATTTATATAAATTGTTTGAGAGGACTAAGTCTCAGCTTGAGACTGAACCTCTTGGTTATATTTTCTATGAATTTTAGATTAAGTCTAAAGTATACTATATATTTTATATTCCGATGCTAATTACTTTGAAATACAATTTTTTTTAAAGTTACTTTGATAGTTAAATTAGTAAGTGTTTATACTTATTGTGAACCAGTAAGTTAGTTTCAAAAGTTAAGTTAATCTTTTGATTAAATTAACTGAGACCTAATAAATCTTTGAGAAACTAATTGAACCTTTACAATCTGAATAAATTCACTACAGTTTAACTTGTTTTTAAATTGGGGGATTTTAAGAGAAATATTTTTAACAGAAATTTTAATTCGAACTCAATTCACCCCCCCCCCCTCTTGAGTGTCCACTCCGACCAACAATAACAACTTGGGTGTAGATGATCATTTTAGAAGTTAACCAATTCATTTGAGATTAAAAAATTAAACAACCCATTAAATCTATAGTCTTTTTTCAATATAACATACTTATATATATGTGTATATAATGGTCTGGTGTTTTGTGTGACCATCTACCAATCCATAGAGGACCCATACACTTTATAGGTGGAATTTGTCTCCCATTTAATCAAAATCAACTCACTTTTCATTATAACATTAACAAACTTTTACCATGTTTTGAAAACTTTTGTTACCTTTTCCCAATTATAAGGCATCCATACGCCTACAACTAAAAATTGAATCCCTTCAAAATCACAACCACTTTAATTCATCCAACACATCAATTTTATAACACCATAACTAGGTATATTATAATAGATAGTACACATATATAAGTATTCTATAAAAACAGAAATGCTAATAAATAGGCAGCATGAAATATCACTTAAGGAACATAATCAAATCAGCATGAAACCTATAAATTCAATTACATGACATGGAATATCCATGACATGTGAATTTATATGTGCCTAATATGATGAATGTAATTATAAGGCCCCAACCTTAAATATTACTTAATATTGAATTAAATGAATAATTCACATTGAGTATCTTTTCAGGTTTAGAGTTTTAGAGAATTAGGACATAACAATTACATCTCAAAAGTTTACAAAGTAGACACTTCTACATAGTTTCATTTTTTTTACAAAACATGAACTCTTGAAAAAAAAAAGAGTCATGTCTAGTTCCATGTTTAAGACAGCATGAATTTTCCTTGATCCCATCCTTGACCCTATTCCACATTATGTCCTGTGAAAAACATTTCAAAAAAACTTGGGATGAGCATAAAAAGCTCAGTAAGGGTTACACAAAGAAGTAAAACAGTTAATTTTTCAAAACAACAAGTAAACCATGAATACTTTATCAAAGTAATACTTTTAACCTTTATGAATTAGTGAATACTCTTCACTAAATAAAAGATCATTACTTTCCCTTTTGTAACCAAAATATTACTATAAAACCCATATAAAGAACACATAACATATAAAGGTAACTTGGGACATAAACATACTTAAATGGAATAACCATACGGTCGACTTCCACACATATCACTTAATGGAATAGTCATACGGCTGACATCCATACCCAATGCATTGGAGGTTATAACGTAACCACCCATCTTGGTATTCACGGCACCACCCGTCATATGGTTTATCACGTAACCACCCGTCAAATGTCCAAGTACCATTATAAAATCATAAGACATAAAACAAAAATAATGGAAAGAAAACATTTCCACATTTCAAAAACAATATATCACTTAAATATATTGACATAACAAATCCATTATAAAAACCATTTTCAATACCAAAATACATAAAAGAGTATATTATATTTATTTCATTTTAAAAAAACATCATGGCTTGTTGAGGAAGCCAAAGACCAAATAATACTCGCGGCGGCGGAAAAGGTCGTTGTCACCGCGTACGTTGAAAGAAACATTACTTTTTGTCGTTTTGTAAAACGCTTCGTAGAAAAATATTCCTTTTGTATAAAATTAAAAGTCAAAGGGGTTTATACACCATATAAAAGAAAGCCTTTTATTAGAACAAAATATGCCTCAATGAAAGGAGATTGAGACGAAGTCCCTTACCTCATGTCTGACTTGACTCGATCGCTCTTTAATCTCCTGAATAATAAACTAGTGTTAATTTATTCTTGCTTAAGAACCTTTTTCAAGATTACTATTACTTTTATATCACTTATTTCCATGTTATAAACATTATGTAAACATTTAAGTTAATAATGTTCGTTTTGTCGATATCTGGTTCAAAAGTCAAAAATTGACTTCTCACAAATACATGTTGTTCATGTGGTCAAAGGTTCATTATATCCAGAATGATATTCACGATTTGGATATCATATATATCATATATATCCAGTATATACATGTATTTATAATATTATATAACATTTAGAGGTAAAAAATGAAATGCACCATTCATGGAGACGGTAAGCCGTACGTGCGCATGAACGCTACTTTCATTTCTATTTCGTATTTAATGGAGTGAAATCATAATGATATAAAGGTATATTATAATTCCAGTATAATATCATATATAATATCATTAACTCCATCCTTTATACATCCCACATATGGCATTAACGAATCAAATCACTTTGAGGGGGTGGTAGTCTGCACTTCCTAAAATGAAATTATCGTGTTTGCCCATAATGGAAACCATAAAGGTATGCCATAAATTAAAAATACATAAGCATAAGGAAAACATAAACATAATATATATAATATATAAATAGACTGACATATTAATGGCCACCATGAATGGTGTTAAAATAATATTGAACAATCATCGTTTCGTGAGGCAGAAATTTGCCATCCACAGAAACATTATGTTCTTTAACCATTAGACGAAGGTGTGTGTAAGTGTAGCTCGAATACTTCACATAACAACATCCTAGTATATTTAAGATATTGGTGTTGTTACAAAATAAAATAATAAAAATATATTAGGGTTTGGAGAAGCAAAATAAAACAAAAGAACACAAGTGAAGACATTACCTTTAAATCAGGTAACTCCCTTTGGTATGAACCAAAAGGGTTTCTTGAAGAGCTTTCTGCCTAAGGTAAGGCTTCTAGGATGAGGAGAGGGATTTGGAGAGATAAAATGAGCAGATATTGGCTGATCCAATGGCTTGATAGGTGTGGGTAAGGTGGTAGAGGTGGGGGCCTTTTATAAGAGGAGAGGAGGGTCACTCTTGGAAAGTTATAAAATGTTACTTTATTACATAATGAGTTTCGGTTTTTAAAGGACCCACAATTATATATTTCGAGGTTAAGGTGATAAGAGTTATAAATCCACCCATACAATAGGTTTTTTACAAGTGTGCGTCATATATTTTACATTATCTTTTCATTTTATTTAAATCGTTAAATAATGAGGTAATCGCTGCATCATCATGGTGTCATAAATAATTTAATTTATTTAATGTCTAAAAATTATAAAAAAAATTATGATGTAGGAAATATTTTTATCTTTATAATGAATATTTATAGTCAAAAATATAACTTGTATAACCCCATTTAAAAATTGTTTTAGTAAAACAACACATGTTTGTGACATTTTTATTTTAACATTAAATAAAAAGTTATTAATGTCATTTTCCTACCAAAGTGGCTCCATGGGGTCCCCAAGTTGACCCATGGATTTTATTGGTCGGCCATGACACATCCAATAAGGGTAGGACATGTGTCAAGGTCATTTCATATTATTAAAACATTATTTTTACCTTAAATTACATTAATTACCTCTAATCGTGATTAAAAACTTAAAAGTTACTATTCACCAAAAATTATTTTAATCCAATTGAACCACATTTTACTTCTTAATGAAAACCATGTATGTTAGATTTTTTTTTTGAAATTCAAAACACAGAGGTGGTATAATTTCATTTAAACGAAAAATTAGTTTTTTAAGTACCACTTAGTGGTTTCACTATTCATAAAAAATTGAAGTTTTTCAGAAAAATACCAAAACTTCACCTTAAGCTATATTTGATATTCCAAATTCAAAAATGATGTCTATTTTACAAAATTCAAAAACATATAAGTTAAATTAATTAATTTAATAATTAATTCCCGCTGTCAGAACAAATAGCGTGTTTTTATGAAACAATATATATCAAAAGATTGACACTAGTTTAAGTCCAATTTCAAAGTGAAATTAATTCCAATGGCCACTATTGGATTAAATGGTAAAAATATATTCTAATTTCACTTTAAAACCAATTCAAAAGATAATATAATCATATAAATAAATTATATTAAAAATAGGTTTTGAATTAAAATACAACATTTTTCACTATTCATTAAAAAAATGAACTTTATCAGAAAAATACCAAAAATTTACACAAAGTAAATTTTGATGTCCTGATTCTAAAAAATAATTTTATTTGGTCTAATAGAATGTATAAGAGTGACCAAAACTGTATTTAAAGAGGGTTCTCCATCAAAAGGCGATAGTTCGGCCTTTTAGTGAATATTAGAGTATCTATGCCTAAAATTGAATTCTTTTCGTATTTTAAGCCTTTATACTTTATTGGATAAATGTAAAAATATTTAACAAACATATATAATCATATTTTAGTTATTTCTATTCATTCCTGCCAATACAACAGCTACGTGTTAACTACCATTTAAAATAATATTATTTTATTACTAGTGTGCAATGTAAGATTTCAAAGAAACTCTTTGTTGTGTATCAGGTACGCTATCGAACATAGAAACCCTTTTAGAGTAAAATTAATATTTAATTCATAAATATTAATCAATATGAAAATGTATTATTCTTTATTTACCTGGGATGTTACATCCTTCCCCCTTTTGGGAATTGCGTCCTCGTAATTTTATTCACTTATCAAAATAAGTGGGGGTATTTATCCCTCATAGAATTTTCAGATTCCCACGTTGCCTCTTCAACCATATGGTTTTTCAAAAAAACCTTTACCTGGTGAATTACCTTATTTCGCAACACTTGCTCTCTTCGGTCAAGAATCTGGACTGGTTGTTCTTCATAAGAGATATTCTCTTCCAACTGAACTACCTCTAGGCTCAAAACATGAGATGGATATGGCATATACTTTCTCAACACCGAAACATGAAAAACATTGTATACCTGAGATAAACTAGAAGTTTAAGCCACTCGGTAAGAAAATGATCCAACTCTCTCCAGAATTTCATATGGTCCAATGAACCTTGGACTCAGCTTTCATTTCTTACCAAATCGCATCACACTTTTCCATGGTGAAACTTTGAGAAAAACATGATCACCTACCTCAAAAGAGAGATCCTTCCTCCTATTGTCTGAATAACTTTTCTGTCTGCTCTGAGCTGTTCTCATGTGTTTCTGAATCAACTGAACTTTTTCTGCCATCTCTTCTACCAATTCTGGTCCCATTAGCTTCCTTTTACCCACTTCATCCCAAAAAGCTGGATTTTGACACCGTTTACCATATAATGCTTCAAACAGAGCCATCTGTATACTGGAATGAAAACTGTTATTATATAAAAATCAACCAAACAAAGATGTTGGTCCCAACTTCCCTGATAATCCATCGAACAAGCACGTAGCATATCCTCCAAAGTCTGAATTGTTCATTTTAACTGCCCATCTGATTGAGGATGAAAAGCTGTATTAAAATTTAATTCAGTACCCAATGACTTCTGAAGGCCTTTCCAAAAGTTAGAAGTAAACCTGTGATCACGATCAGATACAATGGAGAGATGAACTCCATGTATGTCACGAACCAACCCGGGTCAACCCTGAACCGGTCACCCGAGCCGATCCGCGACATGACCCGAGAGGCGTTCCCGACCCTCCCGGGCTGGCGACAAGCACCAGGGCATCAACAGTGAGCAAGTGGGAACGATTTCACCCAATAAAAATAAATAATTAGAGCAGCAGAAAATAAACAGAGTAAAGTAACTAACAAGAACAAAAGAAAATAAAACTAACCGAAAGAGACAACCACTATCTCCGTGTGACCTCGCGGGTCACTCTCCAACTCACGACCAAACGTCACCCAAGGCGAACGCACCCAAGCTGTAACCTGCACAAACACTAAAAACAGAAAAGCACTATAGGCGTGAGTATTAAAACTCAGTAGGCTAGCCCGATATCTATTCCCAATGCACTACCTTTAAAAGAAGAATTTACCAATTACAGGTTTGAACTAAATATACAAAATATTGGTTTTCACACACACGCACACTTTAATTTCTAAAACAAGTATCAGTCCATTGCCCTTTATAATTTTAAAACAAGTTTGATGTTTGAATGGAATATGCATATTTCTTTTCAAATCATTTTCTGCGAACCATTTAGAAATACAAACTTCAGTTATTAGCCAAAAAAAAAGAAAACCACACATAATACACAACACACACCAAGGGCAATGGAAAAAGGGGTACACGGGGGTCTGCGATCGAACTAGACCTCTCAACCGTCCACCATATATAAAAAGAACACTAAAAGAAACATGGGTCGAACCTAGGAGATCGTGAACAATCCAGAACGTACTATACATCTGACTCATCCTGAAGGCATGCCCTAACTCGATGACGTCATAACGCCCTAACGCCCGGCATAGCCCTGCATGGCCTAACCGAGGGGCCCAATCCCCATAGCAGCAATAACTCAGTATTCCCCTGCTATGGGGCCACTAGCCAGTGCGTAATCTAAACTAGTGCAGCAATCGTTCTCAGAAAATTCACTCAATATGCCAGGTTCCCATGTCATCACAAGCAATAAAAAGGGGGTGCGTCACAATGTAAAACAATCAGTCACGATGCACAAACATCACATAAAGCTCACAAAAACAACTCACACCAAATATCACCCCCGAGTGGGTTTTCCAAAATAATCTATTTTTATTAAAGTGCCAAACGGGTCTTCGCCAATTTTAAAGTAAAACTTCATTTCTCAAAAAGCTCAAAACACTAGTTCAGAAGAAGTCATTTATCTTTAAATCTAGAAGTACATTTGAAATGTCGTGAATTATGTTTTAAGGCCAAATATGCATTCTTTCAAAACTGGGTGTCCGCCCGTCAAGAAAATATTTCAAGAGACGTGTATAAAATAAACGGCTCTTTTTTTACATTGAACAATCATTTAAAAAATTTATTATCTTATATTATTTATCATTCATTAAAATTAATAAAACGACAAGCAATTAATAAATTCTCAATCTAAAAGTAAGTGCAGTGGGGGGCCTACCTCAAGACCAAGGCGTGACGACGACGCAAGCTCAGAAACCAGGCACGACGACGGCGCTCACGTGGAAACAAGCGCGACGACGGCGCTCACTCGGAAGCAGGCGAGACGACGACGCTCACTCGGAGACAGGCGCGACGTCGACGCAACCTCCGAAACAAACCGCGGCGATGGCGCTCACTCAGAAACGCCCTGCGCGGGTCCTAGAACGTCAAGCCATCCCAAATAAAAAAATTTATTAATAAAATCTCTAATCAACCCAAGGCATATATATATATGTATTTCAAATATAAATATCAAACAGGCATAAAATAATAGGGTATACCCATCGGGGGGCTGAGACAAGATACGGGCCGCCGGAGGGCGTCGCGCCGGAACAACGGAAGGCACGCAGCTGGAAGCGGTCCGACCAAGGGGTGCGGCAAAGGCCGCCAGACAGAAGCGATGCGAGGCGGCCGATGGGAAGGGTTTGCGACCAGTCAGAGGGCACGCGACGGGCCGAAAGGCACACGACAGGAGGGAAGCCGGGGTGCCGAGCAGCTGTAGGGCAAGGCGGCGCTACAAGGGGGGAGGGCTCTGCCAGAGCGCGTGACAGAGTCAGCGCCGTGCTGGCCGGAAGGAGTCGAGCGGAACGCCGCCAGTGGGTCACGCCAAGCAAGGAGGGTGGCTGGACCGCAGCAGGGGCTGTGGAGGGCGCACAACGGGGCGGCTAGCGGAGCGGGAAGGCTGCAAGGATGTAGGGCCATCCAGACTCGCAGTGGGCGGGCGTGGGAAGAGAAGGAGAGGGTTGTGCACTGCGGGCTGCAGCATGTGCGTGAGGGGAAGCCGGATCACTGCTTGCGGTGGGCTGGCGCAGGAGTCACAAGGGCATATGAGGGTGCTGTTGAAGGAGAACCGGGCAGGGAGAGAGAGGCGCATGGGGCAGGGGGCAGGCGGCGAGGTTGCAAGCGCGCTGGACAGGGAAGCGGCAGCAGGGGCCAGCCGCGGACTCGTGCGGCGGAGAGCTGCACATGCTGGCTGCTATGGAAACGGATGCGGCTGGAAAGCCGGACTTGCAGGGGGGGCTGTGCAGGAAGTGGAGAAGAGGGCTGTTGTAGGTGCGGCGGAAGCTGGGCAGGGCGCTGCTGTAGGCGAGGTCGGCGGCAGGGAGGGCGTGGCCTCACTACGGAAGGAGGGTGGCGGCCAGGATGAGGGGTCGCGGGCTTGCTGGTAGGAGGAGAGGGAGCACTGGGGGGTCGGGTTGCGCAAGGCGGAGACGCAGCAGGGGCAAGGCGAGGCGCTGTGCAGAGGTGTGCGCCGGAGGCAGAGCTGGACAAGGAGGTAGCTGCTCACACATGGAGGGGTTTCGGTCGCTGGGCTGCTGTGCGGCAAGTGGATAAGGGAGCGCTGGACAGGGAGGGCAGCCCGGCTGGCCGGCGAGCAGGGCAGCGAGGCTGGTGGAGGAAAGGTGCTGGCAGAGCGAGCAGGATGCAGGTGCGGAGAAGAGAAGAGAAAAAAAAAAGAAGTAGAATAGAGGCAGGGGAGTCGGCTGCTGGAGAAGTGCTGCAGGGAGCGGGTCGCGCGGGAGAAGAAGAGGTAGGGGGAACATCCGCGTGGAAAAAAAAAATAAAGAAGAAAAAAGAAGAATAAATAAGAAGAAAGAAGAAGAAAAAAAAGTAAAAGTAAACAATGATAAATAATAATAATAATTTGACTAATAATAGTAATAATCTTATTAAGAATAATCATAATAATCTTAATAATAATATTAATAATAACAATATTATAAATTATTGTTATTATTATTATTGAACATCTTATGAAACTATTTTAAATTTAATTTATTCATTTAAATTTTATTATTTATTTAATCGGTTGAGCAACCGCGCACTCACCAGGTCTGAACACATAATCGGACCGAATGCGTGGTGACCACGCACCACCCCGGACCGAATGCGCAGCGACCGCTAGTAGTGCGGTGACTGCGCACTGGCCCGAAACCCACCGAAAACATCAATGCTTCAAGGAAAATTCAAACCTGGACCCGCCGCAACTCTGCCCAAAGTCGCGGGACCGAGAAAATAGTAAAAACATGGGCATCCGTGGTCGGGGTGTGACAATTGCAGAAAATGATTTGAAAAGAAATATGCATATTCCATTCAAACATCAAACTTGTTTTAAAATTATAAAGGGCAATGGACTGATACTTGTTTTAGAAATTAAAGTGTGCGTGTGTGTGAAAACCAATATTTTGTATATTTAGTTCAAACCTGTAATTGGTAAATTCTTCTTTTAAAGGTAGTGCATTGGGAATAGATATCGGGCTAGCCTACTGAGTTTTAATACTCACGCCTATAGTGCTTTTCTGTTTTTAGTGTTTGTGCAGGTTACAGCTTGGGTGCGTTCGCCTTGGGTGACGTTTGGTCGTGAGTTGGAGAGTGACCCGCGAGGTCACACGGAGATAGTGGTTGTCTCTTTCGGTTAGTTTTATTTTCTTTTGTTCTTGTTAGTTACTTTACTCTGTTTATTTTCTGCTGCTCTAATTATTTATTTTTATTGGGTGAAATCGTTCCCACTTGCTCACTGTTGATGCCCTGGTGCTTGTCGCCAGCCCGGGAGGGTCGGGAACGCCTCTCGGGTCATGTCGCGGATCGGCTCGGGTGACCGGTTCAGGGTTGACCCGGGTTGGTTCGTGACAAAATGGTATCAGAGCAGGTCGGCCCTTAGGGGACCTCACTTTTCAGAGCGCCCTTTGTTATTTTGGGATGTCTTGTAGAAGGAGATTAGGACTGTCAGAGCTCAGGAGGTAGGTTACGGGTCGGTGCCTGATCACCACCACTTGTGACAAGACCTGAGTTACCAGGGTTAGTCCGGGATTTGAGTCTTTTTTTTTCTTTGGTTGCTTTGGATTGAGGGATGACAATGGAGGCGAATCAGTTCACCTTGCAGACTCACATGGGGTGGTTACCCATGTGGAGTCCAAGTGTCCAGCTCAAGATCCTCTTAGTGTTATGCTTTACCTGGGGCATGACTCACCACCATGTCACCGAGTTAGGCATACGCACTAGTCCCTCGTTCCGGTGTTTTGTTGTTGGTTGTGTTTTATTTTGAACTCGGTTGATGGGTGTGTGTGTTGAAAATGAAAGTGATTTCGAAATGAAAAAAAGGGGTTTTCTTCCAAATTGTTTTTGAAATTACTAAAGTGGGTTTTTATAGAGAAGGTGTATAGGTTTGGAAAAACTTGGTATGTGTTTGGATTTGGTAAGGAAAATAAGTGTTTGAACCTTGGCACTCCTTATTGAGGGTCACACGTGCGTGGGTATGTGTGGAAAGTGCGTGGAGGCACTTGTTTGCAACTGATATGAGCGAGATTGAATGAACGCACATGTGACGGTTCATAAGGTGCCATAGGTGAGTTTTTTTTAAAAAAAAAAATTAAAATTGTAAAGAGAAAATGGTTTTGGAAAAGTGATTTATCCTTGTGTTGTATATATTTGGATTATGGGCCTATTTCCCTTAGCTTGTGTTGTTGCTTTGATTGAGTTTTGGCTTGATGCCGGTTTCGTTGGTGTTTTTCGTGATAGTCATGAGTATGTCGCCCAGAAATCCTTCCAAAGTTGTCAATAAGTTATTCTCAGTTCTCAGTTCCTTTTGTGTGTTTCTTGCTTATCGAGGTAGTCGAAGTCTATTAGAGGTAGTTGTATAGTTCTGAAAGATAGTGTGTCTTCAGGTTGATGGGAACTCCCAGGGTAGTTAAGGTTCGTACCACCCTAGAGTTGTTTTAGGGTTCAGTTCTGGGTTATTAAAGATGAAATGTCTCATCGTCATTAGAGTTTTGGGTGTGATTAACGGTAGTCAGCTCCCGTGAAGGTTCCCTACCTGGCAAAGAGTGCGGGCTGGTGGAACCTGTCCCCAAGAAACTATCATCGTCAGTACCGGCTCCTAGTTCGTTGGACCGCTCTCTTGTGCGCCACCAGTATGGCCTGCCCGGACATTCTAAGTCATCCTGTTGCATACCTTTGAAAATGTACGACCATCATGGTTGTTGGAATCATCGAACATAAGGAGTTAGAAACCAGGAGATGAAAATGCCTGACTGCGAGGCAGGAGATGCTTCAGCCATCAGGGCCCCAACCACAGGTCTCGGGGTGAAGCTCGCGCGCAGTCAGGAATTGCTGAGGGTGTGTGGAACCTCGGTCCAGATAATGTCTTCGGCTTCGGAATGGCGAAATATCCAAAGTTTCCTTCTTCTATTCTCATCACTGTCGTAATATTATCCTTGTTGTGGTGGCATGAGGAGCGCATTCTCCCACAATCCAAGTGGTCTTATTTGCTCTCAGTGTGGTTTTTAAGTTGTTTGGTCTCTTTGAATGGTGTGGGCCCATGAATAAACGGACATGTTCTGTCTTTGAGTTGGTCCTAGCTGTGTTCAATAGGGTAATGTTCGTTTTGTAAAGTTGATGGGAGGCGTTGAATTAATTTCTCATCCTCAAGTTGCTGGATTGTTCCGTGACAAGCTTTTTATCAAGTCTCAGGTGTGTTGTTTAGTAAATGTGGGAAAAAAATGAATGAGTTCTGTTCGGGAGTTCCTGTATTGCCCCCCCCCCTTGGGGGTTGTTTGTTCGGGTTTCAAGGGTTTTTGTATTAGTAAATTCTTGTGGTGGGGAGAACCCTCTTATGTTCTCCCCTCAATCTCGGGTGGTGGTTTTTCTTGAATTGTTCGGGTGTGATGTTTGTTGGGAATGGTCACCCCGAAACTCTGGGTTCTCTATGATTTTTGTCTGGAAATGAAATTATGTTGTGTCAACTATTGGCTTGGTGACTTTCTGGGGGCAGAAAGTGTCTGTGGTGGGGAGAATTGTCACACCCCGACCACGGATGCCCATGTTTTTACTATTTTCTCGGTCCCGCGACTTTGGGCAGAGTTGCGGCGGGTCCAGGTTTGAATTTTCCTTGAAGCATTGATGTTTTCGGTGGGTTTCGGGCCAGTGCGCAGTCACCGCACTACTAGCGGTCGCTGCGCATTCGGTCCGGGGTGGTGCGTGGTCACCACGCATTCGGTCCGATTATGTGTTCAGACCTGGTGAGTGCGCGGTTGCTCAACCGATTAAATAAATAATAAAATTTAAATGAATAAATTAAATTTAAAATAGTTTCATAAGATGTTCAATAATAATAATAACAATAATTTATAATATTTTTATTATTAATATTATTATTAAGATTATTATGATTATTCTTAATAAGATTATTACTATTATTAGTCAAATTATTATTATTATTTATCATTGTTTACTTTTACTTTTTTTTCTTCTTCTTTCTTCTTATTTATTCTTCTTTTTTCTTCTTTATTTTTTTTTTTCCACGCGGATGTTCCCCCTACCTCTTCTTCTCCCGCGCGACCCGCTCCCTGCAGCACTTCTCCAGCAGCCGACTCCCCTGCCTCTATTCTACTTCTTTTTTTTTCTCTTCTCTTCTCCGCACCTGCATCCTGCTCGCTCTGCCAGCACCTTTCCTCCACCAGCCTCGCTGCCCTGCTCGCCGGCCAGCCGGGCTGCCCTCCCTGTCCAGCGCTCCCTTATCCACTTGCCGCACAGCAGCCCAGCGACCGAAACCCCTCCATGTGTGAGCAGCTACCTCCTTGTCCAGCTCTGCCTCCGGCGCACACCTCTGCACAGCGCCTCGCCTTGCCCCTGCTGCGTCTCCGCCTTGCGCAACCCGACCCCCCAGTGCTCCCTCTCCTCCTACCAGCAAGCCCGCGACCCCTCATCCTGGCCGCCACCCTCCTTCCGTAGTGAGGCCACGCCCTCCCTGCCGCCGACCTCGCCTACAGCAGCGCCCTGCCCAGCTTCCGCCGCACCTACAACAGCCCTCTTCTCCACTTCCTGCACAGCCCCCCCCTGCAAGTCCGGCTTTCCAGCCGCATCCGTTTCCATAGCAGCCAGCATGTGCAGCTCTCCGCCGCACGAGTCCGCGGCTGGCCCCTGCTGCCGCTTCCCTGTCCAGCGCGCTTGCAACCTCGCCGCCTGCCCCCTGCCCCATGCGCCTCTCTCTCCCTGCCCGGTTCTCCTTCAACAGCACCCTCATATGCCCTTGTGACTCCTGCGCCAGCCCACCGCAAGCAGTGATCCGGCTTCCCCTCACGCACATGCTGCAGCCCGCAGTGCACAACCCTCTCCTTCTCTTCCCACGCCCGCCCACTGCGAGTCTGGATGGCCCTACATCCTTGCAGCCTTCCCGCTCCGCTAGCCGCCCCGTTGTGCGCCCTCCACAGCCCCTGCTGCGGTCCAGCCACCCTCCTTGCTTGGCGTGACCCACTGGCGGCGTTCCGCTCGACTCCTTCCGGCCAGCACGGCGCTGACTCTGTCACGCGCTCTGGCAGAGCCCTCCCCCCTTGTAGCGCCGCCTTGCCCTACAGCTGCTCGGCACCCCGGCTTCCCTCCTGTCGTGTGCCTTTCGGCCCGTCGCGTGCCCTCTGACTGGTCGCAAACCCTTCCCATCGGCCGCCTCGCATCGCTTCTGTCTGGCGGCCTTTGCCGCACCCCTTGGTCGGACCGCTTCCAGCTGCGTGCCTTCCGTTGTTCCGGCGCGACGCCCTCCGGCGGCCCGTATCTTGTCTCAGCCCCCCGATGGGTATACCCTATTATTTTATGCCTGTTTGATATTTATATTTGAAATACATATATATATATGCCTTGGGTTGATTAGAGATTTTATTAATAAATTTTTTTATTTGGGATGGCTTGACGTTCTAGGACCCGCGCAGGGCGTTTCTGAGTGAGCGCCATCGCCGCGGTTTGTTTCGGAGGTTGCGTCGACGTCGCGCCTGTCTCCGAGTGAGCGTCGTCGTCTCGCCTGCTTCCGAGTGAGCGCCGTCGTCGCGCTTGTTTCCACGTGAGCGCCGTCGTCGTGCCTGGTTTCTGAGCTTGCGTCGTCGTCACGCCTTGGTCTTGAGGTAGGCCCCCCACTGCACTTACTTTTAGATTGAGAATTTATTAATTGCTTGTCGTTTTATTAATTTTAATGAATGATAAATAATATAAGATAATAAATTTTTTAAATGATTGTTCAATGTAAAAAAAGAGCCGTTTATTTTATACACGTCTCTTGAAATATTTTCTTGACGGGCGGACACCCAGTTTTGAAAGAATGCATATTTGGCCTTAAAACATAATTCACGACATTTCAAATGTACTTCTAGATTTAAAGATAAATGACTTCTTCTGAACTAGTGTTTTGAGCTTTTTGAGAAATGAAGTTTTACTTTAAAATTGGCGAAGACCCGTTTGGCACTTTAATAAAAATAGATTATTTTGGAAAACCCACTCGGGGGTGATATTTGGTGTGAGTTGTTTTTGTGAGCTTTATGTGATGTTTGTGCATCGTGACTGATTGTTTTACATTGTGACGCACCCCCTTTTTATTGCTTGTGATGACATGGGAACCTGGCATATTGAGTGAATTTTCTGAGAACGATTGCTGCACTAGTTTAGATTACGCACTGGCTAGTGGCCCCATAGCAGGGGAATACTGAGTTATTGCTGCTATGGGGATTGGGCCCCTCGGTTAGGCCATGCAGGGCTATGCCGGGCGTTAGGGCGTTATGACGTCATCGAGTTAGGGCATGCCTTCAGGATGAGTCAGATGTATAGTACGTTCTGGATTGTTCACGATCTCCTAGGTTCGACCCATGTTTCTTTTAGTGTTCTTTTTATATATGGTGGACGGTTGAGAGGTCTAGTTCGATCGCAGACCCCCGTGTACCCCTTTTTCCATTGCCCTTGGTGTGTGTTGTGTATTATGTGTGGTTTTCTTTTTTTTTGGCTAATAACTGAAGTTTGTATTTCTAAATGGTTCGCAGAAAATGATTTGAAAAGAAATATGCATATTCCATTCAAACATCAAACTTGTTTTAAAATTATAAAGGGCAATGGACTGATACTTGTTTTAGAAATTAAAGTGTGCGTGTGTGTGAAAACCAATATTTTGTATATTTAGTTCAAACCTGTAATTGGTAAATTCTTCTTTTAAAGGTAGTGCATTGGGAATAGATATCGGGCTAGCCTACTGAGTTTTAATACTCACGCCTATAGTGCTTTTCTGTTTTTAGTGTTTGTGCAGGTTACAGCTTGGGTACGTTCGCCTTGGGTGACGTTTGGTCGTGAGTTGGAGAGTGACCCGCGAGGTCACACGGAGATAGTGGTTGTCTCTTTCGGTTAGTTTTATTTTCTTTTGTTCTTGTTAGTTACTTTACTCTGTTTATTTTCTGCTGCTCTAATTATTTATTTTTATTGGGTGAAATCGTTCCCACTTGCTCACTGTTGATGCCCTGGTGCTTGTCGCCAGCCCGGGAGGGTCGGGAACGCCTCTCGGGTCATGTCGCGGATCGGCTCGGGTGACCGGTTCAGGGTTGACCCGGGTTGGTTCGTGACAATGTAACCTTATTATATCTTTAAGATACAATCGAGAAAGTTGATCTAGAGAGAAATTATCTCAAATAGGAAGGAAATGAGTAGATTTAGTCAAGCGATCAACAATAACTCATATTGCATTATTACCTCGAGATGTCTTCAGTAATCCCACAACAAATTCCATGGATATATTTTCCCATTTCCACTCTGGCACTGGTAAAGGCTAAAGCATCCCTTTCGGTAATTGTTGCTCTACTTTAACCTGCTGACAAGTCAAACACTTCACAATAAAATCAGCAATATCTCTTTTCATTCCATCCCACCAGTAATACTCCCGCAGATCTCTGTACATCTTAGTACTTCCAGGATGAACTGAAAATGAGGAACTATGAGCCTCACATAACAACTCATTCTTCAAATGTGAATCACCAGTCACACATAATCTCTTCCCAAACCTCAAAACAAATTCATTATCAATGTTAAATTCAGGAAATTTACCCTTCTAAACCATCTCTACCCTTTTCTGCAACCCACCATCTTTCCTCTGCGCTTGCTTAATTCTGTCTGATAGGGATGATCTCACTGATACCTGAAAAAAAACAGAAGAACTTCCTGCACCAACAACTTCTATACCAAAGTTCATCAAATCAAAAACCACAGGATCTTGTTCCAAACGTATCATGGTTAATGAAGCATTACTTTTTCAACTCAAAGCATCATCCACTTTATTTTCTTTTCCCAGATGGTAATGAATTTTACAATCATAATCCTTGATTAATTATAGCCATCTCCTCTGTCTCATGTTCAATTATTTTTGAGTGAATATATACTTTAAAGTTTTGTGATCAGTATATATTTCACACTTTACTCTATACAAATGATTCCTCCAAATTTTTAGAGCAAAAACAACAACAGCTAATTCCAAGTCATGTGTAGGGTAATTTACCTCATGAGTTTTCAACTGACGTGAAGCATATGCAATTACCTGATCTTTCTGCATAAGGACACAGCCAAGTCCCTTCAATGAAGCATCACTGTATATAACAAACTCACCATTCCTGGAAGGAAATGCCAAAACTGGAGCATTCACCAATCTTCTTCTCAACTCCTGATTCAACAGAGCCATCACTGTAACAAACTGTTTAGTTCTAATTCTGACCATCTCAGGATACTAATTTGAAAGGTCATTTCCCATTGTATGTCTTCCCAGAAAATCTGTTCTATTTCCTTTAAAAAAACCATTCTTAACACAGAAATATCTTAGGTGAAGCAACATGGTAATCTTTAAATGCTATATCATTTCAATCATACCATAAATTAATTTATAATTTAACAATTTTCTAACTCCTAAAGTTGTCTAAACCGACCTTTGATACCAACTATAAGTCTTCGGCCTTAACCATAACTTAATATTGAATTAAATGAATAATTCACATTGAGGGACTTTTCAGGTTTAGAGTTTTATAGAATTAGGACATAACTATTACATCTCAAAAGTTTATAAAGTAGAAACTTCTACATAGTTTCCTTTTTTTTAAACATGAAATCTTGAAAAAAAAGAGTCATGTCTAGTTCCATGTTTAAGACAGCATGAATTTTCCTTGATCCCATCCTTGACCCTATTCCACATTATGTCCTGTGAAAAAAATTTCAAAAAAACTTGGGATGAGCATAAAAAGCTCTGTAAGGGTTACACAAAGAAGGAAAACTGTTAGTTTTTCAAAACAACAAGTAAACCATGAATACTTTATCAAAGTAATACTTTTCTCCTTTATGAAGTAGTGAATACTCTTCACTGAATAAAATATCATTACCTACAGTTTTGTAACCAAAATATTACTATAAAACCCATATAAAGAACACATAACATATAAAGGTAACTTGGGACATAAACATACTTAAATGGAATAACCATACGGTCGACTTCCACACATATCACTTAATGGAATAGCCATACGGACGACTTCCATACCCAATTAATTGGAGGTTATAACGTAACCACTCGTCCTGGTATTCACGGCACCACCCGTTATATGGTTTATCACGTAACCACCCGTCAAATGTCCAATTACCATTATAAAATCATAAGACATAAAACAAAAATAATGGAAAGAAAACATTTCCACATTTCAAACACAATATATCACTTAAATATATTGACATAACAAATCCATTATAAAAACTATTTTCAATACCAAAATACATAAAAGAGTATATAGTATTTATTTCATTTTAAAAAAACATCACGGCTTGTTGAGGAAGCCAAAGACCAAATAATACTCGCGGCGGCGGAAAAGGTCGTTGTCACCGCGTACATTAAAAGAAAAATTCCTTTTTCTCATTTTGTAAAATGCTTTGTAGAAAAAGATTCCTTTGTATAAAATTAAAAGTAAAAGGGATTTATACACTGTATAAAAGAAATCCTTGTATTAGAACAAAATATGCCTCAATGAAAGGAGATTGAGATGAAGTCCCTTACCTCGTGTCTGACTTGACTCGATCGCTCTTTAATCTCCTAAATAATAAACTAGTGTTAATTTCTACTTAATTAAGAACATTTTTCAAGCTTAATATTCCTTTTATATCACTTATTTCCATGTTATAAACATTATGTAAACATTTAAGTTAATAATGTTCATTTTGTCGATATCTGGTTCATAAGTCAAAAATGGACTTCTCACGATTACATGTTTTTTCATGTGTTCAAAGGTTAATTATATCCAGAATGATATTCATGATTTGGATATCATATATATCATATATATCCAGTATATACATGTATTTATAATAGTATATAACATTTAGAGGTAAGAAATTAAATGCATCGTTCATGGAGACGGTAAGCCGTACGTACGCATGAATGCTACTTTCATTTCTATTTCATATTTAATGGAGTGAAATAATAATGATATAAAGTAATTTTATAATTATAGTATAATATCATATATAATATCATTAACTCTATCCTTTATATGTCCCACATATGGCATTAACGAATCAAATCACTTTGAGGGGGCGGTAGTCTGCACTTCCTAAAATGAAATTATCGCGTTTACCCATAATGGAAACCATAAAGGTATGCCATAAATTAAAAATAAAGAAGCATAAGGAAAACATAAACATAATATATATCATATATAAATATAGTGACATATTAATGGCTACCATGAAAGGTGTTAAAAGAATATTGAACAATCATCGTTTCGTGAGGCAGAAATTCACCATCCACAGAAACATTATGTTCTTTAACCATTAGACGAAGGTGTGTGTAAGTGTAGCTCGAATCCTTCACATAAAAACATCCTAGTATATTGAAGATACTTTTTTTGTTACAAAATAAAAGAATAAAAATAGTTTAGGGGTTGGAGAAGCAAGATAAAACAAAAGAACACAAGTGAAGACATTACCTTTAAATCGGGTAACTCCCTTTGGTTTGAACCAAAAGGGTTTCTTGAAGAGATTTATGCCTAAGGTAAGGCTTCTAGGATAAGTAGAGAGATGTGGAGAGATAAAATGAGCAGATATTGTCCGATCCAATGGCTTGAGAGGTGTGGGTAAGGTGGTAGAGGTGGGGGCCTTTTATAAGAGGAGAGGAGGGGCACTCTTGGAAAGTTATAAAATATTACTTTATTATATAATGAGTTTCGGTTTTTAAAGGACCCACAATTATATATTTCTAGGATAAGGTGATAATAGTTCTAAATCCACCCATCCAATAGGTTTTTTAGAAGTTTAGGTCTTAGATTTTACATTATCTTTTCATTTTATTTAAATCGTTAAATAATGAGGTAATCGCTTCATCATCATGGTGTCATAAATAATTTAATTTATTTAATGTCTAAAAATTATAAAAAAATATCATGATGTAGGAAATATTTTTATATTTCTAATGAATATTTATAGTCAAAAATATGACTTGTATAACCCCATTTAAAAATTGTTTTAGTAAAACAACACATGTTTGTGACATTTTTATTTTAACATTAAATAAAAAGTTATTAATGTCATTTTCATACCAAAGTGGCTCCATGGGGTCCCCAAGTTGACCCATGGAATGTCTTAGTCGTCCATGACACATCCAATAATGGTAGTACATGTGTCAAGGTCATTTCATATTATTAAAACATTATTTTTACCTTAAATTACATTAATTACCTCTAATCGCGATTAAAAACTTAAAAGTTACTATTCACCAAAAATTATTTTAATCCCATTGAACCACATTTTACTTCTTAATGAAAACCATGTATGTCGGATTTTTTTTGAAATTCAAAACACATAGGTGGTAAAATTTCATTTAAACGAAAAATCGGTTTTTTAAGTACCACTTAGTGGTTTCACTATTCATCAAAAATTGAAGTTTTTCAGAAAAATACCAAAACTTCAACCTAAGCTATATTTGATATTACGAATTCAAAAATGATGTCTATTTTACAAAATTCAAAACATATAAGTTACATTAATTAATTTAATAATTAATTCCCGATGTCAGAACAAATAGCGTGTTTTTATGAAACAATATATATCAAAATATTGACACTAGTTTAAGTCCAATTTCAAAGTGAAATTAATTCCAATGACCACTATTGAATTAAATGGTAAAAATATATTCTAATTTCACTTTAAAACCAATTAAAAAGATAATATAATCATATAAATAAATTATATTAAAAAGAGGTTTTGAATTAAAATACAACATTTTTCACTATTCATTAAAAAAACTTTATCGGAAAAATACCAAAAATTTACACAAAGTAAATTTTGATGTCCCGATTCTAAAAAGGAATTTTATTTGGTCCAATAGATTGTATAAGAGTGACCAAAACTATATTTAAAGAGGGTTCTCCATCAAAAGGCGATAGTTTTACCTTTTAGTGAATATTAGAGTATCTATGCCTAAAATTGAATTCTTTTCATATTTTAAGCCTTTATCCTTTATTGGATAAATGTAAAAATATTTAACAAACATATATAATCATATTTTATTTATTTCTATTTATTCCCGCCAATACAACAGCTACGTGTTAACTACCATTTAAAATAATATTATTTTATTACTAGTGTGCAACGTACGATTTCAAAGAAACTCTTTGTTGCATATCGGGTACGCTATCGAACATAGCAACCCCTTTAAAAGAAAATTAATATTTAATTCGTAAATATTAATCAATATGAAAATGTATTATTCTTTATTTACCTGGGATGTTACAGTAATGGTTCATCCTTGTTGAACCTGGACAATGTTAAAAATACCATAAACATTATAAATCAATAAATAGTTGAAATTACACCATTCACTCAAGGTGAAATCATATCAACTATAACAAAAAAATCATGAAAAACAATACCATCCCTAGACATAAGGTTATTTACCATACATGGGGTGATCTGTAACAGGCACAACTATTTACCAAATGTCAAGGCATTCCTAGTTTCTTTTCTACCATCACAAAATAGTAAGATAAAGAGAAAAAAATAAGCTATGATACCACATTGTAACATCCCTTCCCGAATGACCACTAGTACAGTAGCCAGACTGATGGGTCACATGGCCTCAGTTACATCTCCTTGTATACTAGAGGATACCGACTAGTAGTGAGGGTGTAAGGAGTTGATAGCGAGGAGACTATACCCTTATGTTAGAGTAGCACAACAATATTATCAAGTAAAGTAATAGACAACCAATGAAGCAATAATAAATAAATGACAAAGTAGCTGAAGAATAAAGATAGAAATTTAATATAGAATAATGGCCAATAAAAATTTAACACATTTCATCTATGATATATGATTCTAAAAGTATAAGCAGTGAGAATTAAAATATGCAATACAATTTATTAAAAGAAATAATGCATGATGACTAGCTCCATGAGCATCTCGAGTACCAGATCAATACTTTATTCATAACTCAAGATACGAGTATACAGAAACAAGAAAAATCCAAGTTCATGTGAATATAAGGTCTACTCGGTACCCTAGTTCAATGGAAACCTGAGCGGGGTGTGAGATATAAATCTTAGTAGGCTGGAACCAATGGTGTCTAACCCAATCCAGTCTGTGCAATATAAAAAAGGTAGTGTGTAGGTATTGAAGAATAATAAAACAATGCTTCAATAAATAAATAAAAATCTCCTATTCTCGATAGAAAATAGATGGCTCTACCTGATTCACCCCATGACCGGGAGGAGTGTCAGATCATGTCATTATATATAAATATTGTAGTAGTATAAATATATATGTTATAATTTTATATACGTGTGTATATTGCTGGAGTGGATCTAGATGCAACTCAGAGACATCCATCACCTATCTAATGAGTTGATAAGATCTAATCAAGGGAATACAGCCTACATCCTAATAGTGTGAGATCATCCATGATACAATGCTTAGAATGGAGAGTGAGTTTCCATGTAAATAGAACATTATCACCTCATCCCAATGTCCATATAGTATCACTGGTGTGAATTGCCATGCTCAACACCCGATGTTATTAGTGTGATTTTATCTTCCATTCCCACCACCCCTTACCATCATACACAACCTCTATGAAGGAATATTAATTTTCAATATATAAGGTATAATCATCTTTATAACATATGATCATTTTATAAGGATGAAATAATGGGTGTGGCCTTACTACCCTCTTGTTGTTACATTCAAAGAATCAAAATTTACCAAGATAATATAATAAATTATGAATGGTTTCATGGACTTACCATACTTAAATGACCATTTTGATTTAATTTGCAAAGTTAATTAAAATAATGAAACCATCATGCATAGGTTATTCCATATATATAATCCATTTGATTCATTATAATAAGAAAATCCCATCAAAAATTAGCAATTCCATTCAATTCATCTCATTCAATTTGCTTTAACATGGAAATTTCATTTATAAGGTTCAAGGGTGACACTTAGGAAAGTGTCATGTTCAAAGGAGGAAATTGCCTACATGGAAAAATGCCTTAACAAGATGGTCCAATCCATTCAATTTATTTATAAAAGTCCAAGCACTTAAAAGGTGCCTTTTACCAACAATGAATTTATAAGAAAGAGGGAATCCCCATTTTAATAACCCAAACCGAGGCTATGTCTTAAACATGCCATTTAATCTATTAAGACAAGTCAAATCCAAACAGTGATATCAAGGCATAATGAACTACCAAGCAAACACGGCCAAGAAAGCTAAAAATCATAAATCATCACTATGGGTTTTTGAAGACAAGTGCACATAAATAGAGGGTTTATATTATTAAATCATGACATTTCTCTATAAAAAAAATCATTTAAGTATATTTAACATTTATTCTAAAAATCATTCAGAACTAATCAAATGCAAGGAAAGTGCGAAATTGAGTTACTAAGTAATTCTTAAATTTAATGGATAAAGAGAAATGGGATTCTACCTCAAGATGTAGACCAAGCCTAACACATGGAACTTGAAAATTTTAATAGTGACCACTCTAAGTTCATCCTTCAAACCTTTTAGAATATGCACCTTCTCTTATATATAAGGACACCAAACCCCTATCCATATATTCTCATAGCCATGAATATGTGAAAGGGAATACTTATATACATGCTCATATATTCATATACCCATTAATAATCATACAAGAATGAATTTTTTATATTATACATAAGAACACCTTTCCCTATATATATATATATATTTACTACCATAGGTGAACATATATATAACATGGGGAACTTACATATATATATATATATATGTCTATCTATGAATATGCAGTAAGTCTCCTTTGACAATGACAACCCGAACCCACCTCAAGGATGACCAAACACACTATAACTAAAATTAGGGTCTCAGAAACACCATGTTAAGGTCCAGAGAACTTAATGAAAATTACCAAGAACTCATAAACTACAAAATACCCAATTATAAATTGAGAAATAATGAACAATGAAAGAAAAAATCACCCGAAATTGATGATGGGTAGACCGTAACACACTAAACCGCTTCACCTTTTATAGTGGTTTATGGAATACAAACAAGGGACTCTCTAGAGATGCACTACACTCCCGAAAATAAAAATAAATCCAAAAATATGATCAACCCTAATCATAGGGTTTTGGGTGAATGGTGAATGGTAACAAGAAGAAGAAAAATCCCCATCCAAGGGAGGATGAGGTAGGAGAAAGGTTTACCTCATGACATAGAGTAAGAATCATGAGGGATAAAGGTGAAATAATAAAAAATAGAGTGAGTCGAGATGTGGTGTCTCATGAAACTAAGGATAGCCTAAGGGGGAGAGGTGTCGTATGATCAGGAGGGGAGGAAATGGGGTAGATTAGGTTTTAAGTTTTAATTTAATTTAATTTTAATTAATTTTAATTTTTAAAACTGAGTCAGCATGAAATTTTTGGGCCACATGGTTAATTTAATCATAATCCAATTTTTTCCCTCCACTAGGCACATAGATTACCCACTTGGGCTGTCCGTACAGTTTGGAAAACCATAAACCGGTCATATGGTTAATATTTTTGAGGTATTGCCCGTTTTTTTTCTAAACATGCAGGCTAGATGCAAGGTTTGGTAAACCATTCATAGACCATGACCACCACAATCCATATTTTTATTTTCTAATGACACTTTTAAAGGGTAAGTGTGAACTAAAAAAACTCCAAACAGCTCTATTCCCATAAAAAAGGTTTCACAATTTTCTATAGAGGGCCTCATAGTTTTAGAAAAACTTTGTGCCTCTGTTAGACCCTCAGAAACTAGTTTTGCAGGGTACGATGCTCCTAAAACTCAATGTGATATCTAGGAAAACCTTAGGGTCTTCACCCAAGTCCTAAAACAACATGTTTAAGCATTCCACCTTTCGAAATTATGTTCTAAAGCCTAGTATAAAAATTTTCCCACCCAATAAACGTGGAAAATTTAAATTCTTTTTGTTTTTTGTTCAATTCAAAAACATGGGTAAGTACACCCCACGATGAAGCACTCGGGCATATGAAACCCTTGTCCATATTATCTTATAAATAAATCTTCAATTATTCTAAATCAATGGTGACCATACTATAAAGAGTATCTGATATGGGTAGAGATCTAGGAATAATTTCATTTGAGAACTCAACCTAGCAGTCTAGAGGAAGATCAGTAAATTATTCATTGAAAATATCAGTATAGTCCCTAATAATGTGAATGTATTCTACCATAATGCACTCCTATGACTCCATCATTTTTTTAGATATTCTTTCTCATAAGGTAATAAAATACACACTTTATTTTATGATTATTAAGGATATTCATCCTTATACTTAAACTTGTATAGAATTTGGGGATGCCTTGGGATGTAATGTGTGATCTCCATATCTCAATAGTTGATGTTTTTTTGTATAAAGATAGACAATACGTGCCCAATATTACATCAAAATCCACAAAAGGATATAAAACAAGATTTTCTAGGAGGTTCAATCTAAAAACATTGACTGAGGAGGAGTTATATACTTAAATTTCAATAATTTTCTCATTTTGTATTCTCATATATAACTCAACATTCATATTTTGTGGTTGTTTTTGAATAGTTCTACTAAAATTTAAATGTGTAAAAGAATTTGTATAACTATAATAAAAAATTATTTTTTATTTTCTTGAATGAATAACCAGAATACCTATCACAACATCATTATTAGGATCCACCCCAACAGTAGTGATATTATATTCCCTTCCTTGCTACCTTGGAGGTTTTTGTTGTTGATTTTATCTAAAAACCCTTAGGTTAGGTAATTGGATCAAATAATTACCATGTTCATTTTAGTTGAATCACTGTACAAGTTTATTATTGATCTAAACCTTCTTTTATTCCTCCACATTAGTAGGATTATTCATATACTTTCAGAAAATATTATAATGAGGTACCCCTTTTCCACATTTTAAGAATCCCCTAATTCCCATTAGATAGTTCCTAAGATTATTAATCTCACACTTTTGACACGTGTGATGTTGGATTTTCTTTCCTAAATGGTATTTATTGGTCGATCCTCCCATGTTAAACTCTATTTTTCCTCTTTTTATCTCTATGCCCACAATACTACTAAGAGCCTCCAATTTTCATCTTAACCTTAAGGGAACAACATACAATCTCCTCAGGTCTGTTAAAGTCTTTAATTGAAATAAAATTCATAGACTTAGCTTTAATCCACTAAAGAAGAAATAAAATTTACTTTCTAAGTTCATGACCAAGATAGAGGTGTATCGTGAAAGCATTATAAATTTTACCTTAATATGTTTTGATAGACTCATATTCATTTTTCTTCAGTCCTAAGAACTCCCTATACATATTAAGATAGAGATTTTGGGTAAAATATTTATTAAAAAATTGTTTCTTGAATCCTTACCATTACATGGAATCAATTTCCTCTTTATAAATAGTTTTTTTATCAGTTCACACCACTGATCAGCTTCCCCAAAAAAATGATAAACTTCCCACACAAATTTCTCTTCTTCTAATCATTAGTTGATAAATAATGTCTTCTTAATGGAGTCAGTCCATTTTCCATGATTAGAAGATCATAATACCCACTAAAGGTATGAGGAATTTATTACATAAATGGTTTTACTGCAAGTAGATCTATATTAGGAGAAGGAGGGAATTCCATCTGATTCATGTTATTATTCCCAAATTGATCTATTTGAGGGAGCACTATCATGAATTTTTGAGATCTTGTTCTAATCAGGTTTGGTATCTCATTAAGGAAATCATCACATTTTCTATCACATTGGTTGTTGGCATGGGTTCTCCTATTTACTTCAATTAAATAGAAAAGAAAAATAAAATCATGGGTCATGAATAATTATCTAATGAGAATATAAAAAGGAAAGTATGAACATTGAAGGAATAACTTTTCAATGAAAATTATATCCTAACTTATGGTTTCCAATATTTTAATCTAGGTTATCCATGGTGATTTAATTATTCCTTGGGTTCTTACCAAATTTTTCTAGTCTTAATCTCAAAAAATAACAATATCATACTCTGATACCAATTATAATGACATAATCCTTTTATGAATATTATTACATGATTTTAGGCATAATTATTCAATAAATACAAACCAATTATTGAAAAATATATTGTCTTTGGAAGGCTATTTACATAATTATAAAACATCAAACTTGAATAAAACATATTTTTATTAATCACCATATTGAGCTCCTAAATATTTTTGAGATATTACAACTACATAGGTTGAGCTGGGGAATAAATATACAAAATGGATGAGCTAAAAATCCCAATAAGGGAATAAACATGGGATTGAAGCTTAGAACATGAGTTCAAAGGAATAAAATGATAACATAAAAGGTATGACTCATGAATAAACATATAGAATAATAGCATATAGAATATGGATTAATTTGACCATAGAAACATAGGAAAGTGTTATAAATATATAACATGACATAAACTTGAGTCAAGGATAACTTCTAATACTATATCACATGGTGGACGGAGTCCCATAATGGATTAGGTTTACTTCCTAATCCCATACATAACGTCTCATCAGACTAAAGCATTACCCAATGAATTTTAGATCAATCTGGGTGCTCCCAGCATAACATGTTCATGCATATGTTTTCAACATAAAGTGTCAAACATAATAAATGAACATAAGGGTTTCTCATGTAAAGAAATGGGTATAGTAATCATGTCATAAGGCATAACCAAAAGGCCTATAACAATGGTATCCATAAAAGAAGAGATTTAAATCATTATTTTATTCTCATAAATTAAATATAATATTAGATCCTTAATAATTAAGTCTAAATGAAGTTAAAACATTTAAAATAGTGGTTAGGTGACTTTAGAAAAGTGTCACTTAAGCATTGATTAAAGTAAAAGAATAAAGAGTCATTAAATAGGATAAATGAATAATTATTTTCATAAAACTAGAAATGAACTGAAATAGTTTTTCATCATTAATTTAGTTATTTAAGAAAAATATTGTAGGTTTAAAAATTTTTATGGAGTGTACTTTAAAATGGTTAATAAATAGAGAAGTTCCCTTTAATGTGGTTTGGTTATTAAGAAGAATTGAGAAGGGGGGCTTATAAAACATGTAATTTCTTATAAAAGAAAGATGAATTGAGATATATACATATGTGTGGTAGATATAAATAGAAAAGATGATAATTATATACTAATAATGAATAGGGAAATTGAGGGAAATAGAGAGAAAGCACAACCCAAAGGAAATAAGTTGGTTCAGAGAGATCCCTTACATTACTCTTTCCTTTAGTTGAACATTATTTAAAATACTATATAAGTATTTAAATAAATTATTAATTTATAAGATAACAATATTCATATTTATTATATCATATATAATCCTTATATAACCTCTTACCACCCACTCATTAATAATATTTCATTATTACTGTTGTTCTGGGTGTTAACAACTTCATTTTTTCATGCATGTTTTGTCACGTAATCTCTGGTTCATATGCATGGGATGTAGATTCATCGTATACATAATTTTATTAATGATATAATTATAATATTTAAAGATTTAATACATTTTTATAAACATTATTTAAATTTGGATATGGAATATGAGTCACATCACTTTATGGAAATGGTAGGTTGTATGTATGCACAAGTGACGATATCAATAGATTAATGGTGAATAGGAAGAGAAAATGATGATATATTAATTTTAAAGAATAAATAACATGTTATAATTATAATATATATCCCTTAATTCTATCATTATAACCATTAATTTAATGTGGTGATGAAAATTGAATTACATTACTACGTAGAGATGGTAAGTTGTATGTAAGCACCGATGATGCTTTATTTTTTCATAGGATGGATAAAAGATGAAATATGGTTGTCTCACAATAATAATAATGTATAATTATATATATGATATTGTATTTATTATTTTAGTCTGGGTATGAAATATTAATATGATTTATAAGATCAAATAAATTTGAAAGAATCAGTAAAGATGATTACCTCTTCTGTGAAGGAGCTCCTTTATAAATTCCTTTAAGGGACCAAGGGTAGGTCTTTTGGAAGGGCTTGAACCATAAGAACATAAATTATAATTTTTAGAAGAGAAATTATCAGATTATGGTCGATCTAAATGGATCAATGTTTTGTAAATAAGTAACGGAAGGGGTTCCCTTTTATAATTGAGGTGAGGGGCACTTTTGGAATTTCTCAAAATATTAAAATATAATAAAAGTATTCTAGATCCAAATGATTTAAAATGGACCATAAATACCTTGGGGATAAAATTTGACACCATATATTATCTCGTTTTGTATTATATAATATTTTTATGATTTTTAAATAATTTAATAAAATTTTATATTCATGAAATATCATTATTATCAATTTTCACACTATTCATTACTTTAACTTTAAAAACCTCAAAACAGTAAAGAAAATTTGAAAAACCTATTTTATTGTATCCTAAACATGTCATGGTGATATTTAGAATTATTTTATCACATTAAATATCTTAAAATTTATGAATTTTAATATTTTAATATTATTCATTTTATTTTTTCATTAATTTAATAATTCCTACATCATTGTTGTGTTAGAATTTAAGGTTATTATTTCTTCCCTAAAATTTAAAAATAAATTACCATGATGAATATAAATATTTTTTATTTCAAAATACTATTTATGGTATAAATTATATTCTAGATAACGAGAAATTAAAAATTTTGTACTTATTAAAAATAATAGTGTGACATGTTTGATATTTCTTCAAATAAAATATTATAAATGACTTAATGTCGACCATGTGGCTCTGAAAGGTAATAAAATTGATCCATATATTATTATGGCTTAAAATTACTCAAATAATAGAATTGGGTCAAGTTTTAGTGTCATTTTATAATCCTTATCATATTCTTTTTACCCCTGATTATCAAATTTACCCTAAATCGTGGAAACAAAAATTAATAAGGTTACTATTAATATTGAACAAAAAACTAAAAGTGGTATATTTAATAAATTTAAACCTAATTATTATAAATATTTAATCAATTTTTCAAAACTAAAAACATATAAGTGTAATAATTTAATTCAATATTAAAATCAAAAAATACAACAAAAAACAATTTTTCAGAAAAAATCAGTTTTTAAGTATAAAATGATTTTTTCTTAAATTGCTGCATAAAATTCATTTCAAAGGAAAAAATTATATTATTTATAATAAAAAAATAATTAAATTTTAAAAATAATCCAAAATATATTTTTTTATTGTAATTTATTTAAAATAAATTACAGTTTCCATTGTAAACAAGTATTTTCACTATTCAATAAAATTTCAAACTTTTTAGAAAATTCTCAAAAATTGATCCTAAGATAATTTTAACATGAATAATTCAAAACAAAAGTTTACCTTTCGTAATATTATCAAAATTAATTATATTTATTTTCTCATAAAAAGCAATAAAATTATTTTTTGAAGAAAATATATTTTTGAAGAAAATGACTACTAAAAATTAAGAGTTTATTTCTTCAGAACTAATAAATAAATATGTTTCATAATATGTTTATTCCTATTTATTCCCACAAATTCAATTTATAGGTTATAAAATTTTAATAGTACATCATAGTTATTTTAAACGTGGTGTTGTGTGCAACACAAGATACTGAAGAAATCAAATAATTTAAAGAGAAATATTTCATAAAAAATCTCAAGGTGTTACAAAAATAGAGCATCACAGATTCCCTATGTTATCCTTATATTATAATGAGTGAAACCAACTACTCTAGTGATACCCTAAAATTTTTAATAGTGACTCCTCAAAATCTCTTTTCTTGGTTAAGTGATACCTAGTACTATATTAATGACATTTAATGTAGTCAATGATAACTTTCTACCACTTCTTATTCCTTTCACCCCTTCAATGCCTAAAAATTTTATATAGTTTGATATAAATTATTGTAAAAAATATTTTCATGGTTTTTTATAATGAAAATAAAGGATGGGATAACATCCTATTAAAATAGATAACTAGTTCTTAGATCACATGGAATAGGTGGGAGATACACTTTCGGTTTTTTCAAATATAACAATGCTACATATATGTAAGGGTAATATGGGGTTTATTGAGGTTGGAAAACACAGGTTGTGATAGTACATTTATTTGGAAGTGAAATATAAGTGGGTATTATATATGATCCATTATGGGCTACATAACTTGAATGTATTGATTCTTTTACAACATATTTGAGAGAACTGACAACACTAAGAATGGTAGATTTTTGGATCCCCATAATTGGAATTAATGTATGTTTTTAATGTGATAATGAAGCATGGGAAACAATATAGGGCTATAAAATTTGGATTATATTAATGCCATTTTTATATTAAATGATAATTGGTTGTTCATTAGGGATGGATCATGGATTATAAGGTAGATGTAGTGTCGAACATGTATCTCAAGTGAGTAATTATACAATATTTCGTGGTGTTGTTTCTTTTATTTGATCAAGTTTAATCAAATAGATGTCCTTGGTGATGCTCAATACTATTTTTTCCATTAAAAACAAGATTTTTAAATTCATAATCCCCAAATTTATATTTCATAAGAGATTCTTTGGTGTGGATAAATAGTGAAAATAATGGGTTGGTCATTCATTTGAGTGTGATTATAATGAAGGAAATGAGTGGTTTGGACTACTCAAAGCTATTATCAAGATAAAAATGTGTTGTTTCCTCATCCTCATTGCATTTGACATGAAAACTCTGGTTTCATATAGAAACCAAGTTTCAAAAAATAGTCAGAATGAATTAATTCATAATTTTTAATCTATATTTATTTTTATCCTAGTTAATTAAGCCTATTTATTTCATCTTTCATCCAAAATAGTAACCCATAGGTATCATAAAATACATGTCTCACAACATGCATGAAAAAACACCCATATTTATATTAAAATTGAATAATTCCTCAATTAATTAACAAAATATCAAAAATTAAAATTCTCACTATATTTATGTAATAAAATACAAAAATAAAATAAAAATATTCATAAAATATAATTAGAAAATGATTTCAAAAATATGTTAATCATTCACCACTTATCTTTATATAACCACTATTGTACAATATCCATCATCCATCCATACTCAAGAACAGATAATCTTTCAACCTGTATAGACATCACTGTAATATTATCATGAAACTATCCACCCATAGGGACCTCACTAAATACCACTACCACCCATAAGTTAACCACCCACAAGGAACACACTATAGAATCTTAATCACAAAGTAAGTATTCACTTGTAAGGAACTCACTGTCACATTCACATTTTTTGGTTGGGCTGCTATCCGCCCATAGGTATACACCCTCATAGAATCTTCCCACCATAACCCACATTAGTTGGAAAACTCTCCACCCTTAGGGACTCTCAATATATTACCGAGTTCACCCTTAGAGAGTCTCCCCTTCTCAACCCATGTTATCACCACTACCCATCATATATCCATTGTGTTTAGAATATCATTCACCCTATCATCACTATAATTCATAAATTGTAAACCTCTTTCATATAACTAGTCATAACTTCTACATCGCTATCATATATTGAAAATATATTCTAACCTCTACCATCCATTTACTCTATCACCTAGGTCTACCAAAACTTATATCCTATGGATTAATTCATCAATAACATTCCTCGTATTCTTGGAATACATAATTACTACAACATCATCACATATCCATCACATATCAAAAAACCCTATTCAACTAAATCTCATCATTTAACACATAATTATACATACTCACCACTATATATTCATGATATAGATTTTATCTAGGGATTTATACTAGATTTTAGTTTTGTCACAACTATCAACTTATCCCACCATCAATGCATCTCATATAAATTAGGATACATGACCCTCACTATAAATGGAATAGCCTTATTCCAAGGTAGGATGGCCCAAAACCATGGTGGAATAACCCATGTATAATTTACACTAAACTATATAACTCACTATCAAAATGTTCTCTAATTATAGATTGCATCAAAAACACATGACAATATGGAATTACCCCCATGTATTTCACCACTTATATGCACTATCTTATATATTCCCACTATTACACCATTTTTATCTCCATTAATTAAAATTTAATTATTATAGAATTTATAATTCCATCTATATTGAAATTTAAATTTAGTAATAATATATTTTAATAATAACCCACCATTTCATAAGTTTTCCCATGTCAATTATCCAACTAAAGTAATAATTTGATTAATTTAATTTCCATTAACCATTTCCGATTTCAATTTATCACATGTATATCATTCTAGATTATTATGAATTACCTATCCAAAATTAAAAATAAATAGCCTTGAGAATTCTCTAGGATCATAGAAATAGGTTAAAATTTTAAGTAAAATACCTATATTCCATAATGAACACTATTCCTTTATCCTATGATGATTGACATTGAACATTTATCTATAATATTGTTCTTTATTCTCCTCTATTTTAATCTACCACACCAATATATTTTTATCAATAATCTATTGATAGAAACAAGAATATATATAAAAAAATTAATGGTGATAAATTAATTTCCATCATTCATTTTCTATAACTATTTTCATTAATTTCGGTCATAACAAGACCATAAATCCTTTTTTCCATTTAATCCCTCCCATTCAAACCCCATTTGAATTCCTCTAACTTGTATTGTCAATGACATAACAAAATATCTATCTTCACAATATCCTTTAACATATATCTATGTTATTTCCACTATATATAATGATTCACATGCCAAATTATTTATTATTTAAAAATAATCCATAAAATATGAAATAATTAAATAAAAAAAATATTCCGCAATCACCTGATATCTATAGAATAAATAAATTATCTTATAAAATTATCAAATTACCACTAAAGGGTAAACCTCATGTACTAAATCTAATGGTGCACTCAAAATTTCATTCTAATTAATGTAAAATTGTCTTTTCACATTTATTATATAAAAATCAATAAAATTTCACCAACTCCTGAGAATTCATACTTCTAGGATTCTATATTACACACCCCTTTCATCCTAAAAAATCTTTAATAAAGATCAAAAAAATATAAAATCATCCAAAGAAACATGTTTATTCAACTTTAACCATTATAAAAAAAATCCATATCAAAATTCAGTAAAGAAAAAAAATTAGGATATTGAGATCGCTTATATGATACCCTCTATAAAGTGATTTACTCTACACCACCATGACTCCAAAGAACTCACACTAAGAGAATAAATCACCCTCACAAAACCTTCTATTTGAGATCCTTAATTATTACAAGATACTTCACAAAGGTCATATCGTCCTTAGTATCCATATCATCTAAGTCGATTTTATACAATAGATCGTGATAATACGTCAAAAGTTGAGGCACGTGGAACATATCATGAACCTTTTAAAACCAAGGAGGTAGTGAAAATAGATAAGATACCTATCTAACTCACTCCAACACTTTAAAAGGGATAATAAATCTAGGTGAGAATTTTTCTTCCTTTTCTAAACATTCACTATCTATACCATATAGAAACTCAAAAAATTACATTATCTATAACCATAAAATCAAATATTATCCCCCACTAATCATCATAGGATTTATTTCTATTCTAAAAATTCCTCAGGATATCTCAAATAAATTATAAATTCTCTGTTATATCTTTCTATATCTCTGGACTAACCTCAATGCCTTGATAAACATAAACCAATATAGTGACAAATGGAATTATCGCCCATAAAAATCATTATAAGGATTCATACCAATAGAGGAATGGATTTTTTTTATAACTAAACACCATTAATGAAAAATCATCCACCCATAATCATCTAAAATCTAAGATACATGCTCTCAATATATATTACAATGAGTTAATTTTTCACTCATTTTGACTAAAATTCTCAAGGTGTAATGCAGTGGTAAGGAACAAGTAAGTTACAATGGACAACTGAAATCTCTTTCACATATTTAATGTAAAATTAGAATCATTATCAAACACTATGAACCTCAAAATTCCATGAATATTAACCACTTTGGACACATAATGCTTCACAAAACTATCAAATGATCTTAATTCCTTAATAAAAAAGAATTGATTTGACATTTTCAATCAATACATGATAATGATAATGGAATAAAACCCTTTAAAGGTAAGAGGAAAAACCATAGAAAATACCATAAAAATTGCATCCCACTTATAATGAGGAATCTTGAAAGGTTCAAACAGCCCAACTAAAACATGATATTCATATTAGACCTATTGACACACAAGACATCAATAAACAAACTCAACTTCCACCTTCATTATCTCATACCACAAAAAAAATAATTTTCAAAGAATGATACATAATTGAAAATCCTAGATTCACTTCTAAAGATAAACTTTGTAACTCATAAAAATCCACTTTTATTATACACTAAGGAATGAATAAATTTTCATGGAATAATGACTAATGTTCCTCATACTCAAAAAACTATACAAAGCATAATTATCCACATTTTACCTATTCTCACTTTTAACTTGATATATCCCAGCTGAGAATTATCTACCTACAAAACTAATGAAGTGGTAACTTTTATCTATTAATGACATTATATCAAATAAATATACTCATAACTAAGATGAATAGATGAAAAAAATCCATCACTTTATATTTCACTCTCATTTTTTGAGTGTCATAATTGTATGACTTCCAACTCATAGTTCCAACCACTGAATTCTATTTTCTAGGGGTATATGTGATTTCAAAATCATAATCTTAGAGAAATTATACCCACCTTATCTATCATAAATTAAAATACTTCTTCCAAAAGTTATATCTCTATATCTTATGATCTAATTAAACCAACAAGTGTTTGAAACACCAGTTATAGGATAGTAAAAAATAATATTTATTTCTCTTAATGCAGCATAGTTGTTGACCAGTGTTGTCTCTTAAGGAGCCTATTTTGGATCACTCAATACTCTAATAACTTTATTATATTTTTTCATTATTATTTTTTTATTAAATTAATAGAAAATTATTGTTTTCATTGTGATGAAACAAAAATTGAAAATAATCATACAATCCATCTGAAAATAGAATAAAGTAAATAAGATAAGAAATACTCTTAGAAGAATTATACAGAGTTAAACTTTATTGCCTATGTACTAGTCTTTTCCTACTCAATAATGACACTCCCTCGTATATGTGGTCATACTCTTTTGTCCCTTGTTGTGAATATATAGTATACCTAAAAATATCGAAACACGTTATACATTCACCTACTCTATGGTTGAAAATCTAGAGGGATCCTTAATCAAGAGCACCCATATCCCACCTTCCTAGTATAAAATACCACCCATTAAACACTTAACCCCCATGGGTACATCATATTCCCAAATGATCATGTAAAGGGAGGAAAAATAGTGATAGAAGAATAATTTCATCTTATGATAAATAGAGTGAGGACACATTGTCACTATTCCCTGACATTGATCATCCTCATAACAACCCAAAGAAGATAAGATACATTAAAACATGAATGATCAAGGACTCTGGTTAATAATTGGATTCTTCCCCTGGTAGATCCCTTAGTTTAATTCCCCACTAACCCTATACCACAAAATAATTTCTAGGCCTAGGATGTCATGTGACCTCAGGAATACTCCCTATACACCATAGGATTCTGACTAGTAGTGGGGATATAGGGTGTTACCATGGGGAGACTATACCATTATATAAAAGTAACAACAAAATTAAAAAAACATCCATAAAAAATCAATGTACATGGATGTAATAAAACATATCCATGTTTTAATAAAATTAAATGAGGAAGCATACAGTCATACATCCCAACTAATTTCCCACTAGTTTGACCATATATATAAATAAAAAATAAATAAAATTATAAGAGGATTTAATACCATTCTTGATCCTCATTAAATCCCAAACTCCAATACCCATTGAGATTCTCTAACTCGATCATGAAAGATTGAGCCTCTACCCTACCCGAACCAATGAACACGAGGTCTACTCAGGTACCCAAGTTCCATATCTTATCTCAAGTAGAGTGTGAGTACTAATTAGTAGGGCACCACCAATGGGTTCTATGACAAAACCAGTACTATAGTGTACACATATGTGATATTATAATAAAAAAACATGTATACATAATAAAATAAACCATTCTCGGACCTCAGGTTCTAATGTGACACTAAAAATTGACTATACCTTCTTTGTATAGTTCCAAATGTCTTTAATCATGAAAAGAATCCTCTATAAACTTTGTTCAGATAACCCCCACCCAGGAAGAAAAATTCATCCATAAACTTAATTTTATGCCCACACGTTGTTGGGAAACAAGGTATAGTCATCTAGAAAATTTGATTCATTTCCAAACCCTTCTAAGAAATCCATAACTCAAAGGAGATGTCACCTTGATGGGAAACACATATCATATAGAAACATAGGGGCATACTTCGACCCTACCAATAAACAACTATCATCTTATAGAAACATAGGGGTGTACACATACTCTTCTAGGAAATAGGTCTTCTAGAACTTGGAGGCAAAATCTCTCTACCAGAGAACAAATATCATATAAAAACTCAATGGTGTACCCACACGATAATTAGAAATAGGTATAATTATCTAGAAACTATGGGTTCTACTCACATACTTCCATGAAATAGTAGGTATAAGAGCTGAATCCTATGTAATATTCTAGGTTTTCCAAATAGTTATAATCATAGAATACTAGGATAAAACCAAGGTATTCCATATAGTAATAATTATTTAATATCAGGGAAAATATATATGAATTTTATATATATACAATTCATGGTGGAAGTGCACATCTTAAAACTATCACTATAACCTTATTATACTCAGATCCTTGATTTTGGTTTATAATGTGATGATTAAAATCAAGAATACCCACTTCATTTTACTAACCCTATCTAGGGTCAATGTATCACTAGAGAATCGACCTAGTTCTTCTATCCAATACCACAATCATGAAACCCTACATATTTCATCTATCGCATTCTCATTTTTCAGTCCAATACCATATCTATAAGGCCATAATTTCCTTCATCATCACCATCATAATCATCTCGTTTCCTCTTTGTAATCAAAGGCGATGTCATATATACATCACCCTAGAGAGATATCTTGAATCACATCTCTCATAAAAATTACCCAAGGTCATTCCTCTAAAAAACCACCTACTAATAAACCTACCATGGTTATAACCACCAAAGTTATCACATGTCCTTGGGGAGAGGAACACTCATCATATCCTCTAATCAAATGGACCACAATCTATAAGGATTCTTAAGGTTCCACCATGGCTTATTTAGCCAATTATCTTAGTTTAACACTATCCTCTACATGTAGTAGTCTAAGGGAACCTATAATAATGTCCACTATATATCATTCATTTCATTAGTTTTAATTTATAACCCTTTTGTGTCTATGATTCCCATATCACACTTTTATATTCAATCCCCTAGCTATTCAGAATTTTTGAATCAAGCTAGTGCTCAAGGGGATATCATGAAACATAGAGATTTCATTAGTACATGGTTAATTTACATTAAAGAACAATATATTTAATTAAATAGGATTTTCCACCCATAGTGGTGATACCACATATCATATACCACATCACATGGGTATAAACCTCAGGTAAATTCATAGGGACTGCCTACCTTATACATGAAGTCATTCCCTTTAAGAAAAGGATGGACACTCTCGACCAAGCTCATCCAATACTCTTACATGCTTATGTAACCTCTTGAACACTTATCACAAGTCCCAATTTCTAATTAATTTAATTATAATAATAAAAAGTTAATTTTAAATTTAATTTAAATTGGTATAATTTTAAAAATCTCACTTGAAAATATCTTTTCATAGATACCTTAAGAAACAGGTTGTGGTTCACTCCTGAAAATCACATGTACTTGAGCCACACAAAATCCCCAATTCATTCTCCTAGTTTAATGGTTAATTTCATCCAATTTTATCAAAAACATTGATAAATTCATAGAGATGAATTCATATAATGATATAGTGTGAAATGGTGTGGGTTCATCCTCATGGTATGTTCTCTAACCAAGACATGAGAAATCCCCATCATATGAGGACAATTACATCACTCTCTATTAGAATCCTAAAAAACCCCTAAAATAAAGATAATGAAATCAACATTAAATCAAGGAGAGGAACAATGGAATCAAACAAAGGAAGATACTTACTAAATACCATCTAAAACTCCCATGATGCTACCCCATTTCAAGGGGGATTTAAAGAGAAGAGGGGAGGGAGACCACCCTTGGATCGACCACATTTGAGGGCGGGTAAAATAGGGGAAGAATCTTAAATATCATAGGGAAAATGTGAAATTATCTTTTTTTATGAAATATGGGTAGCCACATGGTTTTTTGGAAATATTTACTAATCCATGAGTGAACCATGTTCTTATCATTATTTTGATCCATAACACCATTGATGGTTTGGACACATGATTTTCCAAACTATGATCCAACCATATAAATCCCTCTAAACTACTAATTTAATGTTATTTATGGTTTATTTATGATATCTAATAAACTTTATGCCAATATATAAATAAAAATACACTCTTATGGTTTACTCATGTGATTTTCCCTAACCATGTGATCGGGTAAAACCCCTATAAAATTCAAATTTTGGATTTAAGCTCCTAATATCCATTGGAAGGCCTGAATTACCTCTAAAGGATTTATCCATATCCAAAAACATCTCATTGATATGTTCCAACTCTCATAATTCCAATTTGAATACCAATTCTCAAAATGACCCATGGTATAGAGCCAAAAATATAAATTATCCCTGAATTTCATAACCTATAACGATGCGTCTATTTAAATATTCCCCATTATAAATATTATAATCCATAAAAAATATTTTTGTTCTTTAAACCATAAATATTTACCTATCCTTGTCATTATTTCATGATCAACTCATTACGCCTTATCCCCAAACATCATATGAGCATCCATTATGAACTACAAACACCAACATACACTATTCAACCAAAGTCAAGCTACTACTCATATCCATCACCAATACCAATATAGTGATTATCTATGAATTACTATCCCAATACACAATGGTTTCATAAATTGGTTCATTCAAAATATTATGGTTCTCCCCACCATAAGACTTAGATTAAAAAATCTAATTCTGAGTCATAGTGCTTCCCACCATCATAATTTCCTACTAAAATCCACTTATAGTTCTCCAAAAACACACTTAGTGAAGTTTCCATCTCACTACACCCAATTTAATGAAAAAATCATTTCTCATTCATCCTATTGTTATCTTTTTCAAAAAAAACACTCAGTTTCACATGTCGATGTGTAATCAAATCACTCAATCATGATACGTTAAATCCTGGAGGCCTAACATGATCATCCATATACCCACAAAAAATTATGAACCCAACACTTAGTGTAATTCAATTATTGGTTCCTTGAATATCCAAATACATTATCATAATCCAATCATGAGCATCGACTCATCTATAATTAAACTCACTCTTTAATCGTACCAAATCTATCCCCAAAATGATGCCACCATCTAGACTCCATCAAATATCACATCTAAATAATTATTTTATTTACCAAGGATCTATATAAAACTAAATTTAACTTCTTTCTAGCATCCCAACACAATATCAATCATCCAATGACTAGTCTCAATTCACCCACAACCTAACTATCATGGGGTTTATACATCCGTAGGTAATAGGATGATCCTTATCATAGGGGTTTCCTAAACATCACTCCAGCGAATCAACCAATAATCTCTATAGACCATGGTATTTACATTAATATACATAATGAATCAATGTGGTCATCCTGATTATATCTATGTACTAACCCAAAACATCATTTTCTAATCATTACAGACTTACTCGGAACTCCCTCACTAAAATCCATCTAAATTCCATATGTAATAATGGTGACACCCTCTAATAGTTTATGGTTCACTACTCTCCACATGGATTACCTTATATTTATCCTTAATAATAACATTGAATAATTTGTATATCATATTAATTTCTCTCATCCTGATCCATGGTCACCAACCCATCATCCCAGACATTATCTTTCCATGGTGCCATCATTATCACAAAGGGACACCTCCCAATATCATAAAAATCCTAGTCAACCAAACCTATAATAATTTTATAAAAACCAATTGTCTCTAACTCACACACATCTATTAATTAATCCAAAAATCAAATGGGCACTACATATATCCAATGTGCACTCACCCTCTCAAATCATGTATTTTCATATATATAAAATATTTTTAACCCTTACCCTCCTCTCCTGAGTTAAAGTGATCCAAAAATAACCTTATCACATGTTATTATCCATAATCCAACTCAGTATCATCTAACAACAACATTCATATGATCTCATTCCACCTAATTTCACAACATGACTCATGCTCTCATGAGTCTCAAGTCCTCAAACCTAGGCTTACACTCCTAATCCAATGACCATGTTATTTTTTACATTAATCTTCTATAACTGAAAACATCTCAATGCTTTCTTTCCTACATTACCAACATCTCTCCCATGCTAAGTCCAACCTTAGTATCACCCACCACTCGGGAATCATTCTCAAACCACAAAAAATCTACCCATGCTCTAACTATCCTAGATCAATAAATATAGGATCATGATCCATAATCTCTTCGTGAACTACAACCAAAGTCACAAGGGATAAGAATCCAACTAATAATACCACCAAGAACTGTCCTTGATATTAAAACTACTCCAACTGATCTACATCACAAAATGAAAAATTCATCTCCACACCTATTCAACATACCCTATAGAACCTCCTATGCATTGATCTAGTAATACAAAGAATCTTCCCATGATTTTGTCTCTACAGGAACTCATAATCTTAGGCTAACCCCTCTCATGGGTTACCCTCATATTTCAAATCTCATCCCAAAGTCACCAAGATATCCCACCTATCTCATAAATCAAGTATCACATAGGTTATCTCTCAATATAAACATCACTTCCCCCGAGTTTAATATCATAAGGAAAATCACATGACAAAACACCCACACTAAGTTTATCGCATATGCATATTAGTAATCAATGCAAAGTCATTATCCCACTCCAGGAACTAATCCTTAGTAAGAATATTTATAATTGAGCACCCCCTTAAGGACCATGATCTCATCCATGTACATATAAAAACTTAATTCTACGATGATTCATATCAGGTGAAACCATATTCATACAGTTCAGTTAAGTAAAATTTTACCGAGAAGCTACATGGAAAAACTTCATACTGGTTATTTTTAATACTTTAATTAACTAAACCCAAATCACAGCAACCCATAAGGGGTTTATCATAAAGGCATACAATTCTTGAGAATACACATTAAGGGTCAATATACAACCCATAAATGGAGGGACTATATAGCCTTCTCTAGGGAACATCATATGTTGGGATCTATATAACCTATCATTAAAAGATAATATCTTAGTTTAGTTGGGTAGAGTGGCCAAAATTTATATATAAAAACTCCATATAAGTTTTCATTGAAACATTAAATAGTTTAACCCTCTATTATCAGTTATATAAAGAACACACAAGCATGTGTATGCCATGTGAATCCTCTTGAAAATGGGATGATATTCAGAACCATAATAACAATATTAGTACACACGTAATATTTGAATAAATATCTTAATCATAAAAAATAAAAAATAACAACAATCCCATAACTCGGGTAACCTAGACACTACTGAGAAATGTGTACACAATACACCAATCCATGATTCATCATAAGATTTGACATGTCACTATATCACTTATATACAATAACCCTAATTATTAAGATAAAATAAATGTCTCTAATACCATTGTATAATGTCCCTCGGCTAGATACCACTAACCGGTGTCCCGACCAGAGTCTCTATGTGACCTTAAGCATGCCTCTCCATACTCCAAGGGTTTTTGAATAGAATCTAGGGTCTAAGATGTTTCTTTGGGGATAATATAACCTCATATCAAAGTATAAATGGGTTAACATAAACAAAAAACATTCATCACGAGTAATTTTTGTATGTGGAAGCAATAAACCATATTCATGTTATAATAAAATGAAATATAGAAGCATAAAGTTATACATATCAACTATTCACCCACTAGGATGACCAGATATACTAATAAAAATGAAATAAAATTACAATGGGATATACTTACATCCCTAAGCCTCATCAGATCCTAGTATCCATTCCTCAATCAAGAATCTTGATATTGATCATAAAACACTAGGTTTATACCCTACCTAATCCTATGAATAAGTTGTTTTCTCAAGTACCCTATTTTCATGGATGCCTGAGTAGGGTTTGCGTACAAATGAGTAGTTCAACACAAACCGACTATCTAATATTACCCATATTGTAGTGTATGAACATTTTTTATGCTCAATAGAATAAAATAATACATGTTAATTAAATAAAATAAACCATCATTGATTATTGAGTTTTAACATGACACCAGCAATTGACCATACCTTCTTTGTTCAGTTTCATATGTCTCTGATCATGAAAATAATCCTTTAGAACCTAGGGGTAGAAACTACCTACCTAGGAAACATATGTCATTTATAAAACTAGGGAAATATATAATCCCTTATAGGAAACCAAGTATAATTATCTAGAAACTCAGGTTCGTGCCTGCACTCATCTTCGAAAAAGTTCATATGAAACTCAAGGGAAAAATATCCCTACCATAAAACATGTATCATATAGAAAATAAGGGGTGTACCCACACCCATCTAGAAAAAAGGTTTAATCATCTAAAAACTCAGGTGTGTTCTTGCACCCTATCAGGAAATAGGACATTCAAAACTAAGGGGTAGCCACTTTGTGCTGAGAAAAACATATCATCTGGACACTCAAGGTCCTACTTGTACCCTGTAAGTAAATAGGTTTCATTATCAAAAAACTTATGGGAATTCCCTAACCCTTCTATGAAATAGTTTGAATAGCCATAAAATCCCAAACAATATATTAGACATTCCAAATTTTCATAATCATCAAATCAAAAGTGAAAAACTAATTATTCCTTGTAATAACCTAAGGATTCCATATATATACACTTCGGGAGTGGAGTACATCCCACAAAGAAATATCTTATAATAATATTATAGTTTATCCATCCACCCAAACCTGTCTCACACAACCAAGGTTAAACACTGAATCATGTGATCTAAAACTATCATTATAACCATATCAAACTCACATCCTTGATTTTAGGTTCTAAGGTGATACCCAAAATCAACAACACCCACTTCTCTATACTAACCCTCTCTAGGTTAAATGTATCATTGGGTAACCCATTGAGTTACCTTAGGCCATGACACAGTCCTAAAACCCTATATGGATTCCCTATCACATTCCTATCTCTTGGGCCAGGACCATCTCTAAGAGTTCATAACACAGCATCACCGTCATAATCATAACATGTCCTCTTTATAATAAAATGAAATAGCATACCAAAATTATACAAGAGAGGTGAACTTAATCCTATCTCTCTCATCACAATTAACCTAGTTTGGTCCCCTCAATCTCAACTTAAAAATAAATCTACACAGGGTATAATCACTAAATGTATCACATGTTTGTGGGGGAGGAACACTTTCTCCATCCTCTAATAAACTACAAAAAAGTCTATAAGGAATCTTAAGGTTCTACTATGGACTACTCATCCAATTATCATTGTAAAACACTCTCCTCTATAAGTAGGTTTCTAAGAAAACATATACTAAGGTTCACTATATCTTATTAATTTTATTCCATTTTAATGTATACACCCCTATAGTCTACGATTATCATATAACATGTATATACTCAATACCATGTCCATGAATGGTTGAGGTATAAAGCCAGATCTCAAAGGTCCATCATAGACCTTAGCAGTTTCATCAATCCATATGTGTTTTTATAAGGGCCTAGTTTTATGAATCTATTTATTTATGTTTCCCAATACTTAGAATATTTGAGGAATTCTAAAGGATGAATTTGATTTTATCCATCTATTGGGCCACCATGCTAATGTTTTGGGAATTGTTCTAACTATTATGAGGCCATTTATAGTCTGGTCATGGGATATTCCATTTTGGCATTGGCTATTTTAGAGCTTAATATTTTGAGTTGGCTTTATGGTGCTTGAGGCACCATGGGGATTGAAAAATCATGGGAGGAAATTTTGGCAAGAATTTTCTTAGGTTAGTTATTCTGTGAAAAACATGGAAGGATATAACACCATAGTATGTAAATGTGGTGATTTTTGGAGGCTCATTGAGGTCTTCCTTTATTCTAAGTATGACACATCATGGACTATGGGAATTTTTTAGGTGTGGTACATGAATAGGTCACCCATGTGAAAGAGGAATGATAAAATTTCTAGGTCAAGGGGAATGGTGATGATTCAAGTAAAAAGTTGAAGAGAAATTGAGTTTAATGTGGGGGATTGGAAATGGAAATTGAGGCCTTGACATGATAATTTTTTGGGTGTGGTAATCCAAAATAGCTTGGGATTTTCTCTGAAGTCATGAAGGATGGCCATAGTGGCTACCTAGTAGGATGAAACCTTATATTACATGTCATGTAATAAGTCATGGTGATAGTCAAAGTTTTTTAGTATGGGTTTTATAATTCATGGGGCTTGGGGGTTCAAATCATTTCAAACAGTGGAAAATTTTGTTCTACTTTGACCAAGGGTAACCATCAGAATAGTGTAAATCCCCACACCATAGTGGATTCCATTTTGAATTACTTTAAAATCAAGGTTATAGAATTTCTATATTCTATTTTTACTTTCTCTCTTTGAACACTAGATTACCTTCAATCCCTTTTATCCCTCTCCTGTTACTTCCCATGGGGGGATTAACCTCTTGGTTCATTGGGATGAAATTATCTTAGATCATGGTACTTTTTTATCCTCATCTAATAATCATACTTATTCTATTTATTTTTGGGATTTTGTGTGGTGATTTGTCTCTAGTTTTTTGCTTAATTTCAACCATGTATTGATGATGGTATCCAATGTTTAGTTTTTAAATTGGTTTACTTTAGGTTTAGTGGTGGTTGATCCCAGTTCTCACATTCTTGTTCAGAGAATGTTGAAATTTACATATCAAGGTAGAGTATTTGTTACTTCTCCTTATTAATGTGAAAATTTGGTATTATTATTATTTATTTTATTTGAATAATTGTGGAATTAATCTAATGAAGATAATAATAAAAATCAAGAATGTATAGAAATGTAATGTTTTGATTTCTTGTGTTGATTCTTTATTAATGAAAACTCTTGATATTTTATAGATAGTATGATATCTATATTATTGTGATTGTTTTTATTGTTTATAATTATTAATTTTCATAAAATTATAAAAAAATTGTAAATATATTAATGATGAATTGATTACTAAGTGGTGGATGAGGAATAGAATACTGTTATTCTTAAAAAATAGTTGTAAATGGAAGTAATGCTTAAAGATTTTTTATGGCTAACTTTTATATTTTTCAAGATGCTGATGATAGGTTTATTTTTATAAGAACTATTCATAATGAATCAGTTAATTTAATATGGTAATATAAATTTTTTTAGGAGATAAAATTTTGAGGATAAGAGATCACATTATTATTTGTTAAATTATTGTATTCCTTGGAGTTATGTAAATGGTTTCCCCTTGAATATGTGTACTAAAAATACTTTCGTTCCCATGTATATGTGTTATTGGATGGTAAATCCTTGTTTTGATTTAATGTGTGGGGTTGGTTAAACAATTGGTTTATGACAGAAATTGATAGAAGGGAATTCTTATTACCTTTCATTCAGATAAGGTTAATGGAAATAAATGGAATGGGTTGAGATAAGGGCCTTCCAATTTTCATGTTTTTGTGTGAGTAATATTTTTGGGTTACTTTGTTATGGTTTAACATCTATTATTTCCCACATTTATTGATTTTTTTCTTTGGATATATGGTTACCAAATGGTTGTTTTTTCTGATATTATAAGGGCTTAGACCTTAGTGGCCCTTTTATTTGTGTGTTTTTAGAATTTGAGGCACTTGGAGGACATTATAATGTGTATGGATGTTAGATGGTGAAGGGGGAGGGGGTTCCACTATCATTTGATTTTATTCTATAGTATAGATCCATTGGTTGTACCATAAGTCGGGATTCTACAGTGTGGGCTCCCGACTATAGCGTAGACAGGCTCAAAGGAGAAAAATCTATGTTATTATAGTTTTTGAAATGGATTCACCATCGTGGTTGGATGTATTTTATACCCTTCTCTAGTGCTGATCATTGTAGGGTGGAGTGAGTTGGCTATGCCGTAATAGTTTTTAAGTCTACTTCTAAATCGAGGGTGGCTATGACGTGGGTTGTAGACATCGCCAAAGTACCTCCCATGGAAAAATAATATCTTCACCATTGATAAATCCATGGATATTAGATGTTCTTTGACCAAGGGGGACTTCTACATGGTCCCTTGGGTTATATTATAACACACCTTATTCCAGGTGGTTCTATAGTGTGGTCTTAGGGGCTACATTGTGGTCTTATAAAAATCAGCCTCCTATAAATACCTCTAAGGCCCTCAATACCAATTTTATCTCACTTATCCTTCTTGAAACATATGAATTTTAGGGTTATTTTTTATTTTATTTTAAGACCCATTTAATAATTAATAATCCCCTACTTCTAAAGACAAATATGTGGTGATCTAAGGTATTTTCTTCTCCCTTTTCTTGTGATTTCTCTCTATTTAACCTAATTTCCTCATGTTCCTTCATTAAATGTTATGTAATATAATATCCATCATTCTAATTAAGTTTAATTTTTCATTTTTTAGAAAATTATTGGCACTAAATCCTTGGGATATTGTATTTTTTCTCATGGAAGATGTGATCAAAGATCCTCATTTTCATTCTGTTTCTGTTTCATGAACGTTGGAAGTTTGAGTTTGGGGATTCATTACTTATCCTATTTATTTTCATGTAATTATAAATTAACCATATATTATACCTTATAATGGTGGTTAAATTAACTTATAAATATTAAACCAAATTAAAATAATTAGATTATTTTATGTTTAGCAGTTGCATGTTGTTTCCTTTTACTGTGATAACGGTTTGCCTATTGTTTTTATGGATATTGTGCTATATATACTATGATTTAAATAGTATATTTTTATAATTGGTTTATCATGTTGTTATGATTGGTTTATATTGTTGAAATTGGTGAATTTGGATAAATAATGTAAATTCGGTAATGTTTTTTTGTTGACTAAAAATTTAAAGAAGAGGCATGCTTAACAATCAGGTGTTTCTCATTATTTGATGGTGATCAAATTGATTCAAGTTTTCATGTTTAATTACATATTTTAATCCCTAGTTTAATATAATTTTATAAATAAATTGAATTTGGAATACTAGTTGAGGATATTAATGATAAAAGTGATGATTACTATGTTTTGTTCTTCCTTAAGTTTTCTGAATTGGATGCTTATTCTTAAGACCATGTTTAACTAATTTAATAGACTGTTATAGCTGATGAATTAGGTTACCCATATTTTAAACATACGCTAAATTAATCATCTAATTTATGATAGAATAAAAAATAATTTTTGTTTTAATATAAATGCATGGGGTAGAGAGTTACCATTTTTTATAAAGAATGAATACCTTGTGTTAGGGGTCACGATAGCCCTTTTTCATGTAATGGATGAATGACTTGTTTTAGGGAAAGATTTACCTATTAACTATATTTCTTCTTGTTAATTTTTGTGTTCTCTATATGTGAGCCTTACTATTACATGATTTTTAAGCCTAGGATGGCATATGAGATATATTAGTGGGTAGGTCTGAGTTTTTGGCAGCAGTTGATGCATGTGATGGTGAGATGCATAGTGATTTTTGTGAGGGTGTTGGGGATAGAAATAGAGATGATGGAACAGTTTGAATATGGGATTAATTTTTAATGTGATGAAATCTAGGATTATTTCTTGATAAATATGTTTAAATGTAGAATAGTAGAGTTACTTGTTTATATGTATTCTTTTCTACACTAATTGAGGAAGATGTATTTTATTAGTTGCATCTATTGATGGTAGCTTAGGATTTTTCCTAGAGTACCTAGAATTATGGAATGATTTTATTGTTTAATAAATGTTTTAACCCATGGGATTAGTTCATACTAGAATGAAAAAGTTAATGTTAATCTTGAGAAACCATAGAATATATTGGATTACACCTAGAAGGAATGAACCTCACTAGATGATAACAAAATGAGCTTGGAATATTGTCAATTAATGGATATTTAATTAATTAATATATATTTAATTTTTTTAATGAAAGTAAAGTAATTTAATAATGATATTTTAAATTCTTATGTTCTTATAATATATCTAGTCCTTAGTAGTGGTTGTTGGGAGTTCAAGTGATGATAGATATAGTTGATCCTAATAATAGGTTTTGACCATAGTGTGGTTGTGAGATATATTATATTCTATAAATTTTATGATTTCATATACTAACCCACCCATGTTTTCTAGGTAAACTAACACCAAGTGGACTCTAGGAGGGTGTGTTCCCCAAAATTTAGGTTGTCGAGGGATAGATATATGACTTACACCTCCAAACCTTCCCTCTTCTCCAGGTAGTATTATGTGTTGTTATGAATGGTGTTTAGTTTCCCATATATATGTGTCTAGAGTTATATAATGGCTTGTTATTATTTAAAACACATGTATCTTTGGATATAGTATCCAAATGAAAATTATATGTATTATGTGTATAGATTGTGATGGCTTGAGGTATCATACTCGATGTATGGGTTGTGATGGCTTTAGTTATAATACAAGATGTATGATACACATCATACAGGACAAGGTGGATCATAGAAACTACTTGGTTACTATATGGATATGTGGCATATGATGGTAATATTGTGTGATGAATGAGATTCATGTTTTGATACTTTATCCTGGGCATTTTTGGGATGGATTAATTTTGGAGAGAGATGGATCAAGATGTACGACATTGGGGAAGAGTGGAAAACTATTGGGGAATTGGTAGAGGGTTACCTTAATTTGATATTATATTATATGATTTATTATATTCATTACTTTGTGATGTATACCCATGGTGAGGATAGGAACATAGTATATATGTTTATGTTATGAGTTATCTTTACTCGTTATTCATTAGGCTTTACTGCGCTTTCTTTATCTTTTTCAAAAGAGACTCTAGGGAGGATCTTACTGAGTATATTATTATGATCACCACAGGTATATATAAACCTTTTTTATGTTAGTAAGAGAAGGTTGGAGATTGGGTTGGATATTATTAGGTCATGGTTTTATAGGAGTTTTTTGGGCTTTATGGTCATTGTTGAGTTTCCCATCTTTGTACTTGTAGTTTTATTTACAATTTTTTTATTCTTGTATGACATTACATGCATGTACTTGGGACTTATTTTATCTATCTTGGTAGGATTTAATTTGTTGTATCTATCTTATCTCTCTCTTAATAATTTAATTTTAGATTTTAATACTACCCATTTGTATGTATGATATAACCTCGTTTCTGGTTTCTAACCTAGAGACTACTAGAGGCGGGACTTGGGTAGTCACCATACTCCTCCCATTTTTATCCTAGGAGGGTTACTCTTTTGGTGGATGGTTTCATAAAAGAGTGGTATCAAAGGTTCAGTTTGAGGGATATGATAGAGTTTAGAGTTATACACAGTTGAGGAATACATGGGTTGGTAGGGCAGTAGTGTCATAAAATTATAGTAAGAGATGTAATCAAGGAATATTATATGATACATAGAAATTTAGGGACCCCTAGGATCTTATTCATAGAAATTTTAAGTTTAACATTCCTACTAAATGAAGAGATACTGGTTTTGGGGTATAGACATAATAAAGGACCACACATAATTCATCTTTTCTCTTATGTTTTAAATTGTTACACCTTGGGATTATTTTTAACCTTAAATGAAATGAAATTAATAAATAAATATTTTATATTTTATATTCTAGGATTAGGATATCTAAACGTTTTTTTATTTTTCAAGTATATATTCTGGTCAATTTCTTCATCAAGATCACACCGAAGATATTCAGCATGTTATGCCAGCAGATCATCATAGAGTAAAGTTCGATGATGATGGAACTTGGAAGAAACTTTGAGAGTTTCAGAACCAAACTCTATAGAAGTATGAGGGATCTATTTTAGACTCAGTCATAGAATGATGGATAGAGAAGGTTGAAATAGGTTTTAGTTTGATCTGTGCTCAGAATGAGCACTGGGTCTCATTATCTATGAAGATGTTGTGTGGATCAATGAGGTAGTGGGGGATATTTTTTATCAAGAATTATGAATATTCAAAGGTCTCAAGGGGGAAGTTCATGGACCAATTAAAATCATATTTTATTTATTCAACTGAATTTTTTTTAATATCTAGGTGTTACTTACTCATTTAGATGGTTACTCTAGCATGCAGGAGTTTCAGATCTATTTCAATACCCTTCGCTGATATGATTCAGACTTATTTCCAGATGATGTAGCTAGGGAAAAGGGATTTTGAGAAAGATTTTCATCCATAGATCCGTGATTAGTCACCCCATTCATGTTGGAAACATATCTTGAGGTATTGGTTAGAGTAGTGGTTGTTGAGAGGACATTGACAAGAACTAGATTATAATGATAGGGGGTCTTAAAGATTCCTCATAAAGAATATATGTGGTAATAGGTCCCCAGCTACCTAAATAGGATATATTTCGATCAGTTAGGGATAGGTCTCAACCTTTATCATCTCATTTATCTGGGGGGAGGCTCTCAGACCTTTTCCAAGGGATCAGATGATTTTTTTTCATGTAGTTTCTTAGGTCACCAGTATTGATAGTGCTTGAAATTTCTTGATAAATAGTATGTGTCAGGTTTTCTACTTTTGGTTCCTCCGTTGAGGTAGTTTCATCTGAGGTAGAATCATCTGGATGCTCTTGATTGGGATCAAAATAGTGGGGATATGGAAGGTAGAGGACAACCTTGATATGTTCCTCATCCTTAGAGAGTAGAGTGGCGCTATGGAGGTGGTCATCATTAGGGTTAGAGAGGTTGTGGTCAGATTCATGCTCTAGAATATCCAGTTATATGAGAGATAGGTTTTGCTCGAGGTACCCTTTACTTATTCTCTAATTTGATTCATGCTTCATTTTATTTAGGAGCTACAGGATCCTTCATATCACCTGACATAGTCTAATTTTTGGGACTTGAGGTGGAGAGGATTCTAGTTCCCTTGGTGTTAAATACACCACTTGTTGGTTGATCCTATCTTTATGAAGTGCATAGAGATGATGAGATAGGACTAGGAAAACACTACTCCTTGGGAGATATCCTATATTTATGGAAACATCTATACGAAATCATCCTTATTATAGATTATATGTATTCAGAGTAGTTTATCATGGATTGATTCAAGAGGCTTATTGTGTTATATGATTTGGATAGAGATCTAACAATGTTATTTGGTGAGTGAGACCCTCATATGGGTTAGAGGTGCATTTTATCCTTGTCTTCTTTATTGATCGAGCTAGTGATATGTTCGTTGAAGGTTCAACCAATGGTTTTTTCCATGGATTTGGAAAATTGCCCATATTTTTTTATGAGGTTGTAGTGTTACCACCTAAATGGGAGATCAAGTTTGGGATAGAGATAAAACTTGGAACATATTCAATCTCAATATATCTATATAGGATGAAAACTTCTGAGTTTTTAGAGATGCAAGTACAACAAAATGATCTATTTTAATAGGGTTTTGTTCAGCCAAGTGTGTCCCCTTGGAGTGCACCAGTTTTTTTCATGAAGAAGGATGGTGGTAGTTTGTGAATTTTTATAAATTATAAATGCTTGAATTATGTGATAGTGAAAAACCACTATCCTCTTCTATGAATTGATTATTTATTTGATTAGATGAAAGGATCATGTTGGTTCTTGAAGATCAATCTTTGGTTAGGATATCATTAGATGGGGGTGAAGGATGATAATATTCTGAAAACCAATTTACAATTTCTTCATGGGAATTATGATTTCATTATGATTTCATTTATTGTGATTAAATCTCTATCAATGTTTATGGTTTTAATGAAGATAGTTTTCAGATAATTATTGAATTGTTTCATGGTGGTTTTCATCGACAAAATACGTATGTACTTCATGTCTGAGGAGTATGTATGGAATATGTGTTCCATTTTGGGAGTTATTCATCATCATTATCTATTTAGAAATATATAAAGGTTTGATTTATAGGATCATGAAGTTTATTTATTTGGTTATGTCATGTACCAAAAAAGAGTACTTATTGATCCTTTAAAGATAGTGGCGGTTGTTTCTTGGACAGCCCCCAAGAATGTAGCAGAGTTACAAAGTGTCCTTGGTCTTGTAGGATAATATATAAGGTTCATAGACAATTTATCTAGGGATGTGAATCCTATGATATATTTTACTAGAAATTATTAGGCATTCTTATGGATTTACCAGTGTCAGATAGCTTTTGAGTACCTAAAGGGGAAGTTCTTCATCACTCTAGCCCTATGTTTTCTAATAGTGGGAGTTCAGTTTTAGGTTTTATGTGACACTTCATGTCTAGTTGTAGGATGTGTTCTGATGAATCAGAGATTTTTTTATTATGGGTCATAGAAGTTACATCCCCTTGAGCATAACTTTTCCACCCATGATCTTGAATTGGAACCAATTGTGTTTACATTAAATTTGAAAGGAAATTACCTCATTGGTGAGATTTTGGTGGTTTTTACCAATCATAAGATCCTTAAGTATGTATTTTTTTGGCATGACTTGAACTTATGGTAGTGGTGGTGGGTGGAATTCTTATTGGATTAAGACTTTTAAGTTTTATATACACCAAGAAATTCAGATGTTATGGAAGATTCACCGAGTAGTAACTCATGTATAGATTCTATTCATGAAGATGGAGATTCCATATAGAGTGGTGGAAGAGATCTCAATGATGAAATTTGATATGGGAGATATTGGAGGTAGAGATTGTAATTTACATATGAAAGTGCAATAGTGTTTGGTTTAGAAAGTGGAGGAGTCCTATCAAGGGGATTCTAAGGTGGAGGCATGGAGGGACCAAGTTTTTTTAGTGATTCCCCTGATAGTTTATATGAATATAAATAGAACCATGTGTTTTTTCAGTGGATGATTTTAATCCCATTGAAAATGAATGATATGGTTCTCCATGAGTTCCATAGATCACCCTTATCAGTATATCCATGTGTGGAAAATATGTACCAATCTATAAGAGGTCAGTTTTGAAGGCATGGGTTAAAGCATTCATTTTAAAAGTTTTTATTTTGATGTTTGGTCTTTCAGAAGGTGAAGGTCTAGCACCATATTACTTGTGTCTTTCCCTAGAAATTATATTTTCCTCAATGGAAGTGTTTGGACATCTTGATGGACTTTATTACTAGTTAACCTTGAGATTAGGGAAGCTTTGATTCTATATTTGTGATAGTGAATCGTTTGATGAAATCATCCCACATTATAGTAGTTAAGGAGTCAATATATATAACAAGACAAAATTTTAATATGTGGATATTACATCATTTTTTGATAAAGATTCAACACATTAAACAAAAGAACGCCTAAGGATTGTAAATTTATAGTGACTTTGGAAACATGGAAACATAAAAAAACTGGTTTATATATGAACTACCTTATCTCCCACTAATTTATTTATAACTATCACCCTCATAAGACATGTCATAAATAATACATTTATTTATAACCTAGGTAAAATAAACATAATAAAGGGTGATCATATATTCTCAGTAAGGGGGAAAGGGGAGATATATAAGTATAACATTAACATAAGGGCATGAGAACATGAGCAAAAAATTTGAAAATCGTACCCTACACATCAAAGATTATAATCTTGAGTCATGGAATAAATATAGGTAGGTAAAAAGATATTATTAATAAGTAAATTGAATAACATGAGCCATGAGATCATAACATTAGCTTAATACATGGAATTTTGGCATATACATAATCATATAAAATCATTTCCATAGTAGCCAAGGCTCACTTCCAAGGCTATCATAGTGGAATGGTTTCACTCCCCAAACCATCATAGTAGTAAAGGTTCACTCTTAAGACCATAGTAGTGGAAAAAGTCCCTTATTGAACTAGGTTCACTCTCCATTTCAATTCTATCTATCTCATGAGATATAAATATATACCTAATAAATTCAAGGGAGATATTGGTCCTACCCATCACTCAATGAAAATCATATGTATGTGTGACACAAGATCATAAAAAATAAATCATATTAAACAAATGAAATGAAATAGGTTTCACAAACATTTAATTATATCCTACATTTTGAAAAAGATACAAGTTTCATAATAATTTCATTGTAGCATAACCCATATAAAAAGAAGTGGGTTTCATAAGAATTATTTCATGGTATATCTCGTGGAAGAGAGACTGATTTCATAAAAAAAATTCATCATAAAAATAAACCATACAGAGAAATAATAAGAATGATATCCTTGGTTCATATCCATATTAAATCATGAGTTATATAAAATTATGTCATCTTACATTGAAAATGTTTTTGAATAACAAATGACATGGAACATTTATTGTGGAAAATAACTTTTCATTAAAAATAAATTTTAAAAAATAAAAATTCATTAAATATTTTGGAAATCCTTTTCTTTGAAAATAAACTTGAAAACTTATAAGGTATTATTTAAAATGCACTATTGGAATTTTTCCCTTTACCAACGGTTCAGAACCATTGGTTAAGGCTGGGAAACTATTGGTATACTATATAACAATGGTTTCCCAAACCGTGGATAAGTAAGTTGTGGGTATAGGCTTATACCAACAGTTCTATGTAAACTGTTGGTATATGTGTTAATATAAGAGATATACCAACGGTTTCACAAACCGTTGGTATATGTTACCCTTATACCAACAGTTTAGAACCGTTGGTATATAGTGTACAATATACATCCAAAGGATATTCCAATAGTTTTAAAACCCATTGGTATAAGTTTATACCAACAGTTATAACAAAATCATTGGTATAATATACATCAAAATGCTATACAAATGGTTTTGAAAACTGTTGGTATACATATGATGCAGCTCCACAGCAGCAGCAGCCAGCAACCACCTCCAACCTGCAAATCTCCATGACCTACAAGAACACATACAACCAAAATCCAAAATCCTTTATGGGATGTTTAAAATTCATCCAGAATTTAGAAATTTAGAAATTTAAAATTCATTCCTCGCTCAAACAAAAAAAACAAGAGAAAAATCTAGAATCCAATACATCCACAGTCCAATACATTCAGAATTGAAATGCAATAACACCCATAACACCAATACAAAATTAAAATCCCATACATCCAGAATCCAATACACATAACAGTATTCAAAATTTAGAATTCATTACCAATACAGCCAGAATCCAATACATCAAGAATTTAGAAATTTAGAATTGAAAAGAAATAAGACCCATAACAGAATTTAAATTTTTTTAATTCACTCCTCACTAAAACCACAACAACAATACACACAAGATAAAAATCCTACATGTTATAGGAAGCACATGGGATGTTTACTCATGGTCTTGGGTTGACTATCTTAAAACCAGTAGAAAAAATTGGGTGGAGTGAACAAGGATCATGATACCCATAAGATAGACAACGGTTTTGGTCATATTCTTAGACCTAGGATGAGTTATAGGAATCACATGGGATGTTTATATTCCTCTAATGACTATGTATCCTTTTATAAATGGTTCATGATGTGTTAATGGGAAACATTGTCCAATCTCGACATATGAGATGGGTTACAGAATAGCCTACATGTTTTTCATAGAATTTTCAATTGGAATAAGGGGGTATGTGGCTAATTGTAATTTGGTATCCTAGGTGTGATGTGAGGTGAATCCCCATTTTGGGTAGTGGGTATGAATATTCAATTATGTATTTGGTATTGGGTTCCCAAAGGGACTTTGGTTTGGTCCTAGAACCCACTGTTTGAGGACGGTATTGGTGTATTAAATGTCATGTTTTTTAGAATAGGGGTAAGATTTACTCACATGAGAAGTGGATTGTGTGAGGCCGGACCATGGATCCTTGTGCTAAAGTTTCAACACAATATGAATACATTTGGTCAGTTTTCCATAGGTAAGTTGTTGTTTTCACTTAAAATCCAGTCCATTTCCAATAAAAGTGAGACATTTTGAGTGGTACCGTCCACACCATGACTTGGATTGAGGTGGGGTTGACTTTTACACGTCACAGATGACCCATGGATTGTTTTCATAAAGTATCAACAGAATCTGAATGTGTTTGGTCAGTTTTCCGTATGTCAGTTGTTGTTTTCACTTAAAATGTTGTCCATTTCAAATAAAAGTGAGACACTTTGAGTAGTACCGGCCACACCGTGCCTCATATTGATATGGGTTTAGCTCATACACATCCCATATTACCCATGGATCCTTGTGCTAAAGTATCAACACAATCAGAATATGTTTGGTTAGTTTTCCAATAGTCTGTTGTTTTTACTTAAAACAGTGCCCATTTTAAACAAAAGAGAGACACGTTGAGTGATACCGGCCACACCATGCCTTTTATTGAGGATGGGATAACTCTTAAATTTAAAAATGACCCATGGATCGTTTTCTTGAAGTATCAATACAATCATAAATCAATTTGTCGGTTTTCCGTATGCAAGTTGTTGTTTTCACTTAAAATCTTGTCCATTTCAAATAAAAGTGAGACAGTTTGAGTGGTACCGGGTGACACCATGCCTCGGATTGAGTTAGGGTTGACTCGTACATTTCAAAAATGACCCATGTATCCTTTTTCTAAAGTATCAACAGAATATGAATGTGTTTGGTCAGTTTTCCGTATGCAAGTTGTTGTTTTCACTTAAAATCCTGTCCATTTCAAATAAAAGTGAGAAAGTTTGAGTGGTACTGGCCACACTATGCCTCGTATTGAGGTGAGGTTGACTATTACACATCAAAAATTACTAATGAAACTTTTTTATAAAGTATCAATAGAATATGAATGTGTTTGGTCGGTTTTCCGTATGCAAGTTGTTGTTTTCACTTAAAATCCTATCCATTTCAAATAAAAGTAAGACAGTTTGAGTGGTACTGGCCACACTGTGCCTTAGATTGAGGCAGGGTTGATTCTTACAAATCACAAATGGACCATGGATTGTTTTCCTAAAGTATCAACAAAATCTGAATGTGTTTGGTCGGTTTTCCATATGTCAGTTGTTGTTTCCACTTAAAATGTTGTCCAATTAAAATAAAAGTGAGACACTTTGAGTGGTACCAGCCACACCATGCCTCGGATTGAGGCAGGGTTGACTCGTACACATCAAAAATAAACCATGGATCCTTTTTCTAAAGTATCAACACAATCCGAATAAGATTGGTTGGTTTTTTGTATGCCAGTTGTTTTTACTTAAAAGGGTGTCAATTTTAAACAAAAGAAAGACACTTCGAGGGATACCAGCCACACCGGGACTTGGATTGAGGCGGGGTTGACTCATACATGTCACATATAACCCATGTATCATTTTCCTAAAGTATCAACACAATTCGAATATGTTTGGTCAGTTTTCCATATGCCAGTTGTTGTTTTCACTTAAAATGTTGTCCATTTCAAATAAAGGTGAGACACTTTGAGTGGTACCAGCAACATCGTGCCTTGGATTGAGTCTAGGTTGACTCTTACATGTCAAAAATTACCCATGGATCCTTGTACTAAATTATAAACACAATAAGAATATATTTGGTTGGTTTTCTGTATGTCTATTTTTTTACTTAAAATAGTGTCCATTTTAAACAAAAGAGAGACACTTTGAGTGATACCGGATACACTGTGCCTCATATTGAGGGGGGTTGACTCGTATCCTGTAAATTTCAAATAAAAGTGAGACAATTTAAGAGGTTCCGGCCAAAACATGCCTCGGATTGAAGCAGGGTTGATTCGTACACATCAAAAATGGACCATGGATCATTTTCCTAAAGTATCAATAGAATCCAAATGCATTTGGTCAGTTTTCCGTATGTCAGTTGTAGTTTTCACTTAAAATATTTTCCAATTAAAATAAAAGTGAGACACTTTGAGTGGTACCAGCCACACCGTTGTCTCGGATTGAGGCAGGGTTGACTCGTACACATCAAAAATGAACCATGGATCCTTGTTCTAAAGTATCAACACAATCCGAATACGATTGGTCATTTTTTCATATGCCAGTTGTTTTTACTTAAAAGAGTGTCCATTTTAAACAAAATAAAGACACTTAGAGGGATACTAGCCACACTAGGCCTTGGATTGAGGCAAGGTTGACTCTTACACATCACATATGAACCATGGATCGTTGTCCTAAAGTATCAACACAATATGAATACGTTTGATTAGTTTTCCGTATGCCAGTTGTTGTTTTCACTTAAAATGTTGTCCATTTCAAATAAAGGTGAGACACTTTGAGTGTTACCGGCCACATAGTGCCTTGAATTAAGTCGATGTTGACTCATACACATCACAAATGACCCATGGATCCTTATACTAAAGTATCAACACAATCAGAATACGTTTGGTTGGTTTTCCGTATGTCTGTTGTTTTTACTTAAAATAGTGTCAATTTTAAACAAAAGAGAGATACTTTGAGTGATACCAGCCACATTTTGCTTCATATTGAGGAGGGGTTGACTCGTACACATCACAAATGACCCATGGATCATTTTCCTAAAGTATCAATACAATCAGAAAGCGTTTGGTCAGTTTTCCGTGTGCAAGTTGTTGTTTTCAATTAAAATCCTGTCCATTTCAAATAAAAGTGAGACAGTTTGAGTGGTACCGGCCACACTGTGCCTCGGATTGAGGTGGGGTTGACTTTTACACATCAAAAAGGACCCATGGATCGTTTTCCTAAATTATCAATAGAATCCAAATGTGTTTGGTCAGTTTTCCGTATTCAAGTTTTTGTTTTCACATAAAATCCTATTCATTTCAAATAAAAGTGAGATGGTTTGAGTGGTACCAGCCACACCGTGCATCAAATTGAGGTGGGGTTGAATCATACACATCAAAAATGACCCATGAATCATTTTACTAAAGTATCAACCGAATCCGAATGCGTTTGTTTGGTTTTTCGTATGCCAGTTGTTGTTTTCACTTAAAATGGTGTCCAGTTAAAATAAAAGTGAGACACTTTGAGTGGTACCGGCCACACCATGCCTTGGATTGAGGTGGGGTTGACTCGTACACATCAAAAATGACCCATGAGTCCTTGTGATAAATTATAAACACAATCCAAATACGTTTGGTCAGTTTTTCGTTATGCCAATGGTTTTTACTTAAAAGGGCTTCCATTTTAAAGAGAGCTTAGATTGGGATCCAAGATGTCGAATAAAGAGTGTGATCGTCTCCGGAATCAAGGTAGGTGGTACTTATCCTTTTTTGAATAGTCATGATGTTTTATATATGTCAAATTGATGCTCCCCCAATGTTGGGATGTTGGGTCGGGGGGCTGTCCGGGGTCCAGGGAGGAGGGTGGGGGGTTGTCCGGGGTCTAGAGAGGAGGGTGGGGGGCTGTTCGGGGGGCCATCCAGGGGGCTGTCTGGGGGCTGTCTGGGGGTTGTTTGGGGGTTGTCCAGGGACCAGGGAGGAGGGTGGGGGATGTCCAGGGTCTAGGGAGGAGGGGGTTGTCTGGGGTCCAGGGAGGAGGGTGGGGGCTGTTTGGGGGCTATTTGGGGTCTAGAGAAGAGGGTGGGGGCTGTTAGGGGGGCTATCCGGGGGGCTATCTGGGGGCTATCTAGGTGTTTTCCTGGGTCCAGGGAGGAGGGTGGGGGTTGTCCGGGGTCCAGGGAGGAGGGGGGTTGTTCGGGGTCTAGGGAGGAGGGTGGGGGTTGTCTGGGGGCTGTCTGGGGGCTTGTCTGGGGTCCAGGGAGGAGGGTGGGGGGGCTGTCCGGGGGGATGTCTGGTGGGATGTCTGGGGGATGACTGGGGTCTAGGGAGGAGGGTGGGGGGATGTCTATGGTCTAGGGAGGAGGGGGATGTCTGGGGTCTAGGGAGGAGGGTGGGGGCTGTTTGGGGGCTGTCTGGGGTCTAGGGAGGAGGGTGGGGGCTGTCCGGAGGGTTGTCTGGGGTACAGGGAGGAGGGTGGGGGGGCTGTCTGGGGGGCTGTCTGGGGAGCTATCCGGGGGCTATCCAGGGGGTTGTCTGGGGGTTATCTGGGGTCCAGGGAGGAGGGTGGGGGGCTATCCAGGGTCCAGGGAAGAGGGGGGATGTCTGGGGTCCAGGGAGGAGGGTGGGGGCTATTCGAGGGGCTGTCTGAGGGGCTGTCTGGGGGCTTTCTGGGGTCCATGGAGGAGGGTGGGGGTTGTCTAGAGTCCAAGGAGGAGGGGAGGCAGTCCGGGGTCCAGGTAGGAGGGTGGGGTGCTATCCGGGGGGCTTTTCGGGGTCTAGGGAGGAGGGTGGGGGCTGTCCGGGGGGCTGTATGGGGCCTGTCCGGGGGGCTGTCCGGGGGGTTGTCTGGGGGCTGTCTGAGGTCCAGGGAGGAGGGTGGGGGGGCTATCCGGGGGGCTATCCTGGACACAAGGGATGGTATTTACATATTTTCTAAGAAAAACATTTCAAGGTTAAAAAATAATTTCAATATATCAACTTCTAATCAGACCATCAATTTTCTAAATTCCTCTAAAAAATTACAATTTCATTAAAATAAATAAAAAATAAAGATAATGTGACCTACCTAATCACACATATATTCAGGAACAACAAGTCAATAAACATCAAAGGTTGGTAACATCATTCAAAAATGTAACGAATCAATCTGTCCCTCATCACCATCACTATCATCACCATCATTGTCACCCTCACCCTCATCCTCATCGTCATCCCCATCATCGTCCCCACCCTCCTCCTCACCCTCGTACTCAGCCTCGGCCTGCTCATCTCCCTCCTCCTCCGCCTCGGCCTCCTCCTCACCCTCCTCCTCCACCTCGCCCTCTTCCTCGCCCTCCTCCTCCTCCGCCTCAGCCTCCTCCTCGCCATCATCTCGACCACCACTAGAACTTCCACCTGGTGCACCATATATAGAACACATCAATGACATATATTCATCACAAGTAGTGTTGGCCTCTGGTGGAAATGTTGGACGTAAAACTTCCATCAGTTTCATAAATGCAGTGTTTTCCCTAGCAGACTATTCTGCCATCTCTGTGGCCCTTTTTTCAGCCTGTTCTGCATGTTCCTTAACCTGTTGCAACTCAATGGCACTACAAATCATACCTAAGGAGGTTCAATACCTCATCGGAACTATACTCTTCCCAGGTCGGTAGCATACTCTACTGGGGTGCTCATCTCGCAACACCTGATGTAAGTGATCGTTTGGCCCAAAATTTCCAGGTTCCTGGGCATAAAGGGCCTCTAAAGCATCCTGTTACAAATATAAATAGATTATTAAGTTAAAAATAGAGATTAAAATTTTAAATCTACAAAGTAAAACTTACAATCTACTGCTGAGTCGGTTCATTAACTTCACTTCCATCTTTCTTCTTTCTACTCGAGCAAAACAGTTTTTCTCGAGGTACACATCCTTCTATATTCAATTTATGCCTCTACAATGACATTGAATGTAGAAAACCATAATTAAAAATATGATACCAAAAAAACATAATAATTGCATAACTAAAATTATATAACTTTAGTAACTGAATAAATTATGGAGGAAGCAATAGAAAGTGAAAGTCGTAAAAAAAGATTATAAATTGGCATACTTGTTGTCTCTTATGATCTAGAATTTTAGTACATCCCAATGTGTGGATGTATTTCTTAGCATCAATGTTTTTTTATTTCTTGCAGATGCATCCTAAATAAATTTCAATAATTAGTATTAACGAAAAACATGAAAATTTTCATTTAAATACTTATAATTTGATTAATATCGTAAATTGTCTAGTCCCCCAATGAGTAATCATATGTCTATACTTTTCTAATGGAAAATTATCCACAACAGGGAATGCCTCTAACTCTGTGCCCACTCTAGAACGTTGGACAATGTACAACTCATTCTTATAAGCTCTCCAAAGCTCGCCTAAATCCTTTAGATGTGCTGGTCGTGCACCCTCACCATCGGGGAAATTAAACCATAATTGAATCCAAAATATTAATTCACATAAATACAAAAAATTAATATATTGCATTAAATACAATAGATTTTTTTACCCATATCTCTGCCCATGATTTATCCTTGACTTCATTTGGCAGTTGTCTCCGTGAGAACGAGATGATAGGAATGATGTCTGAGTATTTGGAAAGCATTGCCAAAAAACTCTGACATTGCTGCCCTGATTTTTCAATCATCTGACTATCTTCATTATAGTCCACCATCAACTACGTGTGGTGGTTCCACACTGAACGCATGCGTGTACGCCCCCGCCCCCGCCTCCTATCAGTAGATGTATCTATTATAAAATAAAAACAAATATTTTATCAATACATGTTATAATGAAAATAAATAATGGTGTAAAATTTTTTTAGGGTTGTATAAGTATACCTGCGGTAGTCTGATCAATGGGTGTTGCTGAATCCGCAGAAACTGAAGGAACACCCTATACAGATGGAGTGGGTCCCAATGTATGCTCTGCAGGGACAGACTCTGGTGGAGCAGTAGTCAAAGAAGATGGATTATAAAATCCTGGAGAGAAGTAAGTAGAAGTAAAAGAAGATGACAGGGATGGCTAGCCAAATGCTGGATGGGGAGTGGGAATCATCATTGGATATGGTACAGACGGGTGAGGAGGCTCAGATGTAAAGGGTGGTGAAAACATGGGAGGGATAAATATCATGTGTGTCCCTAACGACATATTGGGATCAGAATGTGGGATGGATGGTATGTCAGTGGGAGGGGCAGGGTCTAATCGGGTACTCCAACCAGATCGTCTAGCTCCCAACCCACCCACCCCCCCCCCCCATACGAACACCCCAAGTACTAGGACCACTACTAGGCTTCTCATCAAATAACTTTCGCCTAATAGATAAATCCTGAAAAAATGTTTAAAAAAATTAATCACATGACATTATATATTATTTAAATAAATATATTTGAAATAAAATACTCACTATAGGCACTAGTGGTGGAATGCCCAGCTCAGCCATGCGACGATTGTTGTCCATAATCTGTTTTCGTCACCTCTCTTCAATTGGTTTCATTTTCCTGCATTTGAAAACAATTATGGAATTAAATAGAAAAGGATAACTAATGTGTAACCCAAAAAACAAAATAAATAATAGAGAATAGAGGTATTCATGGATAATTTAACTAACCATTATTTTAGGTGAGCTTGAACAAATATATAATGAAGTCAATAAATCGTACAAGATGTAATAATGAAATTTAATTTTTAGTAGGATGGTTATTTACTATGTGTCATCATTCTATTAAAATAATGGAACATTGATTCTACCAGATTCATAAGTGGTGAAGCAGTTTTCAAAATTAAGGAAAAATTTAATTTCTTTAGCTCAGGTAGATGATGCAGGTTTTAATACATATTTTGCAGAAGAATACAAACCATCATGTTCATTACCTGGTAAAATATTAAAGAGAGGTCTTAGAGACATATAAATTTTATACAAATCACAGTTGAAGAATTGAAATGTTCACCAAGTTAGAAATATTGGTTTCGTAGGTTTAAATACAGTTCAATTCCAAATTACAAAATGCAATTCAAATAAAAATTCCAACCAATAAACGTTGAAAATGCACATAATGTTCAAATCAGATACAACATATTTGTAATAAATATTAAATCAATTTGAATATTACCAACCTTAACAACCCAACTCGAGGTAAACCAAAAGAATTGAGAACATGGATGGATGATTCTATATATTTTCCACCACAACTTCAGGTTCACAATCAACTCTGAAAATTGAGCTATTAGAGTCATCAAAAGAAATAAATGGATTGGTTCCAATGGCAGTAGGGACAGTGTCAATTCCATCATCACCATAATCAAAAATATGTCATGGAATTACTTCAACTATGACACCAAATTCAGGTCGAAGTTGGTCTTTGACATGAAAAACTTTTTTAGACATTGATGTTAATACATATGGTTCTTCGGTAGCAAGAGTTTGAGTCATATTAATTAATTGAAATCCACAATAATCAATAAATGTTCCATGTCTCGTCATCGAATCAAACCAATGGCATTTCATCGTTGTGACTCGTCCATGAGAGTAATAATCCAATATTATTATTTTTTCAACGACTCCATAATAACCCACATTTTTTAATCACGGTCTACCATATGATGCACTGGCATAACAATCTGTTGTGGCATTAACCATAACACCATCATGTTGTGTTCTCGTGTTCTTTTCTCGCTCAGTGATAATAAATTTGTACCCATTCATAACAATTTATTTACAGTCATGAACCACAGTATTAGGACCAAAAGCCAAATCTCTTATTTCTTCAGAGACAGAGTCAGCAGGAAAACTCAATACCTATAATATAAATGAATATTAAACTTAATTAAATATTGATTTAATTATTTTAAACAGAAATATATTTACCTTCAATTTTAACCAAGCATAAAACTATTTTCTATGAAAAGACTCCCTCCTTCTCAAAGATAACGAACAATGATTTCTATTTATCATTGTTTTATGTTACCTATAGATAAAAAATCTGAATAGATTAACAGATATATATGTAAGATATACATATTAAATTTAGTTACCTGATGTAGTCATCGAACAAATCACAATTGAACAAAACCGTGCGATGTGCTATCTCCCGCTCTTCAAGGCTTAATGTCTTCAATGTATATGATCCAGGAATTCCTCCTGTTTGAGGAAGTGATGGAAAATGGGTTCAATTTTCTCATATTTTTATTCTTCATTTCTCATTGGTATGTTCATTCTTGTAGTAAGATCAAACAAATACATTGAGCAGAAATCAATACATTCTTGATCCAAGTAACCATTCATGATAGAACCTTCGGGATGATTCCTGTTTCGGACATAAGACTTTAATGTGTACATATTTCTTTCAGTTAAATACATCCAAAGAAAAGAAACAGGTCCTCCAAGAAGTATTTCAGTGGGAATATGGACAGTCAGATGCAGCATGCATGTGAAAAATTATGGAGGAAATATTTTCTCCAACTCACACAAAATTAATGGGGCATCTTTCAACATTTTTTGCAAGAAAGACTTGGAAAACTTTTTAGCACAAAGATCTCTAAACAAATGGCACAACCAAATAACAGTCACCCTTACATTATTGGAAAAAAGATGACAGATTGCTATTGGAATCAACTCATGCAGAAGAACGTGATAATCATTAGTCTTCAATGATTTTAGCTTCAACTCTCTTCTGTTGAACCGTTTAGATATGTTGCTTGAATGGACATCAGGAACTCTAATAGTCTCTAATACTTCCAAAAATTGTTTTTTTTTCATAGGTTTCATCATATAAGAAGCACATGGAACTTGCTATTTATTTTCACTGATATGCACAGGATGCAATTTTGGTCTGATGCCCCAATCCACCAAGTCACGCTGAGACCGTAAATCATTTTTTTTCTTTCCCTTAACATTTAGAAGTATTGAAAGCAACATTTCACATATATTATTTTCAATGTGCATTACATCTAAGAAATGACATAACAAATTGGTTTACCAATAAGGAAAATCAAAAAAGATACTCCTCTTCCTCCAATTGTAACAGGTTTCAGTGGAAATATTCTTTCTCTTTCCAGATTTCATTTGACCCTTCCCGAATGAAAAACTGAAATCTTTCAATTCATTAATCACATCAATTCCATACATACGCTAAGGTGGATCATCAGTCTCTATGGTATTATCAAATCTTCGACGATTATTTCTATATGGATGGTCCATTGGAAATAATCGTCGATGTCCCATAAAACTGAAACTATAGTGATATTTCAGTCTCTTGGATCGTGTATTCTTCACACAAATAGGACATGACATTTTTCCCTTCGTGCTCTATCAAGACATCATTGCATAAGCAATAAAATCATTTATCATCCACATAAGCGCAGCACGCATCTGAAATATGTCTTTCTATTATGCATTGTATGTGCGCATGCCCACATCCCAAAGAAGTTTCAACTCTATTATTAAAGGTTGCATGTATACATCAATATCAATTTCGGGATCAAAAGGGCCAGATATGAGTATACTCATGAAAGTGAAAGGTTTTTTTATACACAATCATGGGGGGAGATTATAAATGTGTATAAAAACTGGCCATGTGTTGTGCAAAGTAATAATTTTCCCAAACGGATTAAAACCGTTGCATGAAAGACCCAGCCTCACATTACGCACGTCAGCTGCAAAATCAGGATATTGAGCATCAAATCTCTGCCATGCAAATCCATCTGCAGGGTGAACCAACTCATCATTAGTATTCTTTCTCTCGGTATCATGTCATCTCATTTTTATTGATATTTCATCAGACATAAAAAGATTCTGGAGTCTGAAGATCAATGGAAAGTTCCACATTACTTTCCGTGGCACGCGGAATGGTGTTCCATCAGATTTTGACTTCCAGCGGGATGTGCCACATTTTATGCAATCATTTCGTTCAGCGGTTTCCCCCCAGAATAAACTACAATCTTTCGGGAAAGCATGAATTTTGTTTCTTGAAAATCCAAGTTCCTCAACTAACTTCCATGCCATATAGTTATTTGAGGTAATATCTACATCATATAGAAGTAAATCCTTCAAGAAGGTAAGAATGTAATCAATTTTTGTATTAGAAATCCCATACATAGTTTTCCCATGAAAAAATCTAATAAAAAATTCCAACTTTTTCATTTTATCGCATTGTCTATATACTGGAGTCATGGCAGCATCATTCAATTTTTTCACCCTGACAACATCATCATTTTCATTAGATGCATCATGTGTGCTCATATAGAAGTATTCTTGGGTCGGAATCCTTTCTTTTTCATGATGATGAATAAATGAAAACTAGTCATATAGAAAATTCTCCACTCCAGTCCTCTCATTTGGATCATCAGCTATTTGAGATTTCATTTTCTCCCCATTGTGATACCACACACAATATTTTGCTTGAAAACCATATTAGTTTATGTGGTAGATGACTTCTTCATGGCTCAACCAAGGTCTTCCAACACAATTGGAACATGGACAGTGTATGCTACCACTATCTGAAGCATTGTGAAATTAAAAATCTAAAATGCTCTCCAAATTGTTTTGAAAATCACTTGAGATCTGATCAGTTTCATACATCCAACTTCTATCCATTCTGTAAAAAAATAATTTTTATAAGTCATTTCGTCAAAAGCAATTCAATAAGATTGAATTTTCATCAAAAATATATTTAAGTAAACGTGAATTGTTCACTTTATATGAAACCATAACTGACACACTACTCTATATGAGAATCATAATATAAAAGACAAAAAAATACTATATTTATAACAAAATATCTTTAAAGAACTATACATGAGTTTACAAGATCATGTACACCTATGGAGGAGAATTATTCAGAAGTTGACTAAATTTTAGATCAAAGAAATTTTATATTTTAGTAGATAATTTGAGTGATCACATACATTTTCCAATGGGGAGGGAGTGTCCAGGGGGTGCGGGGTGTCCAGGGGGTGGGTGGGTTATCCAAGGGGGTGAGAGGGGTGTCCAGGGGGTGGGAGGGGATGTCTAGGGGGTACAGGGTGTCCAGGGGGTGGGTGGGCTGACCATGGGGGTGTCGGGGCTGTCGAGGGGGGTATGGGGTGTCCAGGGGGTGGGCGGGATATCCAGGGGGATGGTCGGATTGTCCATGGGGGGTGGTCAGGCTGTCCACGGGGGTGGCAGGGCTATCCAATGGGGTCGGGGTGTCAAGGGGGTAGGGGGCTTTCCAAGGGTGGGGAGCATCCGGGGGGATAGGGGAATCCGGGGGGTGGTGGGAGGGTGTTTGGGGGGCGGGCGGGCTGTCCACGAGGGTGGGGGGATGTCCAGGGCAGTACGGGATGTCCAGGGGGTGGGCGGGTTGTCCACAGGGGTTTTGGGGCTATCCAGGGGGGTCAGGGGTGTCCAGGGGGTAGGGGCTTTCCAGGGGGTGGGAGGGTTGTCCAGGGGGTACGAGGTGTCCAAGGGGTGGGTGGGCTATCCAGGGGGTGGCAGGGGTGGTGGGGATTTCCAGGGGGTACGGGGTGTCCAGGGGGTGGGAGGGCTATCCACGGGGGTGGGGGCTGTCCACGGGGGGAGGGGTGTCCAGGGGGTGGGCGGGGCTGTCCAGGGGGTACGGGGTGTCCAGGGGGTAGGCGGGCTGTCCACAGGGGTGGGGGTTGTCTATGTAGAGACCCAAAGCTTGACATACATGGACATTACATTACTTTTTTAGAATACTTAATACATGAAAAAAACAGACGCCCAAATACCGTATTAGTTTAGTGTCTTTGGAAACTCGGATGTAATCTTCTAATCATGGTGAAAGATCTTCAACATCTCCCATAAAGATCTTCCCCTTTTGGTTTTATTACCTAAATCCTTTCTTTATATCATGGGGAAAATAAAACATATAAAGGGTGAGCTCAAATTCTCAATAAGGGTAAACATAGAGAACATAAAATAATCCATAAACATTTGAATGCAAAAACTTGAACATAAAATCTAAACATCAAAATCTTGAGCAAAGACATAAATCTTGGAAGTACGTAAGGCATATATCATAAAGGAACATCCATCATGATAAAATAGCATGGGAATAAAACATTTAATTGTGGTAAACCATTAAGCACATGATATGATTTCCATAGTAGCCAAGGCATTGCTTCCAAGACCATCTTAGTGGACAAAGTCCCTTTCTGGATCGATTTCACTCCTCGTTCCAGTCATGTATCACTGAACCGGATTAACTTATCAATCTTTCCATGTCTATCTCAAGAGATATAAATCTTTACCCAATGCATTGGAGTAAAATATAGGTCTCACCCATCTCATAATGAAATCATTCTTACGTGTGTCACAACATAAACATAAATCATTCATCATAAGCCAAAGAATAAAATGGGTTTCATAAACATCATCCCATCATTACATAATCCATATAAAAAAATGGATATCATTTCATCATAAGAAAAACCAAACCATGTAAATAATAGATACATTATACTTGAAACATACACATATGAAATAATGTCATCTTAGATGGAAAATGGTTTTGATAAAACACTTGAGATAAATTCTTGAGGAAAATATCCTTTCTTCTTCAAAATCATTTTATTTTCACAAAATGCCACACAATTTTAAAAGAAGAGGATTTTATCGAAAATAACCATGAAAACTTGTAGAGTAAGCTTCATGAAAATTAGGCGTTATGAAACCGTAAAAATCTGTTTATGCCGTATAAGTTAAAAAAACATTCTCCTCGTACTTTTGCCAGAAAAGTCAAAAATGTTCCTTGTATGGTAAACAAAAGAAAGATTCATTTCATACGATGTGGTAAAAGTAAAAAAAAGGTAAAAATGACTTTAAACATACATGGAAGAAAATTAAACATTTTAGGAAAACATTTAGAGAACATATGGATACGGATAATAAACATAACCCTAGTAAATACTTACGAATAAACAATCTCGGGTAAGAATGAGATTGGAATAATTATCCCTTACCCTATGTCCAATTTCTTTTGTATGTGTCCGAGACTCATGTATAGTGGGTTTAAACATATTATTAACTTGTAACAGAACCATAATAATATTTATGATATCATATATGATTCACTTACAACATTATATTATCCGTTCATTTGTTAATTCCATGTTAAAGCATCGTTTTGGGTAAAATTGTTTTATTTATCGTCCGTGTTTTGACTTGTAATTATTAATATGATTACTTAGATCATGATTACTTAATTCCAGAATATAAAACATGATTTATATATAATATATATTCATAATATACATATATATAATAGATCTATAAATGGAAATAAATACACCGTTCATGGAGACGGTAGGTCGTACGTACGTATGAACGCTGTTTTTATTTTCCTTACTGAATTGAATGGAATTAATTAGATGACATACATATATATATACATAAATACAGAAGAATTATTATGTGATATATTTCATGATTACTTTTTATATATACTTTATAATCATTCTTGAATTGTTAACATGGAAAATGAATCTCATCGCGTCGTGGAGACGGTAATCCGTACGTACGCACGAGCGATGATATCATTCCCATATTTATTGAATGGTATTGGAGTGGATGATATAATATCATAGATTCATTATGATGTTATAATAATTATATATAGTTATTATTTACACCATTATACCCATCCAAGTAAGGTGGTGGTGGAAAAACTGATTACACCACGGCGTGGAGACGGTATTCCGTACGTACGCACATGCGGTGATTTCGTTTTCCGTAGGATGGATAGAAGGTGAAATAGGGTTGTTTCATATTTATAATAACATATCAGTATATAATTAATACTGATATTATTACTTTATAATGAAACAACTAAAGAAGAGGAAGTAGAAGAAGAAAGAAACTTGAAAGAGTCGGTAGAAGAGATTACCTCTTCCTCGACGCACCTCCTTTAAACTTCTTCTTAGGGCACTAGAGTTGGTCTTTTGAGAAGACCAGAACCTCTATGATGTAACTAGAGAGGTTGAGAAGAGGAATTGGCAGGGTTTGGATGAGTTTCAAGGCTCAAAAGGGTGTGAAGAGAAGAGGGAAGGGGTGCCCTTTTTATAAGGGAGGAGAGGGGCACCTTTGGAAAAAACTTAAAATATTATTTTATAATAAAGTCATATTTGGTTTATAATAGATCCAAATTGATTTATTTCAAAGCTAAAGTGGGGATGGGTGGAAATACTCTCAACTAATAGGTTTTAGACAAGTTTAGGTTACTACTTTAACCTTATCATTTATATTTAACTCTAAGTTAAATAATTTTACTTTTACCGTGTCTTCTTGTTTTCTTACATTATGTGGTTAATAAACTTACTATAACAAGCCAAACGAATCCCAAGTTGTTCATTATTAATATATATAACCTTATCTAAGTCATTTGGCCGAACCTTAGATTTCTAGGAATAAAATAACAATTAATAATATAATATTTTTTTAAAAACTATTTTATGTCAATTTTGACACTGTTTGGTAATTTATTTTTGTGAAAATCATAACAGCATGATTAGTTCGAAAACATTTAATTAAATCAATAATAACATGTCATATTAACCTAGAAAATTAGTGGAATTCATAAAAAGTCTCAAATTACATTTATTTGGGTATTTATAATATCAATTATTTTAATATTTCATTATTTAGGTAATTACTGCATCACCATTGTGTCATAAATAAATTAAATTATTTAATGTCTAAAAATTATAAATAAAATACCATTAGGTAGGGAATATTTTTATATTTATAATGAATATTTATAGTCAAATTTATCTTATGTATAATCCTATATTAAAAATTCTTTAGTTATTAAACTTTGATTTTAACTATTTTAACTCTTTTTAAATAAAATAATAATAAATGTCCTAATCTAATCCAAGTGGACCTAAATGATAATATTATATTACTAAGGTTCTTTTTGGTTGAATTATACATATCCAATATAATTAGAACATGTGTTAGGGTAATAATAATATCATTTTTACCCTTAATTACCCTATTTACTTTTAACCGTGGTAAATAAAAGTAAAAAGTTACTATTCACCAAAAATTATTTTTATCTTATTGAACCACATTTTACTCCTTGATATTAACCGTGTCTCTCATATTTTCGAAATTCTACTCACAGAAGTGGTAAAATTAAGTTTTATGTAAGTTTGCAAAAAGCTCCTAGGAGGTAGGTAAAAGACGGTGAAAAGTTCCATAAAATTTTTATATATCTAAAATTATTATAAAATGACTCCAATGAATTACATTGAAGTTATATAGGTATTATGTATCAATTTTTACCTAAAATAGATTTTAATAAAATAAATAATTATTTAAATAAAAAGTCGGTTTTTAAATAGTAACCCAGTGTTTTCACTATTCATCAAAAATTGAAAGTTTTCAGAAAAATTCCAAAAATTAACCCTAGGCTAATTTTGATATTCCGAATCCAAAAATGAAGTACATTTTGAAAAATAAAATTTCAAATAGTGGGTATTACTATTTATAACGGCTAGTTTATATAATATTTTAATAACATATCGTTGTTTAGTGAAACTCGGTATTGCATACAACACACACTATCGTGGAAGGTCGCAATTACGTGTAAAAAAAGTCAAGTCAGGGTTGCGTGTAGTGCAAGATTCCTTTGTTGTTATGTATAATAGAATCCAACCGTATTTCATTTATACATTGAATATATATATATATACACTCAATGTTGCGTAGAATAACTTTTATCAAATGAACTTGAAATTATGTGTAACACGATCCAAGAATAGTATTGCGTATACTGCAAGCTAATACGGTCTTGCGTATAGTGCAAGATAATCTTGGTGTAGTGTACAACAGAAGATATGAAAGAAAATAAAAATAATAAATCTCATAAAATCTCAGGGTGTTGCATTCTACCCCCCTTAAAATGAATTTCTCCCTCGAAATTCATCGGGGTTATAAATGGTTTATTACATGAGAGTTTCTTTCATAGAAACTCACATCATAAAAAGGAATACCAAAACATAACTTTAAAAAACTAAAGTATGAAATGTAACGGTTACCCAAATTAACTCATCACTGAGTTTCCACATAGGAGAACATAGGTGAAAATATGGATATGGAAGAGAAATATAACCATCAAGTTCTGATGGAGAGTGGAAGAGAACCTGGCTATGAAAAATCCATCAATCACAAAGCCATAAATTTGTGATGATCTAAGGTGTCATCTGATTTATCAGGTATGAGGGTACTGGGACAACATTTTTAGTTTTCAAGATTATTCCTCTAATGCTGAAAAATTATTGAATTAAAAGAAATATTTACTTGATTTTGGTAAAATCTCACCGTTTTTCGTGCTTTGAACAATTTCCACTTCATCTCTTAATGAAATGAAGTTGAATTTTTCATTCGTGAAGTGTTAGCAGATCATGCGATAGAATGATAGGTCATTCCATTTATTTCTATCGCAAAAAGTATAGCACAATTTATTAAATATACATAAGTCCATCTATCTTGAGATTAATCATATATGGTTTCTAAAATGGACTTATACTTCATCTATCATAGAGCTTAATAAAATAAAACTAGTTTTTACTAACAAGGGACTTCCTGTAGGTCAGTGTTTTGCGATAAAGGCCTGTCGTACTTCAGTTGTGGGTTCGATTCCCACAGCCTTGTCTGACACAATGGGTTGTCGCTCGTCCTATGGGTTGTCTTTTTTCTAAAACTATACTATTATAACATTCCAAAAATAATATCTAAAAACAAGTTCTATTCTTAAATAATACTATCTTATGTCCAACATAATCCATTCCAATCTTTAGGCTTATCTAAAATACATTTGTCCAATCTCATAGTATAAAGAAAATGATTACTAGAGAGGTCATATACCAAGCATGTGAATACCATCATTTATCTCCCATATATCATAAGATATATCTTGTTGGTCATATTCCAAACATGTGAATACCTTAATCATGTCTTCTTTTGAAACATGAATTACCATAGAACCTTAGTGAAAACATGAATGCTGTCAAAAGTTGACTCATTCCACATACCAAAATCCCAAAATTCCTATATACTCAAACCATGATATCACTTTGTCCTTATATCAATCATGAGCTCATGAATACTATCAAAATTTCATTTTCTCTTTATCCCTTCATTATGCACATATCATCTTCTTTCCAAAAATATCTGAATAACCTTTCATGGTTACCAGTACCATTCAACATATACTTTCAAATACTTTAGGAAAAATAATAGTGTTACAATCCTTAGATGTTTCTTTATTCCATAGTAACATTAAATTACCTATACAACATAACTCTTGATAAACATACAATCATTCCACTACCTTCTTAAACCATTGACCAAGCTTCAACACTTCTTTCATCTCATATATCATTTGTAGTCTCCTCATCATCATCCACATAAATACTACCCATATAACCATGCTGATTCTCTTCATGAGATTTTCCCTTAGGGCATTGGTTTGCATAATGCCCATATATTCCACATTTAAAACATCTAATCATTGTTGATGTCGTAGCAATACCATTATCCTTCTCCATGGTGTTAACTGAACATTTTCCTTTTCACTTACTGGATTTGTATCCTTCTTTTCCGCACCCAAAGCATCTTCCAGTTCCTTTGAAACATTATCCTTGATGCCTCTTCCCACGTGATTTACATGAGAGAAATTGAACTTTCTTTCCTCTATGATCATCATGAAACTCCATCTTTCTCTTATTAGATGAGTCGGGAAACCTACCAAAGTTGAGATTATTGATCATATTATGAGATTGGTGATTAGGCATAATAACGATGTCTGGACTTCCAAATACCATTTCATTTGGTTGCCCATAAAGAATATCATTCCATTGTCCATCATATCCTCTATTATCGTGAATCTTTCTGTTTCTAGCCATTTTCTAAAACCCAAAAAGAATAGTGTGAGAGGCAAAAATCATGCTAGGGAAAACAACATAATAAAGGGGGAGTATCGTCAATATCTAACATCTTAGGTTAAATTCTAAGATCATTACCGTAATTCTAGGACTATGACCTATACATATACTTATCCTTAGGGACATCCCTAGACATACCTTATAAATATCTCTAGGGATTTCACTAAAGTTTTCGCATCCTAGTTTCCAAAGGTTAACTAAACCTTCGGTATGATACCAATTATAGAGACCCAAAGCTTAACATACATGGACATTACATTACTTTTGCAGAATACTTAATACATGACAAAAACAGAAGCCCAAAGACCGAATTAGTTTAGTGTCTTTGGAAACTCGGACGTAATCTTCTAATCATGGTGAAAGATCTTCAACATCTCCTATAAAGATCTTCCCCTTTTGGTTTTCTTACCTAAAACCTTTCTTTATATCCTGGGGAAAAGAAAACATATAAAGGGTGAGCTCAAATGCTCAGTAAGGGTAAATATAGAGAACATAAAACAATCCATAAACATTTGAATGCAAAAAACTTGAACATAAAATCTAAACATCAAAATCTTGATCAAAGACATAAATCATGGAAGTACGTAAGGCATATATCATAAAGGAACATCAATCATGATAAAATAGCATGGGAATAAAACATTTAATTGTGGAAAACCATTAAGCACATGATATGATTTCCATAATAGCCAAGGCATTGCTGCCAAGACCATCTTAGTGGACAAAGTCCCTTTCTGAATCGAGTTCACTCCTCATTCCAGTCCTGTATCACTGAACCGGATTAACTTACCATTCCAGTCATGTCTATATCAAGAGATATAAATCTTTACCCAATGCATTGGAGGGAGATATAAGTCTCACCCATCTCATAATGAAATCATTCTTACATGTGCCACAATATAAACATAAATCATTCATCATAACCCAAAGAATAAAATGGGTTTCATAAACATCATCCCATCATTACATAATACATATAAAACAAATGGATTTCATCATAAGAAGAACCAAACCATGTAAATAATACATACATTATACTTTAAACATACACATATGAAATAATGTCATCTTATATGGAAAATGGTTTTGATAAAACACTTGAGATAAATTCTTGAGGAAAATATCCTTTCTTCTTCAAAATCATTTTCTTTTCACAAAATGTCACACAATTTTAAAAGAAAAAGATTTTATTGAAAATAACCATGAAAACTTGTAGAGTAAGTTTCATGAAAATTAGGCGTTATGAAACCGTAAAAATCCGTTCATTTCGTATAAGTTAAAAAAACATTCTCCTCGTACTTTTGCTGGAAAAGTAAAAAATGTTCCTCATATGGTAAACAAAAGAAAGATTCCTTCCATACGATGTGGTAAAAGTAAAAAAAAGGGTAAAAATGACTTTAAACATACATGGAAGAAAATTAAACATTTTATGAAAACATTTTGAGAACATATGGACATGGATAATAAACATAACCCCAGTAAATACTTACGAATAAATAATCTCGGATAAGAATGATATTGGAATAATTATCCCTTGCCTTATGTCCAATTTCTTTTGTATGTGTCGGAGACTCCTGTATAGTGGGTTTAAACATATTATTAACTTGTAACAAAACCATAATAATATTTATTATATCATATATGATTCACTTATGACTTTATATTATCCGTTCATTTGTCAATTCCATGTTAAAGCAACATTTTGGGTAAAATCGTTTCATTTATCGTCCGTGTTTTGACTTGTAATTATTAATATGATTACTTAGATCATGATTACTTAATTCCAGAATATAAAACATGATTTATATATAATATATATTCAGAATATACATATATATAATAGATCGATAAATGGAAATAAATACACCATTCATGGAGACGGTAGGCCGTACGTACGCATGAACGCTATTTTTCATTTTCTTATTGAATTGAATGGAATTAAGTAGATGACATACATATATATATAAATAAATACAATAGCATTATTATGTAATATATTTCATTATTACTTATTATATATACTTTATAATCATTCTTGAATTGTTAACATGGAAAATGGATCTCATCGCGTCGTGGAGACGGAAATCCGTACGTACGCACGAGCGATGATATCGTTCCCATATTTATTGAATGGTATTGGAGTGGATGATATAATATCATAGAATCAGTATGATGTTATAATAATTATATATAGTTATTCTTTACACCGTTATACCCATCCACGTAAGGTGGTGGTGGAAAACTGATTACACCACGGCGTGGAGACGGTATTCCGTACATACGCACGCGCGGTGATTTCGTTTTCCGTAGGATGGATAGAAGGTGAAATAGGGTTGTTTCATATTTATAATAACATATAAGTATATAATTAATACTGATTTTATTACTTTATAATGAAACAACTAAAGAAGAGGAAATGGAAGAAGAAAGAAACTTGAAAGAGTCGATAGAAGAGATTACCTCTTCCTCGACGCACCTCCTTTAAACTTCTTCTTAGGGCACTAGAGTTGGTCTTTTGAGAAGACCAGAACCTCAATGATGTAACTAGAGAGGTTTAGAAGAGGAATTGGCAGGGTTTGGACGAGCTTCAAGGCTCAAAAGGGTGTGAAGAGAAGAGGGAATGGGTGCCCTTTTTATAAGGGAGGAGAGGGGCACCTTTGGAAAAACATAAAATATTATTTTATAATAAAGTCATATTCGGTTTATAATAGCTCAAAATTGATTTATTTCGAAGCTAAAGTGGGGATGGGTCGAAATCCTCTCAACCAATAGGTTTTAGACAAGTTTAGGTTACTATTTTAACCTTATCATTTAGATTTAACTCTAAGTTAAATAATTTTACTTTTACGGCGTCTTCTTGTTTTCTTACACTATATGGTTAATAAATTTACTATAACAAGCCAAACGAACCCCAAGTTGTTCATTATTAATATATATAACCTTATCTAAGTCATTTGGACAAAACATAGATTTCTAGAAATAAAATAACAATTAATAATATAATATTTGTTTTAAAAACTATTTTATGTCAATTTTGACACTATTTGGTAATTGATTTTTGTGAAAATCATAACAGCATGATTAGTTCAAAAAAAGTTAATTAAATCAATAATAACATGTCTTATTAACCTATAAAATTAGTGGAATTCATAAAAAGTCTCAAATTACATTTATTTGGTTATTTATAATATCAATTATTTTAATATTTCATTATTTAGGTAATTACTGCATCACCATTGTGTCATAAATAAATTAAATTATTTAACATCTAAAAATTATAAATAAAATACCATTAGGTAGGAAATATTTTTATCTTTCTAATGAATATTTATAGTCGAATTTATCTTATGTATAACCCTATATTAAAATTGTTTTAGTTATTAAACTTTGATTTTAACTATTTTAACTCTTTTTAAATAAAATAATAATAAATGTCCTAATCTAATCCAAGTGGACCTAAATGATAATATTATATTCCTAAGGTTGTTTTTGGTCAAATTATACGTATCCAATAGAATTATAACATGTGTTAGGGTAATAATAATATCATTTTTACCCTTAATTACCCTATTTACTTTTAACCGTGGTAAATAAAAGTAAAAAGTTACCATTCACCAAAAATTATTTTTATCTTATTGAATCACATTTTACTCCTTGATATTAACCGTGTCTCTCGAATTTTCGAAATTCCACTCATAGAAGTAGTAAAATTAAGTTTTATGTAGGTTTGCAAAAAGCTCCTAGGAGGTCGGTAAAAGACGGTGAAAAGTTCAATAAAATTTTTATATATCTAAAATTATTATAAAATGACTCCAATGAATTACATTGAACTTATATAGGTATTATGTATCAATTTTTACCTAAAATAAATTTAAATAAAATAAATAATTATTTAAATAAAAATTCGGTTTTTAAATAGTAACCCGGTGTTTTCACTATTCATCAAAAACTGAAAGTTTTCAGAAAAATGCCAAAAATTCACCCAAGGCTAATTTCGATATTCCAAATCCAAAAATGAAGTCCATTTTGAAAAATAAAATTTCAAAAAGCGGGTATTACTATTCATAACGGCTAGTTTATATAATATTTTAATAACATATCGTTGTTTAGTGAAACTCGATATTGCGTACAACACACGCTATCGTGGAAGGTCGTGATTGCGTGTAAAGAAAGCCAAGTCAGGGTTGCATGTAAAGAAAGCCAAGTCAGGGTTGTGTGTAGTGCAAAATTCCTTTGTTGTTGTGTATAATAGAATCCAACCGTATTTCATTTATACATTGAATGTATATATATATATACTCAATGTTGCGTAGAATAACTTCTATTGAACGAACTTGAAATTGTGTGTAAAATGATCCAAGAATAGTGTTGTGTATACTGCAAGCTAATACGGTCTTGCGTATAGTGCAAGATAATCTTGGTGTAGCGTACAACAGAAGATATGAAAGAAAATAAAAAGAATAAATCTCATAAAATCTCGGGGTGTTACAGTTCAGGGGGTACGGGGTGTCCAGGGGGGCGGGCGGGCTGTTTACGGGGGTGGAGGGGTTGTCCAGGGGGGGTCCGGGGTTCCAGGGGGGCTTTCTAGGGGTGGGGGAGTTGTCTAGGGAGTATGAGGTGTCCAGGACAGCCCACCCCCACCCCCCTTGGACAGCCCACCCCCCACCCCCCTTGGACAGCCAACACCTCCTCCCCCACCTGGACAGCCCACACCCACCACCCCCCACCTCCCTAGACAACCAACACCCCCCCCCCCCACCTGGACAACCCACCCCCCACCCCCTTGGACAACCCACCCCCATTGACTTCCCACACCCCCCTCCCCCACCTGGATAGCCCACCCACCACCACCCCTAGACAACCCACCCCCTCCCTGTACAACCCACACCCCCTCCCCTGCACCCCCCCCCCCCCCCCGACAGCCCCCCCTGGACCCCCCCCCCCCCCCCCCCACACACACACACACACCTGGATAGCCCCCCCCCCCACTGGATAGCCCACCCCCTCCATGGACAGCCCACACCCCCTCCCCTGCACCCCCCCCAACCTGGACAGCCCACACCCCCCCTCCCCTGCAGCCCCCCCCCCACCTGGACAGCCCACCCCCCTCCCTGGACACCCCACACCCCCTCCCCCACTTGGACACTCCACCCTGACCCTCCTTGGGGCAGCCCATACCCCCTCCCCCACACCCCTATATCCCCCCCTACCCCCCCTGCAGCCCCTACCCCCTAGACAACCCACCCCCCACCTGGACATCCCCCCACACCTGGACAGCCCCCCTACCCCTCCTACAACCCCCATTAGGATATTTTTTTTAAAAATTATTTTATTCATTAAAAAATCCAAACTATCGTGCATTAGCCATTTCATTAAACAAAAAACATAAAGCCCCACTAAACATAATACATAAAACCCCACTAAACAAAAAACATAAAACAAACCCTTTACCCCCTGCACTTAACAAACCCCACTAAATAGACCATTTACGATGTATGAAGTGTAGAACAAAAAAAAATAAAACAAACAAAGGGTTCGGTACTCCAACAGTAATAACTCTAATTTAGCCGAAATCAAAACATCAAACATAAAATAAAAAGAGGAAGAACATTAAAACTAAGGTAACACTTACTAATTTGAAGTGTAGAAATAAAAATTTGTTTGATTGAAGAAGGATCTTCGGCTAGAAGGTGTTTCACGGCCGAGAATACGTCGGGAGGAGGTCTAGATTAGGTCTGCAATCGGACCGACTGGGAGATGGGGCATTGGGTATTTAGGGGAAAACATTCCCAACGGTTTTTAAAAACTATTGGGAAAGCTTCCCTTTACCAATAGTTTATCAAAACCGTTGTTATACCTTACAGAAAATAGTTTTTCCCAACGGTTTTAGCAAACCGTTGGGAAATCTTAGGAATATATACACATTCCTAATGGTTTGAAAAAACCATTGGAAAATGTTGCTTTTTTACACTATAGCAACAGTTTCCTTTAAACATGGTTAAAAATTTACTTAAAAAATAATTTCGAGAATGGTAAAATAATTTTTCACAAACCAAGCTGGGATACCAACCAACTCGGCTCCCATACCAGTCTGAAACATGGCCCGAAGGGCATTCCTGATCCCCATGGGATGAAAACTAGTTCCTGGGTATCAAAAAAGATATTTGGGAACTATTTCACCCATTTATATATTAAAAAATAACCAAACATAAGAACCACAGCATAACTGAATAAACATAACCAACTGAAGTACAAAAATTTACATATTCAAAGATTACAATGTTAAACAAAACCAAAAATAGGCTATAATAAAATGGGAACAACCAAATTATCCCAAAAAACTCCACATAATTAGAGGATAATCACCCTCAAGTCACCACCACCAACACCTGCAAGAGTTAGATCTCACCATCTCCATGACATGTATTAAATTTACCTAATTCATACATAAAAAATTCTATATACAACCAAAGGTGTATGTAGGGTGTGAGCCAAAACCCAGTAGGATTCTACTCAAAAGAAAAGATTACATGCCATAAAATATGAATATAATCACTATGAAAATTTTAAGAAAGAACTTAGAAACATTTTTAATAAGACGTTTTAAGAAAAAAATATTTCAAGAAAGCATTCCTTGAAAATTAAAATAAGAGTAATGTCCACTGTATACTGACAGTATGCACAACATCACAAGAGCACCACAAAAAATCCCTAAGGGTACTAGAACTAGTGGGATACTAGGAACCTCATATCTCGGTGAACCATGGTATAGAAACCATAACTCACAGTGATGTCATGCACGATCCACTAGAGAGGAATATGTCCAATGTTCTAGTGCTATTTAATCATCATCATCATCACCATAATTTATTTAGTGTTGTAATCATAAATCCTGCTAGATGAATCCATGCAAAGACACTTTCGATTCAACTAACTTAATAGTCCTAGTCTTCCCACCTAGATACCTAGGGTTACCTTATGATCAATTTCCATTTTACATGTCACATAGATAACCACATTCGTATGCATACACAAGAAAAGTGAATGAACATATATAAAACCAACACTTATCATAAGAAAACCCTCTTTAGAATTCACACTCATATCAAATCCATTTGAAAACACCCTTTGTGCCACTTGCACATTTCACCAAACACGTCTAGAATTCTTAACATGGAAACCAAATGAAATCCAATCAAATTCATTTATAAAATCACTTTTAAGTACATACACACCCCAAAAGCCTTTGAAAACACATTTTCCACCACACACACATTCTATAGAGAACATTTAGGAAGCAAGGACAGTATACTAAAATCATATTATAATTTAAAGGATTGGAATCACCTACCTCTCACTTTGAAACTTTTGGAAATTGGCGCAAAACCAAAACTGCTCAACCATAATACCCTAACAAGGAAATATCGAACATTAATCATCAATACCTCACTCAAAAATGAAAGATCGAAGCATCATTAGTTCATTTTACCTGTTGTAAAATGGGATCTCAAGAAAGAGGGCAGAAGAACCCTAGAAAAGAGGAGAAATCAAGGGAGAAAGGAACTTACATGGATATTCTTGCATAAACCTCATGAAATCCACCCCAAAAATGAATATCAAAGGGATAAAGGAGGGAGGGAGGAGTTGCATAGGGTGAATATTTTTGAGTGGTGAGGATTAGGGGTGTTATGACTAAAATCTAAGGGGAAAGATAGTAAAAATATAATTTTTAATGACCTGGACAAGTCGCACGGTTTTCCCACATGGTTTTCCGAACCATGTGGCAGTCGTGTGCCCCTCTCTGTCCATGTGGTCCAAGATGCACAATTAGCCTACACAGTTTGACTAAATGTGTGCCAACCATGTGGTTCGCCACTATTCAAAAATGAAATTGGCTATATGGTTACTTGGGAAAGGGCACACGGTTTCCCTTAGCTATGATCTAACCGTGCACCACCTACTGTAAAGCCAAAATTCTCCTTTTTTCATCAAAAATATAAGGGGAAAACTATTAAATGAATGTAATACTAAAACAAACAATGGAATTTATTCAAAATAAAAACACAGATGTGACAATTTCCCCACCAAGAAAAATTTCCTCCCTCATAAAGTCAACACAAATCTTGATTAGTGAAAAAATGGATATTCTGCCTCAACCCAATTATGCTCCCATGTCTCATGCACATCATTACCATACTTCCAAATAAATCAGACCAATGGAATAGACTTCCCATGAATCACTTTCTCTTGGGAATCTACAATCCGCACTAGCCTCTCAAACACTGACAAATGCAGATCTAATTCTAACTCTTCCCAATTCAATGCATGAGACAGATATAAGTAATACTTTTTCATTTGATAGACATGGAACATGTCATGAATCGATGTCAACTAATTGGGAAAATCTAACATATATTCCACCAAACCAATCCACTTAGTAATCTCAAAAGGTCTAACCTACATCAGTGTTATTGTTCCTTGCTTACCCAAACAGCAATGACCCAAGAAAGATGCCACTTTTAGGAATAATCAGTCACCCACGTAAAACTCCAAATATCGACACCTCAAGTCTGCATAGGACTTTTGATGCCTTTGAGATATCAACAAACGCTTCCCAATCCACTTGAATTTATCTGAAGTTGCTTGCACAAGGCCCAGTCCCAACAGTAAGGTCTCACCCACCTCATCCCAACACAATGGAGACCAACATGAATGACCATAAATCGCCTCAAAAGGGTCCATTAGAATCAAATATCGGTAACTATTATTATATAAAAATTTAACCAATCCCAAATTTTTATCCCATGAACTGTCAAAATCCAAGACAGATTATTGAAGTATGTCTTCCAAAATCTGATTTGCATGCTCTGTTTGACTATCTATTTGAGGATGGTATGTCTTACTCAACTTGATATGTGATCCTAATGCCTTATGAAGGCCTTCCAAAAACCGCAAGGTGAAATGGGGATCCCTGTTTGAAATAATTTTGGATAGCACACCATGAAGCCTCACAACTTCCTGAACATACAACCAACCCAACTCATCCACTTTGGCTAAATCGCTGATTGGAATGAAATGGGAATATTTTTTCATATGATCAATCACTACCCAAATGGAATCCCTCCCCTGAGGTATATGGGGAAAGACAATAATAGATTCCATGGTGATCTCGTCCCACTTCCAGGTAGAAATGGGTTATGGTTAAACCAAACTGGAGGGCCTTTGGTGATTTGATTTCACCTAACAAAATGTATAACATCGCAATATAAAGTTATCCATATCCCACCTCATATCTAGACATCAGAACTATCGACGCACATCATAGTACATCTTGGTAGCACCAGGATGAACATCCCACAGATACTGGTGGCTATCCCACATCACCGCATTTCTCAAAAATAACAGCACCACAAAACGACCCTTGAAGCATAAAACTCCCTCAAGAGATAACAACCAATCATAATGTGTCTCCTTACCATGAAGTAACCTATATAGACTACTAGAACAACTCCTCACCAGAATTCTACCACTTATTCAGTTCTATAAGATAATTCATCAATTGACCACTATCCAAGAATTCACCCCCACTATGCTCCTTGTTCTCTAGGTGCATCTGAGAAAAAAGACCCATCAACTTCCACTCAACACTGGACTTTCTCAAAGCTTGAACTTGAAATTTTATGCTAAAATCATCAACCACAACATTACCTTTTCATGGGGTATACATGATATCAAAATTGAACCCCTAAAGATACTAAACCTAATTACATTTCCTCAAATTCAAATACATTTGGGATAAAATGTAGGCTAAAATCTTACGATCAGAATAAACCACAAAATTCTCTTCAAAAATATAATGGCACCACATCTTTAAGGCATGCATCACCACTTATAACTCCTGGTCATGTGTTGGGTAATTATTTTCATGTGGTCAGAGTTAGCGAGAGTCATAATCCATCTTATGATCAATCAAAATCAGCACATACCCCAAACCCATACCATAAGCATTATAATACACCACACATCCCTTTCCAGATTCTGGAAAGATCAAAACATGAGTTGTGGTCAATTGCCATTTAAGTTACTCAAAGGATTCTTGACACTCTGGGCTTCATTAAAACATCACCCCTTTCTGGGTGAGCGCCATCATGGGGGAATAAATCTGAGATAAATCTCAAACGAACCACCTATAATACCCTTCCTAGCTGAAAATGCTTCTAATGTAAAACAAATTCTTCTACTGATCCCATGAAATAATCACACTAATCTTCTTAAGGTCTGTTGAAACCTCTTGTTCTGAGATAACATGGCCTGAAAACTTCACCTATCTAATCCATAATGTGTACTTTGAAAACTTGTAAGAAATTATATGGTCCCAAAGGATTCCAAACATGATCCGAAAATGATGCTCATGCTCCTCCTTGGTCCTGAAATAGACCATTATTTCATCCACAAATACCACAACCAAGGAATCATGGTACAAGTGGAACACCCTATTAATAAGTACCTCGAAGACCACTTGAGAATTATTCAATCCAAAAGGCATGACCAAATACTAAAAATATATGTACCTACTTCAGAAGGATGTTTTAAGAACATCCACCTCTCTAACTCTGACTTAGTGATAACCAGAACTGATGGCAATTTTGGAAAACTACCATTCCCATTTAATCTGGTCAAAAAGTTCATCAATATGGGGTAATTGGTACTTATTATTAATGGTTAAATTATTCAACTTCTACTAACCAATTCACAACTAGAGAGATCCACCAGCCTCTTTTAGAAATAGAAATGGGGTGGCCCATGGTGATACTCTCGGGTGAATGAATCCTTTGGATTCCAATTTGTCCAATTGTACCTTTAATTCCATCAACTCAATGGGGGCCATACGGTATGAGGGGATATATATAAACTGTTTTCCCAATGCCAAATCAATAGTGAACTCCACATCCGGCTCTGGAGGAAAACCTAAAAAATCCTATGGAAAAAATTTTGGGAACTCATCCACCATAAGAGGTAATCCACTCTTAGGAAAAACATCATCATACTCTAATATGGGAGATGAGATTTGATAAACATTTTTTCCTAACTACATAAGTGGAGCTCCAACATGACCTGACCGATGATCCCATTTACATTGAAAAAACTTGTGTACTTTCATCAGGTTCCACAAAACTTATTCATCCTCGATAATAATCAATGTGAACTTGAAAACACACCATTCAATCCATACCAAGGATCATGTAAAATATGTCTATTTCCTAAAAAAGAAAATACCATTCCAGCTCAGCCCCTGACATAGTGAGTGCACAAGATGAATACCTGAAACCACGTTCTCGCTTCTTACCAAGCAGCGTCACAAACTCCAGCGCATACGACATGACCTGAGTTCATAATTTTATCAAATAAATAAGGTGTGAAGAAACAAATGAAAAAGAAGCAACAATATCAAAGGGAGAAATAGCTAAATATGATAAAGTAATAATGGTACCTCAAACTATCACAGGACCTACATCTAATTCCATTATTTCTCTATCCACTGTATGAAGATGCTTCAACTCCACTTGAACTTAAGAACGGACACTAGCCTATGGCTCTGCACTAAACTAAATCTTCCCAAAAAATGATCCAACCCTACCACCATGACTGCCAAATGGAGAATTTGTTGTCCAGGATGGTTCTAACTGGGTTAACATTTCCCAAAAATCTACAAATCCTACACCACTCTGATTAGAACGTGTGTCCCTACAAAACCACTTCAAGTGTCCCACATCTCCACATTGGTGACAAGGTCTGGGAGGATATTTTCACACAGTTCATATGGGACTTTCCTTCTCACATTAATGGCACACAACCAACCCAGCATCAGAATCCACCAGCAAAGACATCCAGGAATGGTGAGCTGAACAACCACCTCACTTCTTCCCCTTCTCATCCCACTTCCTCTTCTTTTATGATGAACTACCCATTCCCATAGATGATACTAATCCATAGAACCCAAGATAGTAACTATGATCGATTTCTATGATCACGGAACACTTAACCACTTCATCATAGGTCTTAATCTTGAAAAAAATACATTATATCATATCATTGGATTTAACCCCTTCTTGAACCTTTGATCCTTCATTTTCTCATTAGAAATGAGCTCGGGTGTGTACCGAACTAACTCAACAAAGCAGTTAGCATTTTCCATCACAAATCATTCTTCATATCTAAGATCCATAAATTCTCAATATTGGGCATAGGACAAGACCTTGGTATAATATTTCTTGTTTAAAACAACCTTTATATCTTTCCAACCCATATACTGGTGCTTTCCAGCATGCACCACCAAGTCCCACCACTTCTGACTGGGACCTTATAACATAAGCGAAGCACATTTCACCCTAACAACCTCAGGAGTATCGAGGAACTCAAACATACTCTTTATATTATCAAGACACTCCTATACTTCTTGAGGTTTCATGTTACCTCAAAAAAAAGGCATGTTCTTTAGGAAATCATGAGCCTATCCTTCCCAGGACTTGGTTCAGCTTCTTTAACCTGAGGAGGACCAGATACATCTACTTTTCCCAAATCTAGGATAGCCCAGACCACAGATTCCACAAATCTCTGATTAATTGGTGAGGTAGAAATCTCTCTGGACACTTCCTATGGTTTCACATGAATTCTTTGGGAATATATTTTTCTTCGAGAAGCAATAAACACAAGAAAAAACCATCAATATAACCTTTCTGAAAATTTTCAACAACCACAAAAAATATCAAAAACATCTATAAATCAAAACACAGTGAATTCTATCACAATAACAAGTCAATCAAGCCACTACACCCCCACCCAATGTCCATACATAATCTACAGCCTATACATTTCACCTGGAGGAGAAGTCAATCCAAATACCAACATCCCATGGAGACTTGAGATTTGTCATGAGGTGTGATGTCCAAGAACCCTACTCGCAACCTAACCCCCAAGCCCCAAAAATCCTAACTTCAATATATCTTGAATCTTTCCCAAATAACTCAACCCAAAAAGAGTGTTCCCTGCTCTAATACCATTTTTTCATGAACCGTGTCAGGATACCATCCAACTCGACACCCATATCGGTTCAAAACATGGCCTGAAGGGTGTTCCCAATCCCCATGGACCAGAACTAGTGCATGGGTACCAATAAAGAGCATTGGGAATGATTTCACCGATTTATATAATATAAATAACCAAAAATAATAACTATCAAATGACTGAATAAACATAACCAAGAAAGTTACAACAATTTTTAGATTCAAGTTTTACAACTTTAAATAAAAATCAAAATTGGATATAAAAAAGCAACAACCATACTATCCCAAAAACCTCCACGTAAAAAGAGGAGCATCACCCTCAAGTCACCACCACCAACACCTTCCAGAGGTGGAGATATAGAAACCGGATCCACCGTCACCATGAAATGTCTTGTCTTTACCTGGGTCATACAGAAAAAAGTATACATACACCCAAATGTGTATGAAGGGTGTGAGACCAAGCTCAGTAGGATGCCACCCAAAATAAAATATTCAAAACTATAACATTATAACAAAAACCACTATGAAAATTTTAAGAAATAACGTTTAAATTTTTTTAATAATACATTTTAAGAAAAAAGAATTCAAGAAAACATACCTCAAAAATTAACATAAGAGTAAGGTCCACCATATGCTGACGGTATGAAAAATATCACAAGAGCGCCATGGAAAATCCCTAAAGGTACCATCACTAGTGGGACACTAGGAACCTTGTATCTTGGTGAAACATGGGATAGAAACCATAACCCACAGCGTTCTCATGCACAACCCACTAGAGTGGAATCCATCCAATGTTTTAGTGGTGTCCAATCATCATCATCATCATAATTTAGTTAGTTTTGTAATCATAAATCCTTCTAGATGGATCTGGGCCAAGCCACTTCCAACTCAACTAGTGTATTAGTCCTAGTTTGTCGTCCTAAATACCAAGGGTTCCCTTATGCTCAATTCCCATTTCTCATATCACATACATCACCACATTCATATGCATGTGCAAGTTTTATATATTCACATATATAAAACCCCAACTTCTCATAAGAAAAACCACTTTCGAATTCACATTCATATCTAATCCATTTGAAAACACCCTTTATACAACTTGCACATTTCACCAAACACATTTATAATGCTTAACATGAAAACCCACCTGAAATATAATCAATTTAATTTAAAAAATCACTTTCAAGTCCATATGCACCCCAAAAGACTTTGAAAATACATTTCACACCACACCCACATTCCATAGAGAACATTTAGGAAGAAATGCAAGTAGACTAAAATCATCTTATAATGTAAAATCAAGGAATCACCTAACTCTCACTTGGAAACTTTCAGAAATGGGTCTGGAACCACAATTGCACCACCAAAAGACCCTGACAAGGCAATATTGAACATTAATCATCAAGATATCACTAAAAACACAATATTGGATTGTCATTAGGCCATTATACCCATGGAAAATGGCATCTCAAAAAAGAGGGGAGTAGAGCCCAAAAAAAGAGGAGAAATCAAGGTAGAAAGGAACTTGCTTGGAGATTCTTGGAGAAACCACACCAAATACACCCCAAAAATAAGGATCCAAGGGAGAAATAAGGGAGGGAAGAGGTTCCTATCGTGAAGAATCACAATTTTGGATGATTTGGGATGTCTAGGGTTAAAAATCAATGGGGGGAATGGTAAAAATTCAATTATTAATGACATATAGAAGTCGCATGGTTTTCTTGCATGGTTTGCCAAACCCTGTGGCAACTAAATGCCCCTCTCTGTCCAAGTGGTCCAAGACGCATGGTTATCCCACACAATTTGACTAACTATGAACCAACCATGCGGTTCGCCACAATCCAAAAATGTAATTGGTTGCATGGTTTCCTGGGAAAGGCGCATGGTTTCCCCAAACCATGTGCCAATCGTTCACCACCTTCTATAAAGCTCAAATTATTTATTTATCATTAAAAACACTATGGTGAATCTATGGGATGAAGGTAAGACCAAAATAAAAAATTTAATTACCTCAAAATAAAGACATGTATGTGACATCATTTTTTAAAACACTTTTAGAAACATGGTTTTGGAATAAAAATGGGTTTTCTACCGAAGAGAGAAATAAAGATGATTTTTCTTAAAAACATTCTTTTGGACTATTGAGTAAATGGAGAGATGAAAATGGAGGGGACACATCTATTCTAATGAGATATCCTTAGTAGAATAAAATTCATGTGTTTTTTGACATATGGATCATAATATTTCATCAACAGAAACATAATCATAAATTATCCCAATAAATGATGAGATTGTAACATAAAATATTTTCTACTTTGGTATCTTTAAATTGTATGACCCATGAAGTAATAAGATTTAATGAAAATTAAAATATCATTATAATAAATAAATCCATGATATTAAATGAAAAAGGGACTATATATACACCTTATAAAAGAAGATAGGTGCATAACATAACATATGTCTCAAGGAATGTAAAATTGAGACAAAATTCATTACCACTTTGGAAAATTTTGAACAATAAACTCAATGAAATATAGATCCTATAATGGATATTTAAATTCCAATAAATTTTAGTTTAATAATAATAACATACATTTATGGGAATTATATACACCACATAAAAGAAATGGGTGGTGAATATGGCACGTGTCTCAAAGAAGTAAAAAAGTGGGAAGGAAATCCCATACCTTAAGTATAAAATTAAATCATACTCATTCCAAAATAATTTATAATAAATATAAGTTCATTATACATCTACTAGAGAACAATAATTATATATATCATACCATATATTATTTTATTATAACCTTTTATTACCTGTTTAATAAAAATTCAATATTAATTTCATGTTTCGAGCAATAACTACATTGTTTTTCGTGTATGTTTTGATTTTTTATTTTTAATACTCTTACTTTGATCAAGGTTAAATAATCTCAAAAAATTTAAACATGATATAAATATCATATATGTTCAATATTTATTTTTTTGAGCAATCCATAAGATTTAGAGATAGAAAGTGAAATACATCGTTCATGGAGATGATAGGTCGTACGTACACATGAACGTTATTTAAATTTTAACAATGGATTAAAAGGTAGAAAGATAAAAAATATTTACATTTAATAATAATTTTTATTTCATATATATATAATAGATTTTCATTAAACTCATCCTTATTTCCTTCTATTTAAATCATAAATGAATCATATCACTTCGCGAAGCGGTAGTCTGGCGTCCACACAAACGATGAAATTGTATTCCCAAAAAATGGAAATTATGAAGGTATACCTTATATAATAATTAAAAAATTATAATAACATCATAAATAAAATTTATAAATATTTGACTCATCATTATATTCATCTGTGAGAGGTGGTTATGGAAAATTAATAACATTGGTTCATGATGCAGTAGTTCACTATACACACCAATGATGATTTTGAATCTCTTTTGATGAAAGAGGATATGGATGTAGGACATTAAATTAACATAAAAACATATTAGTATATGTAATATATTGATTTATTATATAGTAAGTTTTTAATAATAATTTCAGAAGGTGTGGGAAGAAATAAAATAAAACGCTTGGTTAGGGGTGTTACCTCTTCTTTGGATAACTTCATTTGGTTTTCACCAAAGGATTTTTAGGTTGTATTTATGACCAAAATAAGGATTATAGGATTGTAGGAGGTAATTAAATATTTTATATGGGAAGTTATTGGAAGAACCAAAGGGTTTTTTATGTTTGAAGGGGGAGAGAAAGGGTGTCCTTTTATAAGTGAGGTGAGTGACACACTTGTAATTATTTTGAAAACAAAAAGGTCTACCCAAATTTGTCTCATGTAAAAAAGGATAAAAATGGACTATTTTAAATATTATATGATATAAGGTCTAAATATGGAAATAAAATGGGTTTTTTACTATTTTTTGGTCATTTTAAACCCAAGTATTTTCATTTTAACCCTCAGTAAACTCATTTTTACCTTAACCGCGGTGAATAATTTTTACAGTTTTTAATATTTATTGTAAAAAATTAAGTTAAACTTATAAGATAATATAAATTATTACGATTCAAAATATTTAATCCATTTTTTCAAATTAAATTCACATAATTATAAAAATTTAATTTAAAATTAAGCCTGTAGACGCGATGAAAATGCGATTTTCCAAGGAGAAAATGTTCAAAAGTTTTAAAAGTTTTATATAAAAATCATTATAAAAATGATTGAAATGGAATAAATTGTATTAATTTATATATAAATGAATTAATTTTAATTTTAAACCCATTTTGAAACAAAAAATAACCTTGCAATTTCTTTAAATGAAAATGAAGTTTTAAATAAAAACCAGTATTTTTCACTATTCACTGAAAAATTAATCATTTCATAAAAATCCCAAAATTTTGACCTAAGATAATTTTGAAATTATTATTTAAAAAATTAAATTCATTTTATCAAATTAATTTTCTAAAACTTTCAAAAGTTAATTTTATTTGTGTTCACGAAAATAAATAATAATAATAAATATTTTTTGAGAAAATATAATTTTCGAAACATTTAAAGACTTCTAAAAAATTAAGTACTTTTCTTATAAATATGTTTTATTTATATAAAACCATTATAATTAATATTTAAAAATTATTTATTACTATTCTTATCACTAATTTTAATGGTTATATTATAATGGGTCCGTTTAAATAATAATATTAATAATATATCACGATTTGTTAAAACTCAATGATGTGTGTAGCACAAGTCATCAAAGAAATTTAATTTATTATAAATAAAATAAAAAAGTCATAAAATCATGGGGTGTAATATTATACCCATCATAAAATGAATTTTTCCAACTTAATTCGTCACTCTAATGCAAAAAAATGAGGATACTTCTGCCTCATCTTTTCCTCAAGTTCCCACATAGCTTCTTCAAACTGGTGGTTTCTCCATAAAACATTAACCAAGAGAGTGGTCTTGTTTCTCAAAACTTCATCTATATCATCCATAATCTCCATTATCTATTCCTGAGAACAAATATCCTTCTCTAGTAGTACAACCTCTGAGTTCAATAATGTGAAGGATTAGGTATTCACTTATTACGGGAGATATATGGAACACATCATAAACTTGAGAGATGTTTGGTGGAAATGTCAACTGATAGGCGACGATCGTAATGCGATCAAAATTTTAAAGGTACTAATATAACTACATATTAGTTTCCCATTATTCCCAAATCTCATTACCTTCTTCCATGGAGAAATTCTTAGAAACAACTTGTCACCAACTTCAAATTCTAGATTACGCTAGTGATTGTCAACAAAAAAAATTTGTCAACTCTGAGCTACATTAATGTGTTACGAAATGGATCTAACCTTCTCTGTCATTTCATCAACTATCTAAGTTACCAATATATTTATTTCTCCAACTTCATTCTCGAAACAATGGAGATCTATACTTCCTTCCATGTAGGGCTTCATAAGAATCCATCAGAATTCTCAAGTGAAAGCTATTTTTGTTTGAAAACTAAACTGTAGGAATGTGTTAATCCAAACCACCTTTGAAATTCATAGAATAGTATCTCAGCATATCATATAGGGTTTTAATTTTTTTCTCTCAAACTAACCATCTATCTGATGATGATATATAGTAATTGAACTTAAATCCATATCTAGATCTCATTGAACACATCACTAGAAATTTTTAGTAAATCTAAGATACTCGTCAAACATAATTGAATTTGGTACTCCATGAACCCTTACCACTTAATTTATATTATGGTAAGATTATCAAGATATAAGTCTTCTCTAATAGCGATAAAGTTTGTTGTCTTTGTAAGGCAATCGAGTACAATCCATATAACATTATTCCCTTTAGATGTTTTTGGGAGTCCGATAACAAAATCCATGGTAATGTTTTCTCATTTCCATTCTTGTATTGGTAATGGAAGTAATATACCCTTAGACATTTTTCTCTCAACCTTAACATGCTGACATACCAAGAACCATGATACAAACTATGTGATATCTCTCTTAATTATCCCACTATAAATTCTCTTTTAAATATCTATACATCCTCATAATTCTGGGATGAATAGAGAATGAAGAACCATGACCTTACTCTAACACCCCCTTCTTCAAATCTGATATGGATAGAACACATATACGGTTCCTGAACCTTATCATTCCATCATGATTAAGGTTAAACTCAAGAATATTTCTAACCTTCTTTTTCAACTCTAAATATCCCTTCGACTCCTCTTGAATCTTTACACAGATAGATGGCTGAACATTCAATTGAGAAATATAATATTTCTCCCTTTCCTTCTAGATTTCCATATCTATCCTTTTCAAATCTAGAAATATTGGACCTTTTTTATCCTCATCATGGATAAGATATCATGATCCTTTCGACACAAATCATCAGTTACCATGTCCACTTTACCATGGTGGTAATATATTAAGTAGTCATAATTTATAATTAGATCTAACCATATTCTTTGTTTCTTATTCAACCCCTTCTATGTGAATATATAATTTAAATTTTTTTAACTTGTATATAAATCACACTTTCATCCATAATGATAATGCCTCCATATTTGTAATGAATAAACTAACACTGCTAACTCCAAATCATGAGTTGTGTAATTTTTCTCATGTACCTTCTATTATTAGGAGGAGTAATCTATAACCATGTCATTATGTATAATAACATGTCCCAATCCCTTCTTGGATGTATCACTAAAGATTACAAACTCGTATCCACTAAAGGGTAATGTAAACACAGGTGTGCTAACTAATCTTCTCTTTAGTTCCTTGAAAAATTCCTCACACTCATCTATCTTGAGGAACATAGGTCCCTTCAAAGTTAACTTGGTGCATGGATTAGATATTCATGAGGAATTCTCCCCAAACCATTGATAATATATAGCTAAACTAAGAAAACTATGGATCTCAATCACCATGGTTGGTTTGGGCCAACATTCAATAGCCTTTTTCTTTGATGGGTCTACCAATATACCCTCTCTTGAGATTATATGGCCCAAAAATGAAACCTTTTGCAGCCAAAATTCACCCCTATAATTTTTTCATAAAGTTTCTTTCTTTATGGTCTTTGATATAATTATCAAGTAATATTCTTCCTCTTCCTTGATCTTTGAAAAGATAAGAATATCATCTATAATAATACCATGAACTAATCAAGGTAAACTCTCAATACTATTCATTAAAGCCATGAAGATAGTAGGGGAATTAGTAAGACCGAATGACATCACTATATATTCATAGTGCTCATACCTTGTATGAAATGTTTTCTTGGATATATCCTCCTTCCTGACCCTCCATTGATGATATCCAAAATGAAGTTCAATCTTGGAAAATTATTGATCTTCACAGAGTTGATCAAATAGATCTTCAATATGTGGTAGATGATGCTTGTTCTTGATTGAGATCTTATTCATCTCCCGATAATCAATAAAGAGTCACATCGATCAATATTTCTTCTTAAAAAATGAATATGTACACCCAAGGTGACACACTTGTCCAAATGAATCACTTTTCAAGCTTTTCTTAGATTTTATTTCTCAATTCATACAACTCAATTGGGGATATTCTATAGTGATTCTTTGAAATTAGTGTGGAATTAGGTATGAAAACTCTTGAGAACTCAACATCACATTTTGGTGGAAGTATAGGAAACACTTTTGGAAATATATCAAAAAACTCCAACACAACAGGTGTATCATCAATGTTGAGATTATCCCCAACCACATGAGATAAACACCCCTCTTGAAAAGGAATCAAAACCGATAAACTATATTCTATTTTTATTGAAATTTCATATTTGTCATTACACTGAAAGACGATCAAAAATTGGTTTGGAAATAAAATGTGACTTTCCTTCCTTGAAAATTGATGTGGAATTTATATAGATAAATCCAATACATGCCTATAATAGAATCAAATTTTACTATATGAATAATGATAAGATTTTCAAGCACATAATCACAAACTTCAACTAGAGAATAAGCACAGGCTTGAGATGTGATCATCATACCATTGGGGGTTTTCACTACTAATTCTATATCTAATAATTTAGGTGTAACATTGATACCCTTAGAAGCTTTTTAATATATGAATGTATGGGTAGATCCATGGTCAAATAATACATTATAAGTTCTAGATTAGATAGTAATAGTACCTCTCACCACATCATTATCAAATCTCATGTCAGAAACAGTGATCACATGATATTTCCCTTTGTCTCTTGGCTTAAAAGGTTAATGGCATCGATCATCATCATTAACATTCATATTTGGTCACGGGTTAGCATTATTCTCATACTTCTTTCATTTGAAACACGAGAGTTGAGTGGTGTATTATGTGGAATCTTTTCTCTATTTTCATCATTATATAACATCTTCCCATCATTTCAGCATTCGATTTCATGACGAAATTACCTTCCACACTTAATTCATTTACTAGTACACTTATGATATTTTCACACCATGTTTCTTACCACACTTTGATTATGATTTTTTTTTGAAAAATTTGAGCTCTATGACTCTTGCATTAAACAAAAGAAAGCATTACATCAGCATGAAGGAAGATTACATTTATCCATTTGAATCAAAGACATGAGATCATTGTTGAGGGAGATGGGCATGACACAAACCTCCTCATTCTCTCCCCTATTTTCCAACACATCAACAAGGACATTGGCTTCATGGTAAATATGAGTAATGATGTAGCTCATGGAAGATAGATGATCTAGGCAATTATCCCAACTCGCGGTCAGCTTCCATGAGAGATGCACCTAACCAATTCTGAAAGCTTGAACAATGGTTGTAGAATCAATTTCAAACCAGATATTATTCCAATTCATCTTCTTAGCATTCTTGAAAGCTTTTATAAATCCAAGAATCTCTGCTTCAAGAGCTGTTTTCATGCCACAATGCACGTAGTTAAGATCAACAACATCCCCATTAGAGTCCCTAAAAACATAGCCATAGCCCGCTTTCCAAGGATTACCCTTTGAAGCCCCATCCAAGTTGCACTTTATCCAACCTGTGAAAGGGGGGTACAAAAATACCTCAAAAGTGCGATGGGGGGGGGGGACTTACAATGCAATTTCAGCCGCCGTAACATCAGAAAGTCTTCCATAGAACTATTGCAGCATGCCGAGTGCGACATGTTAGAATTTTGCATCGCAGCAACCACTTGAGAAAAGGCGTTGCTGTTGTAATGCACCTGATCATGTATTGATTTGTTTCGACCTGTCCAGATTGTGTGCAGAATTTCCACACAGCCAGCCTTGAAAAGAGAAGTAGCATTCTTTGGCATGTGGATGTCTAGCAGTTCAGGAAGAAAAACATACATCCTGTCTACAGAAGGAAGGTGGACTCTGAAGAGTATAGCAATTGAAATCCACATTGCGGAGGCAGATTGGCAGCAGAGAAATAAATGATCAATGTCCTCATGGTGTTGGGGACAGAGCACACATCTCGAGCATAAGGAGATTCCAACCTATTGAAGATTGTCATAAATAGGAAGCTTATAATCAAAGAGTCTCCAAATAAGGGAATATCTAGAGGGGGAAATCCAGGATTTGTTGAATTGGCCAACCCATTTCCCAACTCATGGAACAAGGTTCTTGTAGAACTCTTTTGAAGTAAGTAATCCATTGGAAGCTGGTTCCCACACAAGCAAATCTCCTTGATGAAGAAAATCATAATCTGAAACAATCTGAATAATGTCATCTGGGAGAGATTCCAGGTTAGCCATTTGATCCTTAATGGAGCAGTTAAGATCAATGTTATGGTTCGAAGAAAGAATCATTTCCACAAGTGGAGTGTCGGCCCACTTTTCATACCAAAAATTCAGCGAAGATGTGGAACTAACCAACCAATGAGCATGACTGAATATAATCTGAGAAACATGTTTAAGACCCAGCCAGACTGAAGAGGCCATATAGCATTGGCTCCCAGCCTTAATCATATCAATCAATATGGACCTAAGAAAATCAATTAAGTCTGTACTATTGTTGATAAGCTTCCAAATGAACTGATCCTGAAGAGACTGATTAAAAAACTTCATGTTTTTAATACCCAGACCCCCAATAGCAGTGGACAGACAACACTTCCTCCAGAAAACAGTAATGGAATTTATTTCAAGAATATTCCCACTCCAAATGAAGTTCCTCATATAGGAGTTAATGGTTTTAAGCACCAAGATAGGACAAGAATAGACCATAAGAGAATATACCAGCTTCAAAAAAATAACATGTTTGACAAGACAAGCTCTGCCCGCTAAATATAAGAATTGACCTTTCCATGAGGTAAGAGTTCTCCTAACTTAGATCAAAATGTTGATAAAATAAGAGGAGCGCGACCTTACCCAAAACATGAGCACACCAAGATAGGTGAAGGGGAGGGAACCTTCTCTAATGCCCAAGTCATTGATCATGCTCATCTTTCTAGAAGAAGAGCTTGTAAAGACCCGTAAATTTCAAGGAAAATTTTTTTCTTAAATTCTTTGAGATTTTACGAGTACGCAGTTTCTGACGGCACCTGATTCCGAGGCCCGGTGTGCCCATAACCAATTTCTGAAATTTAGCTTGGGTACGTTCAGTGAACGAACGAGCGGATTTTTATATCTTTTGAACCAGTGCTCGAAATTGAAATCCGATGGCACCGATGAAACCGCAGCGCCGGTAATTGCTTAAGATGACCTTTCCCGAAGGTGCGTTTGCTCGGGAGGAGTTGTTAAAATTTGGGGATTAAATGATAAGTAAAATAAAATTGTGTACAATTTTATTTTATCCTTGGAAGTTAAATTCTCTCATGGGAAGTTGTTGGTGGGGCCCACGACCACCCAACTTCCCATGTGTGGTTATGAGGGAGGTGGGGCCCACACGAGCCCCCACCTTTTCGCATTCCTTAAACCCCCTCTAACTCCCCCATTATGTGAGTAACTCCTCTCTCTCTCTCCCTCATTAAACTTGTCAACATAACACCCAATTAATTAGACAACTCAAGTTTAATTAATTAAGTGAATTGGTTTTGAATTTTGGAAATTTGAAATGCTTGGCTTGAATAATAAAATAAGTGGAGTCTTATTTTATTTGGGGGTTAGCTTGTTGTGTTAAGTTTTTGAGAGAGTTCTAGTTTTTGAGAGAGAGTTCTAGTTTTTGGAAGAACTTCGTCCACCCGCGAAGAACGACACCTTTCGTTGAAGAACGCCAAATCCCCGAAGAACGACGACGCGCCCTCTTTCATTTTCTCCGTGACAAAAAGGGAAGACGCCGCATCCTCCTCGGACGCTCTCTGTCGACGTCTACGGAACCTTATCCCACGACGCTGTTTTCCGCAACGCCCGTCGTTCGACAACTTTTGTTGAGGTAGGGGTTATCTTCATCCATGTTTAATTCATCGTTCTTCGTTGGTTAAATTTGGCTGATTGTTACCAACGTAACGGGAAGAGATCGGACCGCACAAACACGGCCGATTTCTCCTCCCCGTTTTCTTGTTGAACATTGTTGGCGAGTTGTGGCGAAGACGGCGCAATATCGTTGCACCGTGCGGTAACGAGGAGAACCGCGGTCGGAGCGGGCCGCGGTGGTGGTGCGCGGCGCCGTCACGTCGCGCCGGAGAAACCAAGAGAGGTTGCGGCCGGAGCGGGCCGCGGCGGAGGGGCGCAGCGCCGTCGCGCCGTGCCGGCCGAAGAAAAGTCGCGGCCTTATGCTGCGGCGGGACCCCAAAGGGTCCCGCATCACGCCCAGCGGCGGGCCAAGCCGCGCCCAACTGGGTCGGACCCAGACCCGGGTTGGGTCGACCCGGTTCGGGCCGCCCAGGGGATATTGGGCCGGGTCGGACCGAGCCCAAACCCCCTTTTTTCGGACATATTCGTTCAAACGTCCATATCTTGGACTACAGACCTTCGATCGACGCACCGTCAGTTGCGTTGGGATCCTTCGATCGAAACGGTCATTTCGGTATACTACACTCAAAATTTCGGTAAAGTTTGGGTACGACATGGTTGGTTCGAACCCGAAACCAACCGGGGCCTTGGAGCGGAAATGCTTATAACTTAACGACCGGACGTCCGAATGACGTGTCGTCGATCACGTTGATTTCCTCTTAGTGAGACGGTTCTTTTGGCTTACTCCGCTCGAGGATTGGACGCAACTGGAGTACGATCGGGTTGGTTTTAGCTTAAAAACCAAACGGGCCTCTAGGACGAAAACGTCAATAACTCTCAGACCGGGCGTCTGATTGACGCGTCGTCTGTCGCGTTGAGTTCCTATTGACGAGACGGAACTTCGTAATACATCAACTCTGGACTTCGTGACAGTTGATGTATCAACCCCTTGGCTCGTGGAGCGGACCCTCCCGGAATCGAGCGTGCTGTGTGCGGGAACCCTAGAGCTGGTTGTGACTGCGACGACGATGGCGACTGTACTTGGATTCTACGTGAGTTCGGCAGCGAGGATGACTGTACTTGGATCCTCCATGGGTTCGGCAGCGAGGACGACTGTACTTGGATCCTCCGTGGGTTCGGCAGCGATGACAACTCTACTTGGATCCTACGTGGATTCGGCAGCGATGGTTACTGTACTTGGATCATATGTGGGTTCGGCAGCGACGACTTCTATACTTTGATCCTACGTGGGTTCGGCAGAGGAGATGATTTAGAGGTTACATCTAATCATCTTCACCCCCCTTCGTGAGTAGTATACCTGTGTGAGCTGAGTCTTGACTTTCAATCATTATCTTCGATATGATTGGCTTGATTTCCTGTGTGGATTTGGGTTGTGTTTTCCTATGTGGATTGGGTTGTACTTTCACTACAGGAAATATAGGCATTTGCGACGGGTCATTTGCGACGGGATCCCGTCGCAAATAGCCTTTTGCGACGGGGCTCCGTCGCAAATCGCCCGTTGCGGAAAACGCCGTCGCAACAAAATTTTTTTGCGACGGGCCCGTCGCAAAAACACTTATTTGCGACGGGAAAAGGACCCGTCGCAAATAGTTTTGTGGTTTTTTTTAAAAAAACTTTTGCGACGGGCCCGTCGCAAATAAGTTTTTGCGACGGGCCTTTTCCCGTCGCAAATAGTTGCCTCGAATCAACTATTTGCGACGGGCCCGTTGCAAATACTTATTTGCGACGGGAATATATTCCCGTCGCAAATAATAAAAAAAAATAAAAAAAATTTAAAAAAATTAAAAAAATTAAAAAAATATTTATTAATATATAAATTAATAAACGTATTTATATTGATATAAATATAATATTTATTTTATAAATACGATTTAGAAAGGATCTATGGAAATATAACATTAATTTATAAGATGTTTAGTAAAAGAGGGTTATAAAATAAATTAAAAAATATTTGTAATTAATAATTACCTAATTTTTATCAATTAATAGTCATTTAATAACTCTTTGAATATAAAAAAAATAAAAAAATTAATGAAAGATGGAAAATAAGAAGAAAATGAAACCCAAACTTCAAATGGCCATAACTTTTGATCCGGGACTCCGTTTGAGCTCTACAGCATATCAAATCGAAGCTTGCGAAGAGCTCTACAGCCCTATGGACTGGTGGAACCCGTCCAAGGTTTTTTCGAGGCCCAAAAAGGCCCCGAAGGCCTCCAAAACTGAGTTTTTAGTCGGGGCACCCCGGTTTTTCACCGTTTAAACAGCTATAACTTCTGATCCCGATGTCCGATAAACCTCTACCATATATCATGTCGAAGATATTTTAATGTTCTTCGATTTGACTGATTGTGAAGCTGAAACGGACTCCTGGATTAGAAGTTATGGTCCTTTTAACATTCAAACGACTATAACTTCCGATCCGGATGTCCGTTTGGACTGTACTGCATATCATATCGAAGATCGCTTCATTTTCTTCGATTTGACTGGTTGTGGAGTTGAAACGGACTTACGGATTAGAAGTTATAGTCGTTTTAACATTCTCAGAGGATTTTCACCCCCTCATTTCTATGTATTCATTCATAACTATACATATATATATATATATATGTGTGTGTGTGTATGTGTATGTGTGTGTCTGTATTGTATATATGTATTTATTTATTTATTTATTTATAAATACACATAAAAACACATATTTTATAAATTTATTTAAAACTAAGCTTATGAATATATATTAATTAATATACAAATAAATATACGAATAAAAACTTATAACTACATATATATATATATAAATAGAATAAATATATATTAATATACGAATAAATATATATATTAATATATGAATAAATATATATATATATATATATATTTATTCATATAACCAAATATATTTATATTAATATAAATCTATATTAATATACGAATAAATATAACTATAAATATATATAACTATATATATATATAACTATAATTATTCCTAATTATTACTAATTATTATTAATTATTCCTAATCATTATTAATTATTTCTAATTATTATTAATTACACCTAATTACCATTAACTATGAATACTAATAACTTAAATTTATTAAATAACAAAACAATATAAACATAATTAAATTACAACTAATTAAAACTAATTAAAAATAATTAAAACTAATAAAAAAATTAAAATAAATATTAAATTAAAAATAACATAAGTACCTTTAAAATGGATTTGAAGTTGATCTCCGATAATTGTTGAAGACTTCAATATCAATTCTGCAAAAAAAAATTAAACTTAATAAACTGTAAACAGTTTTGAGAGAAGTTGAGAATGAATGAAAAAAAACGGATGGGGGTATTTATAGGTTAGCTTATTTGCGACGGGACTATTTGCGACGGGTATACCCGTCGCAAATAATATTATTTGCGACGGGACCCGTCGCAAATACTTTAACCCGCATTTATCACGGTCAACGGTTAAATAGTTATTTGCGACGGGTCCCGTCGCAAATAACAACCTGCCGACACACTATTTGCGACGGGGGTATATTCCCGTCGCAAATAGTTTTTACCGCCGCCGGCTATTTGCGACGGGTGGTAACCACCCGTCGCAAATACCTTTCCCGCGGTTTGGCGCGCTATGCGCGCCAAGCCTTTTGCGACGGGTGAGATTTTCCCGTCGCAAATAACTAGTTATTTGCGACGGGAAAATGCCCCCGTCGCAAATAAGTTTCTAATTGGACTATTTGCGACGGGATTTATTCCCGTCGCAAATAACCCGTCGCAAAAAGCCATTTTTCCTGTAGTGTTTCTTGTGTGGACTTTGTTGAACTTGGGCTCGGGAGTTGGAGCCGAACTGGAATTGATGACTTAGATATATGTATGGGCATATACCTAAGTAGAGTTGGTTGTTACTTCGTGTTTGTATCCTTTGTGGTTTATCCTTTGTGGATTCTGGGAGACCTTCGGGGGTCTCGGGGTCCCTACTGAGTATCGTATACTCACTCCTGCACGGGCTATGCCCGCACAACGTTGTGTTGGTTGCAGACGACGGACAGCGCTGATCGTGGTTGAGGCTTGTGGAGCAGGACGGTACCCGGAGGTGGATTATCTGGCGGAACGTACACGGAGCGGACGGACGGACCCGAGGAGCCTACGAGACTATCTGTACCCACCCTTCAGGTGGGATAGCCGGAGGAAGACTCGGTGGTTGCTGATTTACTTTACTGTTGCTGTACTTTTTTTCAGTTGTATTGTACTTTCAGTTGGATTTGTATTCTGACTCATTTCCTTTCCAGCACTTACTTTTGTACTCAGTTTACTTACTGTTTACTTCAGTTTGCGTACTCTGTGGTGTTTGTTTTCTTATATAAAGGCAATGTCTTCCCTTTTATCGAGATTTACGTCTTTGGTGCTAATCGTCAGCCTCTGGCCTACGGAAGGCGAGCTTGGGATAGTCACGGCACGGGCCCCAAGGACGCGTCGTGACAGAGATGCTCTTACCAAATGATATAAAATATTTCCTCCAATTGACTTCTTGGCCTGAAACTTCCTCATAGTGCATAATAGATTTTTTTGATATTTTTTATGTTTCTCCATTCTCCTCGGGTAAATATAATGATATCATCAGCAAAAAATAAGTGAGATGAGGCATAAATACCTCGGGCTGCCCTGATAGCTTTGAAATCACCCTTATCAAATGTTAAGGAAAAGCCTGCTGAGGTAATCGTTAGCAATAGAAAATAAGATATCAGATAGAGGGTCTCCTTTTCTTACCCCCTTGAGCAACTTAAATAGCCCTCTGGTGAACAATTAATACGAATAGAATTCTGAACCGAACCAAAGAGGCTTTTAATCCAACTGAAATTTTTTGAATTAAATCCAAAGCTCGAGAGAACATTAAATATGAAACCCGAGTCCATTGTATCAAAATATTTATTAATGTCCAGCTTGAGTGAAATGTTGCCTCCTCTTATTGATTTCCTGAGTAGATTGATACATTCTGAGGTCGTAATCAGGAAATCTTGGATGCTTCTTCCTTTGATGAATCCATACTAATTCCCAAAGATAATTCTGTTTGAGATTTTGGATAGTCTTGTAGCCAAAATTTTGAGATTTTGGATAGTCTGGTAGCCAAAATTTTGTGATAGCTTTGTGGATGGTGTTCACAAGCGCAATAGGTCTGAATTGGTTGATGTCACCAGAATTTTCAATCATTGGAATAAGAGTGATAAACTGGGCATTGAAACTTGTTGGGAAAATGACCCCTTTGAAAAAGTGTCTAAACATATTACAAACATCATGTTGGATAATTTCCCAAAAATGATGAAAAAAATGGTTCGTGAAACCATCCATCCCAGGAGAGCTGCCCTTATTAAGACCAAATACCACTTCCTTGATTTCAAATTCAAGTGGTATGGAAGTGAGGAGCAGGCTATCATCATCAGTAACCAACTTTGGAATAACTCCTTTGTGAAGATTCATGTTCTTTGAAGGCCCATTGAAGAGATTATCATAATAAGAGACAATGTGGTTGGCAAATTCTTATCTATCATTGATAATTTTATCCCCATCTTTCAGCAGTGAGAGAGGCTTTCTCACTCTTCTATCTCTCTGTAAAGCATTATAAAACTTGGTATTTCTATCCCCATCAGTGAGCCATCTAATTTTGAACAAATATTTTTGCATATTTCCTTTGATTTTGAGAAGATTCTGCAATTTGGAGGACAAATCTGCTTCTTGATTGACCCCTCCTGGAAAGTTTCAATTTGTGATGACCTCTTGTAAGTCATGAAGAGACCCCTCCAGGGCATCAATTTCCCCATAAAGATTGCTGAAACTTTTCCTGCTCCAGTCCTTCGTGATAGCCTTCAACGCTTTCATTTTCCCAATACAACCAAGGGGTCTGCCATAAGCTTCATGTCCAGCCCAAAAGTCATTAACAATTTTTCCACACTCAGTGATATCTGTCCAGGCATTATTAAATCTAAAAGGAATGGACAGCTTGTTGTTATTTCCAATAAAGCTCGTTAAAATGGGGTGGTGGTCAGAATTGTGCTTAGCCAAGGTGACACAAGATATGGCTCTCCATGTTTCGAGAGCAGCATCATTCACAAAATATCTTTCTATTCTACTAGCTCTGACCCCATCCAAATGCCTTCTGCACCAGGTAAATTTTGCCCCAAGGAGATTAACTACAAAAGCTGAGCATCATCAATACAATCATAGAAATATTTTATTGGTATCGGGCTAAAATTAGACCCCATTTTTTCATCATCATGCAAAATAGCATTAAAATCTCCCATAAGGAACCAAGACTCTGAAGTAGAACCTGAGAACTCCTTGATTTGAGACCAGAGATGACCTCTATCCAAATAATTATTGAAGGCATAAATTACTTCGCAAAAAATGCGCTTGAAATCCACAAGGAAGGAGCAAGTGATGGATTGATCTCTATCCTGAATAAGAATGGGATTAACGACCGAGTTGTGCACAAGAATCCATAGCCTGTCATGGGAGGAAGAGGCATGGATTTCTCCAAGGAGATGATATCCACTAATGACCCTCAAATCGATTTGCTTAGGAAGGCTTTTTTTTTTTATCAGCAACACCAATTATATCAGGCTTTTATTTTCCTTCCAAGAGCCTTAGGGAACTTTCAGTGCCGAGGTTGGATATTCCTTGGCAGTTCCAGAGGATTCTATTTATTTTGATCTTCTTTTGGGGGTGCTTTCACCCTTTTCCTCATTCTCATTTTTCTTATTTCTATCATACTTGCATGTTTTTGTTTTCAAATCAGGAGAATACATCTTGACAGCACTACTGTCAGCACCTGGATGAGAGATTATAGATTCATTGGGTTTGGTGACAGTTCCTCCTGTTGAAGAAACTGAGAGCTGTTTTTGAAGAGGGCCATCTGTCGTTGGAAGTGATCAGAATATACCTGGATGCACCATTGATGACCTGCTGCACTGGAGCCGAAACAACCAGGCTCTGAAAGGCATCCTGCACCATAATTTCTTTTGGCACAGTATCCAGTAAACCTGCAGTGTCAAGTGTAAGAGAATCAGCCATATCCTGTGAAACCATAGCAGCAACGAAGTCTTTAGTCTGCAGTGAAGTGATCATGGAGCAAATCTCATGTGAGAAATTATCCTGAAAATTGTACTCTAATGATTCCTGAATGACAGTCTCAGAAAGAACCGAATGATTTTCCACCTTACTGGCCTGCTTCTGGGAGATCTCATTTGTCAAACTTGGCCTGTTTTGTTTTTTCACTCTATGAAACATCCATTTGCTTTGCCTTCCTCCCTTCTGGAGCCTCTTTCCAATCTGTGGTGGCAGTTATAGGAGTGACAATCTTTTTCATCACCCTGCAATTGGGAAGGTCATGGCCTACCATTTTGTAATGATCACAGAAATGAGGGAGGCGCTCATACTCAATCCTTAAATCCAACTTGCATTCATTGACTATGAGGGAGATATTGGTTGGTGGTGGTGATTCCATGTTTCTATCCACAAGAATCCTAGAAAAAAAACCCAGGCCCCAACATAAAGTTCTCAAATCAATTTTGAGAGTAGAACCAAGGCCAGATGCAAGATCATTGAGGATCTTTGGATGCCAGTAAACCCATGGAAGTCCATGAATTCTAGTCCAGACTTGGGCGTTTGTGTGTTTTTTATTGTAAGGATTAAAATTTTCTTCCCATTATGATAAGTGAAGAGTTCCAGGCTTCAGTTTTATGTTTCCAATACGCCATAAATGATTCACATCTTTTTATTCCGCCAAAATAATATGAAAAAAAACTTTTCCAAATGGAATTAGACACCATTTCTGTAGATTCCAGCAAAGTGAAATCTTGTTTTTTAGATCAGCATTTGACCAAGGTTGGCCCCTTTATCATATGAAACACGGCCTAGAAAAGAAAACTTACATAGAGACATTCGTTGCTTGACTGCTTCTGGATCTGCAACCACAACAATCGATCCATCCTCCGACCGTCTGACGATAGTAGCGCCGTCGCATTCAGTCCCAGATTTTCCAGATCCAGCAAGTATCTCAGCAAAATAAATACCTTTACTGACCGTGGAATAAGGGTTTCCTCTAGATTCGGAGACTACAAGTTGGGAGGAGAAAGAGAACTCCCAGTCTGGGTTAAACGAATCTATCCCTCACTTTGATTATAAATGAAATCTCACCTTCTCTCTATGTTTTTTAGATTTTCCATTTAATTCCATTTTTCTCTTATTATCAAAACCATGAGATTGACACATAACTTCATTACTCATTTCCACCTTGATAGCACATCAACAAATATATTTATAATAATTGGATTATCTTATGGTTAAAACCATTTTGATACTTATTTTTAAGCCACTAAAGAATCAATCAACTTTAATTTCGTGTTGGATGATAATACTAGAAGTGTACTTTATAAGTCTTGTAAAACTTTCCTCGTAGGTACCAATAGATTCGTCATCATTTTTCTTTAGCTCAAGGAACTCCTTATCTATCTTCTTATTAAGAATATGAGGAAATTGCATTTTGAAAAAAAAAATGAGTTCAGGAAATATTCCTAATCCCTGGATTCAATTTTATCTTATTTCCTTTTATTCTTGATAATATTTCATCATTAATCCAATTCACCTTTAAAACGGTAGACATACAAAATGACTTTTTCATGTTCTGAACACTCGAGAGTAGAAAATATCTTTTCATGGGTGATAATCCATTTATTAGCAACCATTGGATCTGAAGACCCACTAAAAGTGGATGGAAATTTCCTCATGAATAACTAAACATAATTTTATTCCTCCTTAGTTAATTTTAAAGTCCATCGCGATTCTTAGCTTGAAAAAGTTGTGTGATCATTAAAATGAGATTTTTCATTCCCAGTCTCATAATGTTTGGATGCCCTGGAGAAAAATAATTTCAATGTATGTCACACTCAGCATTAACATTGTTTCTTCAGGTTTCAACCATTGAATAAAACAAAAAATCGCAGTGTAAGAAACAATAATCATAGTGGGGAACCACATAATTATGAAAAATCACTTATAGGATGCTTAAGTCACGACACCTTATTTTTAATATATAACACCATAGGTTTATCCTAGGTCATTCATAGTCATAATCTATTTAAATATTTCATGATGGTTCATAAATATTTGTGACTTTCCAAATCAAATCCCTTGGAAGTGTCAAACTAGGTGTACAACAAGGCACATTTTCATGCACTATGTGACGATTGAGTCCAGCTTAATAAGCCTTTATTAAAATTACTACCCCTAAGTATATCTATGTCAGAACCACATCCACCTGTAGTATCTAAATAGGAATGTAATTGCTTTAAAACCACTCTCTCCATACTTTAACAAAATTACTATACATTTTCTTAAACTGTGAATCATCTTTAGACTTATCCTTCGACATATCCATAGGAATCTCACTAAATTTTTATAATCATAGTTTTCAAATGTTAACTAAACCAATCCTATAATACATATCGTAATGCTCAAAACTTGTTATACATAGATATTACATCATTTTTTATGAACATTCATTACATTATACCAGCACATTCCTAAGGATCATAAAGGTATAATGCCTTTGGAAATATGGAAACATAAACAACCTGTTCATATGTGAACTACATCATATCCCAATAATTTCTCTATAATTGCCACCCTTCTCAGGCATATAATACCCGATACATTTCTTAATAAACATGGTAAAGGAAACATAAGAAATAACGAGATCATATGCTTGGTAAGGGTTAAAAAGGGAGATATGTAAGCATAACATGAACATAAGGGTATGAGAACATGATCGTAATACTTTAAAACCATTCCCCTCACATGAAATATCATAATTTTGAGTGATGGAATAAAGGTTGTAAGTTCATAAAACATGAATAATAACGAAATCATAGAACATGAGCCATTAAAGATTAAAATTGGAATAAGACATAGAATTTTGGCATACACATAAGTATAGAAAAGCATTTCCATAGTAGTCAATGATTTATTCCAAGGATCTCATAGTGCAATGGGTTCACTCCCAAAACTATCATAGTAGTCAAGGTTCACTCCCAAGACCATCATAGCAGATAAAGTCCCTTACTGAAAAAGATTCACTCCCTATTATATTCTTGTCTATCTCATGAGATATAAATCTTTACCCAATTCATTGGATATAGATATAGGTCTCACCCATCACATTATGAAAATGATACACATGTGTTCCTGAATATCATAAAAAATTCATAATATCATGGCCAATAAATGAAATGGGTTTCCTAAAATTTATATTATATCATAGCATGTGGAAAAGAGGTAGGTTTTATAATCATTTTATCATTTTATCATATCATATCCCATGGAAAAAGAAGAGGGTTTCAGAAGAATATCATTATGGTATAACTCGTGGAAAATAAATGGGTTTCATAAAAATATTTTCATTATAAACCAAAATCATCCGAAGAAAGAGAAATAATGATATACTTGGTTCATATCCCCAGTAAATCGTACATTACATCAAACCATTTCATCTAATATGAAAATTTATTTTGAAATATAAATCACTTTGAACATTTCTTGAGGAAAATAAATTTTCATTGAAAATATTTTTTTAAAACTAAACATTCATAAAATATTTTTGAAATCATTTTCTTTGAAAATAAACTTAAAAAATTATAAAATATACTTTAAAACATTGTTATTTTATCACTACGGGAAAAAATGGCATTTGCAACGGGATTAAATCCCGTCGCAAATAGTCCCGTGAAAAACTTATTTGCGACGGGGTTATTTGCCCGTCGCAAATAAGTAGCCTTTTGCGACGGGACAACTTTCCCCGTCGCAAAAGGACTGGCGCGATTTGCGCGCCAAATCGCGGGAAACTTATTTGCGACGGGGGAATATTCCCGTCGCAAATAACCGGCAGGTGGTTATTTGCGACGGGTCCCGTCGCAAATAACTATTTACCGGTTGACCGTAATAAATGTTGTTTAAGGTATTTGCGACGGGCACCGTCGCAAATAATACTATTTGCGACGGGATACCCGTCGCAAATGGGTCCGTCGCAAATAATCTAACCTATAAATACCCCCATCCGTTTTTTTCATTTCATTCTCATTCCTTATCTTCTCATTCTCTCAAAATTATATTTCTAGAGTTCAGTTTTTCTCCAGTTTAATTTTTTTCTCCGGAGCTGATATTAAAGTTTTGAAGAACGATTAGAGCAGATCAATTTTCAAGGTATTTATGTTCATTTTAATTTTTTATTTATTTTTAATTTTTTATTAGTTTCAATTATTATTAATTAGTTGTAATTTAATTATGTTTGCATTGTTTTATTACTTAATAAATTTAAATTATTAGTATTGTTTATAGTTAATGGTAATTAGGAATAATTAGTAATAATTTTTAATAATTAAGAATAAATATTAATAATTAGTAATAAATACCAATAATTAGGAATAATAACATTATTACATTATTAGTTTATTTTATTATTAATATTAAAATAATATAATTTTTTATATATATACAATTCTTTTTTCATCTGTGTGTTTGCTGTCTTCACATGTATTATTTGTATGTGGAGATAGAAAACGCACAGATGAAAGGAGAATTGTATATAAATTAGAAAATTATATTATTTTAATATTAATAATAAAATATATTAATAATGTTATTATTTGTAATTATTGGTAATTATTTCTAATTATTGATAATTATTCATTTAATTACTAATAATTAGGAACAATTATCAATAATTATCAATAATTAAGAATAATTAGTAATAATTAGTAATAATTACCAATAATTAGTAATAATTAGTAATAATTATCAATAATTAGTAATAATTACCAATAATTAGTAATAATTACCAATAAGTAGTAATAATTACCAATAATTAGTAATAATTACCAATAAGTAGTAATAATTACCAATAATTAGTAATAATTACCAATAATTTGGAATAATTACCAATAATTAACAATAATTAGTAATAATTACCAATAATTACCAATAATTAATAATAATTAGTAATAATTAGGAATAATTAGTAATAATTAGGAATAATTAGTAATAATTAGGAATAATTAGTAATAATTAGTAATAATTAGTAATAATTAGTAATAATTAGTAATAATTAGTAATAATTAGTAATAATTAGTACTAATTAGGAATAATTAGGAATAATTAGTAATAATTAGTAATAATTAGGAATAATTACCAATAATTACCAATAATTACCAATAATTACCAATAATTACCAATAATTACCAATAATTACCAATAATTACCAATAATTACCAATAATTACCAATAATTACCAATAATTACCAATAATTACCAATAATTACCAATAATTACCAATAATTACCAATAATTACCAATAATTACCAATAATTAGCAATAATTAGCAATAATTACCAATAATTACCAATAATTAGCAATAATTACCAATAATTAACAATAATTAGCAATAATTAGTAATAATTAGCAATAATTAGCAATAATTAGCAATAATTAGCAATAATTAGTAATAAATACCAAAAATTAGGAAAATTAGGAAAAATTAGGAAAAATTACCAATAATTAGTAATAATTACCAATAATTAGGAAAAATTACCAATATTTAGTAATAATTACTAATAATTAGGAAAAATTACCAATATTTAGTAATAATTACCAATAATTAGTAATAATTACCAATAATTAGTAATAATTACCAATAATTAGTAATAATTACCAATAATTAGTAATAATTACCAATAATTAGTAATAATTACCAATAATTAGTAATAATTACCAATAATTAGTAATAATTACCAATAATTAGTAATAATTACCAATAATTAGTAATAATTACCAATAATTAGTATTAATTACCAATAATTAGTATTAATTACCAATAATTAGTATTAATTGCCAATAATTAGTATTAATTACCAATAATTAGTATTAATTACCAATAATTACCAATAATTAGTAATAATTACCAATAATTACCAATAATTAGCAATAATTACCAATAATTAGCAATAATTACCAATAATTAGCAATAATTAACAATAATTAGCAATAATTACCAATAACTGCCAATAATTACCAATAACTGCCAATAATTAGCAATAACTGCCAATAATTAGCAATAACTGCCAATAATTAGCATTAACTGCCAATAATTAGCATTAACTGCCAATAATTAGCAATAACTGCCAATAATTAGTAATAAGTAGCAATAATTAGTAATAATTAGCAATAATTAGTAATAATTAGCAATAATTAGTAATAATTACCAATAATTAGTAATAATTATTATTAATTACCAATAATTAGTATTAATTACCAATAATTAGTATTAATTACCAATAATTACCAATAATTACCAATAATTACCAATAATTACCAATAATTACCAATAATTAGTAATAATTAGTAATAATTAACAATAATTAGTAATAATTAACAATAATTAGTAATAATTACCAATAATTAACAATACTTACCAATAATTACCAATAATTGCCAATAATTACCAATAATTGCTAATAATTAGCAATAATTGCCAATAATTAGCAATAATTAGCAATAATTAGCAATAATTAGCAATAATTAGTAATAATTAGCAATAATTAGTAATAATTAGCAATAATTAGTAATAATTAGCAATAATTACTAATAATTAGGAATAATTAGTAATAATTAGTAATAATTAGTAATAATTACCAATAATTAGTAATAATTATGAATAATTACCAATAATTAGTAATAATTAGGAATAATTACATTATTACATTATTTGTATATTTTATTATTAATATTAAAATAATATAATTTTCTATATTATATACAATTCTCTTTTTTTCTGTGTGTTTTCTGTCTCCACATGTAATATTGGCATTCTTTTTCAAAATTATCAACCTACTCGCCAATGGAGAGGTGAAAGTGAATGTCAATATTACATGTGGAGACAGAATGTTAAACACACATATGAAAGGAGAATTGTATATAATATAGAAAATTATATTATTTTAATATTAATAATAAAATATACTAATAATGTAATAATGTTATTATTATATAATTAATATTTATGAAAAAATTATATTAGTATTATTAAAAAAAATAAAAAATCAATATAATATTAAAATTATCAATATTTGTAATAAGTTTTGCTTTATTCTCAATATATTCAATCCTTGCTTGAGTGTTTTTTCTAACAAATTATTCAAAATCAGTAATGCTTTTATATTTTATAGAAAAATATGGAACAACGAGGTCGTCAACAGTCATTATTAGATGACCGCATATGGATAAATCAACGTAGAAATCCAAATGGTTCTGGTTTAAATCCAGTATATATAGAGGGTGTGGAGATTTTTTTATCATTTGCGGCATCAAATCCAGAATTTGTTTCAGAAGGAAAAATAAAATGCCCTTGTAGAAAATGTGCATTGAGAACGTTTGACACGTTTGACAAAGTGGGGGAACATCTCTTGCGTTTTGGTTTTCAAGCAGATTATGTTTTTTGGTATCAACACGGTGAACGTAGTTCCAGAGCAGGTGATACCAACTTGATTCCGGATCCATCCCAGTTTCAAAATTTAGTACATGATGTTGCAGGTTCATCTGTTCAACATACAGAAACTCCGGCTGATATAGCTTCAAATCCTGAGTTGGTACCGTCTGATTTTTATGAGTTGTTGAAGTCTGCTGAGGATGCATTATATCCTGGCTGCAAGATGAGCAAATTAGAAGCAGTTGCAAAATTTATGGCTATCAAATCAGATAATGGAATGTCAAACACCTGTTTTGACCAGATATTTTCTTTGCTGAAAACACTGTTACCCGAAGGAAATGTTTTACCTGCAAATTACTATGAAAGTAAGAGGCTGGTTCGAAATTTGGGACTTACTTGTCAGAAGATTCATGCATGTTCAAATGACTGCATTTTATATTCTGGGGAAAATGAGTCGTTGGATAGTTGTCCCACATGTGGGAAACTGAGATATAAAGAAGGACAACACGGGAAGTCTGGTTTGATTCCTGTAAAACAGTTGAGATATTTTCCGCTTACATCCAGACTTCAGCGTTTATTCATGTCTAAGAATACAATGACAATGATGTCATGGCATAAAGAGAATATTTCAACCGATAAAAGCTTGAATCATCCAGCCGATGGTGATTCATGGAAACATTTTGATAGAGTGCATCCATCCTTTTCTTTAGAAGCTAGAAATGTTCGACTAGGCCTTTCCACTGATGGTTTCTGTCCGTTTGGATCTTATGGTAGTCAATATTCATGTTGGCCTGTTTTTTTAACTCCGTACAATTTACCTCCATGGATGTTGATGAAGGAGCCATATATCTTTTTGACTTTACTAATTCCAGGACATCTGAAGAAAAATATTGATGTTTATTTGAAGCCATTGATTAATGAATTAAATTTATTGTGGAGTACTGGTGTCAGTACATATGATGTTGCAACGAAACAGAATTTCATACTGAGAGCAGCATTGATGTGGACAATAAGTGACTTCCCGGCTTATGGTATGTTATCTGGCTGGAGTACACATGGTCAGAAATCATGTCCTTACTGTATGAGAGAGAACAAAGCATTTATGCTCATTCATGGAAAGAAACCTTGTTATTTTGACTGTCATCGCAGATTTCTTCCAGCTGATCATCCTTTTCGCAGAAACAGATCTCATTTCAGAAAAGGAACAGTTGAAATGGATGGACCTCCAAAAATGCTATCAGGTGCAGAGTTAAAATCAGTTGTATTTTCATTACCTCCCATCACTTTTGGTCCCACAATAAACCAACAGAAAATTTCTGGATTTGGGAAAGAACACAATTGGATTAAACGTAGCATATTTTGGGATTTGCCATATTGGTCTGATTTGTTGGTCCGCCACATGTTGGATGTCATGCATATTGAGAAGAACTGTTTTGATAATTTGTTTCATACAGTTTTGGATACGCCAGGAAAGAGAAAAGACAATGTAAATGCACGTTTAGATCTTGCCCAAATTTGCAGGCGTCCAGAATTGGAACTCTTTGAGAATGTCAGAACAGAAAGGTTACTGAAACCAAAAGCAGCTTATACATTGTCTAAAGAAAACCGTTTATTATTTTGTCATTGGATTGCAGATTTGAGACTTCCAGATGGCTGTGCTTCCAATTTGGGTAGATGTGTAAAGAATGGTCATATTACTGGATTAAAAAGTCATGATTGTCATGTTATAATGGAGAGACTTCTACCCATTGGATTAAGAGTTCTGTTGAATTCTGTGATTTGGGATTCCATAACTGACATGTCTCTTTTTTTCGTGAAATTTGTGCGGAAACGGCAGATTATGATGCTCTAGGCAAACTTGAAAAAGATGTTGTTGTAATTATATGTAAACTGGAAAAAATATTTCTACCGTCTTTCTTCGACTCAATGGAACATTTGATGTTACATTTGCCATATGAAGCCAAATGTGGAGGTCCGGTACAGTTTCGATGGATGTACCCATTTGAAAGATGCATGCAAAAATTGAAAAGAAAAGTACGTAACAAAGCATCTGTTGAAGGATCTATTGCAGAAGCTTATTTGCAAGAGGAAATATCTTTTTTCTGCTCCCATTATTTTGAATATGAGTATCCTTCAAAACACAACCGAATGGGACGGAACGAGAGGAATATTGATGAAATCGACAATCAATTATCTGTTTTCAACCAGTCAGAGCTTGGTTTTGGTGGAGTTTATGAACGCTGGCTTTCAGATGATGAACATCAGAGAGCTCATACGTATGTTCTGCTCAACTGTGAAGAGATGACATCAGTTGTACTGTAAGTGTTTATATCACTTATTCTATCATTTATGTTACAGTAAATAACTTTGGTTTTTATAGGTTGTATGATAATCATATCAAGAAACAAATTCCACAAATTACAGCAGCTGCTCTCGAAGAACGTCGACTGAAAAATTTCTCTCAGTGGTTTCAAAAACTGGTAACATAAATTCTTTATCTTTTAGCAACTCATTCAATGTATAGTTTACTATATTGATAATTATTTCACAAATTTTCAGGTGTCTCGACATGCTGATAAAATTGACAAACGACTGTGTGTATTGAGTAACCCACCTTCCAAACTTGTTAAAACTTATAATGCATATGTGGTGAATGGATTTCGATTCCACACACATGCATATGGGGAATCGAAAAAAACAATGAACAGTGGAGTTAGCTTGAGAGGATCTCATCATCGAGAAAATGAAGTTGACTTTTATGGCATACTTGATGAAATCATTGAACTCTGTTATCTTGGACAACATTACATAACCATGTTCAAATGTCGGTGGTTGGATACAGAGAGAGGCGTGCGTGTTCATCCGACTCATGGAATCATCGATATTAAATGTAAAAGTGTTCTCGCAGTAAATGAACCATTCTTATTGGCTCAATAGGCATATCAAGTTTATTACGCGAAGTACTGTGCAACATCAAGAGAATTGACTGATTGGTGGAGTGTAATAAAAATCAAAATTCGAGACAATCAGTTTAGTCAAAGTGAATGTGCTTTCACTGATGTGCAAAGAATTGAAGTTTTTCAAGAGAGTACTCAAAATCAATCTTTTTTACAAAGAGACATGAGTATCGATGACGACACCCCACATTTAAGAGTCGGTGATGACGATGATGTTAATGATGTCACATATGAATTTGAAATGGTAAGAGATGAAGCAACTGTAACTCGAATGGATATCGATGATGTTGAGGAGGAATATGAAGATGACATTGACATATATAAAGATGATGATGAAGATGAACACTGATAGCATTCCATGGTATTTATATACAATCATAATATGTATATATGTATATATAATAGTAATTATCAATTATTTGCTAACATTAACATTTTCTGTTTCAGATGGACGAGGCCACATTTCGTGAGTTGGCGGATGCTGACCTGCCTTTCGATGCGGATGAGTTGCTGGCAGATGACCCTCAGCCTGCAGGCGCTCCAGGGAGTACGCGGAGGGGGCGCGGTCTTGCACGATTGATGATTCCTGACCCCGTCCCCGAGCGATGTCCACGTCTTGGGTTTGATCCGCGCACCCGGAGGTGTGATAACCTGTGTGATAACCTGTGGATTTGACTAAGATTTCATTAATCTATTCACATAATAAATGTTTATTATTTTATCAGTTTTCCGCATATAGCAGTCGGACAGGGTAGCGCTATTTTGCGCAACTATTTCTCTCAGCCGTGGACCACATGGGAGCAGATTCCCATTGATGTGCAGCAAGCCATGTTCGGCCATTGGTTGGTACGTACGTAAATAAATAATTTTTATTTTGAAAATTATTTCATTTCTAACTTGATATTTTGATTTATTTGTAGGGTTTATGGTATCCGATCGAGGATACCATGCGTGACGCCATCCACGAGGCATGGGAGGTGGCCATGCGTGATCGCCTTCGTCAGTTTTTGCACAATTTAAGAAAAGCTGCGATGAAGAAAGCAGGAGTGTCAGATTTTGAGGAGTCATGTAGAGCACACCGACCAGAGTACATTTCATCCCATGTATGGGATGGATTATGTGCGCACTGGTTGAGTGGTGCCTTTCAGAGGAGATCATCGGTGGGGAGGCAGAATCGGGGGAGACAGGAGGTGACTCATCGAGCTGGGAGTCGTTCTTTCAGTACTCATAGACAGCATCTAGTACGTACATTATTTATAAATATTTTATATAACTGTAAATATTAACAGTTTATTTTTTATTCTTATAGGCTGTCGAGCACCCCGATATTACAGAGTACGACGTATATCGGAGGATGTATAGTGATCCTGCTACTGGGGAGCTCAGAGGTGATCGTCAGCATCACATCATGGTCAGTATTATTTGTTTTCAAGTTTAAAAATTAACTGCATATAATATATTCACAATTTTAATTTTAAATTGCAACTATAGGAGTCATATGAGGCCGCAGCGTCACAGGCCCGACCTGAGAGTCAGGCCGAGTCATCAGATCAGACCACTGCCCGTCAGTTTGATGAAGCGGCATGGATGCAGGCCACCCAGTATGCCTTCGAGAAGGGCCGAGTAGTTGGTATCGGCTCTCGACTGACTCCCGAAGATTATTATGGCAGTGCTGCGATGTCGGCGTCCAGCTCGAGAGGAGCTCGTGCATTTTCTTCTACTACACAGTATGAGGATCAGTTGCGATCTCAGACTGCACAGATAGAGAGTCTCCGACAGGAGCAGGAGCAGATGTGTCAGCAGCATGAGGAGGAGCGTCGACGCCAGCAGCAGCTGTACGAGGAGCAGGCGAGTCGGTGACAGCAGCAGCATCAGGAGCAGATGGAGTACATGTGCCGACTCACTCATGCTTTAGGGATGGAGTTTCCTCCACCACCATCTGCAGATCCCCCACCTCCCCCCCTCCTTCAGATTAGAGATTGTATTTATGTTATAAAATTTGTGAAATCAAAATATTTTTTTTTCTATTCGTAGTTTCTGTCTCATTATAAAATATTAATAATATTATATTTTTAAATAACAATATTAATATGAATAATAATATTATTTATATTTTATAATATTAAATTATATATATATATTAAAATTTTATAATATTATAATTTAATTATATTTTTTGTAATACTTGAATTATTTTAATATTTGAATGTAAAATAATTCTATTATTTTTATATTAATTAAAATAACTTATTAATATTTTTTTTATTTATGAATTATAATTCTAATATTATTATATTAATTAAATCATTTATTAATATTCTATTATTTTTTATTTTTGAATTATAATTCTATTATTATCATATTAATTAAAATAATTTATTAATAATTTATTATTTTTATTTGTGAATTATAATTCTATTATTATATTAATTAAAATAATTTATTAATAATTTATTTTTTTTTATTTTTTTATAGTATTTGCGACGGGATACTATGCCCGTCGCAAATACTAGTATTATTAATAGTTTTTTATTTTAAAAAAAAAATAGTATTTGCGACGGGACCCGTCGCAAAAACTATTTATAGTATTTGCGACGGGATACTATGCCCGTCGCAAATACTAGTATTATTAATAGTTTTTTATTTTTTTAAAAAAATAGTTTTTGCGACTGTACCGTCGCAAAAGGTATTTGTGACGGGTCCCGTCGCAAAAACTATTTTTAAAGTTTTTTTTACAAAAATACGGAATACTATTTGCGACGGGGAGAATGACCGTCGCAAAAAAAGGCTTTAGCGACGGGCCCGTTGCAAATAAGTGTAGTTGCGACGGCGTTTTCAGCAACGGGCTATTTGCGACGGGCCCCCGTCGCAACAAGCCATTTGCGACGGGATCCCGTCGCAAATGCCCCGTCGCAAATACCTGTTTTTCTAGTTGTGTATGATGGTGTAAAATTCCATACATGTCTAATGAGTTAAAATAAATATTCCTTTCACATTTTCGATAAAAGCCAAATGAGCCTTGTTAGGAAGATGACATGAAGATTAATTTCAAAAAAATTATAAAAATGTAAAATATGGTTTAAAATTTCTTTAATAAATCATTTTTATAGTTTTAAAAAAATTAAACACTTTTAGAAAACATCATTTTGGAACAAAAATGGGTTTTTGACCCAAGAGAGAAATAAAGAAGATTTTTGATAAAAACGTTATTTTGAACTCTTAGGTAAATAAAGTGAGGAAAATGAAAGGAAAACATGTATCATCATGACATAAAAATTTTATAATAAAATTCATTAGTTTCTTGAGATATGGATTGTAATATTTCATCAATGGAAACTTAATTATAAACAATCTCAATATATAATGAGACTGTAAAATAAAATCATTACCAATTTGTATATTTGAATTGTAAGCCCCATGAAGGAATAAAATTATATGAAACTTAAAATATCTTGAGAATAAATAAATTCAAGATATTAAATTTCAAATCGGATGTATATACACCTCTTAAAATAATATAGGTTCAAAATATAACATATGTCTTAAAGAAAATTGAGACAAAAAATTTCTTACCAATTTGAAAAAAATTTAACCATAAAAATCATTAAAGATAGATTATAAAATAGATATGTAAATTAATATAAATATTTGGGGAATAATTATAAAATACATTCATGGGTAGTATATATACAACATATAAGAAATAGGTAGTGAATATGACATGTGTCTCACAGAAGTTAAGAGTAAGATGGAAATCCCTCACATTAAGTCTAGAATTCCTTTTGTACACATTCAAACCAACTGTATTAAATATAATTTTATTTTAAATATATTATATAACCATAATTATATATATCATACCATATATGATTTTCTTATTACCTTTTATAACCCTTTTATTAACAATTCGATTTTAAAGTCACATTTTGGGCAATAACTGCTTTATTTTTCATGTGTATTTTGATTTTTGATTTTTGGTCCAATTAATTTTTTCATGATTCCATCATATCCAAAATTTTAAAAATTATATAATTATAATTTATATTTAGTATATACTTTTTTAGATTCGTCCATAATATTTATAGATAGAAAATGAAATACATTGTTCATATAGATGGTAGGTCGTACGTACGCTTGAACGTTGTTTCCATTTTCTCAATATATTGAAAAAAAAGAAATTTAAATAACATATTAACATTAAAAATAATTTTTATTTCATATAAATAACATATTTACATTAAAATCATTCTTATTACCTTCCATGTAAAGTGTATATGAAACACATCGCTTTGCGAGACGGTAGTCCACCGTACACATGAGCAACGTTATCGTATTCCCAGAAAATGGAAAGTATGATGGTATATATGATATATTAATTAAATATGTATAATAATATCATAAATATAATATATATAAATATTTAATCAATCATTATATATATCTGTGAGAGGTGGTGATGGAAAACGAATAACATCAGTTTGTGAGGTGGTAGTTTGTTGTACACATGAATGAATATTTTGTATCCCATTTGATGTAAGAGGAGATAGTTTTAGGTCACGAACATAACATTATATATTATATGTATATTTAATATATTTATATTGTTATATCATCATGGTTTAATAATAATTAAAGTTGGTGGGGTAAGAAATAAAATAAAACGTTTGGTTCGGGGTGTTACCTCTTCTTTAAACAACTTCTTTTTGTTTTCACCAAAATGATTAATAGGTTGAATTTTTGACCAAAATAAAGATTCTAGGATGGGAGGATGGTATTAAGAAAGTTATTTAGGTATTTATTTCCCAAACCAAAGGTTCTTTTATGTGTTAATAGAAGTGTATAATAAGTTTCCTTTTATAAGTGAGGTGAGTGACACCCTTGTAATTATTTGAAAAGAAAAAAGTATACCCATGTTTTTTTCATGAAAAAATGTACTAAAATAGAAAATTATAAATAATAGAATATATAAGGTTAAAATATGGTCATAAAATGGGTATTATAAAATTTTTGGTTCATTTTTAATCCATCATTTTAGTTTAACTCCTAGTAAACCCATTTTTACTATAACCATGGTAAATAATTTTTACTATTTTTACTGTTAAATATCATAAAATATTAAGTTGAACAAATTAGATAATATAAAATATGATGATTAAAAATATGCAATCTATTTTTAAAATTTTAATTCGCATAAGAGGTAAAATTTTATTTAAACTTAAACACGCATACACAATGAGAAAACGGTTTTCCAAAGAGAAAATGTTCAAAGATTTAAAAAGTTTTTATATCAAAAATCAATGTGAAAATTATAAAAATAAAATAAATTGGATTAATTTATTTATAATTGAATTAATTTTACTTTTAAATACATTTTAAAACAAAATTTAATCTTATAAACTCTTTAAATGAAAACACATTTTTCAATAAAAACCAGTATTTTTCACTATTCACTTAAAAATTATTCTTTTTAGAAAAATCTCAAAAAATCATTATAAGATAATTTTGAAATTATGATTTAAAAAATTAATTTTATTTTATAAAATTAATTTTTTAAAAGTTTCAAAAATAAATTTTATTATTTTTCACAAAAATAAATAATTAAAAAACATTTTTTTATCAAATGATATCTTCAAAATATATAAAAATTTTCTAAAAAATTAATTATTTTTTTATCAATATGTTTTATTTATATGAAACATTTATACTTAATGGTTAAATTTTAGTTATTATTATTAATATCTCTAAGTTTAATGGCTAGTTTATAATGGTCATGTTTAAATAATAATATTAATAATTTATCATGGTTTGTTAAAACCCAGTGTTTTGTGGGATGAAAGATATCAAATAAATTTAATTTATCTGAAAAAATAAATAATTCACAAAATCATGGGGTGTTATAAGCTCGATGGGGTATTTTTGGGGAATTTTTTGGAGGAGGTGTTGAGACTCCACGGAGTCCTGATGATGATAATCACAAATCGTAATCCTCATTTTAACTATAGGGTGTAAAGAGGTCTCCAACATGATTTTGGATATCAGTTATTCCTTATCACTTCATTTCATCCATAGATCAATGTTCAGATATATTAGACCATCCAAACTATTAATTACATGTTGAATTCATGTGATTTGGATTTGTGATATTCATGGATGAGGGACCTTCCTTTGGTTGAGATTTCTTACAAAAATAGGCTACACTCCACCATTGGTATGGAACTATTTGAATATTTTCATGGCTGAAATTTTTATTCTTCATTGTTCTAGACTAGGTCTTAAGAGTCAACAATTCTCAGGCAGGAGCTAGTGTATAACATGACAGAGATAGTTCAGGTAATTCATGAAAGTATAAAAGCAGTGAAGGATCTTCAGAAGTATTATAAAAATTATAGGAGGATACCTCTGGAGTTTGAAATTGGATATCATGTGTTCCTGAAGTTGACTCCTCATTGTGGGCAATGTTGGTTTGGTAGTAGGAGTAATATTTCTCCCTGGTTTTTTTGCCTTTCAAGGCGTTGGATCATGTTATAGTCATGGAATATCAAATGGTACTTCTCCCATAGATGATCCAAATACATGATTTTTTGTATGTTTCATAGGTCTTTCATTACCTTCATTATGACTCTAAAGTAATTTATTAGGGTGATATTGATGTTGAAGATGATATGACCATTGAGGAGAAGCATGTTGTGATTTGGGACCTCTAGGAGAAGTTGTTTTGTGGGTGTTCTCTTTCTTTGGTTTATGCCTTGTGGAGAACATGAGTCATAGATGTGTTCTCAGTACCCAAATCTATTTATTGTTTATCTCTCATATTTTTTTAATACTCATTGTATACGTTGAACCTTAATTTTTTATGAGATGGTTTTCTTTATTATTGCCTTGTTGTGTCTTTACTTTCATTTGATAGGTATCCTATACTAGAGAGAATTTAGGAGATGTTTTTTGTTGTTTTGTGGTTTTTTCACTATTTCTTTTAAATGATGTGGTTGGGCTCCTATGATGGTGAATCCTTAATAGGTATCTCACAAGGTAGTTTTTTAGAAACCCCCTTTTCATTATTTTCTATCATGTATTGTTTTTGGATTCTTGAGGAAGATAATGTTTTAAGAGGTATATGATATATGGTATTAGACCTTAGTGGCCATTCCCTTTGTGTGTTTTTTGGTTTTTAAGGAACCTAGAGGAGGTTCTATGGATTTTGGAGGGTAAATGGGGGCAAATGGTGGCGCCACTACCATTTAAGGCAAGCTTGTGAGAAGGATCCATGGGCTACGCCATAGGTTAGACGTCTATGGCATGGTCTCCTAGATGTAGTGTTGGGAGGATTTAAGGAGTAAAATTGGGGTTAATTAATTTTTAGTCTAGGATATACCATAAAGGTTGGTTTTGGCATATTCTCTTCTCTAGTATTGATCATTGCATCGTGGAGTGAGGTGGCTGTGTCGTAGCAGTTTTTGAGGCTACCGCCAAATCTGAGGTAACTACAGCGTCAGATGTAGGCTGTGTTGTAGTCCCCCCCTAGGTAAATAGGACCAGTTCTATGGATCCTTCCATGGATCTCAAATAGTTTTTTTACCAAGGGGGTTGTGTCATGGTCACTTTGGTTCCACTATAGTACACCTTGTGTTAGTTAGTTTTGTGGCATGGGCCTAGAGGTTGTACTGTAGTCTTATAAAAATTAGACTTCCAATAAATAAATATAGGTAACTCAACCCCGCTTTTATCTCAACTATTTCTCTCAAACTCTATGTTTCCAAGGGTTTTTTTGTGAGGGTCTTTGAATCCCCTTTCAATTGGAATCAATCCCCAGACTCTAAATGTCAATATGTGGTGATCTGATTTAGATTCCTTTCCTTTTTATAGATATTTATCTGTATTTGATATTATTTCCTCCCATTCCATCATTTCATGTTATGGAGGATGATCTCAATCATTCTAATAGAGATTTATTTTCTATTTATTGTGTGTTCATAGCATGATTTCCTTGGGATATCATAGTTTCCTCATGGATTGCACATGAGCCTTAGCCCGGTTGGTGAGGACTCGAAAAGTGCATCCAAGAGACCTGTGATTAAATCTGGGTGGAGACATATTTTCAGGTACTATAGCAGTACTGTAGTAGGCACTTTTTAGTACTGTATCAGCCATAACTATTCATCCATATAGGACTTTGGGCCACTGGTTTGGTCCTTGGGTCCTACAAGGCATTCGGGCCACCAAAGGCCTTCTGACCAGCTGTATATCCAGGTCTTCGGGCCATATCAAGGCCTTCGGGCCACCCTAAGGCCTTCAGGCCACATGAATATGTAGATGTACCAATTAGACTACAAGGGACTAGGCTCTAGATTAAGATCAAAAATAGGCACATTCACTAGAGTAGAGCAAACCAGAATTGGAAGAACGAGAGGGTATGATATTGCCTTCGGTATCGGGCACGTGCAGCTCTACACAGGACAACTAGCCGACCGACCTTGCGAAGGGGGAGTGCTGATATCAGGACATGTGCTAGGGAGGAGTAGTTCCAAGTTGTCTTATCTCAGTTATTTCCTCTAATACCTAAGAGTTATTTAATTATCTCTAAGCCTTTTTCCCTTTTAAGGGTTCCACCACACCCCTTGAATGGTGGATTATCAAAATAATAATAAAAAAGGCCTTCTGTCCATTCATCAATATTTTTCTCATGGTATAGGTGATAATTGATCTATTTTGGGGTTCTGTTTCTATTTCAATAATTTTGGAAGCTTAAGGTAGGTTATTCATTGATTTTTTTATTTATGTACAAGAAATCATAAATTTAACATGGTTTATCCCCTTGTATAGAGGTTAAACTAACCTAATAAATATTAAACTAGATTAAATAATGAAATTTGTTTATGCTTAGCAATTTCATATTGTTACTTTACATCGTGGTAACAGTTAGCCTCCTTTTTTCTAGGTAGTTTGATATCTATACTATTCTTGTTTTAACAAGTTGTTATTCTTGGGTTAGCATGTTGAAATTCATGGATTTGGGAAAATAATGTAAAGTTAGTAATGTTTTTTTGGTTTGATAAATAATTAAAGAAGAGACATGTTTAACAATATGATGTTTCACATAATTTTATGGTAATCAAATTAATGTGATCATTCATGTCTAATTTAATTTTTCATTACACGTGTTAATGAAATTTGATAAACAAAATAAATTTTTAATTATTTTTGATGAGAATAATTATAAAAGGAAAGATTAATGAGTTTATTTCTTCATTAAGTTTATTGAACTAGAAGATTATGATTGATATCATGTTTAATTTATTTAATAGCTTGTTATAGATAATGCCTTAGGTTTCTTATATTTGAAACCTATGATAAATTATTCAGTTAATTCAATATGGAATAAAAATTGATTGTTTGATAAATATAATTTTATGGTGATGAGAGTTCTTATTGTTTATAAATGATGGATGCCTTGTACTAGGGAACATAAGATCATGTTTACATATAAAGGTTGAATGCCTTATTTTTAGAGAAAAATCACCCTATTGAACATGTTTGTTTCTTGCGGGTTCTTTTGTGCTCTGGATGTGAGCCTTGCTATGGAATATGATGTGATACTAGTATAGATAAAGAGACAAAGGTGGGAGCCATGAGTTTAAGGAATCATTTGATGAATGTGTTAGTGAGGTGTAGGGTGATATATATTAGGGTGTTAGTGATAGATCTATGGATGATGGAATATGTTGAAGCTAGGATTACCCATTGATGTGCTGAAATCTGGGATGCTTTCTTAATGAATCTATTTAAATTTTGGATGGTTTTGTTTCTAGTTTATCTGCATTTCTTTCTATATTTCTTGAGGCAATTTGATGTTCTTGGTTTCTTCTATTTATATTAGCTTAGGATGTTTCCTTAAGTACCTATAACTTTGTAATGATAATAATGTATAATAAATGTTTGAACCCATGGGGTTTATTCTTACTAAAATAAAAAATTTAATTTTAATCTAAAGAAACCATACACTTGGTTGGATTATTCCTAGAAGTCATTGACCTCACTTGAGGATAATAAAATGTTTCTTAGAATAATTTTAATTAATAAATAATTAAATAATTAGTATAAAGTTATTTTTTTACAAAATTAATGTAATTTAATGTATCTCCTTTAAATTCTTGTGTGCATATAGGATATTTAGTCCTAAGAAGTGGAAGTAGGGTGTCTGAGGGAAGATAGCCACAGTTGAGCCTAATACTTGTTATGTACATAGTGTGGTTCTGAGTTACATTATATCATGTACATTTTGTGATTTCATACATTACCCTACCCATGTTGATGAAGGAGACAGACACCCAGTGGACTTTGGGAAGGTGTTTTCCACAAAATCTAGTTTAGGGAGGGACAGATAGATTACTACCCCTCTGGCCCCACTCTCTTCTCCTGGTAGTATTATGTGCTGGTATTCACATTGGTTAGTTTCCCATATATATATTTGTGTAGAGGGATATAATGGTTTATGGTTATTTCACACACATGTATCTTTGGATACAGTATCCAAAGGACTATAATAGGTATGGTGTGTATATGTTGTGATGGATTAAGTTACCTTACTCAGTGAATGGACCATTATGGATTGACATATAATAAATGATGTATGATACACATTATACGGGTTGTGGTGGATCCCAAAAACTACTTAGTTACTATATGAAGATGTGGAATTAGATGGTGAGATGGTGTCATGCATGATATTCATATTGTGATACATTAGTCCAGGTGTCTTTGGGTTAGATTAATTTTGGAGAGAGATATCCCAGGACATATGAAGTTGGGGAAAAGTGAAAAACCAGTGGGGAAGTGGTAGTGGGGTACCTTCATTTGATATTATATTTTATGATCTCTTTTATGCATTAGTTGGTGTGATATAGTCATTGTGAGGTTAAGAACTTGGTATACATTTTTAGGTGACGAGTAAGTTTCACTCATTGTTCATTGGGATTTAACAAGATTTCTTTATCTTTTACTTGAGCAGATATGGTGAGGATCATATTGAGTATAGTCTTATGCTCACCCCATGTATATATAAATTTTTTTTGGTTATTAAAATAAATTTGGATATTGGGCCAGATATTACTATCTTGTGGGTTTTCAGGAGTAGTTTGGTCTTTATGGTCATTTTTTGGTTCCATTTTTAATACTGGTAGTTTTCCTTCAAATCGTTTTTTCTTATTTGACATTACATGTATATACTTGAGATTTATTTTATCTATTTGGGTAGGAGTTTATCAGTATATATCTCTTATATATTTATTCCACATGTTCTTTTATAGGGTAATGCCTTTAATTTGTATCTATGATATACCCTTAGTGTTAGTCACCAACCTGGATCCTATTGGAGGTAGTACTTGGATAGTCACCATCCTTCTTCCCTCATTATCAGCCTAGGAGGGGTAATCTTTTGAGGGAGGGGTTGTGATAGATATTATATTCCATATTTATTTTATTCTATGAACGATGAGTAAATATTATTTGTGGTATATTATGAGGAGTCTTAGAGTACCCATAATTATGGAATGATAAATGAAATAATAAATTAACTCATGGGATAAGTGTTGATGTTGGTAATGAAAAAATAATGTAACCATGGTATTGTTGTAATGAATTATGTGATGATAATGGGATGAAAATTTTTTAAATGGTAATATGAATTATTAAAGAAAGTAGTCTTTTAAGGAAATGTTATTATTAAAACATAATTTATAAAGGGGTTTAATGAATGAATAATAATTAATAATTAAAAATTAAGATGGTTGAAGATGTTAAATCTTGATTCATGTGTCTATATATGAGATCTAGTTTCCTATACCCTTGAAAAAGTAGTTGGTTGTCTTGTGGGGTGATAGTTGTAGTTGGATATAAGGATATGTAGTTTCTTTTAATATTGTTATCTAATGGAATATTCATATAGTTTCTAATTTCATATGCTCCACCACCAGAGTCATCAGGGCAGTAGACACCCAAATGTTTCTGGTATGGGTTTTTTTCCTCAACATCTAGGATAGTGAGGAAATGGATGACTAACTTCTTATTCTTCCTCACTCTCCCCTTAGTTTTGTATATTGTGTAGGCATATTTAGATTGTAATGGGTTGTGTTATAGAGTACGTTTCAAAACAGGATATGATGGCTCTTAGTTTTATCATACATGTGTGTGGGGGATGTAGCGGTTTGAGGTTATATAATTTAATTTAATTCCGATTATAGTGGATATAGTTTCTTATTTGTGCGCGAACATGGTTTATAATTTATTGAGGTATAAAACATGATACAAAAGCTATAGCGTATTTCATAAATTCCACTTGCTTACTGATGATATGATGATGATGTGGTTGAGATGAGTTGTATGGGATGATGGATGAGATGTGATTTGTATGAATTGGGTGAAAGATGATTTATGGAAGATATGGGAGAATATGATGTTTGTAATTGGGGTATGAGAGTGACAAACTAGTGGTGAAGTGAAATAAGGGTACCTTTTTTTACATATATTCTTTGATAAAGATATTCTTACTTCTATATATTACTTGGTGAGTGATCCATTGTGAGGATGAGACATAGGTCTACCTATTTAGGTAATGAGTAGTTTTCATTTATTTGTTCACTAGACATTAATATTCTTATTTCACATTTTTAAAAGAAAATTCAGGGATGATCCTACTAATTTTACCTATATACTCACCCTATGTATATCAAAAATGATTTTCAAATCTGTAGGAGACGATTGGTGATTAATATTAGTGTTACTAGCTCAAAGTGGTTATTCATTCACTTTCATAGTTCATGGTATCTACCTAGGATTGTTATTATATTCTAATTATTTTCCTTTTATATGAAATTACATTAATGTATTAGTATTTATAATCTATTCATGTTATAGAGTTGATCAGATGATTTCATCTTATCTCTTGGCCTTGAATTTATATAAAGAGGGTGATAAATTCCAAATGCATTCATTCTATACCCTCAGATCTAGTTGATAACATGTGGCGTATTGAAGTCAGTCTTTAGAGGCCACTCCCTCTCTTCATTTCTGACATAAAAGGGGTACCAATGGTGGAAGACTCATGAAAAAATTGTATCAGATATTAAGTTTGAGAGATAAGATGGAGTTTGGAGATAGGAAATAGTTATTATTTCATGGGTTGGTTGGGAAATAATATCCACTAAGCTTATCATGTGATGTAAATAATGGATATCAACTAGGACATGGGTATTTGGGGCCCATTGTGATCTAACATAAGGACCTTCTTGTTTACTTAACCCACTAATTTAAGTGATATTGTTTTTAAGTTAGAGACCTAGGTAAGGATTATACATAATTATTTTCTATACTAATTATTGAATTTGGTATACAATGGAAATTAGGTTAAACTTTAATTAATTAAACTTAAATATTTTACATTTTAGGTTTAAGTATCCCTAATGTTTTTTATTTTTAGGAATGGCACTAGGTTGATATCACCATCAGGTTCATACTAATGATGTTCTGTAAGAAGTGATGATGAATTATTACAAAGAGAAGCCCAAATCATATACACCAAACCACCCCAGGAAAATCTCACCATCGCGCACCATACCCTTAGGGAATTTTCTAGTGTATTAAAGGGATATGTATCAAGACCATAATAATAAGAAAATGTATTTTGTATTTTCAATATAATAATGTTTATATTTAATTCTTATTAATATTTTATAAATGATTTTTATTTTTATACAATAAAATATAAAAAATATTGTTAATTAATATTCTAATTAAATAAAGAAATTTATTTTGACAAATCAATGGATTTTTTAAATAATTCATATTTTAATAAAATATTATTATTAAATATTTATTATTAAATATAAAAGATCATATAATTTTAATGAATATAAATGTGTTTTTTATAAGGGTTTGAAAACTGTTATTGTAAAAAAACCCATCATTTCTCAATAATTTTTTATTTTTTTAAAAGCAAAAATACAAATTTTTAGAAAATTATTTTTTTAAAATGAATATTATTTTTGTAAACAGAATTTTGAAATTATCCAATACATAATTTTCCTATTTTTCCAAGACAGCTGAATTTTCGGTAAAAAATTAAATATCGTTTAAATATATTATATGGTTTATGACATCATAATGACCTAAAATTTATGTAATAAATACTAAAAAGGGTTTCCATGACTAAAACTATTTTTTACCTTTAAGATAATGTGATTTTATGTTAATTTTATTAACTTTATAAAGCCTTCATGAATCCTCCAAAACCATTTATATATTTTAAGGTTTTAAAATCATTTATTTACGAGTGTGAATCACTCCCATATAATCAAGGGTATTATTTTATTGATTTATTCCCTTGTCCATATTAAATAATTAAGACCACTCCCATTTTTTCAGAACCCATGGGAAAAAATAATGGTAAAATTTTTCATTTTGGTTATTTTATTATATAGAGTCCAAAACCTATGTTTCAAAAATGATAAAGAATTCCCCACTCATTTTCTATATAAACCAACCCAATATCCCATTTATCTTTAATAAAAGTCCTTATATAACATCATTACTCTTCCCTCCCCTCTATAGAGTCTTCCAAAGGTTCCCCCAAACTCTCATGAAGCTCCTCCCAAGCATTTGGAATCACACTCTCATGGTAAGGGATCCTCTTCTTCTCCTCTTTATTCAAGTGTCTCCTATATCTTATGTCTTTTATCTTAATATCATAATTTTGGTACATATTCTTCCATATTCCTCTTACTGTATATTTTATGTATAAATTATGATATACCATTTTTACTCTCATCAATACCTCCCATGAACATCCATATTCCCCTGTTATGTTGTCTAAATTTCACCGTGATTTTCCATGATAGACAATTGTGTAGTGAATAAACATACTTATTTCTTATAAAAGGTGTTCAACTTTATGAACTTATAATTATTTATTGAGGACTTTCATGTATTTATTACACACTCCTAAATAATTTAATACAATATTATGATGAATGAATCCATCTTGTATGATCTATGTGGCACACTTAAGAATTAGAATGAAATGAAACTATCTGGTGCGCTCGAAATTATATAGAGGTCTAATGAATTGGGTAATGTTTTAGTCACATAAGACATCATGCAAGGGATTAAGGAGTTAAACTAATCCATCATGGTACTTTTTTAATCATTATGTCTTGGAAGTTATCCGTGACCTATGTTTATAGTGTTGTGTTTTAATTTGTTCCCACATTTCCCATGTTTCCTTTATGTTATCATGTTATATCATGCCTCGTTGTTCATGTTTATGATTCTCACCTCTTTTATATCCCATTTATATGAATATTGTTTAACATATATTAGTTTCTTCATGTTATTATGTGTTTACACCCTTACTGGGATTTATACCCCACCCCTTTATTTTGTATGTCCCCAGGTTATCCCATGCAGTGTAAAGTATGAAAAAAAATAATATTATCATGTTAAGGAAGTTTTCAATAAATATGATGTATTCCCTGTTTTATGTATTTATTTAATGTACTTAATTCCAAAACACACTAGACTTCTCAATATTCTAGGTTGTATTATTTGTAATCTTAATTAATAAATCATGTATTAATTTGAAATAAAGAGAAGAGTTGTTATACAGTCAATGATGTTTCCCAGGTTTTGGAAGAGTACCTTGATGTATTTTTGTAAGAATTTGTGACACTACCCCCTCGAAATAAGGTTGATTTTTGGATATATGTTCATACATGCATCAATATGATATCAATTTATCTATATAGGATAGATCCTTATGAGTTGCAGTAGCCACAAATTTTTATTAATGATTTTTTATAGAGAGGGTACATTCAGATTAGTGGGTTTCCTTATGGTTTTCAGTTTCTATTTAAAATGAAGGTAGATGTTAGTCTCTGATTTTTTATCAATTATAATCACTTGAATTAGGTGATAGTAAAGTACTGATATCCTCTCTCATAAATTGATGATTTATTCAATCAAATAAAGGGATAAAGATGGTTATAAAAGATAAATTTTTGTTTAGGGTTTCATTATATATGAGTAAAGGATGAGGATATTTTTAAAAATTCTTTAATATATCACTATGAGAATTAAAAGTTTGTTGTAATATCATTTGGAATTATGAATTCTCTAACTGTGTTCATATAATTGATGAATTATTTATTCCATGATTTTTTGTATTGCTTCATGGGGGTGTTTATTAATGATATACTTTTGTTTTTGGTGTATGGGGGAGATCATACATATCATCTATGAGTAGTTTTGGGAATTATTTAGTGTTAGTAACTAGTTTGGATTTTGTTGAACTATGAGTTTTGTTCTGGTAAGATCAGTTTTTGAGGCATATCATGTCTCGGTGTGGAGTAGTTATGGATACTTTATAGACCGAGTCAAATGTTTCTTAGGTAGGTCCTATGAATATTATAGAGGTTTATAATTTCCTTAGTATTTCTAGTTATTACAGGATGTCTATACCAAAATTCTCTCATATTTTGACTTCTATGATATATTTTACAAGGATATGGAATTTATATGCACTAAACAATGTCAGGATTCTTTCAAGTATTTAAATAAGATTCTATTCTGTGCTCATATTCTTTATTTACTAGAGGAGGGTATTGTGCTGGAGTTTTATTATAACACTTAACGACTTGGAATGGTTTGTGTTATTATGTAGTAGAGATGGATTATCTCTTATTGGTTTTAATAGTTTCATACTCATGAATACAATTATGTCACCCATGGTCTTGAGCATGTTTCAATTTGGTTTTCTATAAAGTTATGGTGGCATTACCTCATCGATGAGCAGTTTTTGGTCTTCATAGATCACATGATCACAAGGTACTTCTTATCCTATTTCATCTTAAATTTGAAAAAATAATTGTATATCGAATTATTTTAGGATTTTGAATTTTAGATTTTCTATACACTGGGGAAGGGGAATATTGTGGTCAATTCTTTAACCAAGATTTCATATGGTGATGTTGTGCATGATTCACAAGATGTTTGGAGGGTGGTGTATGATCTTTTCATGATGAACCTAGATATGAGATTAGGTGATGGTAAAGGTTTTCTTTATCAGATGAAATTTCATTCATCCTTGGTGCATCTAGTGTAGAAGTTTAAACTAAGTTATTCTAAGGTGGACATCAAGTGAGATCAAGTTATTTATTTTAGTGCTTATTTGGTATGGTTTGAGGATGACTGACATCAAGGTTTGCTTTAGGGGAGGCTCTTTATTCCTTAGATGATGCATAATGTGGTTATTTATGAGTTCCATAGTTCACCTTTGGTAGTATATCATGGTGTGGTAAATATGAATCATGACTTGTGAGTTCATTTTTGGTGTTCTGGAATAAAGCGATATGTCATAGTTTTTTTCACTTGGTATTTTGTTTTTTAGAGGGTGAAGCATGAGCACCATGTTCTTGATGGGTTATTTCAGTCTCTCTATGTTTCCCAGTGAAATTTTGAGGACATATATATAGACTTCCTCACTAGTTTTCTTTTATATTTGGGATTTTTTGATTCCATATGGGTTATCCTGGACCACTTGGTGAAGTCATCTCACTTCATAAAAATTAAGGATTTGAGCACAATAGAGGTTTTGTTGAGGCAGTGTCTAGAGGAGGTGGTGAGAATCCATGTGTTATGAAGACAATCGTATTTGATAATAATCAAAATTTCACCTCAAATGTATTTATAAGTCTTCATTATGATTTTGGATCCATGTTATTCCTTAGTACCACTCTCCATCTATAGATATATAGTCAGACATAGTAAACTATCCAAACTCTAGAGGAAATATTACATGAATAAATTCTAGATTTTTGAGGTTCATGTATGATTAACCTACCCTTGGTGAAATTTTCCTATAATAATAGCTATCAGTCTACTACTGGTATGGATCTGTTCGAATCACTATACTGTTGAACTTGTCGATCTCCATTTTGTTGAATTGAGGTGGGAGAGTCAGCAATTATAAGATCAAAATTGGTGTGAGTTATAAAAAATAAGGTATAGGTGATCCATGAGTGAATGAAGGTGATGAATTATTTCCATAATTCATATGCTAATAATAGTAAGAGGCCTATGATGTTCGACATTGGATATCATGTGTTCTTGATGGTGTCATCTTATCATGGGTAACAAAGGTTCGATTATGGGAGTAAACTTTCACCCTGATTTGTTGGACCTTTTGATGTGTTGGAACATTTTGGATCTATTGTGTATTAGATATAACTTATCCCACCTGTGATTTTGATTTATGACTTATTTTATGAATCACAACTTCAGTGATATCTTCATGATGATTCCCATGTAATTGACTAGGGAAATCTTGAGTTGAAGATGATGTAACCTTCAAGGAGCATCCTATTGAGATCCAGGACCTTCAAAAGATTGTTTTACACTAACATATTATTTAATTGGTTCATTTACTATAGTTTTGTGTTAGTTTGGATGAGTTTTCATAGGAGTGTGATTCGTAGATACACACTCAATATCTTGAGTTTTTCAGTTTTTGGTTTTTTGATATGTTATGTATGAACATTTCTTGTTTTAAAAGATGGATGATATTGTGTGTTTATGGGATCTTTAATCATTTTGTGTTAGTTATGTTCAATTATAGTGATATCCCTCAGTGGTGTCTCACGGGGTGGTTGTTTTTTCCCATTTCCTTTCTTATTGGGTTTTGTTTTTATTCTCATGAACAAGAATTGTTTGCGATGTATATGATATAAGGTATTAGTTTTTTTAATCCCTTCCTTTTCATTATCATAGTGCTTATAGTTATTAGAAAAATATTAAGATTCATTTTGTAGGCTAGATTTTATTTTTTCAATTTATAGGGTCACTACATCATGGTTATGGGTATATTGATGGCTGTGGTGGGCCCATTTGTAGTTTGACCATGGCGTAGGCCATTTTGGTGTTGGCTATTTCAGATCTTGGGAATTTTGAGTTGGTTGTGTTGTGATTGATTCACCATGAGGAGTAAAATGATCATAGTTACTATTTTAGATGGTATTTTTCTTAGAAGAGTTCTCCTATGTGAAATGGGGAAGGAAATGACACTATGGGAGGTGGCCTTGGTGTTACATGACATCCTGATGATGGATTTATTTGGAAAGAGTAATGTCATGCCCTGACCCATGGGTTTTTTGATGAGGGTGGTGAATGAAAATATCACCAATGTGAAACAGACATTATAAAATTCCAAATTTTATGGTAATGATGAAAATTCAAGGATGAATTCAATGATATTTTTAGTTTCATGTGAAGGAGATGAAATGATAAGTAAGGCCTCACCAAGATTGAGTTATGGGTGTGGTCAGCCAAAGATTCTTAGGATTTTACCTTGTATTATAGAGGGTGGTCGTAGTGGCCACCCGATAGGAGGAAACATTGTTTTAATTCCATGGTGAAATGTGTGGTAATGGTCAAAGGTGTTTAATCTGGGATTTTAAATTCATGAGTATTAGATGTTCAAACCATTTCAAATAGTGAAAAATCATATCTTATTTGAATGAGGGGAACCACGAGTGTAGTATAGGTCACCATATCTTGGTGTATAATATTTATATTTCCTCTATAAATAGTTACATACTTCCTTGGTGAGATTTACACATTATTAATTTAAACTCTAGATGAAATACATGTCCTCTTATCCCTCTACAGTCGTTTCCCTTGAGAGAATAACCCCTTGGTTCAGTGGGATTGAATTATCATGGATCAAGGAACTCTATTCTTCTCATATCCTTATCTTCCTTGTTCTATTTATTTTCAAGGGTTCATTATGTTATACTTTTTTTGTTTTTGGATGAGTTTAGAGCATAGATTGATGGTGGTTTTTTGTAGTTAGGTTTTGGAGTTATTTTTTTTCCAGTTTATGTGGTGGTTGATCCTCATTATTCTATTCTTACTCAGAGAACATTTAAATTTTCATATCATGTTAGGGGATTTGTTACTTATCATTATTCATGTTTAGGTGTGGGATTATACTTCTTTAGTTTATTTAGGAAATGGTGGAATCAACCTAATTAAGATAATAATTGCAATCAAGAATGAATTAAAAGGGGATGTTGTGATCACATGTGTCAATTATTTATTGATGATTCCTCTAGATATTTTATAGATATTGTGTTATCTGTATTGTCTTAATTTTTTTTGTTTATAATGGTTCATGTTCTTGAAATTTTATAATCAACATAATTTTATTAATAATTAATTTATTAATAATAGAGGCATGTGGAATGTATTATTATTCTTCCATGAATGCTACTGTTAATGTAAGTAACGCTTAAAGCATGTTTATGGTTGATTATTCAATTTTGTTAGATGTTGATGATATATTTTGTATTATTGAGACCTATTCTTAATAAATCATTTTATTTAATATGGTAATAGAATTATTTTTTCTATAAGATAAATGTATTAGGATGATCGATCCCAATCATGTTAGTTAAATCCTTTTATATCTTAGAGTTATGGATTTAGTTTTTCCTTAAATTTATGTACTGAAAATGGTCTTTTTCCATTTATGTGTTCTCTAGGATAGTATACCCATTTTTTTATTAGATTTTGGGGTTTTTTTAGATATGGGGTATATGAAACCAGTTCAGAGTAGGGCTTGTTTTTTTTTCTTTGATTGATATGGGGTTTATGGGAATATATAACATGAGATAAGAGAGGGTCTTGCCTATTATTGGGTTTTTGTGTGAGGGTTATTTTTGAGTTTATTTAGTATAGGTTGATATTTGTGCTTACCCATATTTATTGATGTTTTCATTGGATGGTTGGTTATCTGATAGATATTTTTTGTGATATTCTTCTGTCACATTCAGTTAGTTCCATGCATTTTTAGTTAATATTTTTTTAGTATCTTAGGATGAAAACTAGAGTACCCAAAGTTATGGAATGGTAATAAAATTAACTCATGGGACATGTGTTGTTGTTGGGAATAAATAAATAATAGAACCCTTGGATGTTTGGAATGAATTATCCTAGGAGCATGTAATTGTAAATCTAGAAATGGTAATATGAATTATAAAATCAAGTTATCTTGTAATGAAATTTCATGACTAAAATATAATTTTTAAATGGGGTTAACAAATAAATAGTAATTATTAATTAATAATTAATTTTTTTAAATATTTTTAATTTGGATCCTTTTTTCATGTATGAGATCAAGTTTACTATACGTTAGTAGTGGTTGTCAAGTCTCATGTGGGATGATAGCTATAATCAGGTCTAATGCTAAGTAGTTTCCCTTAGAATGGATATGTGATATACTATTATTATATTTTTTATTTCATATTCTCCACCACCTGAGTTGGACAAGCAATCAATGGCTAACTATTTTGGGTATGGGTATTTTCCTCAACATCTAGGTTGGTGGGGGAATGAATGGATAACTTCTCCATCTTCCCCACTCTCCCTTAAATGTTTTATGATATGTAGGTATATAGAGGATTTATTTTCTTAAGGTATAGGTTTTGTGTCTTCATGGTCTTTGATTACTTCCATTTTTGTAATACATGTGTACATAGACTATATCATCTTGAGGTTATAGCACAAAATTATATTCTAACTATAGTGATTGTGGTTTTTAATGGGTTTAATTGCATGAGTTGTAATGGCTTGAGGCATAATTAATGATGCATGAGTTGTATTGTATTTTTGACTTACCATTTATTTTTGGATTATATAATTATGATGAGGTTATGATGAGCTTCATGGGATTTGAGATGAGATGAGATATGTATATTTAGGGTATTAAATGACTTATGGAAGGGATGAGAGCATAGGATTTTTGGAATTGGTTCATGAGAAAAAAACTACTAGGGAAGTGTAAGTGGGGTACCTATCTTATCTATATAATTTAATATGAATATAATTACTTATATGAATTTCTTGGTGAGAGATCCTTAGTGAGAATGGGAGATATTTTCAACTATTTAGGTAATGAGTTGGTTTAGTTTGTTTATTTACCAAGATTTAGTATTCTTATTTTACACTTTCATGATAGGTTTTAAGGATGATCCTCTTAATTATACATGTAACCTCTCGAGTATTCAAATAAACTATTTTCAGGTCTATAAGAGAAGGTTAATGATTGAGATGGATATTACTAGATTGATGTGGTTGTTTAGTAGCTATCTAATTGTGTGGTTGTTTCCTATGATTTTTGTTATATTCTAGTTGTTTTACTTTTGTATGACATTAAATTCATGTATTGATATTTTTTATCTATTTAAGAAATGAATTCCATCGATGGATTTTATGTTATCTCTTTTTCGTAATTTTATATAGATAGGGAAACTCCTTCCATTTGTAATCATTCTATAGTCTCGTTGCTAGTCAGTAACTAGTGGTTAATTGGAGGTGAGCTTTGGGGGTTACTCCCTCTCTCCACTTCCAAACTCAGATGGGTATCATTAGAGGGGTAGCTGTGATAATATTACTTTAGATAAAAAAAATATTTAATTAAATAAGGTTGATCACCCATGGCGTTGAGACTGTATATCACAAACCATATCACACGTGCATAAACCTTAGATAAATGTATAAGGACCACCAAAATCATTCAAAAAGTCATTCCATTAAATGAAATCCTTGCCACTCTCACCCTTTCTCATCCAAGACTCATCCATGCTCATGTTACCTCTTGATCATGTATCTTAAGTCACAATGACCAATTAATTTAATTATAACTATTAACAATTAATTTTACATTTTAATTTAAGGAGACATAATTATCTTAAAACTCACCAATCAACATCCTCTCACAAAAACCTCAAGCAATGAGGTGTGTTCCACTACTAATATTCACCCAGACCTAAGCCAAAAATATCCCAAATTCACTCACCCCATTCAATAGTAAATCTCATCCAATTTTATCAAAACACTATAAAATTCATAGGAAAACATGCCTCCAATGAAACGGTAAGAAATGTTGTGTGTTCATCCACCCAGGATGTCCTGTATCCATTCCATGAAAAATCCTCATCATATGGGGACAATTCTACAATTATCCAGTAGAATAGTCAATGAACCCAAAATCAAAGACAGTGAAAGTGGCCAATCAAAGAGAGGAATAATAGAAGAAAATGGATTAATAGACTTACCAAAACACACCAGAAATTCCAAAGAAGCCACCTCATTTTTATAGATAATTGAAAGAGAAGAGTAGGAGAGACCCCCTACCCTGGATACGTGTGAAGGAGAAGAAAATAGGACATGAGGATTTAAAATTAGAAGGGATAATGGAAAATTACCATTTTTCAAGAAATATGGGTAGTTGTAAGGTATGGTAACATTTTTTACTAAACTGTGCACCAACCATGTGGTCAAAACTATCTCAAGTCATACTTCGTTGCACAATTTACCCACATGGTTTACAAAACTATACACCAACCATGAAACCCCATTTAAACCTCAAATTACAACTTTTCATGGTTTGTTTATAACCATACACTTACTGTGTGCCAACAAACCAAGAAAAACCAACCTATATAGTTTATTTGCACTATTTTCCTGAACAATTTTGTAACATTGTGACTGGGTAAAACCCTTTACAAAATTTAAAACGTAGGCATGAAGCTCCTAATATCCACTCGAGCACCTAGAACACCTTCCAAGACTCGATCCATATCTGAAAATATATACTTAAGATGTTCCAACTCTTAGAATTTTAATATGAATCCTGATTGTCAATGTGACCCATGGTCTAGAGACAGAAATTCAAAAAATTTACAACCCAATAATATATGGGACTTTATACTCATGTTAGTTATTCACTAATATAAATATTAGAGATTATAGTAAAATAACATGAATAAAATGATAGAATATAAAGATATAGAATGAAGACTCCAATTAAAATTCATGAAAGAAAATTAAATAATGAAAATAAAGAGGAAAAAAAAACTCTAAATTATTATCATTTCCTTGCCTAGAGGCTAGGGTTTTGAATATTTTTTACAATGGATGGGGGAAATGATTTAAATGGAAGTAGACCATGAACTCAATGTGCATGAGGATAGATGATATTATCATGAGCAGTTAGAGCTTTCCAAATGAACAATGATAATTGAATTCTTTTATCTTCATGAGTTTTAGTTCCATGATCTTCTTCTCCTCTTTCCCTAAAATTAGCCTCCATATATAGAATGTCTTGGAAGTATTTAATTCTCACATGACATACCATTATTTTGATTTTGAAAAAGATAGGGAAAATATGTTTCTCCTTCTAAACTAAATTGGACCTTTATGTATCATATGTATTCAAACAAACCCTTACATATTATAGATGTTGTAGAAACCCCAACTCTGATAACTCAAATCTGGTGTTAACTTTACTACATTGGTATAAGATATAAGGGATCTCACCACATGGGAATTATCAGTTTAGTAGTCTTGAAGAACTAGATACATAAATGGTTAGCATATTATATTTTAAATATAAAATACATATCATAAAACATTATTTAATCCTTGATATTATTCATAATATCCTTCTTCATATCTTAGGGAGAATAAAATAAATAAAGGGAGAATTGATATTCTCAGTAAGGGTTATTTATAGTAGAAGCTATCATGAATCAATAAGGCCTAATTAATATGGAAAAGTAAATAACTAAAAACACATGTCATTTAATCAACAATATAAGCATAAAATGAATCCATGGATAATATTAATGTATCATTCTGATGGATAATAATAATTTAATTCTCAATAAAGGAAATTCTTAATACTGGATGTCCTGATCTCATAAATCATGATATCTATATCGTCAAATCCTTATGCCAAGAAATTTTAATCGATGGGTAGGTATACAATAGAGACCCATTTAATTTTCCCAATTTATTTTTCTCATGAGACCTATCAATGCATTGAGGAGCTATCTATAACCAGGACCCAACCATCATTGCATGTCCATTTCATTATTCATATATTTAATGATCATTTTAATTAAAAAATAAAATTTCTTATCAACAAATGTATGTATTGTGTAAAGAGTATGGATTATTAATATTTCCCAAATAATAAAATGTTTTTCAAAGTAAAACACCATATGTAGAAATGATATACAGCTTAGGAAATAATCATATCCATGATATAAATAATCTGGATATTAAAGACAAATTTAATATCCAACAATCCTAAGAAAGTGAATGTTTTAAGAGAAAGTTAAGGCCCGAAAAAATAATAATAGATAAAATATGACCATCAATTCATCAAAAATATGGGTTTCATAAAAAAAATCATGCCTTTTTGAGAAATGTAATTGAAATATTAAAATAGATTTTCTTAAAGAGTTTTCTTTGAAAAAACATTGAATTTTTTTAGAGGAATCTAAATATTTTAAAATGGTAATGGTGGTGGGAAAATAATTTAACACCATATACAATAAAAAGAAACATTCATTTTGATTTTTTTAAAAGACACTATAAAATTATTTTTTTTGGGAAACAGTTAGAAATAATATTTTAAATATTAATAAAAATTAAAAGATAACATAAAATTTATTTAATAAATATTTTGAGTGAATAAATAATACTTTGGTTAAAAAATTAAAAATATGGACATGGAAGAAAAATATACCCACTTAAAAGAGAAACAAGACCCCATTTTTTTAAAATTTATTTTCTAGATTCAAATGAAAAAGAGAGGAAAAATTAGAATAAAATATGACAAATCCTTAAATATCTAGAGCATTAGAAATTATGTGTAATTTATGAAGTATATATTAAAATATTTCATCAATGAAAATAAGTTCAATCCCAAAAAATGAGATTATAAAATAATTGTTACCTATTTGGTAAATTTAAATTAAAAACCATTGAAAGATTAAACTTAAATTGAAAATTTAATCCTAAATAATAAATATATATCCATTTTAAATACATAAAAATGGATTTATATACACCATATTAAATTAAATAGGTGCATAATACCAAATATATCTTAGTAGAGCAGAAATTGAGATGAAATGTACTACCTCAAGTTTAAAATGCCTCATTGGTGCTCTAAAATCCTCTATAATAAATTTTAATTTATTATAATTACATAAAAGAACCATATTCATATCTATAATATCATATATAAACCATTTATAACATTTTATCACCCATTTGTTAATAATATTTTATTATTATAATTATGTCGAGTGTTAAAGGCTTTATTTTTCAGGTATTTATTTATTTGGTAGTCTCAGTCCTTGAATATGATCATGGTCCCATCATAACTAAAATTTTATTCAAGATATAAATATCATATATATTTAATATATATTCATCCATAAAATATAGATATAGAAAAATGAATTACACCGTTCATGAAGACGGTAGTACGTACATACACATGAACGCTATTTTCACTTTTTGATGGATGAAAGGAAATAAAAGTAAATAATAATTCACATTTCCATGATAATTTTTATATCATATATATCTTATATATTAATTAAATCTATCTATATTACCATCCATGTGAATTGAAAATGAAAAATGGATAACATCACTTCATGGAGGTGCGAGTCCACACGTACGCACGAGCGACGTTATCATCTTACAATGAATTGGAAAGTAAGAAATTATATTTGATATTATAATTAAACAATTATAATTAGTTCAAATATATCATATATATTCATTAGTTCCATAATTATTACTAGTCATGTGAGGTGATTATGGAAAACAAATTACATCGGTTTGCGAGGTGGTAGTCCACCGTACACATGGACGATGGTTTTGTTTCCCATTTGATGGAAAAGGATATGGATAAATATTATTCCATAAACAAATTAACTTATCAATTAATATAATATATATTTTTATTATAATTTAATTTTTAGAACATAATTTAATGTGGTAAAAGGAGAATTAAAAAAAGAAAGAACTTAGTTAAGACGATTAACTTCTCTTAGGGAAACCTTATTTGGATATCTTTTTAGGGACACTAGGGTTGGTATTTTGGGAACACCATAACAACTATAATTTGGTTAAATATGTTCAGAATGAAATTTTATATTTTTTGTTAAGCTATATTCTCAAAGTGGTGTAATGGAAAGAGAGAAGGGGTTCCCTTTTATAAGTGAGGGGAGGGAGATTCTTAATGTTTCTTAAAGTATTAAATCCATATAAATTATTTTTTATGTTAAAATGGATAAAAATGGATATAATTATAATATAATATTATGATGAGTCTAAATCCTCTCATATAATAATAATTGTACAAGTTTAGCTGATTTCGTCACCCTTATCTCTTTCTTTTAACCTCCATTAACCCTTTTGATGATTATCGTGATAACAATGTTTTTTACACTATAAGAGCCAATAAAGATTCCATAGAAGTAAAAATGAAATAAATGAACAAGGGATTATATTTTAGACCATAAATTATACCCTTTTTTAATTCAATATATTTATTATTTTTAAAAAATTAAATAAAATATCATTTTCATAAAATATCATTAATGTCATTTTGACATTATTCATTCAATTTGACATTAAAAACCTAAAGAAAGATATTGAATTAAAATTTAATGCTTTAACACCTTAATAATATGTTATATTTAACTATAAAATTCATGGAATATAATAATTAATTCAAATTGATTTAGTTTAATATTTTTGGCAACATTTATTTTATTTTTCTATTAATTGAATAAATATTTTGTTGGCATTGCATAAGAATTTAAAGTAATTATAAAATAAATAAAAAATAAAAATAAATTACCATGATAAAATTATTCATATTTCAAATAACTATTTATAAGATAACATAAGTTTTTTTATCGCTATAAAAAAATTATATATATTAAAAGAAAGAGAGTGACATTTTTGACTCTATCCTTTAATTAAATATTATAAATTTCAAAATTGAGGATAAATGGAAAAAGGTAATATTTTTTTAATTTTGGATGATTAAGTATAAAATATACTCATCCAATGAATTAAATTCTGTGTTGGATATATTTTTAATGCTTTATCACGTTATATTTAACCTTAATTACCTGATTTACCCCTAACCGAGGTGATAAAATTTCCCATGATTATCATTCATAATGCCTAAAAAATGAAAGGTAAATATTTTTAAAAATTTTAACCTTCTGATTCAAAATATGTAATCAATTTTATAAAATACAATTCTTATATTTTTAGAAATTAACTTAAAAATAAACCCATAAAATGGGACGAAAAATAATTTTCTAGAAAAATGTGTTTTTAAGCATAATAATAGACTTATATAAAAATTATATAATATAATTATCCTAATGTAAATAAAATAGATATTTTACCACTATAATACCTTGATTAAGTAAAATAAATGGTTGTTTTAAAAAAATCAGTATTTTACTATTCATAGAAAAATAATTTTATTTAGAAAAATCCTCAAAATTCAACCTAAGATAATTCAGAAATGATGATTTAAAAATGATATGATTTTTACATAATAATATCTTGTAGTGGTACATTTAAAAATTGTGTTTTATGTAAACTAAGCTATCAAAGAATTTTATTTAAAGATAAATATATCATAAAACCTTGGGTTATTACATTCTAACCCCTTATAAGAATTTTGACCATGAAATTCCATCACTCTAACAAAAAACTCAGGATACTTTTGCCTCATAAAATCCTCAGGTTCCCATGTAACTTCGTCAAACTTATGGTTTCTTCATAGAACTTTGATAGAGTGAATGTTCTTGTGTCATCTCACTTTCTCTTTACGATTTATAATTCTTTCTGGTTTTTCCTTATAATAAAGATCTTACTCCAACAGTATGACCTTTGAGTTTAGTATATATGAAGTAATGGGTATTTAATTACTTAGGAGAGACACATGGAACATATTGTGAACTTGAGAGAGATTTTGTGGAAGTGAAAATCTATAAGCTACTATGTTGATATGATAAAATTTTTATAAGGGACTGATATATCTAGGGCTCAACTTTCCTTTATTTACAAATATAATAACTTTATTCCAAGGAAATATTCATAGTAATACTTTGTCACCAGCTTATAACTCTAGATATCATTCATGATTGTCAGTATAACTTTTTTTAACTTTAATTTATCCTTATGTGTTGTTTAATAGATCTAGAATTATCTCCCATTTACTCAACTGGATCAGGCCTCAACATCTTTATTTCTCCAACTTCATTCAAAAAAATTGGAGTTCCACACTTCCTTCTAATATAACTTTATAAGTATCCATTTGAATTCTTATATTAAAGCTATTCTTGTATGAAAATTCTACCAAATGAAGGTTTTGATCCTAACTACCTTTAAAATCCAAATAGAAATCTCTCATCATGTCTTTTAAAAATAGAATTTTAATCTCTTACTAACCATATTTCAAAGGATGATAAGTAGTACTAAAATTTAAATCTTTATCTAGATCTTGTTGAAGGTTTATCCTAAAAATCAAGGAAAACCTTGGATTCTGAAAAACTATGATTGAGAGTGGTACTCTATAAAATCTCATAACTTCCTTAATATATAAAGAATTAGGTTGATCAAGAGATAAATCTTCTCTAATAGTGATAAAATTCACTGATTTCAAAAGGTGTTAGACTAAACCCTAATAAAATTATGTAGTTTATATGTTTTGTGAGTCCAAAAATTAAATCCATGGTAATGTATTCCCATTTCCATTTTTTGTATGGGTAATGGTTGTAACATCCCATTAAAATTCTTTCTCTCAGCCTTAACTTTCCAACACACCAAGAATCAAGATACATACTCAGCAACATCCCTTTACATGTTATCCCACAAGAAATATTCATTCAGGAATTTATACATATTTATACTTCTAGGATGAATAAAGAATGAAGAAATATGATCTTCATCCAACATATCCTTTAACTATAGTATTTTTGGAAAAATAAATTCCTAAACTTTATCATTCTAGTATGATCATGGTTATACACAATAACATTCCTCACCTTATTCTGTAATTCCACATCTTCCTTATACGCCTTCTTAATCCTCTAATGGATAGATTATTGAACATTTCTCTGAGAAATATAAGGTCTATCCATTTTCCTCAATATTTTGGGACCCAAATTCTATAAATCCAAAAATATTGGATCTATTTCAATCCTCACCATGGATAAACTAGCATGATCTTTCCAACTCGAAGCATCAAAAACCTTATTCGCCTTCCCAGGGTGGTAATGTATTGAGTGATCATAATATTTGATCAAATCCAACCAACTTCTCTATAGAATATTAAACTATATATATATATATACTTTAAAATTTTATGATTAGAATATATATCATACTGTCACGACCCGTCCCCCAGGGCCCGTGCCGTGACTACCTCAAGCCTGCCTTCCATAGGCCAGGGGATGACGACTAGCACCGAAAGATGTATTCCCTAAATCGGGAAGGCATTGCCTTTATATCTTGTAAACACACACAACCAAGCACATAGAAAGATATGAACACAAGTAAACTATATAGTATAAAGAGTGTGTACAGTAAGAAAAAGGGTCCAAAATACAAGCCCAACTGGAAAGTACAAAAAAACTAGAAAGTTTAAGTAAACTGAAACAGCTCTTGTGAACACCCACCAAGGATCCTACCTGAAGGTTAGGTTCAACTATCAAATGATCATCTCTGTGGTATGCCTCGTCTAAGATCCACCTCCAAGCTACCTCCAGTCCTGGTACCCTCATCCTCAGTCAGCGCTATCCCTTATCTGCACCAAACACAACAAGGTACGGGCATAGCCCGTGTAGGGGTGAGTATAATGATATTTAGTAGGGACCTCGAGACCCTAAAAGGTCTCAAAAAATACATAGAGGATAAACCAAAAAGCATTGAATCAACTGAAAACCCTACTTAGGTATATGCCCATACATATACCTAAGTTATCAAGTATACCCATCTCAATCATGAGGAAACACAGGGTACAACTCAAAAGCCCAAAGTTCAAATGTTCCACAAAGGAAGGAATACAACGAAGGTAAGTACCACAAAGGTACGCCACAGAGAAGAATACCACAAAGGTATCACCACGAAGGTAAGTACCAAAAAGTTACACCACACAAAAGAATACCACAAATGTATCACCAGGAAGGTAAGTACCAGAAAGGTACGCCGCACAGAAGATTACCAAAAATGTATCACCACAAAGGTAAGTATCACAAAGGTACACCACACAAAAGATTACTACAAAGGTATCACCACGAAGGTAAGTACCACAAAGGTACACCACATAGAATATTACCACAAAGTTAAAGACTCATCTCACACTAGGTATAACTTAAGTATGGTAGTAAAGATAATTAGATGTAACTACTGAATCATCTTACTTTGTTAAGAGGTAGACCCACGAAGGATCCTAAATCATCAGACCCACGTAGGATCCTAAATCATCAGACCCACAAAGGATCCTAGTATAGTAGACCCATGTAGGATACTAGAGTAGTCCCACGTGGATTCCCTAGAGTGTATCCATGTGAGACTCTCAAACACAGACGCACAAAGGAACCCAAAGCACAAACCCACATAGGATCCCTTTCTCATGTTACACCCAGCTACAGGGTTCCCGCACTAAGCTCATTTGATTCCGGGAGGGTCCGCTCCTCAAGACACATGTTGATAATCCAACTGCCATAAATTCCCATGAAGAATTATTCAAAAGGACCACCACGTAATAGGTGTCTCAATGCAACAAATGGTGCGTCAGTCGGACGCCTGGTCTATAAGTTATTAGCCTTTTAGTCTCGAGGGCCCGGTTGGATTCGTGTTTGATCCAACCCATCTAAACCCCAAATTTATTGAAAACCCAAGTGGGTTATACCAAAAGTACCATCTCTATAAAAGGTTTTTGACACCACAGACGGTTCGTCAAATGGATGCCCATAGCTCAAGATGTGGGCGAAAGAACAAAAAGGGTCAAAGTTGGTCCATGCCCGGTCCGACCCGGTCGGACCGAGCTGGCCCACTGGGTCATTCCTGGCCTGCTGGGTTTGGCTCGGCCAACCCCCTCCTCTGCATGGCACGGTCATGTGCCACGCCTTCGCCGGCGGCAGACAGTGAGCCGGTCGCCCTCCTCTCGTCGCCGCGGCACAAGGCCGTGGCTCCTACACGCCGGGTGGCACAAACATGCACCGCCATACCCTTCGTGTGGCCAGCCGGAGTGCCAGCCACCGCCCTTGCACTGCCGCTGTCTATGGGCCGTAGTTCTTCTCCGGCATCGTATTTGCGCCGCCACCGTCTTTGTGGCCAGCCGTGGTGCTGTCCACCGTTCTCGAGTCCCACCGGTGCCAATCGCCGACACCGGTCGCCATACTACTCCATCACTAAGAACACATCAAAAACCACAAAATATTTCGGAGTGGTCGGTCCATGTTCATTTATCCCATACCCTCCATTTTAGAGCGGTAGCAAGCGGCTTATTATTTCTTGAATCATGAAGAACGTCAAGAATGGGTAAGGGGGTATTCAAAACAACAAACCCTACCCTGTTGTTCATTGGAAGATGTCACGAGGAAGAAGTTGAAGTCTTCAGAGAACGTCTACGTTTGTTGCCTTTGTAAGGTGCTTCCGATCCGAGCTCAGGTTCAATTCCTCGTTCTTTGTTGGAGAGGTGTTCTTCGTTGGAGAGGAAGAGTTTCTCCACAATTATCCCAAGCTTCTCCCTTTTGCCAACACTTCTCCCCAATCCCACCAAAATGAAATACCCCACTTATTAAATTAAGTTTTAATAATTTAATAAGAGTAGGACATTAATTATCTTGATGTTGGAATAATAAATTTAGAGGAAACCAAAAGTTTAAAGTTGATTCATTAATTCCTAATTAATGAATCCTATTAATTAAGGTGGATTGTGGTTACACATTTTTTGTAACCGGGCATTTAATGCCCAACATTAAATGCCCGACCACTCTCGTGTGGTCCCCACCTTTATGTTTCAAAAAGGGGGGTTTCCAAACCTGGGTGGTCCCCACCACCAAACAATCAAATTGGGAGGTTTCATTAAAAATAAAATAAAACTTGTTCTTTATTTTATTTTTATTTCCACATCAAACAAGAAAACTAACTTTCACCCTCAACCTACTACAGTCAAGGTGAAGGTCTCTTAAAGTGAATATTGGTGTTTCAAATTCAATAGTGTCCTCAGATTTCAATTCCGAGCACTGGTTCAAAAGTTACAAAACCCACTCACACATTTACTGAATGTGATAAAAACAATTCATAAATTCATTCCGGACACACCGGGCCTCAGAATCACGCGTCATCAATTTTCAAAAACTCATAAAATTACCATATAATTAAAAAAATTACATAGAATTTCTAGGTCTTTACACATACCTTTCACCATACATATAATGCCTCCATTTCTTTAATGAAAAAAATCATAGCTGCTAGCTCCAAATCATGAGTCAGGTAATTTTTCCAATGAATTTTAAATTGGAAAGAGGGATATGTTATCACTGTGTCATTATTCATGAGTATGTATCCCAATTAATTATTTTATGATTCACAATAGATCAAAAACCCTTCTCTACTACAGGTTAGTGTAAGAATAGGCACACTGACTAACCTTATCTTCAGTTCTTTGAAATTATTCTCACATTTATAGGTCCAAAACAACTTAACCCCTTCTAATTCAACATTTTAAGTGGATTAGTTATTCATGATAAATATTTAAAAAATCATCAATAGTACCCAACCATACCAAGAAAATTATGGATCTCAGTTATCTTGGTTGAACTAGGACATTTCTCAATAACTTTCTTCTCTGAAAGATCCACCTATATACCCTCACTTGAGATTATATGACCCAAGAATGAAACTTTTTGAATCCAAAATTTACACTTGGTAAATTTATCATATGACTTATCCTTACTAAAGGTATTTATAACAATTATCAAATATTCTTACACTATTACTTTCTATTTGAATATATAATAATATTATCTATAAAGACAACCACAAATTGATCAAGATAATCTATAAAGACTCTATTAATTAAATACATGAATATAGAAGGATCATTGTTATGTTTAAAGATCATTAATATATATTCATAAAGATCATGCCTCATATAGAAGGATGTACTATGTATATCCCCTTTCTTGAACCTTAGATGATGATATCTAGATCAAAGATCTATCATTGAAAAATATTGATCTCATCGTAATTGATTAAATAGATCATCGATATGGGGTAGATGAAACTTATTTCAAATAGTGACTTGTTAAGTTCTAGATAATTAATGAAAAAACACATTGACCCATATTTCTTCTTAATATAATGAACATGTTAACCCGAAGGTGAACCACTATGTTGAATGAATACCTTATTGATATTCTCTTAGATTTTCTTCTTCAATTCCTTTAATTCAATCAAGTCCATTATATTTGGAATCTTTGAAATATGCATAAAAACAGGTATGAATTTTATTGAAAACCCAAATCCACAATTTAGGGGATTACTAAGAAAATATTTGATAAATACATCAAAAACTCACATAAAATAGGTATATGCCAAACTTTAATTTTATCCCTAACCATCTGAGATAAATATTTCTCATGAATAGGTAGTAAAACCCATATCATGTAATTAATTTATATTGGGGGTTTAAGATCATCTTCACACCAAAAGACTACTATAGGTTGATTCGTAATATTGAATATAACTTTCCTTACTTGATAATTGATATGGTATCTATACTAAGAGATTTAATCCATTCCCAAAATTATATCAAATTCAACTAGAGGTATAATAATAATATTTTCCAGAATAAAATTTCCATAAGATTTTATTGGAGTGGATCTATAAACTTAATATGAGATCATTGTACCATTATAAGTTTTCAATACGATCTCACAATATAATCATTGAGGTGGTTATGTGATACCCTTATAAAATTATTTAAATATAAAAGAGTGGGTAGAACCTGAATTAAATAAACCATTTTAAATTTTAGAGTGGATCATAAGTGTACCTTTCACCACATCGCATGGAAGTCCCACTTCACCTATTTTAATTCCACATGTTTGGCCTTCTCCCCTTATCTTTATTTGTGGTATGTTACCTTGAAACTTGGAGAACTAGTTTTAATAATGGATCATATATTTATTGTTAAAGCACTGGATATAAGTGGGTTTATTTCACTACCTTACATTCATTATCTATATGACCCTTATATCCATACTTATAACAAACTCCCATATATTTTCATCATTTTCCAAGATTATTATTTCCACAATTCTTATATGATGGAAATTTCTTTGTTACATTATTCTTTTTTGGTGTGTCCCATTTTTGGGTGTTAATCTAATTCTATTGATTTCAATTAAAGATATAGTATATAAAAAATTCATTCTCTATATTAATGGTACTTGATACTATATCATCATATGATTTAAATATTTAAGAAACAAGTTCCCTTTAGTGACTCGTCTTAATACCATCAAAAAAATCATCAATCTTGCTTTCCAGATTATGTATGTAGTCCATAAAATGTCTAGTTAACCATATAAATCTAGCCTCATACTCTATTACACTTTCTTCTTCCTTCTTCTTTAAAGTGAGAAAACTCCTCTCTATTTTTTATCATTGTTATGTAGGGAAGTATTTCTAGAATAATATCACCTTAAAAGTTATCCATTCCATGCTTGCTTTTTCTTCATAAAGAAAATTTGGGATGTTTTTTTAATAAGAAAATTTTATTTGTTGATAAATAAGGTTTTGTAAAAGAATGTTTTTGAAAAATTGGTGAAAGTTTCTAAATATTCAAACCCAAACACAAAGGAGGAGAAAAGTTTTTCTTTTGAGAATTTCTTTTCTGAGCACATAGGATTAAGATGAGAAGTACCAGTCACAGAGTATTGGACTGAGTATCATTAGACGTAGAAGTGGTAAGAAATATTAAGTTGTTGATCAGACGCACCATCAGACTCAAGTCCATTGGTATGAATTTCAAGAACCATCAGACACAATGTTTGTTAGAAATTTATATGTTGTTGAGGGAAGAAATTTTATTTTTTCTGAAGAGTTTTATGGAAGATAGTGAAGTTAGGATTTAGAAATTTTTCATACTTTCTTACATGAAGAAATATGGTGCTTTACTATTTTGTAGTTCTAAAATATCATAATTTGTCTGTAACACTTGTGATGCAATCCTTATGAAGATAAGGGAGAGAATAGGTGCTGATAATCATATTGAGTTTTGGTTATAATGAAAGAAGGTGCTAAAATTAAGGGAATTCATAATAATTTCTTATGATAATTCATATGTTTATTTTTCAATATTTAATTTATTATAAATCCTGATAAATTATCATGATAAAATATTTTGAAAAAAATGAGGAATATTAAAAATTTTATCAGTTCTAAGAATCAAGACAAAGACTTCCTTAGATATAGAAGTTCCTAAAAAAGAAGTTTTGAGAATTTTTAATGAGTTAAGCTAATGAGGTTTGTAAAATTTCAAAGTTACAGAGTGGAGTTTTCATCCTAATGATAATTAAATCATAATGATAATTCCTACATAATAGTAATTTAATCATTATGAAGATTACATTAGACTACCCCTAAGGAGGAAAGTAAATTGGACTATCTGTGAGGATGATATCCAATCGAATGGACTCTGATAAGGAATTTCAATTATGGAATAATTTGAGGAATTTCCATCTTAATAAGCTGTGAAATTTTGATCATAATGAGATGATTAAGTTTTTTTCCTAATTAGTTGATGAATTTTTATCATACCGAAGATATTTTTTGAATTTATCTAATCTATATTATGGAGAAGACTCAAGAATATTCAAGAAATTTTGTGAAGAGTTGAAGTGTTCAAACTTGAAATTCAAATATGCGTAAATTTTTCAGTTTTTTTGAATTTGAGTAAGTGGGAAAAATTCAACTTCCCATACTTACTATTTCTAGCTTCCTATAAATAAAATAATATTACGTTCATACTTTGAAACTTTTCTTTTGAGCGGAAAAGGCAGATCACTACAAATTTGAATCAGACATTGAGTCAGAGTACTTTTTGGATAGAGATGTTGTTAAAATATTAGATAGTGGAAAGTTTTATTACCAGACTGAGGAAGATCGTACTGAGGAATTTCAGACTGAGTTTTGATTATTTTTTGAGAATTGAATTTTTTTATCAATATATAATAGAATGTTTCTTCAGGTATATATTGAGAAAGGTATAATCGTATTCAGTCGATCATTTTGAGTCAATCGGACTGGGTTCATCAGACTGGAGACCATATGACTCAAGTACATTTGACCCAAGATTTTTTTATAGAGTAGTTTGAACAATGTTTTTAATCTTTTTTTTGCCTAGTTTTTTGTTAGAAAACATTATAAACTAATGATATTAAGTATAATAATTTTTATTGGGATATAGAAGGTTTATTGTAGGATTTGACACAAGTTTTATTCACTTCTTCATTATAGTGAATTTGATTAGACCTATAAGAGTATCTATAAAAAGGATGTAGGTTCTCATACTAAGGAAAAACTTGTAAATATCATGTGATTTTCTTATTTTCCTACTTTTTCATATATTAGTATTTACTAAAAGCTGATAAAGATATGACCTTTAACAAGTTTCATGGGTTATGTTTTAAAAGTATTTTAACTTATAAAAATTAAAAAAATTATTCAACCCCCCAGTTAGTATTCGATCCTTTGTAACTTCAATTGTTATCGGATCTATGGTTACCTTGTTGAATCCTTATCTTGTATTATATCAATTTTTTCAATATTAGGGTAATTCCTACATTTGAAGGAAACATTACTATGGTTAAAAAAATAGGATGATTCCTTATCTCATATCTCTTGGCCAAGAAGTTGTTTATATTGCTATAATTGGGTTTCCACCTATTAAGAATGATTCCCTGATGAATTTTTCTAATAAGAGAAATATCAATGTTAATGGAAAATCTAGAAATGTTATCCTTATTTCCTTATCAAAAAAATTATATTAAGGTGATGGGTCTCAAAACATCAAAGAGTATGTGGGATAAGCTGGAAAGTATTATAGAAGATAATAATAAAGTGAAGGAATCAAAGAAAAAAATATAGCATAGCAAGTATGAAAACATGAATAAAAGATGAAGAAAATATTAATGAATAATTCACCAGAGTAAATGAAATTGGTTACAACATCAGAGGATTTAGTGATGTACTGTATGATTATACAATTTTGAAGAAACTTATAAGAAAGTTTATGTACATGTTTGATTCTAAAATTTCCTCTTTAGAATATAAGTATGGTTTATCACTTGATTAATTAAATAAATTTCTTATTGCTTATGAAATGAGAAAATCTCCAATGTTAAAAAAGAAGATGATAGATGAAATTGATTTTGAATTTATGAAAAAATGACAATTCAAGATGTTGAAGATGTTGATCCTTGTGACACTGAAGATAAATAGGATGATGAGTTGAATGAAAAAATAATGACTCTTATATTTAATAACTATCTAAGAGGAAGATGAAATTATGGAGGTAAACTTCCTCTCAAATTTTTTGAGCGTGGTGGAATCAAACACTTTTATACAACTTTTGTAGGTTTGAAATATGATGTAGATGCTCAATACACAAGAGGGGGTGAATTGTATCCTTTAAAAATTCCTTTGGAACCTTTAAAGTTGATATAAAACTTTTGTTTTTCACCTTAAGAAAAACCAAGTTTAACAAAGTTAAATAATGTAAATTCACAAGACCTCTTAGTTCTACAAACTTGCTAGGTTTCGAATATATGGTTCCAGAAATGAAACTTAAGAAAAGTTTACAAGGAGAAATATTATACCTTAAAGTGTATAGAATCTTACTTATCAGAGTATAAAAATGTACAAGGAAGTATAAGATAGTTATAATTTCCTTATTAATCAAAATACAGTGGAAATAAACTTGAAACAACACAAGTAACAAGTATGAAATATTTTATCCCAAAGAGTAAGGTATCCAAAAACCTTAGATAAAGGTCCTTTGATTTATAATTTCAAGAACTATCTTACCCCCAACAGGGTAATCCCTCGATAAGAATATCGGAGTCTATCTTTCTATCCCCATAAGCCCACAAACTTCAAGGTAGTTGGAACATCTGTCTTCCTAAACAAGGAAGTACCCAAACTTTAAGGTAGTCATCACCTCTGTCTTCCTATCCCCAGAAGCCCTCGATTGTACACAACAACAATCAGAATATCATGAAGCAATCTGAACAAGATGTTCAGTATGCACAAAGCATGAGAGTCTCTCTCTCTAGAAATCACTTCAACAGCATGTAATCTCTAGAGTGATCAAATGATTCATCAAAAGTTTCAAGCTCGTTCAAATGATCTTCTATTTATAGGAACTTCTCCAATGGTCGGCTCCCTCCGCCAACGGTCATATTTTTCCTTAAATATCAGAGGGACCTGTACATTTGTCACTCAAACAATGGTTAGTTAGAAACAGATTGTACGACAATGTTTCATAACTAAAACAAGGGTAAGAAAAATATGGTTGCTTAACCAAATCCATTTTTTGGAGTCTAAGGAAAAAATAATGTTTAGAGTATAAGAAAATAAACATTCAGAGTCTATATTACATGAATATTCAGATTTTATTTTTCCAGGAATTCAGAATCATAATTCTATAGACCTGAGAGTCTGAATTTTAGAGGAATTCAGTGTCTGAATTCTAAAGAATTCAGAGTCTAAATTTAGAGTAATTCAGAGTCTGAATTTCAGAGAATTCATAGTCTGAATTTTATAGAATTTGGAGTCTAAATTTCAGAGGAACTAGAAGTCTAAATTTCAGAGAATTCAGAGTCTTAATTCAGAGGAATTAGGAGTCTGAATTTCATAGAATTTAGAGTATGAATTCATAGAATTCAGAGTCTGAATTCATAGAATTTGGAGTCTAAATTTCAGAGAATTCAGAGTATGAATTTCAAAGAATTTGGAGTCAGAATTTAGAGTAATTTTGAGTATGAATTTTAGAGAATTTGGAGTCAAAATTTCAGAGAATTCAGAGTTTGAATTCAGAGGAATTCAGAGTCTGAATTCAGAGAATTCAGAATCTGAATTTAGAGGAATTCAGAGTCTAAATTTAGAGAATTCGAAACCTAAATTCAGAACCTGAAAACAGAATACTCTATATCTAAGTATTTATTGGATTTTGAGGTTTTTATATATGAAACTGAATTTTATACTTAGAAATAAAATGATTTAGATTTAGAGAAATTATAACATTAATAATGAAAACCAAGGCAGGGAGAAAATTTCCTTGGGGAAGGAAAATTTCCTTATTAAGATAAATCTTCGGGGAAATAAAAATTGCCTTGGGATAGAGTGTTTGTGATTTTCAAAACATAAAGGAATGGAAAAGTCATAATGAACCCTTATTGACTCAAAAAATTTCACCAAGAAGAAGGTTGGAAAATATCAAGATTATTATGATGAAAACCCTCAATGGAATAAATGGAACAAAAGATATAAATAAGAAAATTCATCTAATAAATATAATAATAATTTCATTAAAGACAAAAGGATTATGTTGAGTGAGAAATCTAAATTATAATCAACTGAAAACAATTATTCATAAGATGAAAGTTCAAAAAAGGATAGAAAATTCTTTGTAAAATTTGAGAAAATAGAATACACCTCAAATAGTGAAGAAGAAGAAGAAGGTTAAGAATATTATAGAGAGTATCATCTTATAACATAACTTCTTACATGTCTTGAGAAAGAAAAATCTCTTAAGAAATAAATCATAATTATAAATAAATACAATGGAAAATTTTTTGAATGTGAAAAAGATGGTTTCATGCAAGAAAAATAATACATCCAAGAGATCCTAAGTTACAAACTAGTAATTGATGAACAAGGAAAGATGGTTGAAGATACTAGAAAGAAGATATAATCTAAGAAAGAATAATTTAAAAGGTTTCAATAAAAACTTCTTGAGTCTAAAAGTTCCTTGAGGAAGATGAATAAAAAATTCAAAAAATCCTTTTAAGTAGAAGATGATACTTTTAAAGATGTTGAGAAATCTCAAATCAAGAATCTGGTGAAATCCTCACCCTCTAAAAATAATTTTTCATATAATATTTCTAATATTTTAGGTGATAAAAAAAGTTTGGGAAATTTTTGATTAATAGAGTTTGTGATAAACCTATCACATCTACAAAAGTTGAAAAATTTCATAGTGATAATGTTAATCAACACCCATAGTTTGTTGAAGTAGGAAGAAGTTATCAACCTCAAAAAAGTTTATATAGATAAATATATTACTTTAATAAAAAATCAAGATTTGTTGGAAATTATAAGTGTTGTAGAATATATGGGCAGAAGTCTTATAATTTTTGGAATAATTTGTCACTTCTTAGAAGAAGGTTTAAATAATGTGAAAGTAATGGTGTAATAAGGATGAGTAACTTTCCAAACCCACGAGAAGTTAGAAAAGAAAATGATTATGATGTTAGAAACACTCTAACAAAAATTAAAATTTGAATGTATAGAAAAATTTTGTGGAAGATGTGATCAAGTTGTTCATCATTCCAAAAGATGTATGACACTACTTCTATAAAAAGTCTTTTATGGTAGAAAGTTAAATTAAGTTCGAAATAAAAAAATTGAGGAAATAGGTTTTGTTATTGATACATCTTTGAAATAAAGTAAAAAGAACAAACCATGGATACTTGATATTAGTTTTTCTTCGTATATTTTAGGTGAGATAAAAATCATTAAACATGTTGAAATTAATAATGAAGTATAAGTTACCTTTGGTGATGATAGATCCTTAAAAATCAGAGTAATCAGAAGGGATGATATTAAAGTAGAAAAGATGAAATCTAAGGAATTTTTATTTTTTAATGGGATAAAACACAACTTAATTAGTCTAAGTCAACTTTTTGAGGATGAAAAATAAGTTATTTTCAGAAAATATTATATACCATAAAAAGTGTGAAAGATGTAAAATTTATCACAAAAGGAGAAAGAAATAGTAGTAATCTTTTTCAAATTATAGAGTTTAATAACTCATGTTACTTGAGTTCTAAAGACAAAATCAAATTGTGGAACTAAAGACTTGGAAACCTTGAGAAAAAAACATGGAAAAACTTTCTAAAGTTTATGTTGTATATTATTTTCTAGAATTTAAAATAAGAGATGAATATGTTTGTGTTAATTTTCATAAAGTTAAGATTACTAACAGAAGTCATAAGAGAGTTGAGATTTAGTCTACCAGACCTCTTGAACTTATCCATTTTGATTTATATGGGACTATGAGACATCAATCAACAAAATTATATTTATTCTTTATCACATTTATTGATGATTTCACTCATATAAAAACATCATGTTTATAAAAAAAGTCAGAGGCTATATAAATGTATAGGTTTTTCAACAAAGAAGTTGAGAAATAAATGGGTGTTTATATAAAAGAGTTGAGAATATATAATGGTACGAAATTCACAATAAATACTTTTAAAACTTATATAAGAAAAAATAAAATCAAACATTAGTTTATTTCTCCCTATACTCTGCAAAATAATAGAGTAGCATAAATAAAGAATAGAAGTTTGGTAGAAATGGGAAGAAGAATATTAGTAGAATACAAACTTTCAAAGTTATATTAGAGAGAATCTATTAGTAATGTTGTACATGTTCATAATAGATGTTTTTTAAGTCTTAAATCCGACATGAATTATTATGAAATTTGGTATAAAAAACATTCATTAAAGTACTTCAATGTTTTTGGAATTCCACGTTTACTTAAAATAAAAAACCAGGATCTGGTAATGTTTGATGAGAAAATTGAGAAAGGAACTTTTATGGGTTATTCACTCAATTTATTAAGTTAAAAATGTTGTAACAAGACTTTTAAAAAGGTTGGCGGAATCATATGATGTGAAATTTATTGAAAATACAAATTCCTTAAAAAAGTTGATTGGAATGTTGAGGAAGAAAAACTATAAGTTTATAATGAAAATGAAAGTGATAAAAGTAATGTGCATGAAGATTCATATAAATCATGTGATGAGGAATGTGAATATATGAGAGGAACTATAAAATTTGTGACTTTAAAAAAAATGTTAAGACCAAAAATATTCTTGGGAATCAGAAGGATCCAATTTATACCAGAAGGAAGCTGATATAAGAAAATAAAACTTCACATATTTAAAAATTTGAACAAGAATCATTTTTAGAAGAAATTTGACACAAATAATGGGTGAATTATATGAATGAAGAGTTGGATAATACTGAGAAAAATAAAAAATTGGAAAATTTTCCACGTCTAAAGTGTAAAAATGTTATCAGAACAAAATTAGTTTATAATAAAAAGTTGAATGAACATATATAAGTTTCAATAAAAAAAAGAAAGGCTTGTTTGTAAAAGCAATTCATAGGTGGAAGGTGTGGATTTTGATGAAATCATTACCCCTATTTCAAGGTTAAAAACTATTCTAATGTTTCCAATAGTTGATACTCTTTGAAATTACAAAGCATATCATATGGATCTAAAGTCATAATTTATCAATGGAGAAATTGAAGAAGAAGTTTACATTGAACAACCTTGTGGGTTTTTTACTTGATGAGGATGGAAACAAAGTTTTTAAACTGAAGAAAAATTTATATGGGATGAAACAAGCTCCATGTGTCTGGTATTCAAAACTTGATAGTTGTTTGAGAATGTTGAACTTTTCTAAAGGAAAGGTTGATAGTATCTTGTATGTTAATGAAGTTAAATCTAGTACACTAATTGTTATTGTGTATGTGGGTGACATAATATTCACTGGGGAAGAAGAAAAATTTTGCAAATATTTTTTTGAGTAAATGAAGAAGAATTTTGAAATGTCAATGTTGAGAGAATTAACTTTCTTCCATTGTTTAAAATTAAAAAAAGAAATTTACATTTTATTATCTCAAGAAATGTATGCTAGGGAATTTTTATAGATGTTTGGGATGGAAGAATCCAAATAATTTTAAACTCTTATTATTGTAAGCCCAAAGATGATTAATTATGAATCGAGAAAAGGTGTGAATTAGAAAGAATTTTGGAAGCTAATTGAAAGTTTTCTTTATCTCACATCTTCAAGACCTAATATTATTTATGTTATAACTTTGTGTTACAAGTATCAAAGTAATTTGAATGAATCTCTTATGTTGGTAGTAAAGAAAATTTTGAGATATGTCAAAGGAAAAACTTCATATCGTATTTTATACAAAAAGAATCAGAATAAACTTTCAAGGTTATACTGATGTTGATTGTGTTGGAGGCTGTAATGAAATAAAATCATCTTCTAGAGGAATATTTTTCTATGGATAATATATTATGATTTGGAATAGTAATAAACAAAGTTTAGTAACTTTGAGCACAATGGAATTAGAATATATTGAATCTACTCTAGATTATACACAAATTTTGTGGATGAAATTTCAACTGGAATACTTGAAAGTGGATGTTTATAAACCATTAATAATTATTTTTGATAATTAGTGTGTAATTTATCTTTCTAAAAATCCTATACAACACTCAATATCAAAACACAATGATATAATTTTTCACTTTATAAAATAGATTTTTGTTTTTAGAGATGTTTTGCTGGAATATATCTAATCAAGATATCAAATTTATAATATCTTCATAAAATTAATTCCAAAAATAAATATTTGTGGACTTGGGGATACAACATCAAGTTCATCCTCCTCCAATTACTTCTTAAAAATCATAAGGGAGACCCCCACTATGATTTGAATTATATTTATAAAAGGGGAGAGAAATTAACAACTTTTTTACATTATAAGAAGTATTTACTTATCTATATTTTATGAATCTAAGTATGTTATTGTTAGATAATAGTGGAGATAAAAATTAAGGGGGAGAGAAAAAGAAAAGTTAGGGTGAGATTATCTTAACGTGAATGAAAAATTTTCTTTTCATCGAGGGATAAAATTAATTCAAAAAGATAACCTTATCTAGTAGTGTGGTGTTATAAAAATCTCTTTTAAGAAAGTATATGTTTTTATAAAAGTTAAAAATATTTATTTGTTTCAAAAAAAATTGTGAAAAAGTATTATTTTTTGAAAAATGATGTGTTGTAAATGTTGTTAACAAAAGTTGTTAAACAAATTCAATGAGGGATTGAAAAACCTTTGTAATGTTTTTCTTTGATTTTTTTTGTATTTCTTGAAAACTAATATATTGTAAAAGATTTTTTTTTTGAAAAATAAGTGAAAGTTATTGAAGGTTTGAACCCATAAACAAAGGGGGAGAAAAGTTTTTTTAGAAAGTTGTTTTCCGAACACAAAGGATCAGACTGAGAAGCATCGAACACATAGTATTGGACTGAGTATCACTGAACACATAAGTGGTCTAAAATTAAAGTTGTTGATCTGATACACCATCTATCTCAGCTAAATTATTATAAAGTTCAATAACTATCAGACACAATGTTTTTTAGAAAGTCAGAAGTTTCTGAGTGAAGAATTTGTAATGTTAGTGAAGAGTTTGAAGGAAGACATTGAAGTCAAAAGTTAGAATGTTTTCATACTTTCTAACCTCAATATAGACATTAATTTTTTCTGGTTTGTAATTATAAAATATCATAAGTTATATGTAACACTTTTGATGTAATATTTATGACAAAAATGGTGGGAATAGGTGATTAAAATTGTATTGATTTTTGGTTGGAAACAAAGGAGGTGGTGAAAGTAAGGGAAGATATATCAATTTCCTATGATAAGTTGAACAATATTTTTCCAGTATTTATTTCTTAAAAATTATGATAAATTCTCATGATAAAGGATTTTGAATAAATAGAAGAATCATAAATATTGTATTGGTTCTAGGAATCAATACGTAGTCTGCACCATATCCAAAAGTACGAGACATAGAAGTTTTGAGAAGTTTGAATGAGTTATAGCTTATGATGTTTGTATAATTTAAAAGTTATAGAGTGGATTTTACACCTTAATGAGAATTACATCATAATAATAATTCAATCATAATGATAATTCCATAATAATGGTATTCCATCATTATGAGGATTCCAATAGACTAGTGCTGAGGAGGAAAGTCAATCAGACTGACTATGAGGAGGAAATTCAATCATACAGACTCAGAGGAGGAAAGTAAATTCTAGAATGAGCTAAGGAAGTTTCATCATAATAAGATAAGTCAGTTTCATCATAATGAGTTTAAAAAGTTTTATCATAATTTTATTAGGAAGATTCATCATATATAAGAAAATATAGGAAATCTAAGATACTTGATAATGGAGAAAACTCAAGAAGATTCTAGAAAATTTTTTAGGAGTTGAAGTGGTTAAAATTGAAATTCAGATATTCATATATCTCAGAGTTTTTTGAATTTTAGTAACTGGGGAATTTTTTTCAGTTTCCTTCCCCTGCTCTTCTGGGGCCTCTATAAATAGAATCCCAATACATTCATACTTTTCAACTTTTATTATGAGTAGAAATGCCAGAGCGATGCAAATTTTGAGTCAGAGGTTGAGTCGAATTACTTTCTGGGTAGAGATCTCATTATAAGATCAAGAAACTAAATGTTTTCTTACCAGAATGAGGAAGATCATACTAAGGAAGTTTGGACTGAGTTTTTAGTTGCTTTTGAGAAGTGAAAAAAAAAATTATCTAGAAAGAACAGAAAGTTTCTTCAGGCATAGATTGAGAAAGGTAGCATCGTATTAACTAGATCAGACTAAGTCAATCAGACCAGGTTCAACAAACTGAAGATAAATGTACTCGGGTTCATCGGACCCAATAATTGTTTGTGGATAATTTTTAACAAATCCTTTATTATTATTATTTGGCTCAATAGTTTGTAAGAAAGCTTTGTAAGCTGATAGGGGTCAGTATAATCATTCCTATCGGTAGATAGAATGTATCTATAAAGAGTTTACACATGTTGTATTCACTTATTCATTATAGTGAATTTCAATATACCTAGAGGAGTGGCTATGTTAAGGATTTAGGTTCTCAAACTAAGGAAAAACCTTGTAAATCTCATGTTCTTTACTTTTTTTCCAACTTTTTAATGTTTGAGTATTTATTAAAAGATTATAAGGATATGAACTTTAATAGGTTATATGGGTTAAGTTTTAAAATTATTGAAACATACAAATATTGAGCAAATGATTCACCCCCACCCCCACCCCATCCCCCTTCTCAGTTGTTATTAGACCCTTTGTAACTTCACTTAAACCTCTTTAGTTTTGTAGATCAATGAAAACCATTGATTCAAATATCCTTTAAAACAATACAATTCCAGAATAACCTTTTCACTTCCATTACATCCCAAATATTGGAATATATTTTTAAGGGACTTAATCCATTACTCATCTACCAATGGATTAGTAGTTACATTAAATTATAAACCTTCTATCACATGAAGTGATTAAATATAGGTGAATCATGATATAGAACAATAGTTTTTTCCATATGGTAAAGTTTATTCATCATAACCTAAGTTGGATACCCTAATATGGACATGATCTTATCAATTACAACACCATCTATATTGTCTTGCTCAATAGGGGAATCCCTATATTGTCTATGAGTATTGATTCCCTATCTTCTATTAAGAACCATTACTAAATAATGTGACACACTGAGTTAGCTCATAATCATCACGAATAATGATCCATAAAATAAAAATACATCTAATGATAAAATTTCTCGAATACAATAATGGGTTATCATAATTATCATGCTATTTATGTTTATTTAAAATTTACTTCTCAATACTGGTACTAAACTTGATTCTAATACCAACTGTAGAAAATCCAACTCCAATAACCCAAATCTAATTTTCACTTTATTACATTGGTACAAGATACAAGGGATTTCCCTATACAGGATCGATTAGTTTAGTATTTTTAAAGAACCATATACATACATGATTCACATATTACATTGTAAACATAAAATAAAAATCATAAAAATATTATTTCATTCTTGATATTACTCATAATACACTTCTTCGTATCCTGTGAAAAAGAAAACTAATAAATGATTAGATCAGATTCTCAGTAAAGGTTACATACATTGGAATCTATCATGAATTAGTATTGTATAATCAAAATGGTATGTTAAATAACTAAAAACACATGATATTTAATCAATAAATTGAACATGAAATCCATCCATGGATTATATGAATGTAGTGATATCATGGATAATAATAGCTGAATTCTCACTAAATGGATTGCTTAATATTAGAATTCATGGTCTCATACATCATGATATTTATACTATCAAATACTTTTTCCATGATAGTATAATTTATGGGTAGGTATTCACCAGAAATTCATTTAATTTGACTAATTAATTTGTCTCGTGAGACCTATTGATGTATTTAGGGGATATATATAACTAGGTCTCACACATCAATGCATATTCAATTCATTCCGCACATGTTGAATGATCAGTGTAATTTATAAATATCATTCTTTATCAATAAATGTATGTATTGAGTAAATAATATAGATTAACAATATTTCTGTTGTCTATAAAATTGATTATAAAGTAAAACACTGTATATTGAAATAATATATGGTTTGGGAAATAATCATATCCATGATACAAATAATATGGATATTTAAGAGAAATTTAATTTTCAACGATCATAAGAAAGTGAATATTTCAATAGAAAGTTAATGACCCCAAAATTAATAAGAAATAAAATATGACCATCAATTCATCTGAAATATAGGTTTTATAATAAAATCATGTCCTTTTGAAAAATGGTGGTGAAATATTAAAATATATTTCAATAAAGAGTTTTCTTTATAAAACCATTTAAAACTTATAGAGGAATCTAAATAGTGTCAAATAGTTATATCTTTGGTAAAATTCATTAACGTTTTATATGTTAAAAAGATACATTCCTTTATAATTTTTGTAAAAGAGAGTCAAAAAATGAATTTTATAGAAAACATTAGAAAGATTCATTTAAAAAAATTAAATGAAAAATACAACATAAAATTACATTAATAAATATTTTTAGTGAATAATGAAAACTTTTTTTTTTAAAATATGGACATGGAAGATAAATATACGTTATCAAAAGAGAAATAAGACCAAATTTTATTTTAAGCATTTTTTATTGAATCAAGTGCCAAAGGGAGGGAATGTTAGAATAAAATATGAAACTCCTTAAATTTATGTAGTATTATAAAATATATGGATTATATGAATGATATATTATAATATTTCATCAATGAAAACAAGAGAAATCCTAAAAAAATGAGATTTTAAAATAAACCCTTACCTATTTGATAACTTCTAAATTATAAACCCTTGAAAGAGTAAACTTAAATTGAAAATTTAATCATAATTAATAAATATATATTCATGTTAAATAAATAAAAGGGGTTTTATATACATATCATAAATTTAAATAGGTTCTTAATACTAAATATTTCTCAATGAAGTGGAAATTGAGACGAAATACATTACCTCATGTTCGAATTTCCTCATAAGTTCTATAATATCCTATATAATAAATTTTAAATTTATTATAATTACATAACATAATAATAATCATATCAATAATATCATATATTAATCATTTATAACATTTTATCACATGTTTGTTAATAATATTTTATTATTATCATTATTTTGGGTGTTAACTACTTTGTTTTTCATTTATATATTAATTCAGTAGTCTCGGTCCTTGTGTCTTTCTCATGGTTCCATCATCTCCAAAATTTTATTAAAGCTATAAATATCATGTTTATTAAATATATATGTATATATATTTATATTTATCCATGAAAGATAGGTATAGAAAAATTAATCACACAATTCATAGAGATGGTTGGTTGTATGGACACATGAACATTGTTTTCACTTTTTGAAGAGTAGAGAGAAAGAAAGGTAAATAATAATTCACCATTCCAGAATAATATTTGTTTCATATTGTTGTTTGGAGTAGAAATATCAATAGGGGGGTGAATTGATTTCCTATAAAAATTTCTTTCTAAAACATGTATTTAAAAGTTTACCAATTTGAAATACATGACTGACCCATTTAACCAAAGTAGTAGATTTATAAAAGTTTTGATCTTTTGAAAGACTTCTCAAATAGTGATCAGTTATCAGTTAAAAAAATTTGAGTTATTGTTTTAACTTTTGAAATCAATCTACTAAACCAAATTCTAATACAAAAATCATCTAAGATTAACTATCATAGTGAAAGAAATGTTTTCTAGTGTGATATGATAAAGTAGTGAAAACAAATGAATAAAAGGAACAACATAATTAGAATAAGAGGTTAGGTCTTAGGGTAAGCCATCTCCACTTAGTGATCACCATCCACCAATTAGTTTATATAAATAAACAATTATTTGCACCTTGGATTGGGGTAAACAACAACATATATAGTCTTCTTAGTCAACAGACCTCTTCTAAAACTTTCATAGGAGTGAAAATTACAATAGGCCCCAAATGGACCTCTTACACTATTATCCATAGGAAGTGTAAGGTGTAAAAAATATAGTTTTGTGAATACATAAATGTATCTTCCATATTGGAATAGGAGTTACTGCTTGTTTATAATATATACAGTCACACACTACTCTAAATATAAAATATTTTTTCAATTATAGCATAAATAATGAGATAAGATTTAGAAGGCTCTATGTGTTTGGTGATGCAGATTGAGACTCTTGAAATATGTCTTGAAATATAGCTTGAGTCTATTTCTGGAAACAGACAACAAAACAGAGTATTGTGAGAGCTTCTGTTTTCTGCTTCCAGTGTGGTAATGATGTGTTTGATGAATGTTTTCCTCTTTTATTTTGATGCTATAGATGTTATTAATTTTTTTTCTCAACAATGTCTTCATGTATGCAAACTAGGCAGTTATTCTTGAATGTTTCTTAAATGTGAGACTTCTTATATTTTTTTATGATCTATTTTTATTTTAGATCACATGGTCTCTTTATACACTATAGGGCTAATAAGAATCATGATCTCAATCGTGTGTTGGTACCTCATACCTCGTACTCTAACATCAATGTTAATTTTTCCTACAAAAGGAAGAAAAGTCATTAAAATAAAATGTGGTACTAAGTTTCACAAATATGAATATTAGAAATAAATTTAAATTTAAATGATAAAGGAAGGAATGACGGTGTCTCGGGATTGATAGCTCAGAAACAGTGAGTCGGGATCAGTAAGTCACTCTGTCGGTTGGTCGACACGATGGTGAATTACCTATCAGTATGTCATTCTGATGGTAGGTCTTCTTAACAGTATGTCAACTATTAGTATCTCATATTTAAATAAAATTTTGGACATCACTGAGTCATTATTTTGGTATCTCATGCTGATGGTGACTCATTCCATCAATAACTCGGCTTGAACAGTGAATCATCCTTAGATAAAATTATGAAAAATTATTGTAAGCTTAATGTGACAATGACTTATCTATCTGTAGGTTAGGAATCAGTGAATCATATTAGTGTCTTGTCCTTTACCAAATTTAATTATTCGTGATGACAGTGAGACATATCATCAGTAGGTCCAACAGTGATTCCACCATGACGTTGACTCAACCTTAATGATGACATATACATAGCCAAAGTTTTCTAACCTGTCGTAGATAGTAAAACACTAAAAAATGGATTAAATTTATATGTAAACATAATTAATCATAAATAAACATAATTAAACTTGATCAAACTTAATAAAACAATATTTATGAGCATTAAAAATATAGGAGTCCAACAATCTCTCCCATTTTGATGATCACAAATCATGGCATTAACAAGATATTCTATAATGATGAAAGGAAAAATTATACATAACATAGCATAAAAATTATGTGAAATTAAATTATAATAATATACATACCCAAATTAAATACCTAAAAAAATAAAATTAAATCCAATTAAATTCATCTTGTTCTCTAAAATCCATAATGATTCTTTAATTATGTTAAATTCCATCTCAGATTTCTCCCCCATTTAAGATTTTTAAAAATATAACAAATAATAAGATATAAATAACATAACATGGATGAAAAGATAATATATTTCATGATCAATATAAAGTAAAAGGGTGTGAAAGAGCAAAAATTAAATCCTTAACAAAGATCAATCCTATCAATTATTTTCAAAAGAAGGATCAATGGGTTAATTTACCTTATCAGAAGTAGTAGATGGAGGAATATGAGGTACAAAAGGAGATATGGTATATAACTGATGAATGGGGACTCAAGAAGGTATGGGAGGTTTAATAATCTAGGTAGAAGTTGGAGGATTTATGAGTTACCCTACAGATCACAGGTCTTAGATGACTAAGAGCCTATGCTAGAAACATATGAAAAGGTTAAAGGGTTGCAGGAAGAGGAGAAAAAGGATTTATAGTCATTGAAGCTCTGAACTAGGGATCAAGTGACCAATAGATAGAGAATGAATGAAAACACTCAGTCACTGGTCAAATGAGGAAGGCTTTTGGAGCTATAATAGCAGTAGTTTAATGATGCAGGTAAGTCTTCAAAGGGTTTATAAATTCCATGATTATCTTCCCATATTTATCCATAGCCTTTTTGAAATCAAATTTATTCTCCATAAATATTGTAAGTGTTGGTGTTAACTCATTGAGGTGTTTGAATTGTTCTCTTAAGGCATGTGTAACAACAGATATCTTCATATTTTCAACCAAATACTTGAAATGACTATCTAGATGATGTTTGGTATAAATCCTCTTAAAGTAGTAATATACATTATTTGTAATATTATCTTAAGAATTAGTATCCCCTTTTGTGTAAAACCTCACCATATCAGGTATATGGTCATAGTTATGTTGAATTTTTCTTAGGCTCTCTTAAGTTACATAGTCTGTAGGGACATGTGAAACCAAATGAATTGGAGTAGGAGATACTGTTGAAGCTGTTTCAAATGGAGTTGTTTCTTCTACCAGATATACCTTAGGATCAACTATCTCATCTTTTGAATCCGGATACTATAAACCAAGAGTAACATAGACTGGATACTTTTCACATTCCTCAGTTATCATATCATAAGGAATGAGAGTGTCAACTCTTACACTTTTTGTCTGTTGCTCCCCCTCAACAGATACTTCCTCTTAAATAGGTGCTTCTCTCTTAACATGTGCTTTCCTTATGGCATAAACAAGATCATTCACAAGAGAAACATGAAATTATTCTTCAATATGAACTTCCTCATGCATATGAACATCTAGATCTCTTTCCACAACCACAACTAAATCATGAAATTCATGGGATTCCAAAACTGATTCTTATTCCACTAAATTAGTATCAATAGGATTTGTAGGATCAACATGATCTAGAGTCATATCATTAGGTTCTGTAATAAGACTTTGATCATCATTTGGATGGTCTGATCCACTATCAAATTCACCACTTCCTTCTTCTTCTTTATCATTTGTATCATATGCATTTTCTTCACCAGATTTTTCTCCTTCATCTTCATCATCTTCATCACCATAACCCTTTTCTACTTTCTCACCATTAGAATTTTCATCTTCTTTACTACCACTTTTACTGACATATTCAACATTTTCTGACTCTTTAGTCTCTTCATCATCATATTTTGGCAGGATAGTTTCTTTTGTAGGAAGAGGCTTAGGAGGTATAGTAAGACCATATGTCATCCTTTCCAAAGTTCCTTCAATATCTGGGTCACCTCTATCATGAATAAGATATTATTATCCTTTCTTACTTCTTCTTATTCTTCTTCTTCTTATTCATCATCATAATACTCCCCTACTTCATTTGGTCCTAGACTAGGATCAACCATGTCTCTTGTCCTTGAGGGGTGCTCAACAGGATTTAATTCCTCATAAATATTATCATTGTATTCAAACCATTGTTTCTTAAAAGGATTCCAATTGATCTTCATCCTCCTAAAAATGATCTTTGTGATGTAAACCCTATCAAAATCAGTTACTTATTATTCATCCTCACTCACCAAACCTTTGAATTTAAACATTTCATAAATAAAATTTGGATAAAACAAGGAATTGGAAATGGATTGAGGTTTCATCATTTCATTAATACAAACCATTAAATACCTACACATGTTAATATTGCATCCCTTATTCATCAGATATAGCAAATAGACATCTTGGTTTTAGATAGAGGAAAATTCCCCTTTTCTTGGACATAACTGGTGCTGGATAAACTTGAACAATAACCTGCTTTCACCATCAATCTATGTTTTTATTGGTCTTCTAGGAAATATATTTCTAGTAAGCTCTATCAACGATTCCTCAAAAATAAAAATATGACTACCAGGAGGACCAATTCCATGGAAATCATCAAAAATACCTTTATGAGGTACTTTCAGGCATTCAGCCCACTACTTTGAAGAAAAGTCAACTCTTTCACCATTTATCTAAGACTTAATCCAAAACTCTTATGTGCCTTCGAGAATAAATTATGCATCAAAATAAAACTTGTGCACATTATTAGGATAAAATGATCTCATGTTGTTGAAGAACCACTCCAAAAAACATTTTTCTTCTAACACTTTCAAGACAAGTGACTTACTTTACAATAACCATTCGGAATGAACATCCTTTTCAAGAGTGATGATTTGTCTTGTGAGTTAATGATTGATAGGTTTTGGTTTATTTTTATGGGATAAACCTTTATGATTATTATAAGGATAATACTCACACATAGACTTCTCAAAGCCATGCTCAACTCAAGCCATTGATGAGATTTGACATTTTTGGTTCAAAGGAAAAGGGCAGTAGTATGGGAGAGAAGAATGCGAGAGAAGGAGTGTGAGAGTGATAAAGAGAGATGGATTGATTTTAGTTTTATAATTTAGGGATTTAGAAATCATAAATCAAGAAATATGGATTAAAATAAAATAAAACAAATAAAATAGTGATGTTTTAACTTTTAGACAGAAAAATAACAAAGTACAGAACAATGTGACACTACGGTGAGTCCTATTGGTGAGTCATCAATGGTAAAACACAATGGTAGGTCCTATCGGTGAGTCATAAATGGTAAGAAACAATGGTGAGTCCTTTCAATGAGTCATCAATGGTGAGGCATGATGGTGAGACCTCAAGGGTGAGACATCAATGGTGAGATACCAAATGTGAGTCATCAATAATGAGACATCAATAGTGAGACATTAACGGTGAGTCGTCAATAGTGAGAAATCAACAGTGAGACATTAATAGTGATACATCAATAATGATACATCAACGGTGAGACATTAATGGTGATACATCAAAAATTAGTCATGAACAGTGATACATCAATGGTGAGACATCAACGATTAGTCACTCAAAATTTATCATCCCTAACTCATGTCTGATGTAGCTCATTTTTTCATAATTTAATGGTTTAGTGAAACTATCATCAAGATGATGTTTCATGCTAATGAATTCGAGAGTTATATCACATTTTTTATAATTATCTCTCAAAAAGTGATGTCTTACATCAATATGATTTGTTTTTTAATGAGAAACTAGATTCTTATAAATGTTAATAGCACTTGTGTTATCAAAGTTTATAGGGAAATTTATAACAATTGTCTAGTAATGTGTGTTTCATCTTCAAAATTTGGGCACAAAAACTATTAGAAAAAATATATTCATATTCAACAGTAGATAATGAAACAAAATTTTGTTTTATACTACATTATGAAACTAAAGACTTTCCCAAAAAGTGAAATGTTCCAAAGGTATTTTTTTCTATCTAACTTGCAACGACCAAAGTCAGTATCATAAAAACTAATTCAAATGGTTGTCCTATAGGATATAATAGTATTAATTTGGTAGTATATTTGAGGTATTTAAGGATTATTTTAATAGTAAATATATGTGACTCTTTAGGGTTTTCTTGAAAATGAGAACATATACATACACTAAACATAATATCAGGTTGGATAAAATTCAAGAAAAGAATACTTCCACTTATACCAATGTAATTGGTTTGATCTATTGATTTCCCATTTTCATCAAGATCCAATTTACAGGTGGTACTCATAGAAGTATCACTAATTTTAGTGTTATCTAAATTAAAATGTTTTAAAATATATTTAGTATATTTACTTGGATTTAAAATAATACCTTCCTTATTTTGAAAATTTTAAAATATAAGAAATAATTTGAGTTCACCCATTAAACTCATTTCAAAATCAATTTTCATCATTTTTGAAAAATAGACACATATAAAATGTTTTGAAGATCCAAAAATAATATCATCAAAATATATTTGAACAAATAAAACATATTTAGAAGTTATGTTTATGAAAAGAGTAGGATCATTAATCCATTTAGTAAAACCTTTAGAAATAAGAAAAGTGTTGAGCCTATCATACCAAGCTCTTGGAGCCTGTTTTAAACCATACAAAACTTTTGTTAATTTAAAAACATGATTTGGAAAATGAGGATTTTTATAACTATGGGTTGTTCAACAAAAACTTCCTCAACTATATAACCATTTAGGAATGCACTTTTAACAACCATTTGATAATGTTTGAAATTTAGATGTGTTGCATAAGATAAAAGTATTATAACAGCTTCTTGTTGGGAAATATGTGAAACGTTTTCATCATATTCTATTCCTTCTTCATTAATATAACCTTTTTCAACTAGTATATCTTTATTTAATACTATGGTACCAGTTTCATCCACTTTGTTTCTAACAACTCACTTAGTGTCTATTTTCAAGGTTTCTTTGGGTCTTTCAAAAATTTTCCAAAATTTATTTCTTTAAAATTGGTTTAATTATTCTTGCATAGCCATTATCCATAATTCATCATTGATTGCATCATTGATATTTTTAGGTTCTATCTATGAAAAAAAAACTTTATGTTCAACCTAGTTTCTTAGATAATCTCTATTCTATTTTCTTTTTTCTAAGTTTACAACTACAGGATATAAAGGATGGTTTTTATGGGTTCTAAAAGATCTAAAAAAAGAAGGTATGGTTACTTTAGTTTCATCTATAGGTTCGGGTTCCCTTTGGTCAGAATCTAGAAATTTTCAAGAATTGGATTGTTCTACCTCTTTAATAGTAGAATCATAAGTTTCAGTATTTAAGTCTAGATTTGACAGATTGTCATCAAGATTTTCTAGGGAGGTTTTGGACTCATGTGGATCTATTTAATCAAAATTGACATGCATATATTCTTCCACACACTTGGTTCTCTTATTAAAGACTCTACAATCCTTACTAGAGATTTAATAACCTAGGAAAAACCCTTCATCACTTTTGGAGGAAAATTTGTCTATATTATATTTTGTATTGGGAATAAAGACTTTTCAACCAAAAACTTTGAAGTAATTAACCTTGGTTTTCCTATTTTTCCATAGCTCATATAGATTATTCTTTAGTATAGGTCTAATTAAAACTCTATTAATTATGTAACAAGATGTATTTATAGTTTCTACCCAAAAATAAATAGGTAGATCATATTTATTAATCATAGTTTGGGGTATTTCTTGTAAGGTCATGTTTCTCCTTTATACAACTCCATTATGATGGGGTTTCCTAGGATCATAGAAATTATGACTATAGCCATTTTGAGAGAAAAAAGATTCAAATTCTTGATTTTTAACCTCACAACCATGATCACTTCTTAAATATTTGATTCTAAGTCTAATTAACTTTTCTACTAACCTATCATACCTGATGAAATAAGAGAAAGCCTCACTTTTTTGAGCTAAAAAGAAGGTCCAAGTATACCTAGAAAAGTAATATACTAGAACATAGACATAGTGATTCCCATTTAAACTTGAAACTATAGAAGGTACAAACAAATCCATGTGAACCAAATCAATAGGTTGATAATTTGAAACTTATTTATTTAGTTTCAAATAAATTTTATATTGTTTCTCTTTTTGAAAAGTATTATAGACTTTATCATTTGGAAACTCTAGTTTAGGTAGATCCTTGACTAATAATTTTATAGTGAGATTTATAAGGGAGTGAATGATACAATGTCCTAGTTTCATATTCCAGATCCAGGACTATTTATGAAAGGCACTCAAGTAGGAAATATTATAAGAAACCAAAGAATATATATTTACAACATACACATTTTCATTTCTAAAATCTGTAAACACTAGATCATTCATAGAATTGAAAAAATTACAATAATCATTTTCAAATTTAACATGAAATCCATTATCACAAAACTGTGAAATACTAAGAAGATTGTACTTAAGACCATCAATAAAAAGAAATTTAGAAATTAAAATTGAATTATTGTTTCCAATTTATCCATGGCCAATAATTTTTCCTTTTTCATTGTCACCAAATGTGACATGTCCACCAACAGTCTTTATAAGATTCATGAAGAAAGAGTTGTCTCATGTCATGTTTCTTGAACAAACACTATCCAAGTACTATATTATCTTATAGGAACTCTTCATGCATCTTTCCTACAAAAATAATTTAAAAATGAAAATATTTTGTTACCTAGACTTTATTGGGTCCAGTGATATTAGTAATTAAATATTTAGGAACCCACATTTGATTTATGGGTTTCTTATAAGAAGTTTGTAATGTTTTGGAAAAATAAAATATATTAGGTCCATTAGAACTAGAAGTAGTAAAAGATATTACACTACTAGAACTTGTAGAGAATTTTCCAAATTTGGACATAAAACCAAATTTCCCATATTTATATACAAAGTTAGTTTTAACAAAATTTATTTTTCTAGGTTGATAACCAATGCCAGTATTATATTTAGAAGCAACCTATTTACCAATAATTTTAACTAAGTTATCTTTAAATTTTTTAAATATTTATGAATCCTTATTTAATTTCTCATTAGAAAGTTTAAGTTTATTATTTTCATTGACTAGTTTATCATTATTTTCATTTTCTATAGTGAGTTCAGACTTAACAGTAGCAGAAAGAACATGCTATTTTTTGAGAGTTTTATATTTATCTTTCAACTCATTGTGTGTATCCTATATAATTTTAAAATATTCAAACATTTATTTATTAGTAATATTTTAATAGAAAGATTCAAATTCATCTCCAGAATAATAAGAATTCTATGTAGAAGCTTCTAGGGTTACCTCATATTTGTTTGTCATAAAACACGTGTTGGATTTATCATCCTTTTCATCATGATATGATTCTGATTCACTGGAGTTGTCCTTAGAATAATTCCAGGTATCCTTAATATCCTTATTTTACTTATTATCTTTATATTAATATTTCTTCTTTTACTTTAGTTTGGTATAGTCAACCTTCACATGTCCTTTTCTTTTTCATTCATAGTAGAATATCTCATTAGTATTTTCACTTCTCTTCGAGTCATTTTTTCAATTAACTTTTTTTCATATTCCCCTTTATAACTAGGCTTTCAAAATAAGTTCTTATTTATATAAAACTTACTAAATATCCTAGATAGTTGATCCATTTACTCATCACTGCCACTTGATGTATCTTCATTGTAGGAACTTTCATCGTGAACTTTAATTTTTTTCATTTTGTTTGGATGAAGTGGTTTTCAAATCCACTGAATTTATTTTATGTTAATAATATTATTATCTATTAACTTTCAGTTATTCCTCTTACATCATTTAATTACCTATCATATCCTTTACTAGTAGTGAATAGAGGTCACAATATTCTCTAATTGATACTGAGGTCCCTATCCACCTTTCTGGAAGACATCTCAAAATTCACATGATCTGTTCTTTTGTAGTGATTGTCTTTCCCAACAAGATCATTGTATTCAGAATCTCGTTGAACCTGAGATACATGTTAGAGATAGGTTCATCAGGCTTCATGTTTCAATTATCATACTTGATAGTATATGTGTTAATCCTAATTTCTTTTACATTAGTTGTTCCTTCATGTGAAACATATAGAGTATCGCAAATTTCAAAGGTTGTTTTATATACAGAAATCCTATTAAATTATTCATCACCTAGATCCTAGTATAATGTATTAGTATCTTTAAAATTATTATTATAGGATATAATAGGGGTATCATCCTAACTATTTATTGTAATATCAAGAATATTATATTCATCAACTATTTCAGACCATATTTCAAAAACCTTTCTTTTTAAATGCATTTTCATTATTAGTTTCCACTGAGCATAGTTTTTTCCATTAAAATAGGGAGGTTTGTTGGTATAATCTCCTTCCTATATATTGTCTATTTAATTTTTTTTATAGAACTAAAAATTTTGAACTGACAAAAAATTATAGATCTTTAAAACAAAACTAAAATCATAGTTGAAAAGAAATTAGAAAAATATTGTAAACCTCTGATACCAAATGTTGGTCAGAGTAAGAAACTCAAGAGGGGGGTGAATTGAGTTCTTATAATTTTTTTTTTGTAAAAAATTTATTTAAAAGTTCCTTAATTTGATATTAAAAACCAAGCTAGTTGTCCAAAGTATCAGATTTATAAAAATTTTGATCTTTTGAAAGAATTCTCAAAGAGTGGCTAGTTCTCAGTTAAACAAATTTGAGTTATTATATTAACTTTTTATATCAATATACTATATCAAATTATAATAAAAACACTATCTAAGATTAATTATCATAGTGAATGAAATTTTTTCTAGTGTGAATTGATAATAAAGTGAAAATAGAACTTTTAAAGGCATAGTATAATTAAAACAAGAGGTTCAGTCTCAAGTTGTGACTTAGTCCTCTCCACTTGGTGATCACATTCCACCAAGAAGTTTATATAAATAAATAATAATCCACACCCTGGATTGGAGTAAACAAAAAAATACATATATGTCTAGTTTAATATACCTCTTCCATAATTTTCATGGGAGTGAAAATTACAACAGGCCATGCAGGGACCTATTCCCCTATTATTTGTGGGAAGTGTAAGGTGTAAAAATATAGGTTTGTAAAGATATCAATGTATCTTAAAATTTGGAAGAGGAGACCATGTGTGTTAAAAATACAGACAGTAACATACTACTTGAAATATAAAACAGAACAAAATCAGAGCATAAATAATGAGATAATATTTAGAAGGCTCTGTGTGTTTGGTGATGCAGCTTGATACTCTTGAAAGATGTCTTGAAATGCAGTTTGAGTCAATTTTTGGAAACATCCTAAAAAATAGAGTATCATGAGAGATTTTATTTTCTTCTTCCAGTGAGGTAATAATGTGTTAGATGTATTTTATCCTCTTTTTATTTGATGCTATAGATGTTCTTCAATTTTGGTTCTCAGGAATGTATTCGTGTATGCACAGTAGGTAGTTCTTCTTGTGTGTTTCTTGAATGTGAGACTTCTTGTATTTTTTTCATCTATATTTGTCTTTTGGATCAAGTTCTTGCTTTATACACTATAGGGACAAAAAGAAGCATGATCTTGATCATGTCTTGTTACCTCGTACCTCATACTCTAACATCAATATTAATGTTGTCTATAAAAGGTAGAAAAAGTCATTAAAATAAATTTTTTACTAAGTTTCACAAATATAACTGTTAGAAATAAATTTAAATTTAATTGAAAAGGGAAGGAATGAATATGTATCAGGATTGGTAGCTCAGGAATGGTACGTTAGGATCGGTAGGTCACTCTGTCGGTAGGTCTACTTGATGGTGACTCAGCTATCTTTAGATCATTTTAATGGTAGGTCTGCTTGATGGTAGGTCAATTATCAGTAGCTCATACATAGAAAAAAAATTGAATATCGGTGAGTCATTATATCGGTAGATCAAGCTAATGGTGAATCAACCTTAGAAAAAATTCAGAAAATATATCGATAGCTTAATGCGATGGCGACTTAGCTATCGATAGTTCAGGCATCAGTGACTCATATTGATGTATTTTCCTTTACTAGATTTCAGTATCTGTGTTAATTGTGATATAGCTAACAGGGAGACATATCATCGATAGTTCCAACAATGAGTCCACCCTAATGGTGACTCAGTCTTAATGGTGAAATATACTTATCCAATGTTTTCTAACTTATCTTATATAATAAAACACTAACATAATAGATTAATCTTATATGTAATCATAATTAAACATAAATAAACATAAATAAAATTGATCAAACCTAATAAAACATGATTTGTGATAATTAATACTAGAGGAGAAAAACACACACGCACACACACACATATATATATATATATATTCATTAAATCTATCGTTATTACTATCCAAGTTAAGTAGAAATGAAAAACGGATCACATCACTTCATGGAGGTAGTAATTCACATGTACACATTAGCGAAGTTATTTCCATCCAAAAGATTGGAAAGTAAGAAGTTATATATTATGTTATAATTATAAAATCATTATTATGTCCAAAATATCATATATATTCATTATTTACATCATTATGACTATTCATATGATGCGATGATGAAAAAAAAATCACATCGGTTCTTGAGGCAGTAGTTTGTCATACACACGAGCGATGGTTTTTTTCTCATTTTATGGGGAAGAAGATAGATAAATATTATTCTATAGACAAAATAACATATAATTATATGAAATATATTGTTATTATCATATTTTAATTTTTAGGACATAATTCAATGTGGTAAAATAAGAAGTAAAAAAAACAAAGATCTTGGTTAAGATGAGTACCTTATCTTAGAGAAACCACCATTGGATCACTTCTTAGGGACAATTGGGTTTGTAACACCCCAAGCTTCCATGATACACTTCTCTTTAAATAATACAGTAGCGTGTGTTGTATGCAACTTCGAATTCTAACACACACCACAACCAATCAAACTAGACATTATAAATAGTAATACCAACATTTTGAAATTTTATAAATTTTATCTTTCAAAATGGACTTCATTTTTGGATTCTGAATATCGAAATTATCTTAGGGTGAATTTTTGGTATTTTTCTGAAAACATTCAATTTTTGATGAATAGTGAAAAAAAACACTAAGTTATAGTTTAAAACAGAATTTTTATTTAAATAATTATTTATTTTATTAAAAATTAATTAAGGTCAAAATAGATACATAATATCTATATAAGCTCAATGTAATTCATTGGAGTTAGTTTAGAATAATTTTAGTTATATAAAAATTTTATTGAACTTTTCACCGTCTTTTACCGCTTAAAACTTAATTTTACCGCTTCTGTGAGTGGAATTTAGAAAATCCGAGAGACACGGTTAATATCAAGGAGTAAAATGTGCTTCAATGAGATGAAAATAATTTTTAGTGAATAGTAACTTTTTACTTTTATTTACCACGGTTAAAAGTAAATAGGGTAATTAAGGGTAAAAATGATATTAATATTACCCTAACACATGTCGTAATTCTATTGGACAAGTGTATCTCGACCAAAAACAACCTTATTAATAAAATATTATCATTTAGGTCCACTTGGATTAGATTAGGACATTTATTATTATTTAATTCAAAGAAGATTTAAAAGAGATAAAATCAAAGTTTAATAACTAAAACATTTTTAATATAGGGATATACATAATATAAATTCGATTATAAATATTCATTAGAAATATAAATATATTTCCTACATAATGGTATTTTATTTATAATTTTTAGACATTAAATAATTTAATTTATTTATGACACAATGGTGATGCAGTAATTACCTAATTAATGAAATATTAAAATAATTGATATTATAAATATCAAAATAAATGTAATTTGAGACTTTTTATGAATTACACTAATTTTCTAGGTTAATATGACAAATTATAATTGGTTATATAAATTTTTTTTGAAGTAATAATTCTGTTATGAAATTATCAAAAACAAAATACCCAATAGTGTCAAAATTGTCATAAAAGAGTTTTTAAAACAAATATTATATTATTAATTTATATTCTATTCCTAAAAATCTAAGGTTTGGAAAAATGACTTATATAATGATAGGTTTATCATTAATGGACCACTTGGGGGTCTCTTGGAGGTATATGGTAAGTTTATTAACTATATAATATAAAAATACAAAGAGACACGGTAAATGTCAAACTATTTAACTAAGAGTTAAATATAAATGATAAGGTTAATATAGTGACCCAAACCTGTATAAAATCTATTGGTTGAAAGGATTTCGACCCATCCCAACCTTAAACTTTAAATAATCCATTTTGGATCCATTAGAAACTGAATATGAATTTATTATAAAATAATATTTCTAGCTTTTCCAAAGGTGCCCCTCACCCCTCTTATAAAAGGGAACCCCCTCCTCTATAATTCACACCTTCAAAGCCTTTTTGATCGGCCAAAACCTGACCAAATATCCTCTCAACTTCCCTCACTTCAACCTAGAGGCCTTAGTTTGATCATAAATCCAACCTAAGGAGCCCTTTTGATCAAATCAAAAGGAAGAACCCGAAGGAGAGGTAATCTTTTCACCACCCTCTTTCAAGTTCCTTTCTTCTTCAACTTCTTCTTTATTTGTTATTTACATTATAAAATAATAACTCCAGTATCTTCTATATACTGTGATGTTATTATAAATATGGTACAACTATATTCATTATTCTATCCATCCTTTGAATGACATGTCACCATACGTGCGTACGTACGGCCTACCGTCTCCACGTCTTGGTGTAATTGTTATTCAATATATTTTTATTTGGATGAGTATAATAATGATGTGTAATTCATGTAAATAATAAATATAACATGATAATGATTCTGTATATATGAATACCATCCAATTATATATTATTTTAATATCAAAAGAATGATATTGTCGCTCGTGCGTACGTACGGATTACCGTCTCTACGAACACGATGAGATTCATTCCCTATCATATCCATTCAAGACTAAATTTCATTTGATGATTAAAAATAATGTTTATAGACTTGATATTATTCTGGATATGAATAATATACATCCCATCTATAACAAATATGTCTCACATAACAAAGAATATAAAGGAAAATGAATCCGTTAACACCCAAAACGACGATAATACTAAGATATATCAACAAATCAATGTTAAAAGACCATATATGATATAATATTAATGTATATGATTCTTTTATAATTAAATAAAAATTATTTAACCATTATACATGAGGTTAACCTACCCTCGACCAAGGAAAAAGTACAAAGTAAGGGGTTTCTTATCTCACTTTTAATTCTGTGAGAATTCCATTGTTCACCACTTATTTATTGCATGTGGTGTGTGTAATTACCATGATTGTATTAATTGTGTAATATACATTAATTTATGGATATTTACATCATCATTGTATTATCCTTCTTTTATGGGTGTATGTTTCGTAAGTTACCAAATCAATAAGGGAATTTGAAATTTTAATTTCCACTCATTCAGCTTTACGCATACTTCATTGATTATTTTACTCCAAGATTATGTGTGGAATAACTATTAATTTGATTATATCATAATTTACACTCACCTTTATATGGATATACTTTTGATACACATAATCACTCCATTGATAAATTTTCAAGTCATCGGTATGAACTTGATAAGAGTAATTTTTACTCAATCTCGATTTGTTGAGTTAAACATCCAATTCATTGGTGTTGTTTTTACAAGAATATGTGTGAATGTACTTTGCTTGTTTTACACTGAATATACAATAATATTGAGTGTATTTATATTTTTCACACATAATTATGTCGTTTATTTATCCTTAACCTAAGGATATAGCCTTTATGAGAGATTTCATCTCAATTTACATTCCATTGATACTACTTTGTTGTTATACACCAAATCACTTTTATATGGTGTATATAATGTACTTTGACATAGTATATCATGAATCCCTTTATTCTCATGATATTATAAAGTTTTTATTACCTCAAATATTTGTATTCAAGTGTCTCTCTTTTGGTTAGGAACTCTAACTAAAATATCATTTTAAAATGTTTTAAAGATTTATTATTCTAAATATTTCCCATTAATGTCCATGTTTTAAAAATGGTTTTAAGGATTTATTTATATGTACATTAAAGTTTTCAAAGCAAAATTCCTTTTAAAAGTTTCAAAGTGGTATGGGACACTTGGATTCAAAAATCTATTTTAAATGGATTCTTTACAAATAGTGTGACTTTTAAATGTTTTCAAGAAAAAGGGGGATATTTATCTCAATAGTTTGATGATTATTTTAATCTATTTCAATATCCTTAATTATTCTCAATTGAGGTTAATATGATATAATACATTCTTCCATATTGTATCAAATGAGTTATGTTTGACTGTGGATGTGCTATTTTTATACCATTCATGGTTTGTGGTTAAAGTATTGACATTTCGTATGCTAGTTTTAATACGAATGTTTATGTTATGTTTTCAAACTTTTCATATGAGAAATGAATTGGACTTATTAAGTGATGGGTGGAGCCTGCTATAGCTCCTCGATGCATCGATAGTTCTCATGAGACAAACTAGTGTCTTGGCATAAGACCTTGACAAAATTATATTTGTAGTCTTGGCACGAGGCCTTGACTAAGTGGTTATGATAGTATGTCATTATGCATTCCATCATTATGAAAGTGGTTATTGATATTGAATGTGGTTATTTGACTAGTAGAATATCCCTGTGAATAAGTAAATGGTATTATTTCATTTTATCTTTGCCATATTATGCTGAAGTTCAAGTTTAAAAGGGTTTTGTTTTAGTTATACATTACCTTAAATGTTTATGCTTATTTATGAAAGTTTCCGCTTTATTGTTATCCTTATTGAACATCTGAGATCACCCCTTTCAATGTTTTATTTTTCCCAGGATGTGAAGAAGTAATTTATGAATGACCTGCAGGGATAGTATGAGGGGATATGAATACAAGATGTTGTTGTAGTTTTTTTTACTTTATGATGTAATATAAGACTTATGAATATATATAGTGTTTCCAAGACTACTAAACTAATCGATCTTTCGAGACTTGATATTTTTTGATCATGCCAATGTTATGTAATAATTCACCGACTCTGGGTAACTAGGTTCTAGGCATTACAGTTGGTATCAGAGGAAGTTTAGTACAAACCTTGGAAACTAGATTTAGATAAACTCTGATTAGAGAACATAGCCCTAAGATAGACTTTGAGGATTAATATAGAAGACTTCCTAGAATATTGGTATTGTATAGATTTTGTGAGTTTTCCAAGAAATACATCCTTTTCTGGATATGAGAAGGTAGAGGTGGATCTAGCACAGATTTACCTAGGGGTAAAACCCGAAAACACCTCTTTGAGCTAGACTCAAACGGGAACTGGTGCACGGCAACGAGCCTTGCTGTACTCTTGGTTACGACACTCCCGGGGGATATGCTTAGGATAATTTACATTTTCTATACAAACTAATTTGAAGTATTTTAATATAAGATGAGAATAAATGACCCTGATTAATCCTAATGTGTTTCAAATTGAGAATATGGTGTCATGATATTCTCTAAAGGATTTTATGACTACTGTTACTCACACAATGATTTCTGGTTTTAGTCAATGGCTGGAGTCCAAGGAAGTCATAGTAACTTTGAGAATGATGTACAAGGTGGGAACGGTGGTGGAAATGAGTAAAAAAATGGAATGTTGATAGTCGTAAAAGATATCTTGTTCATGCCAAATCATTTTTCCAAAAATATGATCAACAACATATATATTAACCAACTCCCGAACTCAAAAAAGAAGAGAAAGGTGATGAATGATAAGAGCTCCAGCAGTGGAGACCATGGAGAAAAGAATCATAAATTTCCATCATGCAGGAAATGTGGAAGGATACACCCAGGAAAGTGTCTCAACGGAACAAAGAAATGCTTTACGTGCAAGAAATAAGGACATAAAGTGAAGAATTGCCGAGGAAAAATGAAGAGTACTATAGAAGAAAATAAAAATTATCCCAAAAATCCATTTATAGTTATTTTCTATAAATGTATGGGACCTGGCCATTACCCAAGTGAATGTCCTATTCTATAGGATGTTTTATTGGTCAAAGAAGAAGCTATGTGGAAATAAATGGTTGGAGAAATGTTTAAATGTATTAGTGCTTCTTGTTTATGGGATTACTTTGGAATAATTTTCTCTTGTATTTTTAACCCCACAGTTTTCCATGTGAGAATGATATTTGAGGAAGACTTATCTTTTCCCTTGTGGATATAATTATAAATAACCATTTGGTTTTATATGATCATTAGGTTTGAGGCAATTACAAGTTATTATATTTTGGGATGGAAATGTAAGGTATGAGATAACATTTCTGGTTAAAATTATGTTATGGTTATTTTCAGGAATTTATCTCATTTTGGTAATGTTATAAAATATAGTTTTTGAAAAAGGACAACACACAGACTGTGTGACAACCCATCATGTCAGATAAAGCTGTGGGAATCGAACCCACAACCAAAATGCAATTGGGATTTATCACCTACCACTGGACTATGTGAAGTCCCTAGTTAGTGTGACTAATTATTTTTAGTTAAATGATTTTATTGATAAATAATAAGTTGATTTGGGTTCTTATGTCTTATCAAATGAATACCCTTAGTATAGGAAAATGATTTGGTGATTTACTGATAAATGTTATTTTGGAAGATGTTCGCTTTGTTGGGAACACTATATGCCCAAGGAAACTAGAATACTATGGGATTTCATTTGAGTAATGGTGGATTTTTATCTATGTTTTTATTGTGTATTTATAGTGATTTTAGTTATTTATGTAAATGATTAACCTATAATAGAGAATATGTGATTAGGTTAATTACTTTTAAGTATGTGACTTTAAGAGTAGTTGATGTCATTTGGAGATACAATTTAACGGGGAAGATTACATAACCAAATTCTTCTAATTTTTTGGGTTTCAATATTAGTTTGGATTATATTGAAGGATTTTAAGGACAATTATTTATTGAATGGTATTTATTTAACTTTGGGGTATTGTTGGTTTAATTTTAGAAATTAATATTAGTGTTTCTTTCTCTAAAAGAATATCCTTTTGGGGGATCATCAGATCTTGTACTAACTGTTTTGGTTTTGATTAATCTCTAAATACAAGGTAAATATATAGTTTATCTTTCTATCTCTTCCAGTGTGACCAAGTCTTATTGAATAATCATCGTTTAAAAAAATGAGTTAGTGGGGGAAATTTATTAAATAATTAAAATCTACTTAAAAAGTAAGTATATCCATTTATTTTTTTAGTCAATATCATAAATTAATTCCTCATCTTTATGTAATGTAACTTCAAAAAAATGTTGTCTGTATACTTTTCCTACTGGGAAACTAATGATCGTTTGTCCCATCACAAGTTTGTGGCTTTCTTGTTGTTAACTTTCTCCTGATCAAGTTTTCTATCCCTCTCCATCAGAACTTGACACTTATTTTATCTTCCATATCCATGTTTTCCTATATGGAATCCTAGTATGAGTTATCTTGGGTGACCTTTGTACATCTCTTTCTTTCTTTTAAGGTGATAGTTTTATTGACTCTTTTTCCGATGTGGGACTTTCCATTATATTCCCAAGCCCAATTTTAAAAATTTCAAGGAATAAATTATTTGAAGGAGGGGAGAATATAACACCCCAAGCTTCCACAGTATGCTTCTCTTTGAATAATACAGTAGCATGTGTTGTACACAACTTCGAATTCTAACACACACCACAACCAATCAAACTATCCATTATAAATATTAATACCCACATTTTGAAATTTTATAAATTTTATCTTTCAAAATGGAATTTATTTTTGGATTTAGAATATCGAAATTATCTTAGGGTGAATTTTTGGTATTTTTCTGAAAACATTCAATTTTTGATGAATAGTGAAAAAAAACACTGAGTTATAGTTTAAAACCGAATTTTTATTTAAATAATTATTTATTTTATTTAAATTTAATTAAGGTCAAAATAGATACATAATATCTATATAATATCAACGTAATTCATTAGAGTTAGTTTAGAATAATTTTAGATATATAAATATTTTATTGAACTTTTCATCGTCTTTTACCCACCTCCTAGGAGAATTTGGAAATTCACATAAAACTTAATTTTACCACTTCTGTGAGTGGAATTTCAAAAATATGAGAGACACGGTTAATATCAAGGAGTAAAATTTGGTTCAATGAGATGAAAATAATTTTTGGGGAATAATAATTTTTTACTTTTATTTACCACGGTTAAAAGTAAATAGGGTAATTAAGGGTAAAAATGATATTAATATTACCATAACACATGTCATAATTCTATTAGAAAAGTGTATCTCAACCCAAAAAAACCTTAGGAATAAAATATTATCATTTAGGTTCACTTAGATTAGATTAGGACATTTATTATTATTTAATTCAAATAAGAGTTAAAAGAGATAAAGTCAAAGTTTAATAACTAAAACATTTTTAATATAGGTTTATACATAAGATAATTTCGATTATAAATATTAATTAGAAATATAATAATATTTAATACATAATGGTATTTTATTTATACTTTTTAGACATTAAATAATTTAATTTATTTATGACACAATGGTGATGAAGTAATTACCTAATTAATGAAATATTAAAATAATTGATATTATAAATATCAAATAAATGTAATTTGAGACTTTTTATGAATTTAACTAATTTTCTAGGTTAATATGACATATTAGGATTGGTTATATAAATTGTTTTCGAAGTAATAATGCTTTTATGAAATTATGAAAAACAAAATACCCAATAGTGTCAAAATTGACATAAAAGAGTTTTTAAAAAAAATATTATATTATTAATTGATATTATATTTCTAAAAATATAATGTTCAGACAAAGGACTTATATAATAATAGGTTTATCATTAATGGACCACTTGGGGGTCTCTTGGAGATATATGGTAAGTTTATTAACTATATAATATAAAAATACAAAGAGACATGGTAAATGTCAAACTATTTAACTAAGAGTTAAATATAAATGATAAGGTTAATATAGTGACCCAAACTTGTCTAAAATATATTGGTTGAAAGGATTTAGACCCATCCCTACCTTAAACTTTAAATAATCCACTTTTTAGCCATTAGAAAGCGATTATGAATTTATTATAAAATAATATTTCTAGCTTTTCCAAAGGTGCCCCTCACCCCTCTTATAAAAGAGAACTCCCCCTCCTCTCTAATTCACACCTTAAAAGCATTTTGGATTGGCCAAAACCTGCCCAAATATTCTCTAAAATTCCCTCAATTCAACCTAGATACCTTAGTTTGATCATAAAGTGAACCTAAGGAGCCCTTTTGATCAAATCAAATGGAATGACCCGAATGAGAGGTAATGTTTTCACCACCCTCTTTCAAGTTCCTTTCTTCTTCAACTTCTTCTTTCTTTGTTATTTACATTATAAAATAATAACTGCAGTATATTCTATAGACTGTGATGTTATTATAAATATGGTACAACCATATTCAGTATTCTATCCATCCTTTGAATGACATGTCACCATACGTGCGTACGTACGACCTACCGTCTCCATGTCATGGTGTAATTGTTATTCAATATATTTTTATTTGGATGGGTATAATAATGATGTTTAATTCATGTAAATAATAAATATAACATGATAATGATTATGTATATATTATATACCATCAAATTATATATTATTTTAATATCAAAAGAATGATATTGTTGCTCGTGCGTACATACAGATTACCGTCTCCACGAACGCGATGAGATTCATTCCCTATCATATCCATTAAAGACTAAATTTCATTTGATGATTAAAAATAATATTTAGATACATGACATAATTCTGGATATAAATAAGATACATCCCATACATAACAAACATGTCTCACATAACAAATAATATAAAGGAAAATGAATCCGTTAACACCCAAAACGATGATAATACTAAGATATTATCAACAAATCAATGTTAAAAGATCATATATGATATCATATTAATGTATATGATTCTTTTATAATTAAATAACAATTATTTAACCATTATAAAAGAGGTTAACCTACCCTCAACCAAGGAAAAAGTACAAAGTAAGGAGTTTCTTATCTCACTTTTAATTCCATGAGAATTCCATTGTTCACCACTTATTTATTGCATGTGGCGTGTGTACTGCCCATGATTGTATTCATTGTGTAATATGATTTAATTTATGGATATTTACATCATCATTGTATTATCCTTCTTTAATGGGTGTATTTTTCATAAGTTACCAAATCAATAAGGGAATTTGAAATTTCAATTTCCACTCATTCGACTTTACGCATACTTCATTGATTATTTTACTCCAAGATTATGTGTGGAACCACTATTCATTTGATTCTGTCATAATTTCCACTCCCCTTTCTATGGATATAATTTTGATAAACATAATCACTCCATTGATAAATTCTCAAGTCATCGTTATGAACTTGATAAGAGTAATTTTTACTCAATCTCGATTTGTTGAGTTAAACATCCAATTCATTGGTGTTGTTTTTACAAGAATATATGTGAATGTCCTTTGATTGTTTTACACTGAATATCCAATCATATTGAGTGTATTTATATTTTTCACACATAATTATGTCATTTATTTATCCTTAACCTAAGGATACAGCCTTTATGAGAGATTTCATCTCAATTTACATTCCATGGAGACTCCTTTGTTGTTATACACCAAATCACTTTTATATGGTGTATATAATGTACTTTGACATAGTATATCATGAATCCATTTATTCTCATGATATTACAAAGTTTTTATTATTTCAATTATTTGTATTCAAGTGTATATCTTTTGGTTAGGAACTCTAACTAAAATATCATTTTAAAATGTTTTAAAGATTTATTATTCTAAACCTTTCTCATTAATGTCCATGTTTTAAAAATGGTTTTAAAGATTTATTTATATGGACATTAAAGTTTTCAAATCAAAATTACTTTTAAAAGTTTCAAAGTGGTATGTGAAACTTTGATTAAAAAATCTATTTTAAATGGATTTTTGACAAATAGTGTAACTTTTAAATGTTTTCAAGAAAAGGGGGGATATTTCTCTCAATAGTTTGATGATTATTTTAATCTATGTCAATATCCTTCATTATTATAGATTGAGGTTAATATGATATAATACATTCTTCCATATTGTATCGAATGTGTTATTTTTGACTGTGGATGTGCTATTTTTATACCATTCATGGTTAATGGTTAAAGTATTGACATTTTGTATGCTAGTTTTAATATGAATGTTTATGTTATGTTTTCAAACTTTTCATATGAGGAATGCACTGGACTTAGTAAGTGACGGGTGGAGCCCGCTATAGCTCCCCGATGCATCGGTAAGTCTCATGAGACAAACTAGTGTCTTGGCACAAGGACTTGACAAAATCTTATTTGTAGTCCTGGTACGAGGCCTTGACTATGTGGTTATGATAGTCTGGAATTATGCATTCCATCATTATGAAAGTGGTTATTGATATTGCATGTGGTTATTCGACTAGTAGAATATCCATGTGAATAAGTAAATGGAATTATTTCATTTTATCTTTTCCATATCATGCCGAAGTTCAAGTTTAAAAGGATTTTGTTTTAGTTATAAATTGCCTTAAATGTTTATGCTTATTTATGAAAGTTTCCACTATATTTTTATCCTTACTGATCATCTGAGCTCACCCCTTTCAATGTTTTATTTTTCCCAAGATGTGAAGAAGTAATTTATGAATGACCTGCAGGGATAGTATGAGGGGATATGAAGACAAGATGTTTTTGTATTTTTTTTACTTTATGATGTAATATAAGACTTATGAATATATCTAGTGTTTCCAAGACTATTAAACTAATCGGTCTTTCGAGACTTGATCTTTTGTGATCATGCCAATGTTATGTAATAATGCACCGACTCTGGGTAACTAGGGTTGGGCCGTTACAGGGTTAGTCTTTTGAGAATAGAATTACCTATATAATTTGATTAGGGATTTTGGAAATATAATTTTTTTGGGTTTTTCAAGATATGATTCTCAAAGTGGTGTAAAGAAAATATAGAGGGGGTGTCCTTTTATAAGTGAGGGGAGGGGCATTGTGGGAATTTCTTAAATTTTTAGATTAATATAAATTATTTTTCATGTAGAAATGGATATAAATGGATATAATTATAATAAAATATTATTATGAGTGAAAATAATCTCATAAAATAAAAAATTTACAAGTTTATAGGATTTTTTTACCCTTATCTCTTTGTTTTAACCCTCATTAACCTTTTTGGCAATTACTAAGATAATAATGTTTTTTTACACGATAAAAGAAAAATTGGACCATAAATTGATAACTAATGAAATTTTAAACCATATATTATACCACTTGATCTAGTTCAAAATTTTTATGTTTTTTAAATAAGTTAATAAAATATTATTTTCCTAAAATATCATTAATTTTATTTTTGACACTATTATTTTAATTTGAGTTTAAAAACATCAAAACAAATATGTAATTAGAATTTAACCCCTTAACACATCACTAATATGTTATATATATATATATATAATTATTGGAATATAATAATTCATCTATATTAGGTTACTTTTAATATTTTTAAAATCATTTATTTATTTTTCTATTAATTGAATAAATACTGTATCAAGATTGCCTAAGAATTTGAAGTAATTATTAAATAATAAAAAATAAAAAATAAATTACCATGATAAAAATAAATCATTAATATTTCCAATAACCATTTATAACCGAACATTATTTATTTTTATCCCTTTCACAAAATATTATATATATTAAAAGTAAGAGTGCGACATTTTTTTGACTTTATCCTTTACTTAAATATTCTAAATGTAAAAATTTAATAAATATGAAAAAATGGTCATATTTTTGAAGTTTTATGATTATGAAAAAAATATATTTGAAAAATTAAATAAATTCAAGCATTGGATATATTTTTAATGTTCCATCATGTTATTTTTAACCTTAATTGCCCAATTTACCCTTAATTGAGATCATAAATTTTACCACAGTTACTTTTCACAATCCCTAAAAATAAAAGGGAAACATTTAACAAAGTAAAACCTCATAATTTCAAATATGGAATCAGTTTTACCTCATTCATTTCCTACAAGTTTCAGAAATTAATTTAAAAGTAAACCAAAAAAATGCGATGAAAATCGATTTTACAGAAAAATGTCTTTTCAAGCAAAAAAATAGACTTATATCAAAATTATGTAAAATGATGAAACTAATGTAAATAAAATGGATATTATATCACTTTAATACCATATATAAAATAAAATTTAACTTTTTTAATTACTTTATTTAATGAAAATAAATGATAGTTTTACCAAAATCACTATGTTTACTATTCATTGAAAAATAAATATTTTTAGAAAAATAAAAAAAAATCTACCTAAGGTAATTTTGAAATGATAATTTAAAATATGATATAATTTTCACATATTAATATATTTTTATTGTTTTTTAAACTTGGTGTTGTGTGTAAACAAGACTAACAAAGAAATTTATTTAAAGAGAAATATATCCTATAATGTTAGACTATTATAGATGCGACCAATTAACCTTTACATATCTCCATTTAAGCTTTGAAAGCTTTATATTTCTAAAGGAAGTGTAGATATTCACCTAAAGAAGAAAAAAAATTAGTTATATATCAACTGAGGGATTTTATGTATCAATTGGCCCATACATAAGTTTTTTCCATTTGTTATTCTCATGTGGTGGCTTCCTCAGTTTACCCTTATGTATATTTATATGACTCTTATATGTCCCAAATAAAAAATTTTATGCATAATTTGTCCCATACATAAGGTTTTTCTTTATAAATTTAAATCCTTAACAACCAAGATGATGGATGGTTCATATTTCCCTCTATACTACTTCTTCAACATTCATACGTAAGGTTTTCTCCTTTTACTATAAAATCATGAAAAACAAATTTTAACTTTTAGACATAAATTTTTAAACTCAGAATAATTATATAAGAAATAAAACTCACAATTTATGTTGTTTTCTTATAAAACCTCAAAATAGTCCTAAAAACTAAATATTTGACAATTGACCTTGTATTATCAAAATGGTGAGAATTAAATAATTGAATTAAAATGTAAAAAATAATGAATATATGAGATATATCCATTCAACCACACTTAAACCATTAAAATTATCTGAAATAAAAAAAATATAGCTAAAATATCATCTTTTACATCTTAGATAATCAAACCATAGAAATTAAAATCAATAATTCATTCATTATTGAAAATTTATCATGCCCCATTTTCAAGTTCAGCTCATTTCCCACTTCATCTTAATCAAGTATTTGGATTTTAAATTTTTTTCAAACCATGAAATGAATTACCCTACATGGAATTTTTCCCTCTTCACACTAAGAATTATTTAAATAGAATTATAATCATTTTTATAGTACATGAAATCTACCATATATTTCTGATGATTCCAAATTCCCTATCGGTAGAGTCAATTGTACTACTTATAAGGACATTCAATATGTTTTTTTGAGGTTCAAGGGATGGTAGGATTAATATGTGAAAATTGTTTAGGATTAAAGATTTTTAATATTTTTTTAGCATGGTAAAAATTATAATTTATCTAGTGTTATATAATGTATGTATTTCACTCATTTCATCATAAAAGATATAAATCATGGAATATATTCCCTTGTTCACTTTGTGGGTTACAACCATATGATGTATAATATTGAGTAAATCATACTATGTATCTAATTTTTCTATTTTATTGTATTATTTTTTAAGTAAAAAATTTCTTTTTTTTCTTTTTGTATATACATTTTTTCTTGGTGATAAAGATGGAAACATGTATAAGAATAATGAAAATCAGTTATGGACACACTGCCAAATAGATTTAAAGGCACCCTCACTCAACCCAAAATAGTGGTATCTTTCTAAAAATTTACTAAGAAAATACACTATTACCACAATAATATGAAAATATATTATTAAATTTACAAAAGATATTGTTAGGTGGGTATTAAAGTACCATGTAATATGGCTTACCTAATTGGTAGTTCATGGATTCTAAGGCTTAAAGGGGGTCAAGTGTCAAGGTGGTTGGAAATATATGGATTTTTAAAAGGGTATTTTTCAATTTAATGATGGAATTTATCATACATATAACACATTAATCATATATATTCAAATAATAATTAAGGTAAGTTATAGTTTTACTCATGACCCTAGACTCACAAGAAATGGATTACAATGAAAAAAATATAAAATGGTCTTAGAATTTCTCTCGCGTTGGAGATTAAAAAAATTAGATAGTCATATATATCCTAATAACACAAATTTCAATTCTATTAAATAATTTAAAAAACTAACTTCAATAATTATTTAAACTCAAAAACTTCAAAACTAGTGAAATCCTCAAAACTAGAAAAGTATTTTTACTAGGTTGGAAAAAATTATATATCAAGATTTCTATCTAGAAACACACTAAAAATAAAAATATAAAATATAAACAACAATAATAATTTCCTAAACAAGTTTACCCCCAACTCATCTAACACTTCCCCTCTAATTCGAATCATGTAAAAAAATATTAGGCAGTGATAAAACAAATGTTTAAAAAAAATAGTATCGGGTTATTAAGTTATGGAAACCTTGAGTAAGTCTCAAAAAATATACCAATTTAAACCTACAAGAAAGAAATTATACATAATAAATTTATTGAAATTAATGAAAAAATAATGAGTAAAAGTAAATAATCTTGGTTTGGACCCCTAAGTGGGTTCAAGGTTTTGACTTCCCCTATGAGGAAATACCAACTATTATCCCTAATCCAAAGGGGAATTTATCTTATCAATTATAACCATGAAATATCCTTAACTCTAATGATTTTAAATTTTTTATATGTTGTAGATTACTCCATGTATATTAATATGTGTTTCCACCCCTTTAGTAATAAGTTACAACATTCATGGTGGGGGTAAAAGAAATTATGGTTATGATTCCACTTTTTACACTACTTTTATAGATTCCTATTAAACTTCTATGGTATACACATTTCATGATGCTTTAAAAATATCATTGGGGAGTCAATTAATATCTTAATTTGATGAAATTAAAATAATATGAATTCATATTAAAATATTTCCCTTCAATCACATCATATTTTAGATTTATCTTTTTTTGTAAGGCGACTGGGAATTCTTCTCCATTGTGTACTTATTCCATTAAATATTAAATGTGTACATGGATCTCCATATGTACCTCTCCAGGTGAATATTATTTTTCATCATCACTATCTAGGAAAACCCATTGGTTGGATAAATCTGAAAATTCAAAACATTGTGAGTTAGTGATCAATTCATTTTCAATGATATTAGATATAAATGAGTTAAAGCTTAGAATATTTCCCTATATTAGAGTTTATTTAATATTTTATTCTATGGTAAGTGACTTTTATAACTTTTTTATCACATATGGAGGCACGTTATTAATATATTCCCTCCTTTTCTCAAGTTATAATATTTTAGTGGTTTCTTATTCTAAGGCTAAATAAATATATGAAAGTGTTGATTTTTCATTGTTGAAGATGGGAGAATCACTAGAAATTTTATTAATTATAAAATAATTCTAGAGTTCATCCCAATATTTTTTATCTCCCATAATAATATAAATAGGTAGTTATACTTCAATAATCACTTCTATAAATGGTAGGGTAAGGTCTAACAATATATCTTTGGGTAGATCCTTCTTGTCCTCCTCTGTTTATTTAATAAAAAAATCAGTAGAGAAAGGTCTTCCTAAAATTGTTCTTATTCTGATTACTCCAACTATTATTTATTTAATACGTTGAGGTATGCAACTAATAGTTTCATTTGATTCCTTATCACCTATACATCCTACCTATGATCAAGAAACTAGGATTCCCAAGAATCATATACTTCTTATTCATAAACCTGAGATTAGTTAGTCCGTGCATAATAAAAATATGAATTTGACTACATCATGGATAAAAAATATATTTTTAATTTTTTTTTGAAATCCAAGATAGTGTATTTAAAAAATTTGAATTAAATATTATGTGATTAGATTGGATCCCAAAAAATGGTGCAATATTTTGGCACACCTTTCATAGGGTGGTATGAAATAATATTTATTTTTACTAGTGCAACATAGTGGATAACTAGGGTAATCTCTAAAGGAGCCTATTTTGGATCCCTCACTAATCCAATCACTTTATTATATTATTCTTATTTTTATATTTTTATTAAAGAAATGAAAAATGGAATTTTTTCTAATGAAAAAAATAGAAAATAAACTGAAATGTAGATGTAAGTAGAATGAAATAATAAAGAAATGAAATTATTCTAGGAGAATTACTCTAATTAAACCACCATTTTCTCATTGTTAGTATCTTTACTACTCAATGGTTGCATTATATTTTATGTATAGTCATCCTTATCTACCCATTTTGTGAATATACAGTGTACCTAAAAATATCTAAGCACACTTCACTTCTATATCCTCCATGGTTGGAAATCGAGAAGGCTCTTGAATCAATAAAACCCCTTATCCTACCTTACAACATCCAATATCACTCATTCATAAATTAACCATTGTGTCTACATTGTATACCTAGATGATAAAGTGAAGGGACGAAAAATAATTGTCGAAGAATAATTTCATCCTATGACAACAATAGCGAGGACACACTTTAAGTAATAATCACAACTGATTATCCTTCTAAGAACCAAAAGTATATAGGGGAAATTTAAACATGAATGGTAAAGGACTCAAGTTCATCACTGTATTCTTCCCATAGAAGATTCATTGGGTTGGATCTTCACTATATTGTATATTAGATATCACAATGAAATATCACAAAGAAAATTATATAATAGAGATAAATATAATGAACACTTCAATTAAAATGCATGAAATAAAATTTCAGAATGAAAAAATGAAAATAAACCAAAACTATTGTCATTTACAAAAAAGTATACAATGGGTTTGAATATTTTTATAATGGAGGGAAAAAATTATTTATGTAGAATTATCTTGGTAACTCGTAATGCATAGGGATAGATGAGATTATCTTAATTAGTAGGATCCATCTATATGAATAATGATATCTAAATTCCTTCATCATTGTGAGTTATAATTGCATGATCTTATTCTCCCATTTTTCTAGGATCATCCTCTACATGGAGAGTGTTTTTAAAATATTTAATTTTCATATGATATGAAATTATTCATATTTTTTAAGAAATATAACCTTTACATATATACTTCTTATCTGAAGTAGATCTTTAAATATCATGTGCATTCAAAGTGACCCTTATGTATTATATATGAGTTATATTAATATTTATATATCTCTTTTTCATATTGGAAACCATTATGTATCTCATGGAATCCCTTATCTTCACCTCTAGTGAAAATAAAAATTCATTATGTATCAACTGAGGACTCTTGCATATCAGTTTTCCAATATATAAGGTTCCTCACTTAGTTATTTTCATGCAGTGGCCACCTCAATTCACCATTAGGTATCTACCCAAGACTCTTACATATCCTCCTCCTTCTAATCAATTTTTTTTTTAATTTTCAATATACAACTTTTAGGTTAAGTGGGAACCTCACATCATTTAAAATACACAAAATATAGCAGAAATATGAAATTCAAAAACCATCACACACAAAATATAGCGGGAAATATGAAATTCAAAATATATTAGCAAAATTGAAAACTCATGGAATAGAAACATCACATCAAAAACAGCGAGTCACTCAAGGAATTTGTCTCGAGGAATTTCATGTCACATCCACAAGTCGTCGCCATTATCGCATCATTGGCACCATCAGTACATCACCATTGAAAACCACAGAAGAATCCCATCGTAGCATCAATCATAGAAAACAACCTATCCATCATTGCTTGACCCTCATCATCGCCTCTAACACAGACATTAATAAACATACCAGAAATGAAATTCATAGAAATACAATGGAGATTACCAAATAACCATTGAACAAAAAACACTGATGGCCACCTAGAAAACTAGATCCATTATCAAAGGAGAAATCCATACATAGTAACTAGAGAAATCCACCACATTTCATTCTTCATGGGAACTCTTACCACTCCCCAGACATATCCCAAAAATCCATTGGTATCTGATGCACCCAACCAACATGGAAGGGAGAAAGGGACCTGGAAGCTAGAGAAAGGAGGAGTGGTATAACAGGTGTAAGGATGAACATGAACCACCATGGAATGAGAGAGAGAGAGAGCGAGCAAAAGTGGGATATAAACCCTAAAGGAAAATAGATATTGAAACCCATTAACGAAATTAACATGAACGAGGAAGTGGTAAATGGGATTGAAACCCTAATAAGAACCTTGGATAGAAACCATAATGAGAATCCCCAAAAAGATAGAGAGAAACTGAGAGAATAATCTATCAAAATAGAGAAAACTGTGTTGTCCTTTCTTCCACCGCCACAGTCCCAAACCCATATGAAAAACCAACACACCCAACCAAGATGGGGTTGTGTGTGTCGGGCTAGATCGGTAGAGCAGGGATGGAAGAGGGGGAAACACGACAACTCCATAAAATCCAGAGAGAGAGAACCTATGAAGGGGAAGCCTAAATAATCTGTAGAAGGAGAAAGGACCCATCACCATCGAGGAGACAATGAAATCCAAAGATGATTATGGAAAATCTAAAAGGTAGAGAATCCAACGGAAGAGGATAGGTCCATTGCTGTGGGGAGAACTTGAAGCCCTTGGTGGAAGAGAAAAAATCTGAGAGAGGAGCTGGAGCTGAGAGCGTGAACCAGGAGAGTGTGGCTCTCTCTAAGGCTAGTTTACACTTACATATCCCATATAGGGACTCTTATGAATCATATAGACCATACTTATGGGTTTCCACTTTGAATTTAAAACCTTATCTACCAAGATGAGGACTTTTCTAGATTTTCTTCAAGATTTTGACACACATATCATAGGTTTCTATAAAATAATATTTTTTTAATACAACACAATAAGTGGATATATTCATCTTTTACGGTGGAAATTTTGGATAAATTGATACTCTAATAACCTTATTATATTTTTGGTAGTTTTATATTTTTATGAAATTAAGAATAATAGGGTGTTAATGAAATGGAATAAAAATAGAATATAAACATACAAAATAGATGTTATGAGAATGAGATTAGAAAGAAAGAAATATAGCAGCGGTTTTAAAAAAACCATCACTAAAGATTTTTTTTACCACAAAAATTATCCCCCCACCCACCCCCCGAACCCAACACCCCCACCCCCGTCAAACCCTCGCGTTGGCCCCCTTCCCCCCTTTCCATAACCCCCTCTCTCCCACTCATCATTGACCCCTATCTTCCCCTCTCTATCATCTTCCTTTCTCCCCCTCACTATTGGCCCCCATCTCCTGCGAGTTCCATAAGCCAGAGCCCGAGTTGTCAACCCCTCTCTCCCCCAAACCGTCACTACTGCTTCTTCCTATGCGATGTAATTAAAAAGAATGTGAGTTGGGATTTTATCATAGTTTGTTTCTTGTTGGTTCAACACTATTATTCCATCCAATGAGTTGGGATTTGATTATTCAATTCTAGGATTTCAAATTTAGAAGTTTAGTTAATTAATTTAAGGGTGTTTAGGGTTGATTTATGTGCTTGTAGACCTGTTTAAGGTCTTGTGGGCTCTAGAGTATTGTGTGAGTCATCAATTGAGGTAGACAGTTCCATTAATAAATTTTAAAATCTTAACCCTTGATTAATTGTTTATCTTTAAATTTCATTTTAAGATTATAAAGGTTATGACGTATGTGAAATGTGATCCTCATAAAATGGTTGTGGTTTTGACTCAGGTTTTCATGTGATTTATAGAATGGTTTTTAAGTTATTATGTTTCCATATCCTTTCATAATGAATTTAGTTTCTAATGAATGAAATTTTAATAGCCACTCCTAATTTAAATGAAATATTTTGAGTAAACATTTTTAAAATAAGAGTGGGACTAGTTTCTTTAAGGTTTCCTTACATAGTTATGGTTGTTTTGATGTTTATTTGTGATTTTTCATTGTAGACGATCTTAAATGTATCCAGGTAAAATTTATTAAAGACTATGTTGTTTTAAAAATGATTTTAAGTATCTTTATTTAGTTTTGGTTTCTAAATGGAAGGTTGTTACATTGTATTTTAATTCTAAAAGACATATCTAAAATCTAAGTTGAAACCTTGTGTTGTAGTTATGGATATAATATAAAAAGGTATACAAGGGGGTGGAAAGAAAAGTTTTCTTTATATAAATCATTATCTCTATTATTGATATTTGATTTTTATGTGAAAAATATAGCCTCGACTTCCTATGACTACCTTTTTAAGAATCTCAGAGTTCTTAAGTTGGAGAAACTATATCAAGATGAGGTCTTTTCCAATAGTTTTGGTGTTTCCTTTACTAGTGAAGTAATATTGTGTGAATCCCATTTTAATAATGAATTATTTTTTGTTACATTTCACTGGTTGAGGGTTTACCTAATCAGTGATGTATAATTAATAGGTTCCTCTAGTTTTAGTGGTCACAATGGTTCTCTCATGGTATTAAGTATTTGTTTACTTTTGATTGTGTAATGATAATTATATTTTCATTTAGTTATCTTTCATTATTTTCCATGATCAGATGTTTTTTCTATTTATATTCAATTTATTTCTCTTTATTTATGAGATAGAATTACTTCTTAGATTTTGTGACATCTCTTTTTAATTGGAAGTTGTTATTTCTTATCACTTCTTACTTCCCTTTATTGATCACTTTTACCTACATATTTTTTAAATGTTGATTATTATATTGTTATTATGTTAGAATTTATCATTTTTAGGAATTTACTTTTTTTTGGATTGTGATCATGTAGAATTTCATGTTCATATATTTATTTTCATTTATTATCATCCAGTTATACCCGATAGATGAACTATAAAACACATTACCATTGAATAAATATTAAAATCCATCAAATAAATAAAAAGTTATTTATTTTTCAGATGGTTGGATATAATATTTATTTTTTCCCCAATTGTTTTTGATCAAATTTTCAGATCATGATTTGTTTCCCAAATGGAAAAATTATTATATAAAAAAAATTTCTTCACATGGATCATACTTATCAGAATGTGACAGTGTAAAAATTTGAGTTCTCATATTATGGGTACATGATGGAATCAAAAAATTTAAAGTGGAAAACATTTTAACCAAAATCCATTATTATTGTACCTTCATGGACATTAAGGATTGCATTTTTTTTATTTCTAGGAATGTTTTATCCAAGATGATAGGTGACTAATCAGAGGTCCTATCCTCCTCTATGATTAAAACATAAAATTTTGCAGGGAATATCAAATTATTCACTCCAAATAAAAATCTTAAAATACTCTCACTTGGAATGTAGTGAATATGTTAGGTAATTTTAAAACCAATCTAGTTGGTTTGAGACATACCATCTGTAAATAATAAAAATAAAATTCTAAATACATAAATATAATCTCGTAGATTTCCACTAGTAATTCTAGTAAAGCATTATCTGACACCCCCTCTAGATAGAGATCTATTATGACACTAAACTGGTTACTATAGTGATATAGAATTATAAGTTTCACCTAGCCTTAGTGACGCTAGGTTGTTTATACCATGATTCCTATTTTAAATTAATGAATGTGTTATTTTTATTTTACTTCTATTTTACATATTACTATCCATGATTGATTTTATTTATTTACTCTGACTTTTTTACTACTTATATGAATCTTCTTATAACTAATGGGTTGTGTTTTTTCACTTCCATTTATCTCTTTTACTACTTAGTAATACTTATGTTTTTTAATTTTTTTTAATAAATTTTAGTCACGTTGTGATATGGATAAAATATATATTACATTTCCAAGGAACACACCTCATTATTCTATAGGTTTAGAGGAGTTTTTAGTTTTTTCAATTTCCAAACGATCTTTTGATGGGAGAATAAGATATACATGTCCTAAATGTAAATTTAGAATATGGTTGAAGAGATATGAAGTTTATGAACACTTGATTTTGAATAAATTCCCTTCTCAATATTTGTGTTGTATTTGGCATGGAGAATCGAATGTTATAGAAAGTTTGAGCACTAATTTCAATCAACAGAATGAGATCCCAAGTTCATAAACAATGGAAAATGGAATTAAAGACCTTATAAATGATTTATTCTGCATTTAAAGACACCAAAATCAACATCAAAACAAATTAGAACATCCATTTGAGGGTGATACATATAAAAACATGGCAAGTAATGTTTTTGAGACTATATGACAACCAGATCAAGATTGTAACATATCATTGGATCCTTTTCTTGATTCTATGGAGACTAAAGTAAGATAAAACTTTAATGAGTAGATAGATGAATTTCATGGTTTATTTGACAATTGAAATCAAGATATCTATAGTGGGTGTTTGAAATATTCAAAACTTTCTTTAATGTTGAAGTTGTGCCATATCAAATACCTATGTGGAATTACAAATAAGGTGATGTCCATGATATTAGAATTGTTATGTAAGGAATTTCCTAAAGTAAAGATACCTAAGTATTTTTATGATATGAAAAAAATTAACAAGCTTGGTATGAATTATACAAAAATACATGTTTGTCCCAATGATAGTATGCTTTATTGGGGAGAGGATTCAAGTATAAAAGATTTCAAAAACTGTTCTTCTTCTAGATAGAAGTCAATGGGTGATGTTGAAAGTCTGAATCAAAATAATACTGTGAAAATAATAAAAGTTACACATCTAAAAAGTTTCTTCATTACTTTCCATTAAAGCCTCAATTTCAATGATTATTTATGTCATTGAAAACCATCAAACACATGAAGTTTCATTATATAGAGAATAACAATGATGGATTGATGCGACACCCAAGAGATTCACAGTCATGGAAGAAATTTGATTCTTTATATCCATATTCATCATCTAATCCTTGTAATGTTTGATTTGGATTGGCTACTAATTAATTCAAATGATTTGGGACTTTTAGCACTAGTTATAGCATTTGGTCGGTTCTTTCAATCCCTTATAATCTGCCTTTGTGGATGTGTATGAAAAAAATATATTTTATTGTTTTGATGATTCTTCCTAGAAAAAAATTCATGGAAATGATATTGATATATACTTACGACATCTAATTGAATAATTAAAGGGGTTGTGGAGTAACAGTGATGATACATATGATGCATCTTCTAGAACAATGTTCAAAATGAAAGTTGCTCTAATATGGACCATTAGTGAGTTCTCTAGAATTTGGAATTTAGTTGGTTGGTAAAATTACATGGGTTTGGCTTGTCCTATTTGTAACTTTGATTTTGAGTCCGAATGAATACCTTGTAGTAAAAATAGTTTTTCTTGTGTCATCAAATATTTCTTGATGCATCTCATAGATTTTGATTGAACAAGTCAAAAATCAATGATTCTATTGATCATTGACCACATCCAAATTTGTTAACATGTTCTGAAATATTGTTCGAAATTGTAAATATTGAAACAATATTTGAGAAGGTGAATCATTCTAAAGATAGTGGGAAATGAGTTTTAAGCACATCGTCAAGTGAAATTAGAATTCAACAATGGATGAAAAAATATATTCTTGAAATTTTTGTATTGGGAATTTAATTTTTTGTAGAATAATATTAATGTTATGAATATTGAGAAGAATTTTTGTGACAATTTGATATTTACATTTCTTAATGAGAATGTAAAATTTAATGACCATCTCAATGCTGAGAAATACTTAAAAACAATGAATATAAAGTGTGATCTCTGGCCATATGAGAATGAAAAGTATGATTTGGAAATTTTTACAATGAAAAATAGGGATAAAGATACATTCCTTAGAATTTTAAAACATGAGACGGTATCTAGTGGGTATTCAAGTAACATATCAAGGTATGTTTAATTAAAGCATCATAGGTTACATGAATTAAAAATTCACAATTCACGTATTTTTTTACAACATTTTCTATCGTTGGATTAATGTATAATATTACCTAAAAAGGTTACTACTATTGTACTCTAATTTTTTACATTATTTTGGCATCTATGTGAGAAAAATATACAAACATTTGAGCTTGAAAACCTTCAGGATAGATTTGTGTTGACACTTTGTGAAATGGAGATGATATTTCCTTCATTGTTTTTTACTGTCATGATGAATTTAACTATGCATTTAGTCGAGGAAGATAAATTAAGAGGCCCATTACATTATCTATGGATGTATCCAATTGAGAGGTAATTTAATTATTTTATTTTAATTTAACTAAACAATTCGTGGAACATCATTAAATACACAATTATGTTTTTTTATTTTATTTCATATATATCTTGGGCATTTGAAATCATACGTGAAAAATAAAGCTCAACCTGAAGGCTCTATTTCTAAAGGCTATTTGGAAGAGAAGTGTATTACCTTTTTTTCTAGATACTTGGATGATATCGAGACAAAATTCAATTGAGTTGGATGTTTTGATGTCACATTTACTCAATCTCAACTACTTTGGAAATAAAAAATCTTTCCTAATATTTGCCGATCGGTTGGGATGAGCTCAAATATTACACTGACAAAAATAGAATTATTACAGGCACATAGATATGTGTTTTTGAATAGTGAAATTATAGATCCATTTATTGAAGAGTTTAGGATACAAACAAAGATAAAAATGAGAGTCCAAACATAAAATGAGAATGATATAACAAAATATGTTAATAAAGATCTTATAGAATGGTTTTCACGATGTGTAAGTTCATAAATATTGAAATCAATATAGATATTATGCTTACACATATATATTTTAAATTTAATAATGTATATTTCTCTTTGTAGTCATGAATACTGATAATTGAGATGAGTTTTTAGAATATTTGAATTTTTTTTCACAAGTTCCTCTAAAACAGGCTACAAAGTTTGATGCTTACAATGTGAATGGATTTAAATTTTGTACAATCGATTGGGAAGAGGGTTTGAAAACATATAATAATGGTATACTTATGTTTTTCGAAGTGGGATACTGTGTAAATTTGACTTATTTTATCAAATTAAAATACCATTGGAATTTTTCAGTTGTTTTATTCAAATGAAATTGGTTTATATTATCAGGGGTGTTAAAAGAGATTCCTTGCAATTTACTCCTGTGAACTTCTATCACTTAATGAATGTTGGTGACTGCGAATTACATGATTCATATATCTTATCATCCCAAAAAATGGTATATAATGTGGAAGATTTCATAGATGAACGGTGAAGTGTAGTTTTTCATGTAAAATAAAGAGACTTGTATGATATGGGTGATGAAGTGGAAGACTTGACCTCTGAAATTGAATCCCATCAACAACAAGAAAAGAACTTATTTGTCAATCATGATATTAAAAATATTATTATTTCAAGTGTGGATGATGTAGATGAAGTAATGATAGAGTAAGATAATGAAATTATTGAAGGAGAAAATGATTTTATGTGTACTCATCCATTCATTTATCAACCACTTACATCTTTTGTGCAATCATTCATTATCATAGTTGTGTTTTTTTTGTCATTAATGTGCATCTGTTATCATTTCCAATTTTTTTTGCATAATTTTTTTTGAAATATATGTTTTGAAGTTAATTATATTTTATTAAATTATAGGAATGGAAAGAAGGGAGTAGGCCACCACTTCAGGTTCTTTGCTGGGATATTGGAGGGTGACAGTTATAGGTAAAAATTTTAATATGAATGAAGATATTACACTTTTTTTATACTACTAACTATTTTTTCATAAAATATGGAAACAATTTTACTAAGAAAAAAAATATAAAAAGTTCATATGTCTAGAATCTTAATGTACAAAAGATAGTTTTCCCATTTGACTACTATGGGGTCCCTACAGATGACACTGCAGAATTATTTAGCCAGATTCTAGGTCAGCTGGTGGTGGAGCCGATTACCCTTTCAATTACATATAATGATTGGAGGTATATTCCATCATATTAGAAAAATGAAGTTTTTTATTCATAGATAAAGGTAATTTTAATACATTATGGTGTAATTGAATGTCATTATGTTATTAAATTATAATATATTCAAAATGAATCTCTTTGTACAGATTTTTTTCCACTTTCCCATTGCAGATCTGATTGCATATGACTGGTGGTGAGTAGGTAAATCACACAACTTCAAAATCATTTACTTCACAAAATTTTATTGATTTTAAGTTTAAATATAAATATAAAACATTTTTAAATTTTCAATATAATTGTATTATAAGTGATGATAGTAGGAGTTAGAGATAGAGATAGAGAGGGTGATGAGAAACATTCATCATTAGGTAGTGATTAGTAGAGAGGGTTTATTCATGTATCATTTATGGCAGAGAGTATTCACATGAAATTTTATATGGGATCAGGATAATGGGTGAACTATGTATGTTTTTTATAACCATGTTTTTATATGTTTTGTTCCATTTGTTATTGAATTATGTTACTAATTTATGTGTAATCGTAATATTAAATATGTAAATTTTGGTATAACTGTATGGTGGAATGATCTAGTCTATGCATTGTTTGTATTTTTTAGGGTTGTTCTGAGGATATAGGTTCTAGGGATGTAGATTAAACATCTCATTTTTTTGTAATTCATTATTTATCATCAGTTTAAACCACTACTAAATATAGTGTTTTTAGCAGCGATTCAAACTACCGCTTTATTATGGTTTTTTTGCGACGGTTAAAACCACCCCTAAATATGGAAAAAATTTATTTAGTAGCAGGTTTAACTTCTACTAAATTCTCATTATTTTTTTAACTAGAAAATTTCCGATAAAACACAAAAAACCGTCGCTAAATACACGTTCTATGACGCTTTTTAGAAACCGCTGCTAAATGTAATAACCTGCCGCATGTTGGATGTTGACACCGATTTTAGTAGCGGTTTTTTGAAACTATCGTAGATCAATGTTATAGTTGTTTAAACTGCCTCCATATATAAAAAACACCACTAAATGGATATTTTCTTATATTGAAGAAATAAACGAAGGAAAATTACCCTAAGTTAACCTTCATTTCCTCTTAACTAGTATATTTTCTACACATTGTTCACAGTCCAATATATTTGTGGTAATCCTTCTATATCTATTACTATGAATATATAGTATACCTAAAAATCACAAAACACAATGTACACCCACCTACTCATTGGTTATTAAGCTAGAGGGATCCCCAATATAGAGCACCACCTAACCCACCGTTCTAGTATGAAATTTCACCCATTTAAAACTTAACCATCATGGATTAATTGTATCCATAGATAATCAAGTGAAGGTAGGTAAAATAGTGGTATAAGAAGAAGTTCATACTAACACAACCATGGTGTGGACACACTATTAGCAATCCCCACCACTAATCATCCTCAAAATAACACAAAGTTGATAAGAGACATTAAAACATGAATGAAGAAGGAATTTGGTTTATCACTGGATTATCTCCTCAGAAGATTGATTGGGTTAGTTCTTCACTATCATAAATATTAATTATCACAATTAAATAACCTGAAGAAAATGAGATAATAGAGATATATATAATGAACACCTCAATTAAAATTCATAAATAAAAATTACAGAATAAAAATTAAGGAAAAAACACTAAAATATTATTATTTTCAAGATGTGAGGCCAGTGTTCAAAAAATATTTCTACAAAGGAGGGAGAAAATTGTTAAATTGTAATATATTAGGAACTTTATGTGCATGGGTATATATGAGATTAACCCAAGCATTAGGATCCATCCACATAAACAATGAGATTTGAATTTCGTTATCTTCATGAGATTCTATTCCAAGACTATCTTCACCTATTTTAAAAATATCAACTACCACTTGGAGAGTATTTTGAAAATATTTAATTCTCAAATGACGTTTCATTCTTCTAATTTTTCAAAGGATGGAACATTTACGTATCTTCATATAAAATGAAGTGGACCTTTACACCTCATATGAATTCAAAGTAACTCTTATGTATTATAGATGTATCATGGTAAATATCTCATTTGTGTTTAGGTAGCCTTTACATGTCTCATTGAATCTTTACTATCCACCTCAAGTGACAAAGAAAAATTTGTTACATATCAGCTATGGTCTCTTACATATCATCTATCTCTTGTATAAGGTTTTCCTATTTATTATTCCCAAATAGCGACTTCATCAGTTCACCCTTACATATATTCCTAGGACTCTTATGTATCCCAACTAGGAACTCTTACGAATCAATTGGATCATATATAAGGGTTACCCCTTTGAATTTAAATCCATAAGAAACCAAGATGATGACTTTTCCAGACTTCCCTCTCTACTAACATAGACACATTATTATACAAGCTTTTACCCTTTACCAAATAATCATGAAACCACATTTTAATATTAATTCATCAACATTTAAACTCATAATAATAATTTAATAACTAAAACTCAAAATTTTGGTAGTTTTTATACAAAAACTAAAATTAATCCAATAAAAATATTTATATGATAATTTCCCTTATATTATCAAAAATGGAAGGAATTAAATCATTGAATTAAAAAGTAAAATATAATGAATATATGAGATATATCAGTGTTATCCAAGAAAATAATGCTTCCAAATATTAATCACAAAAACCAAAATAATAAGATTCAAATCATGGGTAGCATAATTATGTTCAATATAATATAACATCCTAGACCTATAAGTAATGATTATACTCACCTATATCAAGAAACCTACAAATACCTATAGGGGTACATTATAATATACCTCAAAAAAATACCCTCCTTAGGTAATTTAAGAATCAAAGAACTCTACAAATTCTCCTTTAAACTTTAAAAATATTCTTGCCACTCCACCATCCAAGAAAAAACATTCTCTTAGTAATTCAATTATGATAATGGATTTTTAATCTAAGAAAACTTAAGTATGAAAATCATATAGTTTCCAAAAAATCATAAGAAACGTTTTGAAACCATAGGTTATAACTCGTACTAAGAGGGGGTTAATTAGGTTGTGATAGTTTATTTTATTTTCTCCTCATATCCAAACAGATATTTTCCGCTCATTATAAATAATGATATAAATATTTTGTAATAAAAAACACATCCAAAGAATCAAAGTAAAAAAGTAAAAGTATGAACATGGTGATTTCCCTTACTTCACATCTAAGAGCTACTATAAGGTGAAATATTAAGGATGTTTTGATGTACCTAGGGAATCACTACATAATATTGTGATTTCAAGACATCCATAAGACCTCACTATTGATCTAATGGTTACAACTTCCTTATTCATATCTATAAACTACTTTAAATAAGTGATACAATTAAGATACAAAACATGGGTAATTGTTAATAATATATGCACAAAAGAATAATAACTAATTAACGAGGGTGTTTTCCCTATGATTTAATCACCTATTTCAGAATCCAAACCTTTAATATAGATCCTCACAGTAGTAGTTCTCTAAAAAATTCCAGATGTGTCAATTCTCTCTAAAATATTGTATATACTATATTATTCAAATTTACTATGATATAAATGAACACAACTTATAAATAATTCCTTTAATGGTTTCCACATTTCATATATTAATTTCCCCTAAAAAATCATAGGATTCAATTTAAAACTATTGATATCAGATATAGTCTCACAAATTTTTAAAAATATTTTAATTTTAAAAAGATCTCAAATTTAAAAAATTATAGTGTGATAGTCCTGGTTGCAATGTAAAACACTTCAATCTATAAAAAATTTAAAAATCACCGTGTTGATTCATTTTTATATCCAATGAAATTATGGGTTAAACACCCTCTGATATTACTAGGCCAAACATTATTTCGACATGAAATACCATGTAATAACATTATTCGTTAACCAAATATTACTAGAGATGCGATATTTTTTACTAAGTTCAATTCATTATGGAGAAAAAATACATTTCAGTGAAATATATTTTATTTTGGGGTGACACAATATTTTTTAGTAAATTTACTGAACAAATTTTTTCATAGGTTACTCCTTATAGTGTGATCTAGACTTCTTTATCCTCGGATAGATTCTTTATTGTGATATGATATCAACTATTGTGGTGTGACTAATGATTTATTGAAAACATCATGAACCAAAAATTCCATACAACACACCTTATAGTATGAATGTTACCTATAAAATGTAGCAATGGTCATTATATCAGGACTAACGTACTGTAACAACCTATTCTTTACCATCTCTTTAGTTTACTCATATGAAGCACAATTCATAGTGTGATTATATTAATTGAAACATGATTTTTCATTCTTCATGAAATCAACTCTAAACTATCTCAAATATCTTTTATATCTATAAAAATATTTATATTGTTATAATTGTGATTAACAACAAGCAAAAATATTTCTAGTCTATCAGCTTAAGTTTCAATATTCTCCTCCATTATAAAAAAATCCAACATTCTCTAATTTTAATACCATTGGTTCCAACATTATATCCATTTAAGATCATTGGAAATCAAAATTACCCATAATTAAATTCAAATTTATCAAAAACAAATAGACATAGAATAACTCACTCATCACACTAAATCTATGTGATCAATTCTTGGTGTATAAAACAAGTGATTAAGAGAGAATTTTATTCTTTCCATGCATATCTCTTGACTTTAACTCTATGAAACCACTTTTTATAAAACTCCAAAACTCCATATAAATCCCCTTTCCTTTATCCATGTTGATATAATTTTATCACATTTTAGTGGATCATATCTCCCACCATTTCTTATATTGTAATCTCTCATTTAATGATATATTTCTTGACCTTGATAAGAAAATTTTACTCTTTCACCACCTATTGACAATTATTGATACTTAAGTTTTCTCCCCCTTTTCCATTACATAAAAGTACTTAATTTTTATAACATTATCCAAATATTTCAGTCCTCAATTTATATAACTTTCTTAAAAGATTATAATCCTCAATTTCTCCCCCTTAGATAATAAACACAAAATGTTAGTACCTTCTAAACATGGTTAGATAAATGAAACAATAAATATATACAGTGAGGTAGTATATTTTAAACCTCATAAATAAAAGGGGTGGTTAAAGACCATGATTCAAATGATGCTTTTCAAATTATTGTGTGTCCAATGGTTTTGTTAAAATTTCTATCACTTGATGATTTTTTATAGCATACTCCATATTGATTACTCATTTCTATGCCCATTCATTAATAAAATTCAACTGAATTTTATGTGATTCATATGAAAGTGATATATCTAATTCTTCATCAATATAATATCTGTAATGACCCACTTATTCTCATTGTATTGAGAATACAATGAATCATTACATAGCCAAAAGAGACATCCCCAAGACACCACAGGCTAGAAATAAATGCTAAAGGGTTTTAGATACAAGTGGGGGATGATTTACCCTTTAATAATTAAAACCATAAACCAACAACCATAACTATCCAAACACCATATGATGTAATAACTAAGAAAGAAAAAGCAACAACTTATTTTATAACCAAAACCAAACCAAGGGTACCATAGTGGAAGAAAAACTACTATCAAAGCAAATAAAGTAAGGACACAAATAGAATCCAAGATGATAACAACACTCTATGCTCTACAATCTCCATGCTCCAATCACAAAAAAACACAAAGATCACAAGACATGTGACACTTTACCTTTTCGCATGTCTCAAATGATAGAATTAGAAAAAGCCCCAAAGTGCCAAAGGAGGGGTGATTATAAAACTCAGTAGGCTTTACCCAATGACTTCCCTACTCAAGACACTAGGATAGAAATTTTAGAAACATTTATATAAAACAGTTTATATAAACCAATTTAATAAAACAATTTATAACTAAATATAAACAAGTTACAAAACCATTTATAACCAAGATTAAAGAAGTTCTATTCTCTACCAATTTTCTAGCAAGTCAAATTTTCAGAAAAAAAAACCAAAAAAGGATTTAAAACCATTTCTCAATATCATTGTTGAATAACCATTCCATTACACTTATTCACACATCCAAATATGTATGCTTCATTATGATAGTTTCATACTCATTAGCGGTCTCTCATCCAATCATTGTTTGTCCCAATGACACTTTACCCTGATCTAGGGTCACATAACTTGTACCACAATGGTACACATAACTTACTCAGGGGCATGTAGAACATGAACTTAGACCACCCATATATGCCAAAACCATTCAAATAAACCAATTCAAACATTTTCAATCAAACTGTACTTTTATTGAAAACCAAACAACAAACCAATTTCAAAACAAACATTTAGTTTCAATAAAACAACCACTTTAATTGAAAACATATAAAAAATTCCATGTTCCACAATCCTATAAAATCCCATTTTAAAATACATATTTTAAAACCAAGAACAAAATCACTTTATTCAAAACACACAATTTTCCAGATTTCCACAATTTACCAAACTATCACAAAAGAAGGTTTCCAAAAATTAATAAATAGAAAATTCACAATAAATTTATCATAAGTAAATCAATTTAAATAATTACAAATAGTTCTATCAAGAGGAGTCAAGAGTAAATCCACCTACCTTAAAGGTTTTGACAAAAACCCAAAACAGACGAAGAACTCTCATAAAAACGGGTGAGAATTCCCAAAAAACACCTTATATCTCTTTAAATATCATGATCAAGACCAAATATCTTCATATTTGGCATCCACAATATTATATCTACACATAATGGGCATAGATATGAGAAACCAAGTGGAAAGGAGAAGTAGATCTAAGTAGATCTAAGAAACCGATCAAGAACGATGAAGAAAGATCTTATACCTCAAGAATCTGGCTTCGAATCACCAAGGGAAGGCTTTAGATTGACTCCAAATTAGTGGGTGAACCTTCTTTGTCCTTAAGAGAAGAAAAATCCCAATTTAGTGATAGTTTGGGAAAAAATGAGTGGATTAAAGGCAAGGACAACCTAGATCCACTTTTTAAGGAGGTGGTTTTTAACCTGTGCATGATTAGTCCGTACGGTTAGGAAAACCATAAACTAATTGTATGTTAGCTACTACTTTTCAGATCACCTTGCATGGCCTCATCACATGGTTACCCTAAACATTCACCCACCATGTTGAAGCTAATATCTAGAATCATAAACTTTTCACAGTTTCTACTAGGCTTTCCGCACGGTTTGGAGAAACCATGTGTAGCCCGTGTGCCTATCCATTATCCCCTATAACATATTAAAGTTTTTAAAACTCTCCCATACTTCACCCTTACACTTTATAAGCATGAAAGGAACAATTTAAGGGTTGCATACCAGAAACTGGGGGTACTATATTCTTCCCACCATTGGTCTTTCCGTCCTTGGAAAGTATAAAACCATCATTGACCTGAAATAGTTCCATCCATTGCGCTTTTATTTCCTTCTCGTGTTCCCATGTCTCTTTCTGAATCTGGCCATATTTCCATAAACCCACACTAGATCAATGCTTTATCCATGCAAGAAATTCTCTTTCATATCCACAATATGAACCGGAATATGTATCAATGAAGCATATGAATCTAGGTCAATGTGATCTCATATGATCACATGGTCAGGATTAGGTTGATAGTTTTGCAACTAAGATACGTGAAACACATTTGTGTACTGAACTGAACCATGGTAGAAATTCCAACCGATATTCCACCTCTCAAACCCATTCTAGTATCTCAAAAGTGCCTATATATCTAGGAGATAACTTTCCATGATTCCAAAAAATGATGATGTCCAAGCCTTGGATATATCCTCAAGAACATATGATCACTCACCGCAAATGACAATGGTCTTCTTTAATGATCCGTATATGATTTATGATGACTCTGAGCCATATTCATCCTCTTTCAGATCAACTGAATCTTCTCCATTACTTCTTGGACAAGGCTCGGCCCAACTAGTGAAGTCTCACCTGTTCCCACCCAACAAAATGGAGAACAATAAGGAAGCCCATACAATGCTTCAAAATGATCCATATGTATCAAGTCTTGATAGTTTTTATTATACAATAACTCCACTATGGTTATATGATCTTCCCCTAAGCCACCAAAATCCATTACACAATCTTGTAGTAGGTCTTCCAATGTCTGTATCATCCTTTTAGATTTCCCATCTATCTAAGAATGATATGTCATACTCATAGTCAACTGAGTCCCAAGGTCTTTATATAAGGATTTCTAGAAACCAGACATGAACCTGGAATCTCTATTTGAGACTATAGAAACTAATTTTCCATGTCTCTTTACCACCTCTTGGATATAGATTTTGGAAAGATCCTCCACCGTATGAATTTCATGAATATGAATGAAATGGGATGACTTGGTGATTCGATCTAATATCACCCACATGGAATTGGGTTTCTGAACCATTCTTGATATCCTTGTAATAAAATCCATCATTATCTTCTCCCATTTCCACACTAAGATTGGTAAATACTGCAACATACCCACTGGTCGCTGATGATCTACCTTAACTTGCTAACAAGTTAAGAACTTTGAGACAAACTCATCCACCTTTCTTTTCATTCCAATCCACAAAAACTATGATTTCAATTCCTTATACGTATTCTATATTCTCAGATGAACATCCCATCTGGAATGGTGCAAAACATGAAGAATTTACTCATGATAAGCAATAGGTAAAACAATCCGATTTCTGAAGCACAACACTAAAATCCCATAAAGTTTCTAGCCCTCAATGGTCTCTACGCCATTGAGTTTTGAAATAATAACCATGAATTCTGCATTAGATGTTTGTTCTTATTTGACCAATTTATCAAATCAGGAACCACATAGACTGAAAAAAACTACAACATCACATTGGTCTTCACATTCCACATGCATGTTGGCTAGGACAGACATTAAATTCCACTCATCTAAAGATTCTTTCACCAACTATGCATATGAATTTCTACTTAATGCATTGGCCACTAAATTACCATTTATCAGTGTATACATCAAGTCAAAGTCATAAATTTGAAGATACTTCATCCATATTCTTTTCCTCATATTCAAATACCATTGTGAGAAAATGTGTTTTAATCTCTTATGATCTATAAACATAGTAAATTTATCACCTTTGGGATAATGATGGAAAGTCATCAATTCATGGACAACCACAAATAACTTCAAATCATTTTTTGGGTAATTATTATCATGATCTTTCAAATACCTTGAACCATAAGTAAAAACATTTTCTCCTTGAATGAGAACACATCCCAACCCAAATCCCGAAGCATCATAGTATACCACATACCCATGTCCTGATTCTAGAAAAATCAAGATAGGTATTGATCTAAGATGAACTTTCAACTCTTTAAAATACTTATTGCATTATTCAATCCATTGGAATAGAGAATTATTCTTTGTCAAAGCTTTCATTGGTGAGCATAATCATGATAAGTCACACAAAAAGCATCGGTAATAACTATCTAGACCTAGAAAACTTCGTATCTCAAAAAAATTCTTCAAAGGTTCCCAGAGGATAACATCTTGTATCTTTTTAGGATCCACTGAAACACATTTTTTAGAAATTATATGGCCAAGAAATAGTACCTATTATATCCAAAAATTATACTTTGATAGTTTGGAATACAAACTATGATCTCTCAATATTCCAAACATTGTCTCCAAGTGTTTCTCATACTCAGCCCTTAACCTTGAATAACCCAATATGTAATCCACAAACACCACAAAAAAATAATCTAGATATCCATAAAATATATGATTCACTAATTCCATAAATATTGTTGGTGAATTCGTAAGACCGAAAGTAATGACTGCATATTTTTAGTCGCCATATCTGCTTCTAAAGGTTGTATTTGGAATGTATTCCTTCTAAACTCACAATTTTTGGTATCTTGATCACAATTAAATTTTGGAGAACCACTGGGCTCCCCTAAATTAATCAAATATATCATCAATTCATGGAATAGTATACTGATTCTTGATCGTAACTTGGTTAAGCTTACAATAATCCACACACAGCCTTAAAGTTCCATCTTATTTATTCACAAACAATATCGGTGCTGCCCACAGAGACATGCTCGGCCAAATGAAACCTTTGATTTATAGTTATTCAAACTAAAATTTTAAATCCATTAACTCTATTGGTGTCATCTAATAAGATAGATGGGAAATACGACTGGTTCCTGGATGGAGATCAATTGTAAACTCCACTTCCCTTATAGGTGGTAACCCTGAGAAATTCTTGGAAAAGACATCTGGAAAATTTTCCCTGACTTATAGAAAATGATTATCCTCGATCTCTTATATATATTCTAAGTTCAACACCACCAAGTGATAAGAAATAGTTCTAAATCCTAGATACAAAAATCCCATTGCAACTGCATTTACAACCCTTTCTCCTTTAAAGAGATTCTCAATGCTATCCTCAGTTGTGAATCTAACCATTTTCTTATAACAATCAATGTGAGCCTTGAATGTTTTCAACCAACCCATACTTAGGATTACATCATAGACATACATCTCCAAAACAAAGAAGTCCCATTACAGTTTAGTTTCATCAACAATTATAGAACACACTCTACACATAAAGGCTCTACATTCTCTTTCACCAAAAGGATTTTTAATTTTTATCATGAATGAAAATGTTTCAAGTTTTAAACATAGAAAATATAAAAAAAAAGAACCAATGAAGGAATTTGATGCACCAGTATCAAAAAAAACTTGCATAAGGGTATAATTAAAAAGAATCATACCTCTCACTATAAACGATCCAACCTAATCATATAAAATTACCTTCTCATCTCCATTAATTTTTTTTGTCACTGCACTTTGATCTTTTCTTCCTTTACAAGATTGACCTTACTGAGGAGTCATTCTGTTCGTAGAATCTTCATGTCTAGTGATTCTCTATTGATAGGAATGATTCTACTGTCCTCATCTGGTCAAAGCATATGATGCATGTGACACATGAGAAGTGTCTCGACCACCTGACCTCGAAGCACTGCGACAATAGATCTTACGATGTCCCATCATGTTATAATTGTGGAATGCTCTCAGTTGTGATGTACACTCTCGGTTCATGTGGTTAAAGGATCCACATTAAAAACATCTTACCTTTTTCTTGGGTCTTAGAGGAAGATTTACCTATATGGCTATCTGATTCTGAGTCCTACTCCCACCTTGGAAATAGGTTTCCCTATTCAGATTTCTCCCAACATTAGAGTTCCCACCATCTTCTGTAGGTATCATCAAACTTCCTCCTCCCACAGATCATGAGATATCACATTCATCCACTATCACTATGTTCACTATATATATATAATCCATAATTCAAAGCACTGAAATCTTTGAGCGAATATCCAACCTTAACCCTAATTCAAAAATTTCTGCCTTCAAGGCTGCACTCGCCGCAACTTTTGGTGAAAATCACACTAAATGCATGAATATAGCCTCATATTCTGTGATAGAGATATTTTCCTACTTTAGGCTGAATAAGTTCATCTTTCTATGGATACTAAACATGCGAGGATAGATTTTTTGGTTAAAAAATTCCTCCAAACCCTCCCAAGTAAGACCTTATTCCAGTTTATCCAGCACCGCTAGATCCCACCACTGACGTGAAATATCCTCGAGCATATAGGACACCATCTTTACTTTTATCTCTAATGTTGCACTCATGAAATCATAGATATGATTCATCCTATTCATCCACACCACCATCTTTTGGTTTCAGAATCACCCTGGAAGATGGGTGGATTGTACTTCATGAACTAGATGGAATGATACACATGCCTTAGATCATACCTTAGGCTACCATATACACATCTTTAAATTCTTGAATGATACTCTAAATTAGCTCATGGTTCACTGGTGGTTCCTATGTAAACACAATCTCTGCAGATTATTCTATTTGGTTTCTATGATTCCTACCAGGTGCTATTTTTGAAACAATAATAGACTATGTAAGTCTCACTCTCTAGCAACTGATTTCCTAGAATTTCAAAATTCTATCACATAAACTGTCACAACATTTCATTCCAAGAACAAATCTTTCCCATTTAACCGTTATTAAAAATTACATTCTTACTTTGGAAAATCAAAGCATTTTCAAAATATACCTACCATTCCATTTTCAAAATAATTCATTTGAAAACCATTTCTGATTTTTTTCAAAAATCAACACAATTAATCAAATCATATATCATTTCTCAAAATGAAATATGAAATCCTAGTGGGAATTCATTACTCTACAATGCATTTAATTCTCGTCTCATTTACTAAACCCATGACAATAAGATTCCAAAATCCTATAAGTGTCTCCAAAACACCAATGTACCCAACTCCTTAGTAACTTTAAGTTCAACATAAAATGGTTGTAAACATATTTTTGTGCTCTAAATTTCAAGTCTTAATAATCCTACTCCTTTCTATGATCCCAACTCAGTGAATAGATAAGAACAACTTTCAACTCCAAGACCCAAAAAACTGATGAATACTTTTTCTTCAAGGAATGAACAAGGTGATAACATTTATCTCAAGGAAACTTTCAGATCAAACAAAATGATACCATTTGTAATGACCCATTTATTCTCATTCTTTTGAGAATAAAATGAATCATTTCAAGACCTTAAGAGACATACCCAAGATGCCAAAGGCTATCAATAAATACCAAAAGGTTTCAAATACAAGTGGGGGACAATTTACCCTTTAATAAATAAAACCATAAACCAATAACCATAACCAACCAAAAACCATATGATGCATGAAATAAGAAAGAAAAATCAACAAATTCCTTTATAACCTAAACCAAATCAAGTGTACCATAATAGAAGACAAACTACTATCAAACAAAATAGTGGAAGTACACAAATAAACTCCAAGATAACAACAATACTCCATGCTTCACAAGATCTATGCTCCAATAACCAAAATACCCAAGGATCACATGATGTGTGACACTTTACCTTTTACCATGTCTCGGAAGATAGTATCTACAAAATCACTAAAGTTACAAAGTTGGGGTGAGTATAAAACTTAGAAGGCTTTTCCCAATGACTTCCCTACTCACTCCACTAGGTTAGAAAGGTTAAAATCATTTATATAAAATAGTTTACACAAAACAATTTCCCAAAACATTTTATAACTAAATATAAACAAGTTCTAAAACCATTTGTAACCAAGAGTAAACAGATGGTATTCTCAACCAATTTTCTAGTATGTCACATTTCCAAAAAAACAACCAAATAAGCCTTAAAATCCAGTTCTCAATGTCATTTTTTCATAACTATCCCATTCCACTTATTCACACATCCAACTATGAATTCTTCATTATGAAAGTTCCATACTCATGAGTGGTCTCTTGTCCAATCACCTTGTATCCTAATGACACATGCCCTTGATCTAGGTTTAATTACCTTTTACCCCAATGGTACACATCCCTTATTCAGGGTCATGTCGAACATGAACTCACACCACCTATATATGACAAAACCATTCAAATAAACCAAGTCAAACCATTTCAAAAAAACTACACTTTTATTGAAAACCAAAGAAAAAACCAATTTCAAAACAACCATTTTATTCCAATAAAACATTACCTTTTATTGAAAACATATAATCAAATCCATGAGCCACGATTCCATAAAATCCCATTTTAAAATCCGCATTTTAAAACCAAGAATAAAAGTACTTTATTCAAAACACCCAATTTTCCATATTTCTAAAATTTACCAAACCATCTCAAAATAAGTTTCCAAAAATTCATAAAAAGCCAATCCAAAATTAATTCATCATAAGGAAACCAATTTGAAATCACTCCAAATAGTTCTATCAAGAGGATTTGAGAGTGAAGCCACCTACCTCGAAGGTTTTGGTGAAAACCGAAAATGGACGAAGAACGCTCACAAAACAAGGTAATAATTCCACGAAACAACCTTAGATCTATTATACTATCATGATGAAGACAAAATATCATCATATTTGTTATATAAAATGTTATATCTACCCATAATAGGTGTATATCTGATAAATTGATATGAGAGGAGAAGTATATCTAAGTAACGACGAATAACGATCACATACCTTAAGAATCCAACTTCGAATCACCAAGGGAAGCCTTTGAATTGAATAGGGATCAATGGGTGAACCTTATTTGGATTTATTATAATAAAAATCTTGAGTTAGAGCCAGTTTTGGGGGGAGAATAGGATCAAAGGCAAGGTTGACCTAGATCTACTTTTTAATGAGGTGGTGTTTAACCCACGGACGGTTTTTCCGCATGGTTAGAAAAATTGTGAGCTAAATATGTGTTAAATAATTTCTTAAATATCAACCCATAATGCCTCCTTGCACGTTCACCCTAATTTTTTGAATTTTTTTTCAAAGCTACTATCTAGAATCTGCATCTTTGCACATTTTTTACTAGGCTTTCTGCACAGTTTGGACAAACTATACGCAACCCATGCACCTCTCCTTTGGCCCAAAAAACTTATTAGAAGTTTGTAAAAATCTCCCATACTTCACCCTTACACTTTATAAACATGAAAAAAAAACAAATTAAGGGTTAAATACCATAAACAAGGGGTACTACAATATCACTCTTGTTATCATAATGAATCCCTATAGGCACCATCACATTTTCAATAAGATCCTCAAATTTTTTATTTATCTATATAAACTAAGTACATGTATTCATAGCTAAAATAAAATATTCTTCATATATTAAAATATATGTGATATATTTCTCGTTTATTATCCAACCAACTTTTCAACAAATAAATATCCTCCACAGGTTGATTTTCTCATCACAATATCTCAATCTCTGTCTAAATATGAATATGAAGTAAAATCGCTGCCTTTACCTATATCAAATGTCTAACCATAATTAATAGTAACTTTAATGTAAATTATGATTAATTTTACTATATTGATACATTATTATTTTGTATTAATCTTAATTTGTTCAAAAAAAATGAAGCACATGAAATGTTCTGTCCTATTTCTCACAAGTATAAAAAATTTTATAATCATTTTCTAGTATATTACAGGATCAAAAAATCTTCCATATTTATGTTTTACATATTTTGTTCCATCCATTAATATTATTATAATAGGTTAATATTTATTCATATTAAACTTCTTCAAAAATTACCTTTTATATTTTTCTATAGAAATAAATTTATATCCCTCCTAACTCACTTAAATGAGGATAAAATATGAGATCCCACCAATCAAGGTCATCTCTAACATTAAACTCGTCAATTTAGTAAACTATTTTATATATTTATTCTTTATTCCACCAAAAATTATATCATAAATATATAAAAGTACCATGAACTACTATTGTTTGAATTATTTCACATTTGAGGTTGTGATCAACACCATCTCTCCTAAATTCCAACTTCTTCAAGTAGAAGTCCAATTGAGCATACTAATATCAAGGTTCTTATTTGAATCCATACAAATACTTATTAAATATATAATCATTTGTTTCATTGTTATTAATTTAAAAACCCATGTGTTTTTGAATATAAAATTCGTCCATGGGCACTCCATTCAAGAATATTAGCTTTACATCTATTTAAAACAATATAAATCCTATTTGAATTGAAATTTTCAAGAAAATATTATCAACTCAAATCCCACCCCTGATAAAAACTTTCTTCAAAATTAATCCACTTTATTTTGGAATATCCATTACACATCAATATTTCCTTTCCTCAGATCACTCTACCATGTCAATCATATTTTTTCTTGAACACTCACTATATTTCATAGATATAATGACCATCATGCATTTTCAAAAGATATCATGTATAGTTATTCTCAATTTGGTATATATTTTAATTCATGTATTTCACCCAACATTAATACTTCACTACTTATTCAAATGATGATTGATCTACTTTAGATAATAGAGCAGTGTTCTCTACACTCCTCTACTTCTGAGTTTGTGTTGGAGAAATTTTTTTATTGATGATGTCTAATTCATTAACCTAAACTATTTTATTTATTCTTTGAAACAATGATTATGTCTCTCTAGTAGACTCATATTATTCTTATTAAATATATGAATCCTCTTCATGTTATGGATTATTTAAACCACCAAAATTTGTGACAAAATATACATATTTATCTCAAATTTTTTCCAAATCATAGTTTCCAAATTTTCAACTAGATTTTTCTTTAATCCCTCTCACATAGTTTGTCTCTATAATTTTATTAATATCCTATTGAAGAAATTATAGGTTTTAATCTTGGTTTATTAGCCTAATAATACTCCTTCATCAAATATATTTACATATTTTCCTTGATTTCCTTTTTTATTTCAGATATAACACTTACTTATAAACACCCTAAAGTGTTTAAGTATTGGATTCATTTTGTGCCATATCTTATATGTTGTTTTATTCTATATAAGAGTTGTAAAAGTAAATTTTTATATGAATATAATTTCAAACTTATTTCCAATAATTCCTCAAGATAACACTCTCAATAATTATAGTATTTTATATTCATTATATGATTCTAACTTTCCACAACACAATTTTTTTATGGTATCCTCACTGATGAGACATCATGATTCTAAAAATAATTTTCTAATTTAATTAAGAAATAATATATGCCATTATCTAATTAAAGAATTTTTATTGATCTTAAAGTTTTATTTTCATCCCTTATATAAAACATCTTGATGAACTCTATCACCTCCTTCTTGGTTTTAATAGAAAAAATGAAACCCATCCTACTATAATATTCAAAAAAGTGAATAAAATATATCTCATAACACATCACATGATGTGTAATTATACAACACATAATAATATAAATTAATTATAGTAAATTTTATTCCCTATTATTCTTTTTTAGATATGGATTTCTCACCATCTCCCCTATTATAAATACATCACAATTCTTCTCTAAATCATACTTTAGATTTAGATGATCTAATATATCTTTTAATTTTTTAAAAAATCAAAGTAATATTAATATATATTCTTGATCCTATATTGATATAAGTTATCATCATCATAAAACATAAGGATACATGTGTTTTATTTTTTATCCACGTGATATAAGTTTACATTCATTATCCAAACCTTCATCAAGGAATTTCTAGCCTTTCCTTTGACTAAACATCCCTTATAATTGAATGTTGTGTCAAATCTATAATCAAGAAGTTAATCCACACCAATATATTTAATTGAATTACATATGTATATAGAACCTTCTTATTTTCAAATTAATATTCAGTAAGCCTTAACTTTACACTTCCTTTTATCTTCATAGCAATATCATTATCAAAGAGAACAATTCCATCAACACAAACTTTCACTTTCCTAAAAAGATTTGATCATGTGGTATAAAAATACACTATAAAGAATATTTATTATATGGTTATTAATCAACTTTAGATAAATATCATCTATTATATCATTTTCTTTAATTTTTTCACATTATATTAGATTCCTAGTTGAGTTTAGATATAAATTTTTCTCCTTACTTTCAACTTGTGAAGAAAAGTACTCTATATTTTCTTATAATAGTGAAATTTTGTTTTCTAAAGGAATATATTTTGTAAGTATTCCCTCTATTCTAATTGGAACTCCATATATACTATTATCACTTATTTATTGCCTATAATCAATGTATTTATGAGAAAAGTTATAGAAATGAAATCAACATCCATAAAAATTATTCTTTGAAATAAATTCATTAAGGAAAATATTTTCATCACCCTCTATTAACATGTTTTTAGTCTCTGAGTAACTATTTAATTTTTATAAATTATTGATGATTGAGAGTTATCTCCAACCTTTTTATTTCCCTTATTATTGATATTCATTTTCCTAGTATTGAAAATTTTATCTTTGGAACCAATTCCACTTTTGCCCATGTAAATTTTAATTTGATATTTTAATACTTTATTTTCAATTCATTACCTCTTTTGTTTTACTTATTCACCCAAGAAATCACTAAATATCATCTTATTTTTAGAACTAACTATTTTAATTTGAGTATCAAGTTTATTTCTCAACATCACCACCTCTTATTTAAGTGATTAAATATTAATTTCTCATTACTCAATACAATAATTACATTTATTGATCACCTTAGATTGTTCATTAATTTTCAACTTTATTTATACTAATTATTTAGATTCATATTTATTATATTTTTGTTTCTCTATAAAAATATCTAACTAAGAGGTTTTGGGTTTTATTTGGTCAAAATACTCAGATTTTTTTTAAAAGTCCACCAATCTTCTTACTTTTCCTAGTTGATCATCTAACTCCTTAAGACCACCTTGAAGTTCCACATTCATATCAACAACATATTTTAGTTGAATTTCTACCTCAATTTAATATTTATCTTTCACAACTATTTACATCATAAAATACTATGAATATAATATTAATTTGGTTTCACCTTCTTCAAAGAAAACTATATAATATTCATATTTTTTACTCACCAAAATATTTCACTAAAACTTCTTTTCATAGGTGTTTCTATATTTAAAGTTTTGTTTAGGGATAAAAATATTTCATTGTTTTTATATATATTCAGATATAATTTCTTATCCTTCTATAACACCATATATAAGTTTTACTGGCCTTACTGTTATAAAATTAATCCAATAGAAAATTCCCTTCAAACCTTCCTTTATATCTCTTGATTTTTTTCTACAAGTGATATAAATTCATTAGATAAAAAATACTCATTATCTCTATGTTAACATACACCAATATTCTCTATATATTTTAATGTTAAGTAAAATTTTATTTTTTATGTTTTATTTATTATAAATCCTATTTAAGAATGTGAATATTTATGTGTTGTTCTTCAATGAAATCCATGATAAGTTTTGGTGGAATTAGAGACACTATCTATAACATCTTGGAAGACGTTTTGAGTTATTTGAGTAGGGTTATAGATGGTTTTAGGATACTTTGATTCTAATTAAAGAAATTATGGTATTTCCATACATTTGATCAATAAACTAAGTACATGGTTGCTTCATACAGTCAAATATTTGTGTATGTGGTTGATTGATTACGCATATGGTCAATCCACTGATTGTGGATTCACACGGTTGATCAGGAATGATTGATTAAAATTATTCATGTGATTTATTTGACACTTAGAGAAAATAATGGATGATTAATAAAGTCAATCCATAAAGTCTTGGTTGATTGGATTTTTATGAGAATTCAATCCAACATGGTTGATAGGATTATACAAGTGGTTGATCTAGAAAAATATGGTTGATCTAGATTTCTTCATATGGTGGATATAGATGATCAATCTAGATGTGCAGTAAATCATTAAAAGTTTGGTCACTTCACATAGTCTTTTTCCTCATAATCACTCTATATTTATGGTTTCCAGACTTATGGTGAATAATTTACTTAGTGAACTTTCTAGTGCGGTCTACTTGGTGAAAATCTAAGTTTCTAGATTTTTAATAATTTTATGAATTAAATGGAATGCTGTTATCAAGATGTTCTATAGGGTTTTTTTCATCATGATAAACCATATTATGGTGACCCAAGATAAACATACATAAATACTACATTGATTTAATTGTTTAATTACTATATTCTAAAAATATCCACACAATCCAAGGGCTGAAAGGTTTAGTGTCATGTAGACTATCTATAAAAACATCTTATTTTAAAACACTTATAAAAATTTCTACAAAACCATTCTCCTATAGACCCTCTTCTAGACATCTCATATAATATAATCAATATCATAACCTGAGGAAAGGAAACATAAGAATGTGTGAGTTCGAATTCTCAATAAGGGAAACATATCCACTGATAATAATAGTTATATCTTAAATATGTTGTAAACCATGAATCGAGGATTGATATCAAATAAAATATCAAGATATCATAAGTAAAAATCATAAAATTTGATTGATCATTATGAATAATTTCATATGAACATAGTGCCAAATAAAGGCCATCAAAACATGGCTTATTAACATATAACAAGCATGTAATCAACACATAAGAAAATGAAATATATATAGAACATGTAATATCATCAAATTTTGATATATTATGAAAATAAGTAACATTTTATAGATGTAGGGTCATAAAAATAATCATAGGAAAACATTATGAATAAATCTATGTATGTCCACCCTTTAAATTTGTGAAAAAATCTAAGTATATCCACTATTTAGTTTTGTGTAGAAAAATAAGTATTCCCACACATTATTATATCATGAGATATAAAACCATAAACAACACATTAGAGGTTGATATAGGAACCCACTTGTAACACTCTAACCACAACTACCTATAGTCAGTGCATTATTACATAATATTAGCATGATCATAATGGATCAAATCCCGAAAGACCAATCAGTTTAGTAGCCTTGAAGTACTAGATACATACACAAGTTTTACATTAAATTATAAAATAAAAAACAACAACATAATTGTCTCCTATGAACACATTAATATCTCTTAGACTATCCCTACAGTTCAATCATAATATACTTCTTCTTATCTTAGGAAAAATAAAACATAGAAAGGGGTGAGCTCAGGTGCTCAGTAAGGATAACAATATAGCAGAAAATTTCATAAATAGGAATAAACATTTATGAAAATGTATAAGACTAATACAAAATCTTTTTAAACTTAAACTTCAACATAATATGGAAAATATAAATAAAATAATTCCATTTATTTATTCACATAGATATTCTACTAGTCTAATAATCACATGTAATATCAATAGTCGATTTCATAATGATGGAATGCATAATGATGGTCATCATAACCACATAGTAAAGGCCTCATTACAAGACTACAAATAAGATTTTGTCAAGGACTTGTACCAAGACACTAGTTTGTCTCATGATACCTATCGATGCATCAAGGAGCTATAGTGGGCTCCACCCATCACTTACTAAGTCCAATGCATTCCTCATATGAAAAGGTTGAAACATAACATAAACATTCGTATTAAAACTACCATACGAAATGTTAATACTTTAACCATAAACCATGAATGGTATAAAATAACACATCCATAGTAAAACATATCACAAAACCTTTAATACAATATTGAAGATTATATCATAATAAATCAACTTCAAACAAGTGTAAAATCAATCAAAGGATGTTGATGTAGATGAAATCAAAACTATTTGAGAGAAATATCTCTTTCTATTTTTAAATCATTTAAAAGTCACATAATTATAAAAGAAAACATTTATTTTTAAAATATTCTTATAATCTTATAAGGGAAGATTTGAAGATTTTATAATGGAATAAAATAGCCGCACTCGCTGTATAAGTTAAAAAACATTATTTCCTTAATTTTGTCGAAAAGGTCGTAAATGACCTTGTTTGGAAAATGACAGAAATATTACTTTATAAACATTCTATAAAAAGTCAAACAAGGGTATAAATTAATTTAACCCATAGTCTATAAAATATTAAAAAAATTTTGAAATAAATTTTTAAGAAACACGGATGTGGATAATAAAGAGGTCCCAGTAGATACTCACGTATAAACAACCTCCGATAATGAAGAGATTGTAGAATTAACCCTTACCTTGTAATTTTCCTTGGTCTAGGGTATGTTAACCTCATATATAATAGTTAAATAATTTATATTAAATTATACAAGAACCACATACATAAATATGATATCATATATGATCTTATAATATTTCTTTGTTAATAATATTTCAGTAGTATCATTGTTTCGGGTGTTAACTAATTCATTTTCCTTTGTATGTTTTGTTATATAAGTAATTTTTGTTATGAATAATATGTATTTGATTAATATACATAATTATTTTAAGTTCTTAAATATTATTTTTAATCATAAAATAAAAATTATTCTTGAATGATTATGATGGGGAATGAATCTCATCACGTTTATGGAGACGGTAATTTGTACGCATGCACAAGCAACAATATCATTATATTGATGGTGAAATTGTATGTAATTGGATGTTATATAATATATAGAGAATAATTAACATGTTATATTTATTATTTATATCATTTATACTCATTATTATACCCATCCAAATAATGAAGTGTTTGAATAACAAACTACACCACGACGTGGAGACTATAAGCTGTACGTATGCACGTATGGTGACATGTCATTCATAGGATAGATAGAATAATGAATATGGTTGTACCATATTTATAACAACATCACAATATGTATAAGGTACTGGATTTATTATTTTCGTATGGAAACAACAAAGAAAGAAGAAGTGGGAGAAGAAAAGAACATTGAAAAAGGTGGTGAAATTATTACCTCTTCTTCGGGTGTTTCCTTTTGATTTGATCAAAAAGGATCCTTAGGTTGGATTATGATCAAAGTAATGCATATAGGTTAAAGGGAGGGTAGTTGGAAGGATATTTGATCAGGTTTTGGCCAAGACAAATGTCTTTGGAGGTGTGATTTTGAGAGAACGGGAAGTACCCTTTTATAAGAAAGGTGAGGGTCACTTTAGGAAAAGCTTGAAATATTATTTTATTATACAATCATATTTGGTTTATAATGGATAAAAAATGATTTATTTAGAGGATAAGGTTGGTATGGGTCTAAAAACTCTCAAAAAATAGGTTTTATACAGTTTTAGGTCACTATATTAACCTTATCTTTTAGATTTAACTCTTAATTAAATAGTTTAACTTTTACCAGGCATTCTTGTATTATTATAATAAATGGTTAATAATATTACTATAAAAATACAAGATAACCCCATGTGGTTGATTATTGATATATATAACCTTATATAAGTCCTTAATCTAAACCTTATATTTTTAAGAATATTATATCAATTAATAATATAGTATTTGTTTTAAAAGCTTATTTATGTCAATTTTGACACTATTTAGTAATTGATTTTTGTGGAAGTTATAACAACATGATTATTTCAAAAAAAATTAATTTAATCAACCCTAACACGTCATATTAATTTATAAAATTATTTTAATGCATCCAAAGTCTCAATTTAAATTTATTTAGATATTTATAACATCAATTATTTTAACCTTTCATTAAAAAGGTAATTACTGCATCATCATTGCGTCATAAATAAATTTAATTATTTAATGCCTAAAATTTATAAATAAAATACCATTATTTAGGAAATATTTTTATATTTCTAATGAATATTTATAGTCTATTTTTATATTTCCAATAGAATTATGGCATGTGTTATGGTAATTATAATATCATTTTTTACCTTTAATTACCCAATTTACTTTTAATCGTGGTAAATAAAAGTCAAAAGTTACTATTTACCAAAAATTATTTTCATTTTATTGAACCAAATTTTACTTACTTATTTTAACCGTGTCTCTCGGATTTTTGAAATTCAATTCACAGAAGTGGTAAAATTACGTTTTATGCAAATTTACAAATGCGCCTAGAAGGTGGGTAAAAGACGGTAACAAGTTCAATAAAATTTTATACATCTAATATTATTATAAAATAACTCCAATGAATTACATTTAACTTATATAGGTATTATGTATCTATTTTGACATCAAATAAATTTAAATAAAATAAATAATTATATAAATAAAAAGTAGGTTTTAAACAATAATGCAGTGCTTATCACTATTCATCAAAAATTGAAAGTTTTCAAAAAAATACCAAAAAATTCACCCTAAGATAATTTTGATATTTCAAATCCAAAAAATAAAGACCATTTCAAAAAATAAATTTTTAGAAATTTTAAAAAGTGGGTATTACTATTCATAATGGCTAGTTTGATTGGTCGTGGTGTTCTAAAACTCCATGTTGCGTAAAACGCATGCCATTGCATTATTAAAAGGGAAAATTATCGTGGAAGATTTGGGTGTTACAAAACCCTTCATCATCCATATATATTAGTTACACTAAAAACCAATTCATTCATATTATCATAAATAACTTGGGGGAAGAAAAATGGGTTTCGTAACTTTTCTAAAAGGTATCATATAAAAAAATATGACTATTTGATACCAAAAACATGATCACCCTAAAATATCTTATATATATTGATTTGTGATCCAATGATTTATTATAGAATAATCCTTTTAAAATTAAATATAAATCAAAAAAATGATTTTTCTAAAAAATGATTCTAAATATCATCTTAAAAAGATATTATTATCGAGTCACGTTCCATAACCTTTTTTTAAATGAAGATAAACATATTAAAACATTTCTTTGAAAAAAAAAATCCAATAAATATACCTTTAAAAGAGATAAATTATATGTTAGTATTTGATGCATAAGGGAAGAATATATGATCATAAAAAAGAAACGCCTTTGAAATGTTTGAAATTTAATTTTTTGAAAACCGAGTTTACTAAAAAAAATCAAAAACATGGTTTAAAAAATGTAAATATAAGTATAATTAGAGATAAAAACAATTTAAGTTTACACTCAGGAAAGGAGAACATTTTTGGGAAGTAAAAACATGGTTATAGATGGAAAATCCAATAAAAGATATGGGAATTATTCTCAATAAAATTTCATTTCCACAAAATAATAGATTCATCAAGGAAGAAGAATTTGCTATGAAGCATGATTTACCTTAAAAATAAGATGTAAATAAAATATTATATTATCATAGGTTAGATATAATCATATTTTAAGTTTTTAGATAATGAGAAGTGATTATGAACCAAGGGGAGGATTTGAGTCACGAAAACCCCTTGCCTTTACTCCCACGTAGTCGAATGCGGTCTAACATCCTATATCACAAAAAAATATTAATAAAATATTTCAAAACCTTATTCATTTTTATAAACTTTTATAAAATTCCTTTATAAATATTCAATACATGTAAATTAGTTAGTTATAATCTATTTTCACAATTGGGTGTCAGAAATCATGTTCATTTTAAACTGGTTTTGTAACAGTGGTTTTTTTATAATTAATATCCCTAATTTAACCATTAATAGATCATACTAGGTACTAGAAAATATGTTTTCAAATAATTTATAAATTTCTAATTTTATTTATTAAGTGTTTTGGTAATGTTTTTTATGATGAAATCGAAGATAAGCTAATTTTTGTGAGTTTAATGAATAAATGGTGATATAATAAAAACATAATTATATATTTGTATTATGAATACAAAAAACATTTTTATATCTTGAATAAATTACTATTTCTTATTTTACCTATAAATAAAAATTCTGTAGTTGTCCCCAACATAAACAATACAACATCACTCATATAGGTGGAAAAAACAATCTAAACTTGAGAGTGTTATAATGATTCAACCAGTAATAGAAAGCTATTATATAATGTTTATATATCTTTTAAAAATCTTTAAAATTTCATAATTATCATATATATTCATTAAACTCATTCTTAGAACCATCCAAATGGGTGGTTAGGAAAAATGAAATTTGTTTGTTCGTGGAGGCAATAGTCCGCACGTATGCATGATTCATGATCTCATTTCTCAATGAATGCATGGAATTATGGTATATGAAAAATGATCACTAAATAATTATATTTTTAACATATAAAAAATATTTATTCATAAAATCAATCCTTGTTACTAACCTTGAGAGATGGTGATGAAAAAAACAGCATCTTGTCATGAAGGAGGTAGTCATCATGTTTGCACGATCAATGTTATTTTGTTTTCTTAGTGGATGGAAAGGATTAAATACTTATTATATTTTTAATATAAGGAAATTTAATTAAAATAATGATATTGATTTAACTATATTAATGAGTCTATAATTCATTTTTAGGGATTATAATAAAATAAAATACAAATATAAGGAAATACTCCCATTGGAATCTTGAGTTTCTCTTGGAAAACTCCTTGTAAGTGTAGGAATTAAGAAAAAATAAGGTGAAAAGAATCATATGTAGGAGATAGAGGGTTATATAAGGATATAAATTTTAAAGTTTTAAGGAATAATTCTAAGGTGAGGTGTGAATTCGAATGCGTGGAAGTGACATCCTTTTATAAGAGAAGAAAATGACACTTTTGGAAACACACATCATTTTTTAATAATGTCATGATACTATTCATGGTTTGATAGATCAAAAGTGTACAAATAGAGGATTTGGTACCATATAAGGTTGAAACTCATCTCATACATTCATTTTGAGACAATTTAAGAGTGATTTAAGGCATTTTTTCTTATAACCTTTTACCCAAATTAACTTTTACCATGCTAATTAATTTCTAAGATTAACATTAATGACATAAATTAAGATTTGTTCTTTTTACCTAATTTGAACATTTTGATTTAAAATTTGAAAATTATTTTGACACGTAAAATTTATGAATGAGTGAACAATTAATTTTATAATAAAAACACTTAACCATGTGAAAATAGTTTTTAGAAAATAACACATTTCTAAGATTTAAATTTATACATAAGATAAAATTATCTTTGATACTTATTTTAATGACATAAATTTATTTATTATAAAAAATAAAAGGTATAATTATTTTAGGGAAATTCAAAACAAAATTTCCCCATATGAACACTTTAATAGAGAAAAATATTAAAAAAACAATTTTATTAAAGAAACATTTTAATTTAGTTTTAAAAATATTAGACATAGGATTATAAGTTAAAAGAATATTGTAAAAGAAATAATGTTATTTCTTAAATACATATTTTATTACATAAATGGTTATTTAATATTATAAGATAATCTTGCATAATTATAAAATCATAAAAATCAAAATTTTCACAAAAACTGTATTTATTGACTAAAAATAAAACTTAAAAAAAATCATACCAAGTAAATTTTGATGTGAGGAATTGAAAAATGAATTTTATTTTATAAAATTTAAATTATAATTTTTTTAAATTTTTTATTTTAAAATAAAACAAATAAATCAAATAAAACAAATAAATCAAATAAAATGAATTTGATTGAAAATAATCTTCTCAATGTTGACACATATTAATTATTTTCCTTCTAAATATTTAATGTATTACCATCTTAGTCTTCATTATAGATTTATTAATAGTTTTATCTTAATATGTTATAGTTTTCTGTCATAAGTTATGGAATTTAATGCAATTTATTGAATATAACATCATTTTTACAAAGTCTATAATTTAAATCCATTAAATTCTACCCCCCTTAAAGAGAATTTTCTCTATAGAGTTTTATTACATAAAATAATAAAATAGAGGGTAATTTCCTCTCATAAAATCCTCATGTTTCCACATAGCTTCCTTAAACTTATGATTCCTAAATAAAACTTTTACTCGATGAGTGGTCTTTTTCTATAGCACCTTATTTATTTGTTCTATAATTTTCGCTAGTTATTCTTTATATGAGAGATCTTGTTACAGTTGCATGGATTCTAAATTTAGTACATGTTACGAATCTTGTATGTACTTACTCAAAATAGATACATGGAATACATCATTTACTTGGTATTTTTTAGGAGGTGGTGCTAAGTGATAAGTTACAACCTCAACATGATTAAGGATATTGAGGGGACTAATGTACCAAGCACTCATCTTAATTTTCCTATCAAATTTCATAACCTACTATAATGAAGATATTTGTAAGAATACCTTGTAACTAACGTCAAACTCTAGATCTCATCAATGATTATATATTTAGTTCTTATTTCATATTTTTTCTACTTTTATATTACTATGAATGGTTTGTGTAACGTCCCAGACCTGGAAGCCACTAAATGGTGCCCTGAGTCCAGTTTTCCACATGGAATAAAGTATATCTCCTTTAATTCCAAAGGCTTTAGACTGACGGTGAGGGCATAGGGTGTGTCACTTGGGATACCATGACCTCACCACCAGAGTGTAACACAACAAAAATTAAATAACGGTCAATAGATGAAGCAATATAACATTCAAATAATAGATAAACATCCAAATAATAGATTTAGTTAAAAATTCCAAAATTATCTCATAAAAAATTATGATCATTTCATGTGTCTACAAAGCAGACAAAATATGTATAGATGAATCATTAAAATACCTGTATAAAAATTCCAAAAAGAACCAAAAGAATTTTCTCCTGATAGCATCATGAGCCTCAACTCGGTCCTATGCTCCACTACTCCTAAACATGTCACAAAATCAATCATCAAACTGTGGGAACTTGCCATGGTCCCTACCTACATCCAAATAACCTTCCTGAGTACCCAACGGTGGCCCAAAAAGGGTGTGAGATATAATCCATGTAAGCACCACCCAAAGGTCTATACAAGTCTTGGTTGTGCAATCTAAAACGATAGAGCATCATGAAATTTATATCATAGGTAATCAGTAATAAAAGTAAAGTGCCCATGGAATATTCACTACAAAAACAAGTGATACTACATAGCCCAACAAGGATACCTGCAAAACATGGGTCAAGCTCCTATAAGAACACATCTACAAACAATATAGAAAAAGTAACATAGCCTCACCATACATCCATTCATATTATATCACCCAAGTCCTTGTCATATAATCTATAAATCAAAACAACCATGACCATTCCATATAACCAGAAGTTTCATATTTACCACTTTTGTGTCATACAACCAATCATGTCATATTTACCATGGCCACACTGTATATCAGAAGTTTCATAACCCATGGGGTCGAATTTAAGGTATAGTGGACCAAGGAATCCCCATCGAGTCCTAGTATAATCTCAATAGAAACTCAGTTAGGCTAGAATTGGGGTCCAAGGAGAATTTCTACTAACTATCTCCACCAGAATGCCAACCAAACAGGATCCAAGGTGTAGCATGGCCCAAGTAATCCCACGGAATCAAGACCCAAGGAGTATTAGCATCCAAGGCCTCCACTACCGCAATCAAGATCCAAGTAGTAACATCCAAGGAATATGATAGATCCATTAATCATTCATTTCATTTATAATTTCACAAACATTAAATTCTATGAGTTTACCTACTCATATCACAATTCACATTCAATTTTATTCCTTGAATTTACCTACCCATTTAACAATTCCATATAGACCATTTAATAAATTTAAGCAAGGAATAACATGTCAACAAATGTAAAAATATGTAATACATCTCCTAATTAATAAAATCAATTAAATTAAATTATTAATAGGCTTCCTCTAACTAGGAAAGAATTAAAACACACCCCTTTGGTGGTTTAATAATGGAAAAGGAAAATGGAACACCCCATGGGTGACCTAGAGTAAGATCCCAACCTTTTGTATAATTGACTTATACTTTAATTTGGGTAATATTTTTTCATTTTTTGAGTACTTTTTGTTTCTGTTATGACTTTGGGTGTGTTTGGGTGGAATTTTGAAACAAAATGGAAATTATAGGGTAGTGCATAGTTGGTGCACAGTTTTTCCTAACCGTGCTAACCAACCTAGATAATCGTGAGAACCCAAACAGACATCATTCGAACAGCTAACATACAATTTAGAAAATCTTCCACTCTCCTAGGATTAATCATGCACCCCTAAAATAATAGGTGCAGAGTTAGGGAAAACAATACACCCCTACCCAGAAAACAGTTCACGGTTGTAAATGTTACGTGATTTTAATTTTTAAAATCCCCTAAGCCCCCAACACTCATCTATTTCTACCCCCATTCAACCCTAAGTGATATTTTAGGTTTTTGGAGCTCAATGAAAGATTTAAAAGTCCTCCTTAACACCATTGTTCACGAATCGAAGCCAAGATCAAAGGTTCTCTCCTCTCTCAGTAAGTGAATCCTCTCTCAGTTCTTTCCTCATTCTTCCTCCATTATTTCCTCTTTCTTTCAATGATGTAATCTTCTATTTGGAAAAGATATAAATATATTTTTTGAGATCTAGATCTATGATTCTAGATCAAGATCTTTTTTTCTTTAATATTGATTTAGTGTTTTGATATATGGATCCTGTTTTATATTGTTGGACCACTAAATTTTGGGGATTTCCATTGGGTGATTATTCTTTGACATTGAGGTAGGTGTTCAAATGTTTAATTCACATAGTTTTGATTTTTATACATGTATAAAAATTGTATAATTTCTATAATTATTTAGAAATTTGAATTCCTAAATTGGGTTAATTGATGTTTCCAATTGATTAATTGAAGTATTGTTGAATTAGATAATTAATTAGGGAGTAAATTATAATATTTAGGGGCTATCCAATTAGATAATTTATTGGGAAATTAAATTTTAGATTTAGGGATTTTGATTTAGATAATTAATTAGGAAATTAAATATAAGATTTAGTGATTTTAATTTAGATAATTAATTGGGGGATTAATTATGGGATATAGGGTTTGTGATTGAGAAATTAATGGTAGAATAAATTATATGATATAGATATCTTTAATTGAGATAATTAATGGTGGAATTAATTATATGATATAGATATATATAATTGATATAAATAATGGTGTAATTAATTATGTGATAAAGATATCTTGAATTGAGGTAATTAATGGTGAAATTAATTACGAGATATATAAATATTGAATTGAGATAATTAATGGTTTAATTAATTATTTTATATAGATATCTAGAATTGAAATAATTAATGTTGAAATTAATTATTTTATACAGATATATTGAATTGAGATAATTAATGGTGTAACTAATTATATGATATAGATATCTTGAATTTAAATAATTAATGGTGGAATTAATTATTAGATACATATATCTTAAATTGAGGTAATTAGTGGGGAAATTAATTATGTGATATAGATATCTTGAAATGAGATAATTAATGGTGTAACTAATTATGTGATATTGATATTTATAATTGAAATAATTAACGGTGAAATTAATTATGTGATATATATATCTTGAATTGAGACAATTAATGGTGGATTTTATTATGTGATATAGATATCTCGAATTGAGATAATTAATGGCTGAATTAGTTATGTGGTATAGATATATAGAATTGAGATAATTAATGGTGTAATTAATTATGTGATATAGATATCTTGAATGAATACAATTAATGGTGTATTGATTAATGAGGATTATTGTGTTGATGTAATTGAATAAGTTGGATTAATTAATTGGTGAACTAATTAACGGGGATTGTTGTGTAGATGTAATCGAGTTAATTAGATAATTAATTGTTGAATTAATTTTGAGAAATTGAGATTATTAAATTGAGATAATTAATTGATGAATTAATTATGATATATTGAGATTTGGTAATTGAGATAGTTAATTTTAGAATTAATTATGAAATATTGATATTGTGAATGAGATAATTAATTATGGAATTAATTATGGTATTTTGAGATGTGGATATTGATTAATTAATTGATGAATTAATTAATGGGATTTAAATACTTAATTAATTGGGGAATCAATTAAGGGGGTTCATGTGATAAATTAATTATTGAATTAGTAGTGAAATTGGTGTGATTAGTTAGTTGTTGAATTTACTTATATAATTGAAGTGATTAATTAATTGTTGAATTAATTAACATATTGGATGTGATTAAATAATTTTTGAATTAATTAATATTATTGATGTGATTAATTAATTATAGAATTAATTAATATAATTTAATTGATTAATTAATTTTCGAGTTAATTAATGTATTTAATGTGATTAGTTAATTTTTTAATTAATTAATATTATTGATGTGATTAGTTAATTGTTGAATTAATTTATATTTTGATGTGATTAGTTAATTATTGAATTAACTATAGTAATTGATGTGATTAGTTAATTGTTGAATTAAATAGAGTAATTGATGTGATTGGATAATTTTTGAATTAATTCGTGTTATTGATGTGATTAGTTAATTATTAAATTAGTTAATATTTTCGATGGGATTAGTTAATTGTTTAATTAACTAGAGTAATTGATGTGATTAGTTAATTATTAAATTAATTAATGTTATTGATGTGATTAGTTAATTTTTGAATTTATTAATAGAATAAAATTGATTAATTAATTGTTGAATTAATTAATTTATTTGATGTAATTAATTAATTGTTGAATTAATTAATATTATTGATGTGATTAGTTAAATATTAGATTAACTAGATGAATTGATGTGGTTAATTAATTTTTGAATTACTTAATATTTTTTTATGTGTTTATTTAATTTTTGAATTAACTAAAGGAGTATATGTGATTAATTAATTGTTTAATTAATTAATGTTATTAATGTGATTAGTTAAATGTTGAGTTAAGTAATGGAATTATTGTGTTTAACTAATTGTTGAATTAGTAATGGCATTGGTGTGGATAATGAATTGTTGAATTAATTATATGTTGATGAATGGTAACATGGTTATTCGATTGTAAAGTTATGAATGGTAACATGGTCATTTAGTTGAGAAATAGAGAATGGGAACATGGTCATTCTATTGTGTGTTAACGATGGTAACATGGTCATTCTATTGTGTGTTAAGAATGGAAACATGGTCATTATATTTTTAGTCAAGTATGGTAACATGGCCATTCAATCGTGTTAAGTATGAATGGTAACATGGGAATTAAAGTATGTATTAAATAATGGTAACAATGGAATTATGAGATAAGACATCACTTGGGAATACTTTGGTCTCTGACATGAGCTGAAGCAGGTGATGAGATATGATATCACTTGGGAATAATTAGGGCTCTAACATGATCTGAAGTGGGTATTGAGATATGATATCACCTGAGAATACATTAGGCTCTGGTATGAGCTGAAGCAGGTATTGAGGTACAAGTGTCTATGGGAACCCAAAGGTTTATGTGGTTAAATAAAGATTAATTGATTATGTGATAAATATTTTCTTATATATCTTATTTATTTATTTAAAAAACTGCATACACTATTATTTGACTTTATATTGTTTTATAAGTCATTGGTGGTGGCCTACTGAGTTGTAATCACACCCTACTCGGGCTGCCTGATCGGTACCTGAATAGATTACATGTTTGTAGGATAGGTTAAGGAAAAATGCCTTGTTTTAGATGGATCATTTGGGATGGAGCACGAATGAGGTAACTATACATGGTTTGGGTCCCACTTGGGAGTTTTTAGTGTCTTCACTTTTGGGTTTTCATATTGACACTTGGCATGTACTTAGCATGGCATATCTGCTGTTCAATTTTGAATCTATATTGCTAGTTTTGGTCGTCTTTTGATACTTGTACTATTATTTTTATGGTTATGTTTTATCCAGTTATATTTGTTTATTTCCATTTGTGTATTACTCCAAAAAATAGGGTATATTCTCCCCATGACTTATATTAGACCCTCGTTGTTGGTCGGCAGCCTTTGGCATGCGGGGAGGCGTGCTTGAGGTCATGTGACTGATCGCCTCGGGGTACCAGTGTGTGGAACCCGGGCCAAGAAATTACAAAGTGGTATCAAAGGGAGGTTTCAATTCTCTAACTTGTGGGTTATAGGCCCAATATTTTTGGCTGATAATCTTAGGGAAGCTTGGGAGAGCAACTCGAGGTCCAGTTGTTATAAGGTGGGGAGATTGTAAGATTATGACCTTTTATAGAGTTGACTCAGACTTGAATTCAGGTAATATTTTGTCCTTATTTGATTAATTTTTTTGGGTTATGAATTGGGGTGTGATTGGGTGGAATGTTGAGAAAAATAAGAATTATAGTGTTGTGCACAGTTTTCACTAACCGTGCCCCCCAACCCAGCTAACCATGCAAACCTAGGCAGAGGGGAATTGTATGGCTGGTGCATGGTTTGGAAAATTTTTCACTCTCTTAGGAGTAATTTTACACCCCTAAAATAATAGGTTCCTAGTTTAGGTGTATGGTTAGAGAAAACTATGTGCCCCTGCACAACAAACCGTGCATGATTTTAAATGTCACCTGATTTTAATTTTTAAAATACCCCAATCCCCCAAAGCTCACCTATTTCGACCCCTATTCGACCCTAGGAGGTCTTTCAAGTTTTTGGAGCTCTCCAGATGAATTCCAAGCCCTTATGACCACCATTATTCATGAATCAAAGCCCATATCAAAAATCCTCTCCTCTCCTGGTAAGTGAATCCTCTCTCAATTATTTCCTTGTTCTTCCCTCATTCTCTCCAATTTCTTTCAGTGGTGTAATATCTTATTTGAGATAGATATAAATCTATTTGGTGATATCTAGATCTATGATTCTGTATCTAGATATATATTTTAAAGATATTTATTTCTTTAATCTTGATTTATGTTTCTGAAATTCAGATATCATTTTATGTCGTTGTGCCACTCAATTTTTTGGGATTTCCATTGGGCAATTATTCTTTAAAAATTTGAGGTATGTGGTCTAATTTTAAATTATCTTAGTCATAGTTTTGATGCATGTATTAAAATTGTATACTTTCTAGCGTTATTTAGAAATTTTAATTCCTAAATTGGGTTAATTAAAGTGGAAAACTGATTAATTAAAGTCTTGTTAAATTAGATAATTAATCGAGGCATTAATTATGATATTTAGGGACTATCCAATTAGATAATTAATTGGGAGATTAATTATGAGATTTAGGGATTATGATTTAGATAATTAATTGGTAAATTAATTATGAGATTTTGGGATTGTGATTTAGATAATAAATTGGGGGATTAATTATGAGATCTAGGGTATGTGATTGAGAAAATTAATGGTGGAATTAATTATGTGATATAGATATATTGAATTGAGATAATTAATGGTGGAATTAATTATGCAATATATATATCTATAATTGAATTAATTAATGGTGGAATTAATTATGTGATATAGATATCTTGAATTGAGATAATTATTGGTGAAATTAGTTATGTGATATAGATATCTTGAATTGAGATAATTAATGATTAAATTAATTATGTGATATATATATCTAAAATTGAAATAATTAATGGTGAAATTAATTATGTTATATAGATGTCTTGAATTGAGATAATTAGTGGGGGAATTAATAAAGTTATATAGACATCTTTAATTTAAATAATTAATGGTGGAATTAATTATGTGATATAGATATCTTTAATTGAGGTAATTAATGGGGAAATTAATTATATGATATAGATATCTAGAATTGATATAATTAACGGGGGATTTAATTATGTGATATAGATATCATGAATTGAAATAATTAATGGTGAAATTAATTTTGTGATATAGATATCTTGAATTGATATAATTAATGGTGGAATTAATTATGTGATATAGATATATTGAATTAAGATAAATAATGGTGTAATTAATTATGTGATATAGATATATAGAATTGATATAATTAATGGTGGAATTAATTATGTGATGTAGATATCTTGAATGGTGATAATTAATGGTGGATTAATTATTGGGGATTTTTACATCAATGCAATTGAATGAGTAGGATTTATTAATTGGTGAATTAATTAATGGGTATTTTTATGTAGATGGAACTGATTGAATTAGATAATTAACTATTGAATTAATTATGAGATATTGAGATTATTGTATTGATATAATTAATTGATTAATTAATTATGATATATTGAAATTTGATAATTGAGATAATTAATTGAGGATTTAATTATGAAATATTGATATTGTGAATGAGATAATTAATTATGGAATTAATTATGGAATTTTGATATGTGTATATTGATTAATTAATTGATGAATTAATTAATGGTATTGACGTACTTAGTTAATTAGGGAATTAATTAAGGGGGTTTATGTGATAAACTAAATTTTTAATTTTTAATGAAATTGGTGTGATTAGTTAGTTGTTGAATTGACTAATAGAATTTAAGTGATTAATTAATAGTTTAATTAATTAATATATTGGATGTGATTAATTAATTGTTGAATTAATTAATATTATTAATGTGATTAGTTAATTATTGAATTAATCAATATAATTGATGTAATTAATTAATTGTTGAATTAATTAATGTATTTGATGTGATTAATTAATTATTTAATTAATTAATATTAATTATGTGATTAGTTAATTGTTGAATTAATTAATATTTTTATGTGATTAGTTAATTATTAAATTAACTAGAGTAATTGACATGATTAGTTAATTGTTGAATTAACTAGAGTAATTTATGTGATTATTTAATTTTTGAATTAATTAGTGTTATCGATGTGATTGGTTAATTGCTTAATTAATTAATATTATTAATGTGATTAGTTTATTGTTGATTTAACTAGAGTAATTAATGTGATTAATTAATTTTTAAATTAATTAATTCTATTGATGTTTTTTGTTAATTGTTGAATTTAATAACAGAATAAAAGTGATTAAATAATTGTTTAATTAATTTATTTATTTTATGTGATTAATTAATTGTAGAATTAATTAATATTATTGATTTGATTAGTTAATTATTGAATTAACTAGAGGAATTTTCATGATTAATTAATTGTTGTCTTAATTAACATTATTGATGTGATTAGTTAAATGTTGAGTTAATAAATGGTATTGTTTTGTTTTACTAATTGTTGAATTAGTAATGGAATTGGTGTGGATAATTAATTTTTGAATTAGTTATCTGTTTATTAATGGTAACATGGTTATTGTATTGTGATGTTATGAATGGTAAAATAGTAATTCAGTTGTGAAATAGAGAATGGGAACATGATCATTCTATTTTTTGTTAAGAATGGTAACATGGTCATTCTATTGTGCGTTAAGAATGGAAACATGGTCATTCTATTGTGTGTTAAGAATGGTAACATGGTCATTAAACTGTGTGAAGTATGAATGGTAAAATGGTCATTCAAGTATGTATTAAATAATGGTAATAATGGAATTTTGATATATGACCTCACTTAGGAATACATTGGGATCTAACATGAGTCGAAGTAGGTAATGAGATATGATATCACCTGGTAATACTTTAGGCTATGGCATGAGCTGAAGAAGGTATTGAGATATGATATCACTTAATAATACTTTGGGCTCCAGCCACTAGTACTGGTGACATAAATCATGATACATCTTGGTAATTTTGGGATGCACTGTCCAAACTGAGGCATGAAAATCCTACATCAGCTCATCATGTATGTCCACTAGAACCCAAATGAAACCATGAACACACAGGATCACACCCTCTCATATGGGCCAACCAGAAGGTGGGTCCACACCTTCTACACTCTCCCATAGAACTAGGCCCTCAGAATATGATATTTATCTCATCCTCACTCTATCCAGAAGTGTAGAGGTTATAGATAAGGATAAAATATAATTCTATCCATGACTGTCCTACACCTCCAAGTGCATCTTAAAGAACAAACCCATGAGCTTCCACTCACTATTGGACTCCTAAAATACCTATATTTGAGTCCTTGTTTTCAGTTCATAGGACACTACATTACTTTTCCTAGGAATTTAGGAAATATATGAGTCAAAAGACTATAGGTATTCAACCCACCTTTACTACCTCAGATTTATATCACAGTATTTAAATATATAGTTTTAGCTTTTGTGGTCAGTGTACACCACAAAACACACTCTCGAAAAATAGTGTCTCAAAAAATGCAATGTATGAAAAATTATATCTAACTCAAGATCATGTGTCAGGTAGCTCCTCTCATGTGGCCTTAACTGTTGAGACCCATATTACATGACTCTATCCCCCTACATCAATACTACTCCAAGCCCAATACCTGATGCTTCGCAATACACAATGTATCTCTTTCCCTACTTTGGTAGTATTTGAATCGGTCCTCGAGTTAATCTCCCTTTTAGCTCCTGAAAGGCTATCTCATAGGTATCTAACCATAAGAAATTCACACCCTTCTTATTAAAACCCATAAACAGAACTACTAAGTGTGAGAAGTCCTATATGAAATTCCTATAATATCCATATTTCCCTAAGAAACTCTATATGTCAAAGAAATTCTTGGGATACTCCTAGGAAACTACAGATCTCAGCTTATTTGGGTCAACTGATACTCCTGTATCTAAGATAATATGACTCGAGAAGAGAATCTGATCTATATAGAAGTGGTAATTTGAGAGATTAACATATAGTCATTTCTCTCTCAATGTATCCAACATTATCTCAAGATGTTTGATTGGTTCATGTCGATTATCAGAATAAACCAATATATCATCCATAAAAACCACCACAAACAAACCTAGATAAGGATGGAAAACTCAGTTCAGTGGTTCTATGAAAACCACTAGCATGTTTGTGAGACCGAAAGGAATAACCTGATACATGTATAGACCATAACTACTACAAAAATTTATATGAGGTATTTCTGTAGCTAGAAAATGTACCTAGTGATATACCTACCTCAAATCAATTTTCAAGAACACCTGACCTACTCGAACCTGATCAAATATGTCATCTATCCATGGTAAGGTATACCAGTTATTAACCGTCAACTAGTTCAATTTCCAATAATCCACACACCAATTAAGGGTACCATCTACCTTTTTCTCAAAAAGAACTGTCAAACCCCATAGATATGTATTGGATCAAATAAACCTCTTTGCCTCTAAATACTCTAGCTACCTCTTGAGCTCCTGAAACTCTATTGTATCCATCTTGTAAGAATGGATGGAAACTGGTGAAGCTCATGACACGATCTCAATAGAGAACTACAACTATCTCTTATTAGGTAAACCATAAAAATCATCTGGGAAAACATTCATAAAATTATCAAAAGGAAATACCTACTAACACACTTCCTGATCCTCTATATAAAAACAAGAAATATGGGTTTTCATCTTGCCCATCCCATAATGATCTAGTCCACATCCACTCAGCTGGACATCTCATTCACCCTTGTGAACATAAAACGGGCCCTCTAATGACGTGAAAGTCACCCTATGATGATTGTAGTCAAAACATTCTTGATAAGCTACTAGCCAGGCCATCCTAAGTATGATGTGAAACATGGTCACCTCAAGTAAAAAAATATTCAAGATGAAGTGACACCCACCAACCTCAAGGGGACACTCCCTGTACTGAAGTACATCCTACATTATGATCCCTAGAAGAGTTTCTAGCATCATAACCCCTTAAAAAACTGAACCACAAGCCTAAGGATTTCCAACACAAGTACAGATAAAAAACTATGTTATGAACCTATATCAAAAAGAGTTGATACAAGTGTTCAGAAAACTAAGATCATACCTATCATCGTAGATGGTCTGGAACCCTGCTCCTCAGGGGTAGACTGTACAGTATACATATAGCCTGAATCACATCCCTATTACAAAACCTCACTACCCAAAGTAGGCCTACCTATCTGTCTTGGTGTAATTGGTGTTTGGATTCCTTGATCATGAACACCACTACATCAGCCTAATCGATTGGTATTGGTCTAACTCCCAACCTGACATGGATCGGTGAAACCATCTCTCGAGCCTTTTATCAGAGCTAAACCCCTACCACTAACTACTAGAGGGAAGGTCCTACAGAAAAATCCTATCACAATCTTGATACTCGACTGGGTTGTGATCGCACTAATTCCTCACGTGTCCCCATCAGTCACACCAATGACAGAAAACTGCACTACCAACACTAGTGGTCTAGATGATACTCATCTCATTAGAATCCTATAAACATTGCTTCCTCTCACAAGAAGTCAAACTACTAGGTTGAGAGACTACGGTGTTCTTCTTTGCACCTCCAGCTTCTCTTAGGTTCCACTCAATAATTAGTGACTAATTTACAACTATAGTAATATCGGAAAATCTAAACAGATTGACCTAATATTGAATGGCATGTCAGATACCTTCCTCTAAACATCTCATCCTCAATAACTCATCCTCAAGGTATGTCAGCACAAAACACTAAAACTCTATAAGTGTGTCGAGTACTCCATAAACATCATGGCGCCCTACTCCATATGCATGAACTCACTAACCTATTCTTCCCTCAGAGTCTCAATCTAAAACTAGTTATAGAACCCAGTTTATAAATAAACCCAAACTATAACTCACAGCCTGTCAGCTTGGTTCAGAACATCTCACTAGTGCATTTCATCTCCTCAAAGAATATAAGTCATAATATTCACTCTCCTCTCAGGAGGTGTCTCCAAAAGAAAAAATATTAATAGTGTAGTCTCTAGCCATAACTCATTATCTTGTGGACCTCCATCCCCTAAAAACATGAGAGGATGATACTACTAGAACACACACATTAGATCATTCATAGAAAAGGAAGGCTGAAATTCTCCCTAAAAAGTATACATAAAGTAATAAAACCCCTCATTTAAATATTCCTAAGAACCTATGTCTGGTAAAACTATTGGTTCCTTAGATGGCACTAAAGGATGATTCACATATATCCCACAACCCACCTCCTCAAGAGTGTGGTCGTCACTAACCTCCCGGCGTGTGAATGCAGGTCATCGGGGTGGAATTCCTCTACAATGCCAAACACATGCCTTATAAAATAATTATATCAAATCTCACAACTTACAAGCATAGGATAGGTCAAACCCTTCCTATAATCAGGTCATACCACACAACCTGCTCCTAAATCTAGGACTATAGAAAATAAACAGTTGCAAAATTCACTAGATACATTGCCTCTTACCCACTCAAAATTCAATTCTAGGTCAAGTTATATATTATCATTTTAATTTCCATATGAATTTAGAATTCCATTTTAAATGGGTTACTAAATGGTGTGTCACTTTTGATCCATAAGGTCCCATACACCTCATGAAATAAAATATGAAATCCACCTAATCCACACCATAACATGTTCCATTCCATGAAAATCATGGTCCACGACTCAATGATCCACAATTGGTTGCTCAGGATGTCTATTATAGCCTAAACAGGAAAACACTAGTAAGGTTATGGAATGCACTCTGAGTACCAACCATGTTTCTAAATTCCCTACACATAAGTTCATCACAATAGTAGGTATATATTTCACGACACCTGTCATAACATCATGCAAATAGGAAATGCATCCTATATTGAATGGCATAATTCATGGCATGTGGTTTCTAACAAGTTTTTAAAATGATTCATGAGATGTAATTCCCTCATATCATTGGGTTTCAAAAAAATAGAACCCATAATAATATCAATAATAATATCACAATAAAAGCGCGTCACCCAATGGTGGAATCAAATCAACTACAATTGTTAAAATCTATAAAATGGAAATTTCATTTAGGAAATTTAGTGTTTTATTATACATAGGTTATCTATGCCTAGGAACATCTCATTAAAAAATTACTATAAATTCTTATCCCTATATATTTTTACTAAATAGTAAAGAAATCAAAAAAAAGGCTTTGGTACCACTTTATAACAAATCGGGCCCAGATGCCCCTAAATGGTGCCCCGAGCCTGATTGGTCATATAGACTCAAGCACATATCCCCGACTTCTAGAGGTTTTTTAACTAGAAGTGAGTTCTTAGGGTGTGTCCATGTGGAGACTATGCCGTCATTACCAAAGTGTAACACAATGAAAAATCAATAACAGTAAATAATGGAAGTAACATAACTATCAGACAGTAGATAAACAACAAGATGATAGATATAGTCAACAATGCCAAAAGTATCTCATATAAAATGATGATCATGTTAGGAGTCTAAAAAGAATTCAAAATAGGTATACATAAAATAAATACAATACATGTATCAAAATATCAAAAAGACTCAAAATCACTATCTCTTGATAGAATCATGAGCCTCAACTCAGTCTTGTTATCCCCTGATTCTAATCATGGTACAAAGTTAAGCATCAAACTATGGGCACTTTCTCTGGTCCCTACCTTCATCTAAATAGTCTTTATAGGTACCCAATGGCATCCCAAATAGGTTGTGATATAAAATACCAGTAGGTAACCACCCAAATGTCTATACAATTCCTGGATGAGTAATCTAACAAGATATAGAAGCAAGAAATTAATATTACAGGTAATTAGTAATAAAATTAAAGTGCCCGAGGCATATACACTACAAAAACAAGTGATATTGTATAGACCAACAAGGATCCCTGGAAAAATGGGTTAAGATCCTATAAAAAATAGCTATAAACAATAAATAAATAAACTAAAATAGCCTCATCATACATCCATACATATCATATCACCCATGACCTTCCTGTATAATATGTAAATCAAAAAAACCACAACCACACCACATAAATAGAAGTATCACATTTACCACGACCATATCATACAACCAATCATGTAAAATTTACCACATCCATGCCATATATTATAAGTTTTAGGACCCTCGAGATCAGATCCAAGCTATATTAGAACAATGCATCCTCATTGAGTCCCAAGAGAATCTCAATGGAAACTTGGTTAGGCTTGAATTGGGGTACAAGGAGAATGTCTACTGACCATTTACACCATGATCCCAACAAAACTAAAACTAAGGGGTAGCAGGGCCTAAGGAATCCCACAGAATCATGACCCAAGGATTAATCTCATCTAAGGCATCAACTACCACTATCAAGATCCAAGGAGTAATATCCAAGGAATCTAATGGAACCATTCATCATTCGTTTCATTTATCATTTCATAAACATTAAATTCCATGATTTTACCCACTCATATAACAATTCACATTGAATTTCATTCCATGATTTTACTCACTCATATAAAAATTCCATATAAACTATTTAATCAATTCAAGAAAGGAATAACAAGTCAACACATAGAAAAGAAGGCAATACATCTCTTAATTAATCAAATAAAATCAATTTACTTATTAATAGGCTTACTCTTACTAGCAAAGCATCAAAACATGTCCCTTGGGTGGTTTCAAAAAGGAAAAGACAAAGGGAACACCCCATGTGTGACCTTGGTTAGGTAAAAAACCACCAACACATCAATTAAGGTCATCCCTAATAGGCTCGATTTCATTTAATTCGTTTGTTTAATTCTGTTTAAGGGTTGTTCTGGAAAGTCTGGTGGGTGGAACAATAGAAACTAACTTAATAAAGCACAAAAAAACTTGTGAAAAGTATAGACCACCTACCGTAGGTTCATTGTATAGTTATCATCTAGTATCAACTTCTGATTTGACTCATATTAGAAGAAAAAATAAGAACATATGAAGAACCTACAAATAGGGAATATTAGCTTGCACCTAAAAAACTCCATAAATACCAAGAAGAACTAATAATGGAACAAAAATAATTGAGTACTCATCGATGTGGATATACGGAGACCGATGGAGCTCAATTCCAAGATCAGACGAAGAAATCGTAGCAAGGCCTAGAATTTGGATTTCAAATGGATCTCCTCATGTAATTTTTGTATGTCAGGAGATAAATTAAGTAAGGTAAATTTTCAAACTTTTACCCAAAAACACTGGGTTTCATGGTTTGGTCACATGGTTGGCCAAACTATGCACCAATTTTGTGCCCACTACAATAAGGATGGGAACCTCGCATGATTTGAACCCATGGTTTGACTAACCTTTCAAAAAAAATGTGTCTCATCCCACTATAAAAATCTACAAAGTCCCTCACATGGGAGTGAACCTCCATCTATATAGTTTGAAATAACATGTGGACTCCTCTTTTCTATTATCTAGCTTTGCAAAGTTTGGTAGTAACCATGTGACCTGCCCCACAAAATTTCTACTAAATGTGTATCATACCTTATCCTCCCAAAAAATATGGGTTTCAGGCTACGAACAAGCCCTAGAAACCCCTAATACCCCATAACCTCAAAGGGTATTCAAATTATTCCCTAAAAAATCATTTAAACTAAAAACAATAAGATCCATAACTCATTAAAAATTTATCTTACCGTTTGAGTCCTATCTATTATTTCTTGTACAAGGTCATGACCTATCATCTTCCTCTCTCCAACTTCATCCCAACATATTGGAGTCCTACATCTCATCCCATATAGATCCTAAAATGGTGATATATAAATGATAGAATGTAAACTATTGTTATATGAGAACTCTACCAAGGAAAGTGTTGATCCCAACATCCTTTTAATTCCATTGAATAAGATCTCAACATATATTCTAGAGTTTCGATTGTCCACTCAAACTGAACATCAGTTTGATGGTGATAAGGATTTATGAAACTCATATTTTTCACCAATGGTTTTTAAAGTCTTTTCTAGAATCTTAATGTAAACCTTCGATCTAAATTAAATATAATGTAAAGTATAACACCATTTATTGTTACCACTTATCTTATGTATATCTTGGAGAGTTGGTCAATAGATAAATCACCTTTGATGGTGAAAAAATTTCCTCACTTTATAAGGAGATTGAATATAACCTAAATAGTAATATAGCCCTAAGATTTTTTGGGGAGTACCATAACAAAATAAATGGAAATGTTTTCCCATTTACATACAGATATGGGTAAGGGTTTCAATATACCCATATAATTTTTTTCATTCATCCTTAACCTATTGGAATAGAAATCATCGAGATAAGTATTCTGATATTTTCCTCTTCATGTTATCCCACCATAAGTTTTTTTAGATCTTTATATATTTATATACTACTTAGATAGATAGATAATGATGATACATAATCATTATCCAAAAGTTCCTTCTTTACTTCAAGTTTTATGGGATGCATATCCAAGTTACAAACCTTATAACTCCATCTTTATGAAGGATAAACTCTAGAACACTCATTACATTTTTCTATAGCTATGTATCAACTTTCTTGGATTATTTTATCTTCTCATGAATGGATGGTTAAGAAATAATTTGGGATAATTGAGTTTTTTATTTTTTCCCTTATTATTTTAAGATTCCTACATTGTAAATCCATGAGTATTGAATCTTTTTAATCCTCATCATGGATAATATAGAAAGATCCTTCCTACTCAGGGAATCGTCCACCTTATTTTCCTTCCTAGGGTGGTAATATATTGAATAGTACTATTACTTGATTTGTTATAACCATATACATTGGTGAATGTTTAGATATTTTTTCTTCAATATATAACTTAGGAACTTATGGTTAGTTTAAATATCACACTTCTCACCATAGAGATGATGCCGAAAATTTTCATTGCAAAGACTACTCCCACTAGCTCCAGATCATGTTTTGGGTAGTTCTGGTTAAGAATATTTAATTATCATGATGCATAAGTAATTACATTCTCATTATAAATAATAACACATCCCAAACCCTTCAAATATTCATCACTATATATCAAAAACCATTATCCACTGTAGGGTAGTGAAAACACATGCACAATGACCACTCTCTTCTTAATCTCCAATGAATCTTTCCTAATATTCAGTTTTCTAGAGGAACTTCACTCCCTTCTGAGTCATCTTTGTTAGAGTGTTGGATAATCATGATAAGTTTCTAAAAAGACTCAAATAATATCTATCTAATCCAATAAAACTACATATATCAGTTACAAAGGTCGATCATGACCATTTTTAAATTACACTTTTCTTTAATATGTCCATAGATATATACTCATTAGTGATAACATGAACTAAGAAGGATAGTATTTTCAAGAAAAAATCACAATTACTAAACTTGTCATATAATTTCTCATTTTTTAAGGTCCATAGAACAATTTCAAAATGATCTTCATGTTCTTGTTTTCTCTTAGAATATATGATAATGTCATCAATAAGGACTACCACAAATTTGTCAAGGTAATATTTAAAGACTTTATTCATCAAATACATAAAGATCACAGGATAATTTTTAATCCTAAATATAATTACAATAAATTTATAGTTTCCATAACTTTTTTAGAAAGTTATATTGCATATATATTCTCTCCTTACACACAATTTTTGATATCTAGATTAAAGGTAAATATTTAAGAAATATTGAGCTCTTCATAATTGATTTAATGGATCATCAATATAGGTTAGATGATATTTTTTCTTGATCATGATATTGTTAAGTTCTTGCTAGTTGATTTAGAGGTGCATTGATCTATACTTATTTTTAACAAAATTAATTGGTGCACCCCAAGGATAAACACTCGGGTATACAAATCCCTTATCCATATCCTCTTATAGTTTATTCTTAAATTCTTCCAACCTAAAAGGGTATATTCTATAAGTAGTATATGAAATAGGTGTAGTTCTGGTTAATAATTTTATTGAAAAATCGACTTCATTATTCAAAGAAATCCTAGGAAACTATTCTAGAAAGATATCAACAAATTCCCATGCAATAGTTATATTATTTTTTTCAGTTTCTCCCCAAACATCTGAGATAAATACCAAATTTGAAAGAGAATCAAGACCCATGAAATAGAAATAATTTCCATTGTAAGATCATATTTATCTTTACACCAATTTAAAATAAAATATGATTTCTTTATTATAGTAATTTATAATGGATTTATGTAGAGAGATAATAAATTCTCAAAATCACATAAAATTCCACTAAAGGAAAAATAATAATGTTTTATAGGGTATATTATTACAAAATTTAACATGAAATCACCAAATCTATAGTAGAAGATAAGTTTTACTTAACCATCATGATCCACTTTAGTGATTGACATCAAATAGTCCCTTCCTTAGTCTAGGGGTTATCCATTGGAATAGGGAATTGACTTGGATAATTACCAAGTAACCCATATATAATACATCAAGTTCCTTGTAATTTTTTTTCTCTATACCGTTAATTTTCACATAGATAACATATTCATCTTTCTTTGAGACATTATTCTAGGTGATTATTCCTACATTATTAACATAAATGAAATTGAAATTTCATTACTCTATAATTATTTTCACATGAAGTTCCATAAAATTACATTTTAATCTAATTTAATGTGTTAGTAAACTCACATTTGCTTATGTTTTCAATCATATATCATGATATATAATTAATCATAATAATGAGCTTTCACCATCCATATCCTATCTTATTTAGTTACTATGGAGAAAAAACATTACATTTTCCATCAGATTTACTATGAATATTGTTCCCTTGGGTTCCAAACATTAAATAAAACAAAAAATCATAGTATGAGAAACAATAATAATAATGGTAAATTATATAATCATGAAAATAATTTATAGTATGTATAGATCTTGACACCTATTTTTCAATATATGACACATTGGTATTTACCTAGGTTATCCCCATTTATCATCTATTCAAATACTTTATAATGGTTTATAAAGAGAATATGAATTAATTTAATATTTTCCCTCAAGAGTGTATATCCAAGTGTTTAGTGTTAGTCCCACTCATTGTGCATCAGGGTAATGATTGATTCAATGCTCTACCAATCATTTTCAAGGTGATTACCCATAGGTGAATCTATGCCAAATACACATCCGCTTTCTAATATCCATAAAGGGATGTATTGATAGAAAAATAACATAATCTCAACTTAAAAAAAAACATCAAGATGTTATCCAATACGTAGAATCAATCCTAGAGTTATAACTAAAGTTATCTAAACTAATCCCCAAAATAACAAAACCTTCTCTTTGATACAAACTATGGTGACCCAAGATAAACTTATATAAATAAAGTATCGATTTAATGGTTTAATTATTAAATTCCAAAAATATCCACATAATCAAAGGAAAAAAGTTTAGTTTCATAGAGAATAGATACATAATATCTTATTTTACAACACTTATAAAAAATTATCCATAACCATTCCCCTATAGAACAACATATAGACATCTCATATGACATACTCATCTTCATAACTTGGGGAAAAGAAAAAAATAATAGGTGAGATCAAATTCTTAGTAAGGGAAACTTATAAACAATTCATGATTGTAATATTTTAAATATGATTGAAAATGTTATTAAGGGAGAAATATCATATAAAAATATCATGAGATCATAATTTATAATCATAAAAATTGACTGATAATTAAGGATCATGTAATTGGAACATAATACCAAAGAAAGGTCATCAAAACATGTAATAGAAACATATAAATAGCATTAAAGCAATTAACAAGAATGAGAAATTATTTATTACATGTAATATTAAAATATTTTGAAAATAAATCACATTTTAAAGAATTTTTGTCACAAGAATAAGTATAGTAAAACATTGTGAATAAATACAAGTATGTCCACCCTTTAATTTTGTGAACAAATCCAAGTATGTCCACCATTTTTTGTGGTAAATTACAAGTATGTACCTACATCATTATTTTATAATATATAGAACCATAACCAATAAATTGTATGGTGATATAGTACCCCAACCATCATCATCTATACATTAGTTACACTTAAAATAAAATCATTCATTTTATCATAAATAACCCATGAGAAGAAAAATGGGTTTCGTAACTTTTCCAAATTGTGTCACATAAAAAGACATGATAATTTGATACTAAAAACATTATCACTCAAAAATAACATAAATCAGGTGATTTATGAACCATTAATTTATTGGGGAATAACTTTTCTAAAATTAAATATAAATTACTACAAATATTTTTTTCTTAAAAAGTATTACTTTTTAGAGACCCGTATCTTGACTTACATGTACATTACATTACATTTGCGGAATACTTAGTACATAACAAAAACACACACACAAGGACCGTAATAGTTTAGTGTCTTTGGAAACTCGGAATAAAATCTTCTAATCGTGGGGAAAGATCATCAACATCTCCCATAAAGATCTTCCTTTTTTTTTACCTAAAACCTTTCTTTATGTCCTGGGGAAAATAAAACATAAAAGGGTGAGCTCAAATGCTCAGTAAGGGTAAACAAAAGAAATATCAATCACATAATTTTCATAAGAACATATCATTTTTGGAAATCTTAACCTGCAAAAGAGAGCATAATTTCATAACATGGGATAAATCATAGTAGTGAAATGAAATCATAACTTAAAACATTACTCATTGTGGCATACACACATAATCATAGAGAATCATTTCTTGTTAGTCAAGACTCATTGCCAAGACTATCTTAGTGGACAAAGTCCCTTTCTGAATCGAGTAATCCTCGTTTCAGTCCTGTTTCACTGAACCGGTATAACCTACCATTCCAGCCATGTCTATCTCATGAGATATAAAATCTTTACCCAATGCATTGGAGGGAGATATAGGTCCCACCCATCTCATAATGAAACCATTCTTATGTGTGCCACAAAATCATAAACCATACATCATAGCATAACCCATGTAATAAAAATGGGATTCTTAAACAACATGACATCATAAAACCATTCATATAAGATAAAGTAATTCATAAACATAATTCCATCACAACATAGTCAAATCAATGTAAAAATTTGGATAGAAACAGAACCCTTTATTATCTTAGATGGATAATAATTTTGATAAAACACTTGAAATGAATTCTTGAGGAAAATATCCTTTCTTCTTCAAAATCAATTTCTTTTCACAAAACATCATGCAATTTAAAAAAAAGAGATTTTATTGAAAATAGTCATGAAATCTTTTAGAGGAAGCTTCATGAAAATAAGGCTTTATAAAACAGTAGAAATCCGTTCGTGCCGTATAAGTTAAAAAAAACATTCTTCGTACTTTTTTCGGAAAAGTCAAAAAGTACCTCGTACGAAAAACGACAAAAGATTCCTTTCATACGTATTACTAAAAACTCACCGAAGGGTAAAAATGGATTTAAACAATTTTAGGTGGATGGAAATAATATTACATATTGATAAAACATGGATGTGGATGATAAAATACACCCCAGTAAATACTTGCGAATAAACAATCTCGGATAAAAATGAGATTGTGATATTTCCCTTACCTTAGGTCCGACTTGCTTTGTAAGTGTCCGAACCTCCTGTATAATGATTTAAATCATGTTATTGACTTATTACAGAATCATATTCATTGTTATGATATCATATATGGTTCACTTATGACATTATATTACCCGTTCTTTTGTAAATTCCATGTTAAAGAAGCGTTTTGGGTAAAATCGTTTCATTTATCGTAGGTGTTTTGACTTGTTGTTCTTGACATCATTATTACTTATATCATGATTTACTTACTTCCAGAATATAAAATATGATTTATATATCATATATATTCAGTATATATATATATATAATAGGTAGATAAATAAAATGAAAAACACCGTTCATGGAGACGGTAGTCCGTACGTACGCATGAACGCTGTTTTCCTTTCCTTGTTGTCTTGAAATGGAAGTAAGTAGATGACATACATATGTATATATATACATAAATCCAGTAGCTTTATAATGTCATATATTTCATTATTATTTCTTATATATACATTATAATCATTCTTAAATGGTTAACATGGAGAATGAATCTCATCGCGTCGTGGAGACGGTATTTCGTACGTACGCACGAGCGATGATATCATTTCTATAAATATTGAATTGAATTGGAGTGGATTATACAATATATCAGAATCAATATGATGTTGTAATAACTATGTATAGTTATTCTTTACACCATTATACCCATCCATGTAAGGTGGTGGTGGAAAATAGATTACACCACGGCGTGGAGACGGTATTCCGTACGTACGCACGCGCGGTGATTTCTTTTTCCGTAGGATGGATAAATGGTGAAATAGGGTTGTTTCATACTTATAATAACATATCAGTATATTAGTGATACTGATGTTATTACTTCATAATGAAACAACCTAAGAAGAAGAAGTGGAAGAAGAAATAAAGATGAAAGAATTGGTAACGGTAATTACCTCTTCTTTGAAGTGCCTCTTTGAGACCTCCTCTTAGGGCACTAAACTTGGTCTTTTAGGAAGACCAGAACCTCTAGGATGTTGCTAGGGAAGTGGAGAGGAGAAATTGTCAGGGGTTGGCCGAGCTTGAGTGCTCAAATTGGTGTGAGGAGGAGGGGGAGGAGGTGTCCTTTTATAGGGGAGGAGAGGGGCACCTTAGGAATATCTCAAAATATTATTTTATATTAAAGTCAAAATCGGTTTATAATGGTTCCAAAGGGTCTTATTTCGAAGCTAAAGTGGGGATGGGTCGCAATCCTATCAACCAATAAGATTTAGACAAGTTTAGGTTCTTATTTTAACCTTATCAATTAGATTTAACTCTAAGTTAAATAATTTAACTTTTACCGTGTCTTTTTGTTTTCTTTCACTATATGGTTAATAAACTTACTATAACATGCCAAACGAACCCCAAATTGTATATTATTAATACATATATCCTTATCTAAGTCATTTGGCCGAACCTTAGATTTTTAGGAATAAAATAACAATTAATAATATAATATTTGATTTAAAAACTCTTTTGTGTCAATTTTGACACTATTTGATATATGATTTTTTTGAAAGTCATAACAGAATTATATGTTCGAACCAAGTTGATTAAATCAACAATAATATATCATAGTAACCTAGAAAATTAGTGGAATTCATAAAAAGTCTTAAATTACATTTATTTTTGTATTTATATTATCAATTATGTCAATATTTCATTAATAAGATAATTACTGCATCATCTTTGTGTCATAAATAAATTATATTATTTGATGTCTAAAAATTACAAATAAAATACCATCATGTAGGAAATATTTTTAGCTTTCTAATGTATATTTATAGTTGAATTTATCTTATGTATAACCCCATATTAAAAATGATTTACTTATTAAACTTTGATTTTAACTATTTTAACCCTTCTTTAAATAAATTAATAATAAATGTCCTAATCTAATCCAAGTGGGCCTAAATGGTCATATTTTATTCCTAAGTTTGTTTTTGGTCGAATTACACTTGTCCAATAGAATTAGGACATGTGTTATGGTAATATTAATATCATATTTACCCTTAGTTACCCTATTTACTATTTACCGTGGTAAAAAAGTAAAAAGTTACTATTCACCAAAAAATTATTTTCATCTCATTGAACCACATTTTAGTCCTTGATATTAACCGTGTCTCTCGGATTTTCGAAATTCCATTCATAGAAGCGGTAAAATTAAGTTTTATGCAAAATTCAGTTTTTAACCTACCACTTAGTAGTTTCACTATTCATCAAAAATTGATGTTTTTCAGAACAATGCCAAAATTTCATCCCAAGCTATATTTCATATTCCGAATTCAAAAATGAAGTCTATTTTACCAAATTCATAACATAAAAGTTGCATTAATTAATTTTATAATTAAATCCCGCTGTTAAAACAAATAGCGTGTTTTTAAGAAACAATATCTATCAAAAGATTGACACTTGTTTATGTCTAGTTTAAATGTGAAATTACATCCAATGACCAACATTGTATTAAATTGTAAAAATATATTCTAAATATAATTTAAAACTACTCAAATTAATAATTTATCACTATTAATTATTTCGATTAAAAAAGTTGTTTTTTAATTATAATTTAGTAATTTTCACTATTCATCAGAATATGAAAGTTATCCGAAATGTACCAAAATTTCACCTTAGGCTAAATTCGATACACCGAATCCAAAAATGAAGTTCATTTTGAAATATAAGATTTACAGAATTTTAAAAAGTGGTTATTACTATTCATAACGGCTAGTTTTAATAATATTTTAATAGCATATCATTGTTTCGTGAAACTCAGGATTACGTACCACACACGCTATCGAGGAAGGTTGCGATTGCGTGTAATGTAAGGCAAGTCAAGGATGCGTGTTGTGCAAGCTCCTTTTGGTGTAGCGTATAACACAAGACATTAGTAAAATAAAAAAAAAAATTTCATAAAATCTTGGGCTGTTACATTCTACCCCCCTTAAAATGAATTTCGCCCTCGAAATTTGTCGGGGTTATAAATGGTTTACTATTCGAAAGTTTCTTTAATAGAAACCCACATCGTAAAAGGGAATACCAAAACTTGGCTTTAAAAACTAAAGTATGAAATGTAACGATTACCCAAATAAACTAATCACTGGGTTTCCACATAGATGAAAATATGGATATGGAAGAGAAATCTAACCATCATGTTCTGATGGAGAGTGGTAGAGAACATGGCTATGGAAAAGCCAGTAATCACAAATCCATAGATTTGTTATGATATAAGGTACCATCTGATTCATCAGGTATAAGATCACTAGGACAACATTTTTTGGTTTTCAAGATCATTTCCCTAAAGTTGAAAATTTGCTTAGAATAAATACTTACTTTATTTTGGTACAATCTCACTTTTGTTCGTGCCTTGAACAATTTCTACTTCATCTCTTAAATAAATGAAGTTGAATTTGTTATTCGTGAAGTGTTAGCAGATCATGTGATAGAATGACGAGTCATTCCATCTGTCTCAAACAAAAGGTTAGTAAAAATTATATACATAAGTCGATCTATAGTGAGATTAATCACATATGGTTTCTAAAATGGACTTATACTTCATATATCATACTGCTTAATATAATAAAACTAGTTTCTACTAAACAGGGACTTCCTGTAGGCCAGTGGTAGGCGATAAAGGCCAGTCGCACTTCGGTTGTGGGTTCGATTCCTACAGCCTTGTCCGAAGCGATGGGCTGCCGCCCGTCCTGCAGGTTGTCCTTTTTCTAAAACTACGTTACTATAACATCCCATCAATAATATCGAAAATCTTATATCCTTAAACAATACTAACTTATGTCCAACATAATCCAGTCTAATCTTTAGGCTTATACATAATACTGCAGTCCACTCTCATAATATAGTGACATCGATTACCAGAGATTTAATACTGTCGTTGATCCCCACATATCATAAGATATGTCTTGTTGGTCACATTCCAAACATTCAAAGTCCTTAATCGTGTATTCTCTTGAATACCTTAGTGAAAACATGAGTGTAGTTAAAAGTTAACACTTTCCACATACCAAAATCCTCAAAATTCTATATACTCAAACCATGATATCACTTAGTCCTTATATCAATCATGAGCTCATGAATACTATTAAACATTTCATTTTCTCGTCTTCATTATGCGCATATCATCTTATTTCCAAAAATATCTCAATCACTTTGAATACCACATCAATAAATATTGCAATACTCAATGATACAACATTATTTTGGAATCCCATTACATAAACACTTAATCATTCCACCACATCGTTGTCATATTCAACATTGCCAATAGTGATCGCATGTGATTTCCCTTTGTCCTTTGCCTTCAGTGGTTGCTCATGTTGATCATCACTAACCCTTGGATTAGGGAAATTATTAGCATAATGCCCCATTTCCTTGCACTTGAAGCATTGAAGTGTTGGCGGTGCGTTCTCTGCAGTGTTTGCTTTATTCACATCATTAGAAACCCTTTTTCCATTACTTCGACACTCAGCTGCTCGATGACCTTCTTTTCCACACTTAAAACATTTTCTAGTCCCTTTAAGACAATCTCCACCATGCTTCTTTCCACACTTTGTGCATAAGGAAACATTCATCTTCTTTTCACCATTATTCTGAGATTTCTCCTTGAACTCCATCTTTCGTTTCTTGTCAAAACCATGAGATGGATATGTAACACCAACTTCCATTTCTACCTTGATAGCACAACGCACAATTTCTTCATAGCTACTGAAGTCTCTTATAGCTAATGCCCTTCGAAGACTTAGTTTTAAGCCACTGAAAAATCGATCAACTTTACTTTCAGGTTGGATGATAATTCCAGATGCATACCTTGCAAGTCTTGTAAAATTTGCTTCATAGGTACCAACAGATTCATCGTCCCTTTGCTTCAGTTCAAGAAACTCTTTCTCCATCTTTGTTCGAAGAATACGAGGGAAGTACTTACTGAAAAACAAGTTCTTGAACTCGTCCCATTCCATGGACTCAATTTCATCTCTTGGCCTCGTATTCTTGATAAGATTCCACCATTGATCAGCTTCACCTTCCAAACGATATACTGCTAAGATGACTTTATCATGATCAGAACATTGAAGAACTGAAAATATCTTTTCAGTAGTACTGATCCATTGTTCAGCCACAAGTGGATCAGAAGACCCACTGAAAGAAGGTGGACGTTGCCTCATGAAGGACTCAATAGAATATTGTTCCCTTCTCTGCTCATTTGGAAGTCCAGAATGATTCATAGCTTGTGTAAGTATAGCAATAAGATTTTGCACTCCATCTCCCATAACATTTGTTTGTTTAGGAGGGCAATCATTGCATTGTCCATTGCATTGATCAACACGGTTCCTTCGGGTTCCAGCCATCGTCTAAAACCCAAAAAGAATAGTGTGAGAGGAAAAAATCATGATAGGGAAAACAACATAATAAAGGGGGAGTACCTTCAATATCCAACATCTTAGGTTTAATTCTATGATCGTTAGCGTAATTATATTACTATAACCTATACGTATACTTATCCCTAGGGACATCCCTAGACATACCTTAGAAATATCTCTAGGGATCTCACTAACGTTTTCGCATCCTAGTTTCCAAAGGTTGACTAAACCTTTCCTCTGATACCAACTGTAGAGACCCATATCTTGACTTACATGTACATTACATTACATTTGCGGAATACTTAGTACATAACAAAAACACACACACAAGGACCGTAATAGTTTAGTGTCTTTGGAAACTCGGAATAAAATCTTCTAATCGTGGGGAAAGATCATCAACATCTCCCATAAAGATCTTCCTTTTTTTTTACCTAAAACCTTTCTTTATGTCCTGGGGAAAATAAAACATAAAAGGGTGAGCTCAAATGCTCAGTAAGGGTAAACAAAAGAAATATCAATCACATAATTTTCATAAGAACATATCATTTTTGGAAATCTTAACCTGCAAAAGAGAGCATAATTTCATAACATGGGATAAATCATAGTAGTGAAATGAAATCATAACTTAAAACATTACTCATTGTGGCATACACACATAATCATAGAGAATCATTTCTTGTTAGTCAAGACTCATTGCCAAGACTATCTTAGTGGACAAAGTCCCTTTCTGAATCGAGTAATCCTCGTTTCAGTCCTGTTTCACTGAACCGGTATAACCTACCATTCCAGCCATGTCTATCTCATGAGATATAAAATCTTTACCCAATGCATTGGAGGGAGATATAGGTCCCACCCATCTCATAATGAAACCATTCTTATGTGTGCCACAAAATCATAAACCATACATCATAGCATAACCCATGTAATAAAAATGGGATTCTTAAACAACATGACATCATAAAACCATTCATATAAGATAAAGTAATTCATAAACATAATTCCATCACAACATAGTCAAATCAATGTAAAAATTTGGATAGAAACAGAACCCTTTATTATCTTAGATGGATAATAATTTTGATAAAACACTTGAAATGAATTCTTGAGGAAAATATCCTTTCTTCTTCAAAATCAATTTCTTTTCACAAAACATCATGCAATTTAAAAAAAAAGAGATTTTATTGAAAATAGTCATGAAATCTTTTAGAGGAAGCTTCATGAAAATAAGGCTTTATAAAACAGTAGAAATCCGTTCGTGCCGTATAAGTTAAAAAAAACATTCTTCGTACTTTTTTCGGAAAAGTCAAAAAGTACCTCGTACGAAAAACGACAAAAGATTCCTTTCATACGTATTACTAAAAACTCACCGAAGGGTAAAAATGGATTTAAACAATTTTAGGTGGATGGAAATAATATTACATATTGATAAAACATGGATGTGGATGATAAAATACACCCCAGTAAATACTTGCGAATAAACAATCTCGGATAAAAATGAGATTGTGATATTTCCCTTACCTTAGGTCCGACTTACTTTGTAAGTGTCCGAACCTCCTGTATAATGATTTAAATCATGTTATTGACTTATTACAGAATCATATTCATTGTTATGATATCATATATGGTTCACTTATGACATTATATTACCCGTTCTTTTGTAAATTCCATGTTAAAGAAGCGTTTTGGGTAAAATCGTTTCATTTATCGTAGGTGTTTTGACTTGTTGTTCTTGACATCATTATTACTTATATCATGATTTACTTACTTCCAGAATATAAAATATGATTTATATATCATATATATTCAGTATATGTATATATATATATAATAGGTAGATAAATAAAATGAAAAACACCATTCATGGAGACGGTAGTCCGTACGTACGCATGAACGCTGTTTTCCTTTCCTTATTGTCTTGAAATGGAAGTAAGTAGATGACATACATATGTATATATATACATAAATCCAGTAGCTTTATAATGTCATATATTTCATTATTATTTCTTATATATACATTATAATCATTCTTAAATGGTTAACATGGAGAATGAATCTCATCGCGTCGTGGAGACGGTATTCCGTACGTACGCACGAGCGATGATATCATTTCTATAAATATTGAATTGAATTGGAGTGGATTATACAATATATCAGAATCAATATGATGTTGTAATAACTATGTATAGTTATTCTTTACACCATTATACCCATCCATGTAAGGTGGTGGTGGAAAATAGATTACACCACGGCGTGGAGACGGTATTCCGTACGTACGCACGCGCGGTGATTTCTTTTTCCGTAGGATGGATAGATGGTGAAATAGGGTTGTTTCATACTTATAATAACATATCAGTATATGAGTGATACTGATGTTATTACTTCATAATGAAACAACCTAAGAAGAAGAAGTGGAAGAAGAAATAAAGATGAAAGAATTGGTAACGGTAATTACCTCTTCTTTGAAGTGCCTCTTTGAGACCTCCTCTTAGGGCACTAAACTTGGTCTTTGAGGAAGACCAGAACCTCTAGGATGTTGCTAGGGAAGTGGAGAGGAGAAATTGGCAGGGGTTGGCCGAGCTTGAGTGCTCAAATTGGTGTGAGGAGGAGGGGGAGGAGGTGTCCTTTTATAGGGGAGGAGAGGGGCACCTTAGGAATATCTCAAAATATTATTTTATATTAAAGTCAAAATCGGTTTATAATGGTTCCAAAGGGTCTTATTTCGAATCTAAAGTGGGTATGGGTCGCAATCCTATCAACCAATAAGATTTAGACAAGTTTAGGTTCTTATTTTAACCTTATCAATTAGATTTAACTCTAAGTTAAATAATTTAACTTTTACCACGTCTTTTTGTTTTCTTTCACTATATGGTTAATAAACTTACTATAACATGCCAAACGAACCCCAAATTGTATATTATTAATACATATATCCTTATCTAAGTCATTTGGCCGAACCTTAGATTTTTAGGAATAAAATAACAATTAATAATATAATATTTGATTTAAAAACTCTTTTGTGTCAATTTTGACACTATTTGATATATGATTTTTTTGAAAGTCATAACAGAATTATATGTTCGAACCAAGTTGATTAAATCAACAATAATATATCATAGTAACCTATAAAATTAGTGGAATTCATAAAAAGTCTTAAATTACATTTATTTTTGTATTTATATTATCAATTATGTCAATATTTCATTAATAAGATAATTACTGCATCATCTTTGTGTCATAAATAAATTATATTATTTGATGTCTAAAAATTACAAATAAAATACCATCATGTAGGAAATATTTTTAGCTTTCTAATGAATATTTATAGTCGAATTTATCTTATGTATAACCCCATATTAAAAATGATTTACTTATTAAACTTTGATTTTAACTATTTTAACCCTTCTTTAAATAAATTAATAATAAATGTCCTAATCTAATCCAAGTGGGCCTAAATGGTCATATTTTATTCCTAAGTTTGTTTTTGGTCGAATTACACTTGTCCAATAGAATTAGGACATGTGTTATGGTAATATTAATATCATATTTACCCTTAGTTACCCTATTTACTATTTACCGTGGTAAAAAAGTAAAAAGTTACTATTCACCAAAAAATTATTTTCATCTCATTGAACCACATTTTAGTCCTTGATATTAACCGTGTCTCTCGGATTTTCGAAATTCCATTCATAGAAGCGGTAAAATTAAGTTTTATGCAAAATTCAGTTTTTAACCTACCACTTAGTAGTTTCACTATTCATCAAAAATTGATGTTTTTCAGAACAATGCCAAAATTTCATCCCAAGCTATATTTCATATTCCGAATTCAAAAATGAAGTCTATTTTACCAAATTCATAACATAAAAGTTGCATTAATTAATTTTATAATTAAATCCCGCTGTTAAAACAAATAGCGTGTTTTTAAGAAACAATATCTATCAAAAGATTGACACTTGTTTATGTCTAGTTTAAATGTGAAATTACATCCAATGACCAACATTGTATTAAATTGTAAAAATATATTCTAAATATAATTTAAAACTACTCAAATTAATAATTTATCACTATTAATTATTTCGATTAAAAAAGTTGTTTTTTAATTATAATTTAGTAATTTTCACTATTCATCAGAATATGAAAGTTATCCGAAATGTACCAAAATTTCACCTTAGGCTAAATTCGATACACCGAATCCAAAAATGAAGTGCATTTTGAAATATAAGATTTACAGAATTTTAAAAAGTGGTTATTACTATTCATAACGGCTAGTTTTAATAATATTTTAATAGCATATCATTGTTTCGTGAAACTCAGGATTACGTACCACACACGCTATCGAGGAAGGTTGCGATTGCGTGTAATGTAAGGCAAGTCAAGGATGCGTGTTGTGCAAGCTCCTTTTGGTGTAGCGTATAACACAAGACATTAGTAAAATAAAAAAAAAAAATTCATAAAATCTTGGGCTGTTACATACTTAATATCCTCTTAAAAAGATTTTATTTTCAAGTCACATTCCAGAAAAAAATTAAAATGAAGAGTAAACATATTAAGAAAATATTTGAAAACTAATTCCAATATATATACCTTGAAAATAAATTAATTATATCTCAAAATGTGATTCATATGGGAATAATATATGATTTATGAAAGGAAAAGTATTTGAAATATTTGAAAATGCCTTTATTGAAGACCCACATCGTTAAAAGGACATAAAAACATTGGTTTTAAAATAAATAGAAATATAAAAATCATTGGAGATAAAAAAAATTAGTTTCCACTAGGGAAAGTAGAACATTTGTGGGAAGTGAAAATGTGTAAATAGAGGTAAATCCATTAAAATAGATGAAAATTATTCTCAATAAAATTTTATTTCCACAAAACAATATATTCATTAAGGAAGAATAATTTGGTGTGAAACATAATTTCACCATAAAATAATGTGGAAATAAAACATAACATTATCATTTTTTATATATTATCATACTTGAAAAGGTTTTAGACAAATAGAAGTCATTATGACCCTAGGGAAGGATTTGAGTCACAAAAACCCCTTACCTTTACTCTCACGTAGTACAATGTGCTCTAACCTACTTTATAGAAGAAAATAACTATCTTAATCACCTAATATATAACCCTATTCATTTTTTTAAACTTTTATTAAATTCCTTTATAAATATTTAACACATTTATATAATTTTGTTATCATATATTTTCAAAATTTGGTGTGAGAAATCTTGATCATTTTTAAGTGCTTTGTAATTGTGTTGTTTTTATTCATTATTAAAAAAAGTTAATAATTCATAGACCATACTAGGTAATATAAAATATTTTATAAAATAATTTATAAATTTATAATTTCATTTATTAAGTTTTTTGGTTATGTTTTGTGACAGGAAAATCGAAGTTGAGCTTGTTTTGGTGAGTTTAACAAATAAAAGGTGATATATTAATAACATCATTAGATATTAATATAATGAATCTAGAATCATTTATACATATTGAATAAATTATTATTATATGTTGTTACTAGGATATAACATTCCTTAATCATCCAATATATAAACATTAAATATCACTCAGGTAGTTGGTAAAAACGACCTAAACAAGAGTGTCTTATAATGATTGAAGAAGTATGAGAAATTTATTATATAATGTTAATATAATTTATAAATAATATTAAAATTTTTATAATTATCATTTATATTCATTAAAATCATTCTTAAAACAATCAAAGAAGGGTGGTTATGACAAATGAATTTTTTTTTTGTTCGGGAGGTGGTAGCCCGTGTGTACACATGATTGAAGATCCAATTTCTCAATGAATGGGAGAAATGATGGTTTATGAAAAATGATCATTTAATAATTTTATTTTTGAAATATTCAAACTATTTTTTCATAAAATCCATCTTTTTTTACCAACCTTGATATATGGAGATGTAAAAAACTACATTGCATCGTGGAGTCGGTAGTCTGAATGTTCACACAACCGATGCTATTTTATTTTATTAGTGGATGGAAAGGATTGAATATATATTGTATAATTAATATAATGAATTTTTAGTATAATAATTGTACTAATTTATTTATAATAAAAAGTCTACAAATTATTTGTGGTAGGATTGGAATAAAATTAAATACTAAGAGAGTGAAATACTTGCATTGGCATCTTGAGTTTTCTCTTGAAAAAATCCTTTTAAATAGAGGCCTTAAGAAAAAATAATGTAAATAGAAGCTTATTTATGTGGTAGAGGGATATATTATGAGAAAATGGAATATTTTAAAGGAGTAATTTCAAGTTTAAGTATATCTTTGAAATGGTGTAAGTGGCATCCTTTTATAAGATAAGAGAAGGATACTTTTGGAAATACACATCATTTTTTAATAATGTCATGACACTATTCAAGGGTAAATGGATAAATAGTGGATAAAAATATTTTTTGGGACATGATAAGGTCTAAAATACTCTCATACATTCATTTTGTTAAAAGCTAATACATATTTAAGCTTTTTTTTTTACTTTTAAACTTTTACCCAAATTTACTTTTACCTTGGTAATAAATTTTTAAACATAGTAAATAACATTAAAAAAAATTAAGATTAGATGATTTACAATTTTAAAATAATTTTAAGACATAAATTTTATAAAGTTGTAAAAAGTTAATTTTAAAATAAACACACTTGACTGTGTAGAAACAATTTTATTAAAAAACATATTTTGTGATTTAAATTTATACATATGATAAAAATATATTGGATAATAATTTTAATAAAATAAATTATTTTATTATAAAAAATTTAATAATATTTAAAGGAAATTTAAATCAAATTTCACTATCTAAATACTTTATTAGAGGTAAAGACCAAAAATAAGCTTTTTTGTATTAAAGTAACATTTTAATTTACTTTTAAAAATATTGGACAAAGGATTATAAGTTTAAAGAATATTTTAAAAAGAAAAATTTTATTATATATATATATATATTATTATTATTATAATTTTTTAATCTTCTAGGATAATCTTACATAATGCTAAAATCATAAAAATTATAATTTTCACAAAAAAATGTATTTTTCGACTGAAAATCAACCTTTTAAGTATAAAATCAAAAAAAAACACTAAGTAAATTTTTATGTGTGGAATTAAATAATGAATTTTATTTTATATAATTTAAATTATAAAATTTGTAATATTTTTTTAAAATAAAATAAATAATACAAATAAAATGGATTTTATTTAAATTAATTTTTTTATATCAACTCATATTAATTATTTACCATATAATTATTTAATATTTAACCATAATAGTATTTATTATATATTTATTAATAATTTAGATTAATATATTTTTGTTTGTTTTCATTAGGTGTAGTGTGTAACATAATTAATCAAGTATAACATTTGTTTTACAATTCTAGAATTTTGGGTCATTGATGTTTATATTCCATAAGGAGGAGGTATAAATGGAAGCTATACATGTATACATTAACATGGAGTTTTTGAAATAATTAAAATAATCAATTTTTATAGATTTTTAGATCATGATATTTGAATATCTCATACATGAATAAATTCCAAGTCTTTAGAAGTTTTAGAATAAAGTTTTGACCAGAAATTTAAATGAGTTTGATTGAGGATTTAATTAGTAATATTATTGACTAATTTAAATATGTAATAACAGTTGTAGAAGATCATGAGAGTTTCAGAAAACAATTATAGAAATATATTTTCATATTGGAGATACTATAAAATAAAATAAAATAAATAGGAAAAGGAGGGCTTGTGAAATATTATAAGATATAAGTTAGGGTATTAAAGTGATATATCTTGAGATACTTTTACTATTTTTGCATTATTATTTTTTAAAGAGTACATGGTAAGATTATTCTTCTTCCATTTATCCTAATGAATACTACTGATAAAAAAGAAGATCATTTTATGTATTCATTCTCACATATAGGGGTTTCTCATTCTGATCTAGTGATGGGAAAGGTGATCTACTACTTCTTTACTCAAATTATTCTAAAAGTAAAGGAACTTCTTAAATAAGTTCCTATATTTGATGTATAATCATACATACACTCATTAAATATTTGATTCATCCCAAAGAGATGGAATATTTTTTGAACAATGGGTGGTTCCAGTATAAGCAAATCCACATAGAGAAGTAGATGATTCCTACTCGAAACTTGTGCACTAAATTTCAGTATTTTGTAATCACTGTATGTTTTAAGTGATAAGAAAATATGTGTAATAAAAAAAGTAAATCATTTAAAGGAATATGCTCTCACATCAAGGTGAAACCACATAAAAACTCATGTGTTCTATATGACTTTAATATTATTACATACGGTTGAAGAAGTGATTATAAAGATTGAATTGTGACTTTAACCAGTCATGCAGGTTTGATTATAAAGGAATAATTTTTAAAAATGATAGTTACAACTGATTCACCACCCCAGTATTACCATAACTGATCCAGGATTTACAAGTGGTATCATAGTGAGTTTCACCATGGGATTCTACTCTCTATAAGTATTTCATGAAGATCCAGAATTCTATGAACAATAGAGGTGTTACCATTTTTAATTGTAATAACTTTAATGGATGGATGAACCAAATTGTAAAATTTCTTCTTTCGTAAGTACTTGAAGTTATATATGTTGTTACTATGGGGTGCCTACAAATTTCATGGGAAGGTGTTATATACATTATATATAAGATAAATTTTTAGATAGATGTAAAGGTAAGAAATTAAATACAACCACAATTGTATGAAAAAAGTGTATAGTAAGGTGATGGGAATTCAGAAAACTATGGAAATTTGGGATAAAATTTAGAACATGTGTGAGGGGAATATCAACATAAATAAATTAAAGTTTAAAATAGGGTGGGAAATTTTTGAATATATTAGAATGGATAAAGGTAAGAATATTAATTATTATTTCACTATAGTTAATGATATAGTTAGTTTAGAGGAATTAGGGATAAGAAATATGATTCAATTGTTCTTAAAAATCAATGTGGAAATTTCTAGATAAATTTTACCCAAAGATCTCAACTTTGGAATAAATTCATGATATATCCCTTGATGAGCTACAAAATACCCTCTTAAATTATGAGATGATAAAATTTTATATTTTCAATAATAAATCTATATATAAAATCTATATTAAATAAATTAATAAAGTTAATATAAATTAAAAGAAATATGACACATCAAGTAACTCATACAGAGATGATAAGAGTGAAAAAAACACAAGAAAATCATAACACTTATATCTAAAAATATAAAAAGTGGAAAAGGAAAATATAAAGGAAAAATTCTTCTTAAATTTTTTAAATGTGTAAGAATTAGACACTATTATGAATTGTTCCCTAATAAGAATAATGTTATGGAATTAGAAGATTAAGAAGAAGAATAAAACCTACAGAGAAAGTGAAAAAATATACATCAAGATATAATAAGAGAAGAATATAGATAAAATAGAAAGGAGATATATCTTCCTCAAGTGGTGAGTTAGAGGAAAAAAGTGATAAAAATTCCAGCTTTATGGCAGATGTTAAAATAAAATAAGATAGAGCTAGTATTGAAGATAAATAGGAAGATGATACTTACAATATTCACATATTAAAGACCGAACTTAAATTTTATCTTGAAAAAAAACTGATATTAATAAGGTATATAAAATTTTTAGTAATAAATTTAACAATCTGAATAATGTTGAAGTTAAGTTTTATATATAAAAAAATGGGTACATTGAAGAGATCAAACTGCTCAAGGTAAAATTGGAGAAATAAGAAATATTTATACCTATATCAAATAATAATATTGATACTCTAACCCAAGAAGGATAAATAAAGCTATCTTAAGGCTGATAAGACTATTGTAAAAGTGATGAATGATTTTTCAAATCCTTTCAATTTAAGTTTAATTCATCTCAGAAATCTTGTAAAAACTTCATGGACAATAAAGTAATGTCAATTCCTATTAAATATAAAAACTCAAAAATTGTTTAGCCTAACAGTTCAGGTTCTATGATAAATTATAGGAAAACATATATTGGAAGAAACCATAATAAAAATACTACTATATATAAGTTGATAAATAGAAACCAAAAGTAAGTTTCTTCAAAAAAATAAAAAAAGAGTCCTGGTTTTTTACTAAAATAGAAAGCAATTTTTCTAGGGTAGACTCAATAATTTTATATAATAATCATCTCCAGATGCTACTTTTTATGATTAGGATACTATGTACATAAAGACTTTGTTTTCTTTTACAACATTTCTATCCCTTTTAGTCAAATAAAGTAGGTTTTTAGAGATAGATACTCATATAACAAAAGCAATATACTTGAAAAATTACTAATTGAAAATGAGAATTCATATATGATGCCTGTACAAAATAGGTTTTAAGGTATTAAGAATATGTATAGAAGATATTAATAGTATATTAATAATTCTAAGGAATTATTGAACCTAATTTTATGACAACAACAACAAATTTCTAAAGGTTTTAAGAGACTGCAGAGAAGTAAGGCTGAAAAATCTTTAGTTTTGGATGTTTCTTTGAAGTCCAACAAGAGGTAAATACCTAAAATTATTTGTAGTTTCTGATATTCACATATTAAATGATTTACTAAGATCATAAGGATAAATATGAATTTTTTGTGAACTTTGAGAATGGGATCTCTTTAAAAATAAAGGCAATTGGTTATATTGAAATTGAACCATCTAGACTAAACACACATGATGTGTTACTTCTTGATGGGCTCAAACATAATTTTTTGAGTGTTTATAAGTTATGTGATGAGAAAAATTATGTAATTTAAAATAATTAAACATGTATTATTAAAATATATGAATAATAAAGGATTATCACTATATGAGAAAGAACTAGTGTGAATTTATTTCATGTCAGATATCATATTAATTATTTTTATTGAGATTAGAGAACAATATATGGATCAAAAAACTTATTCAAATTGGTTAAAATAATTTTATTAAAATATATAAAGAATTTATGATAATGGATATACCCAAATTTATCCAAGAGATGTATCATATTTATGATTCCTATCAAAATGATAAAATGGTTAATGGGAGGAAAAAATAGTAGAGACAAAAATGACAAGACCCGTTGACTTAATTCACTTGAATTTGTGTAGACCTATGAGAAAAAAATATGTTGGAGGAAAATTTCATTTTATCACATTTATTAATGATTATACAATAATTAAAAGAGTTTTATTTATGAATAAAAAGTCACATGTATGGGTTTAAACATCAATATATAACCCCCTACACAACACAACATAATGGGGTTGCTGAGAAAATAACTATGAACATTTTGGAAGTAGGGAGAACAATGACTTATGAATTTGAAAGATAAATGTTCTTTTGAATGGAGGTTGTTTACACAATAGTTCATATTCAAATTGGATGCTTTTTTAGGATAAATTTGTGTATACCCTCATATGATATGTGGTATAATAAGAATCTAATAGTGAATTTCTTTAGACTCTTGGTAATTCCTTGCCTCATAAATATTAAAGTTTTGAATCAAGGAAAATTTTATAAAGTGGATAATGAGGTTTTATTTCTTGGATACTTATCAAATGGGAAGGGATATAGATGATGGAACTATAAACATAAAAAGGTTGTTGAGAGATATGATGTCAAAATTATTGAAAAGAAACCCAGGAAGCATGATTTCAATGTATCAGTTATTGGAGAAGATGATGGAAATACAAATTATAGGCCAAATTGGTTAAGAAAACCTATAATTGAATTTGGTTTAAGAGGTATTGAATCTAATCAGAAAAATGATATAGGATATTTATAATAAAACTAAGTAGAAATATAAAATGTTTAAAAAACATATAGAGGATGAGAATATTATTTGAAATCAATCAGCACCAGTCAAAATTAGAATAAGGGTACATGTTGAAAATAAAGTTTATTTAATCTCTCAAGTTGATCCACATTGATTTTATAAATCATTTCAACATAAATAATGGATTAAAGCTATGGATGAGTAACTAAATTAGATTGATAAGAATACCACTTATGAGATTATTCTATGAAATATTGATAAAAATATAATTGGAACCAAGTGAATATTTTGAAACAAATTAAATGATCAATGAAAATTTGTTAGAAATAAATCTATACTTGTGTGTAAATGGTACTCTCTTGTTAAAGGGGTTTATTTTGAAGAGAAATTTTCTATAGTTTCAATATTGGTAGCCATAATAATGATTGTTATTGTAGTGTCATATAAAAAGTATAAATTTTTTTAAATTGATGTCAAGCCTTCCTTTTTGAATTACGATCTTGAAGAAGAATAATATATTGAGAAACCTGATTGTTTTGTTATTAACAATGATGACCCAAGAGTGTGAAAATAGATGAAAGATTTGTATGGCTTAAAACAATCCTCTAAGGCCTCATATTCAAGGTTGTAAAACTTCTTAAATGAATAAATATTCATTAAAGGAAAATAAAAAAGAAACTTGTATATCAATAATTAAATACAAGTAAACTAAATATAATTTTATATTATAATTATATAATTTTTATAGGTGATCATGAGAATACTTATCAATAATTTCAAACCAAATGAAATAATAAATTGACATTTATATATTGGGATAGTTGAGATACTTCTTGGGATTATAAGTTATGTAGAAATAAAATTTTACATTCTTATCCCAAGAAAATTATTCTATATAATTGTTTAAGACGTTTGATATGAAAGAGTAAAAGGCAGAATCTACACCCATTATAGTGGGACTGAAGTTATTCAAAGATGTTGACATTTTGAGTATTAACCAATAATAATTTTAAAGACTAATTAGAAGCTATGTTTATCTCACAGTTTCTAATACAGGTATCATTTATGTCATGAGTCTGTGTGTAAGATATCAAAGTGACCCAAAGGAGTCACATATTATGGATACTAAAAAAATTTGAGATATGTCAAAGGGAACATGAGTTGTATACTTCTCTATAGTAAGGTAAATAATTTAAATATATCTATATTTATATGATGTTTCTTTAATATCATGTACTTGGTTTCCCACTTTCCCTTAAAAGTGATTTCTTGAAATAAAAATTTAAATATGGTGGTGGTGATAGTCGTGTGATTTATCACTATAAGAAAGATAAATCAGACACATTGAACACTATTAAAGCCAAATATATTATTTCTACCATTGCTTTAACTCAAATGATTTAGATAAAGGATAATATAGATGATTTGAGGGTGAAATTTTAAAAACCATATAGAATTTATTGTTATAATAAATGTTCTATAAACCTCTCTGAAAATCATTTACAACACTCTAGTTATAAGAATATTGATATTAGACATCATTCCATTATAGAGAATCTGAAAAATGGGTACATCAAGTTGGAATTTTTTCCTACTCATGATCAAGTGGCTATCATATTCACTAGGGATATGAAAAAAGGATATATTTGGGTTCATGAGGTTGAAAATGGGTATTTGGACTCTCCTATATCATTAATAATATTTTTTATGAACCCCCACTAAGCCATGGATTATGTTTTCAAAGGGGGAGATAATGTTCTCAAAACTTTTCTTGAAAAGTTTATTCCTTTCTTTATCAGTTCTAATCATGTAGATTTACTTATTTTTAAAAGGGGTATATATTTCAAAAAGTTATTTCATGATTTTATGGGTAGTACACTTTATCACTTAGATAAAATGTTTCTTTTTTCTGAGATATGGATTTCTCTCAAAAAAACCACTTTAACCTATCATGTGGTGTCAATATTCTTGTCTTTTAAAAAGGTTGTGATTTAGTATATCTTTCTTAAGAAGCTATGTTTTGAGATGTCTTTTAGAATGATTTTTTGGGTTAAAAACATTTCTAAAAGTGAGATATTTAATTTCCCTTTTATTGGTTATATTATCTTTGTTATCAACTCTATTTAAGGAATGTGATGATTGATGTTTTTTCTATAAATAAATCCATCAAAAGTGTTGGTGGAATTAGAGACACTATTTTAAAAATCCTAGAAGAATTTTTCAGATGTTTAAGTAGGGATAGAGATGATTTTAGGAGTAACTAGTTCAAACTAAAGGATTTATGGAATTTCCAAACATGATGTTGATCCAATAATCATGTAGTTACTTCAAGTGGTTGATAATTTGTGAATGTGTTATATTTTTTCCTCATGTGATCAATCCACTAACTATGATTTCACATGGTCAATCAAACATAATCAATTAACAATGTTATGAATTTGATCTAACACTTATATAAAAATAGTGAATTATTGATGTGCTAGATCCAAAAAATCATATTCTATTAGAGTTGTAGATGTGGTTTATCAAACACCGTTGATAAGATTTTACATGTAGATGATTCAAAAACATATGGTCAATCTAAAATTATTCATATAGGTGATCCAGATAATCAATCTAGATGTATGGTTGATCATGATAATTATGGTTGATTCACACAGTATCTCTCCTCATGGTCACTCCATGCGGTCGATTTTCATACTCAATATCAGTCCCATACTTAGTAAAATTTCAAGTGTGATCTGCTGGGTGACAATATAAGTTTCTATATTTTTAATAGTATAAATAATTAAATATTTTGGTGTTATTGATCTATTCTACATGGTTTATACATCATTATTAAGAATATTATCATGATTCAATAAAAGGAATACTAAGGAGGGTTCCATTCCATAAGTATGAGGTCTATGTGGAAATGAAACACGCATCCATGCAAGTGGTTTATTCAAAGGAATTAAAAGAATTAGTTTTTTGGATGTGGAGATCATGATATTTTAATGTAACATATATTAATAAATATGGTGTTTTACAAAGTTTTAAAAGGAAGTTTTTACTAGATATTTAAATTAGTTTTAATAAGGATTTAATCATGAATATTTTTTACCAATTTAAATGAGGAATCACACCTTTCGAAGATCATGAGAGTTTCAAAAAGTTATTACAGAAATATTTCTTCATATCAATGATGTTATAAAAGTGAATAAAAGGAAGAGGAAAAGTATGGGTGTGAAATATTTTGAGAGAGAGACAGATGCACTAGGATATTTAAGTGAGATATATTAATAACATTTGACCAATGATGCATTCTTATTTTATAACGAGGTTTAGAAAATACAATTCTTTTATTATTGATCCTAAAAATTACAATTGAGAATGAATAAGGTTTGTTTTTACATGTGTTCTTTCATGCATGTGTTTCTCCTTCTAATCTTGTGAGAGGAAGGTTTATTTGTTTTTCCTTTACTCCAATTATTTTGGAAGTCAAGGATCTTCTAGAAGAAGATATTATATTTTATGTAGAATAATCCCAACACTCATTAAAAATTTTATTCGTATAAAAGTAAAGGAAAAATATTTTATAAGATGGTGGTTCTAGTAAAAACAATTCTACATAGAGAACTTAATAATTCCTTCTTGAACCTTATGTGCTAAATTTTAGGATTTTTTAATCAATTTAATTTTATATCAATAAGAAAATTCATGTACTCAATAAAAGTCAAACATGGAAACTATTAGGCTCATGGATTAATTATAAACACTATAAAAAATGATATGTGGTGTGTGTATTTCATAATTTTATAAAAATGTGAGGAATAGATTCTAAAGATTGAATTGTGACTTTAACCATCAAACATGTTTTATTTCAAATGAATAATTTTTAAAAAATGGTAGGTACAATTGATTCAACCCTCCCCTATCAGTAGTAACCTAATTGATTTAGGGACTATATAATGTTATATCCTTTAATTAATAACTAATTATTAATTCTAGATTCATAAAAATCATATACACAACAAATATTTTTTTAAATCATCCAATGAAAGTTTTTCTCATTTCCTATCTTTGAGTGTGACAACTTTAGATTGTATAATGGTGGAAATATCTACCATGTTTTCTTCAAAATCTACATATCTAGTTCAATCACTAATACCATGAATAAAACTAATAACCTCAAAAATTATATTGAGTAAAATATCATTATTATCACTTGGATGCATCATTAAATCCTAAAATTTGTTGTGAAACACTTTCAATATCACCTCTTTCACTATATTATACCCTTTATAGATGTTTTATAGTTTATCCAAAAAAATGGGAATGTAAAAATCATCACCTTTATATAAATATGATTATAAAAAACTATAGATAATGTTTTTTAAGTTAACATATATGTTCAATTAATTTTGATCTTTCTTAGTTAAAAACCATTGTAGGGTTACTAATTTGAATTCTGGGCACATTAGTGGAGAAAACATCCAATATGATAGATTTAGATGTGATATACTTTAATTATTTTATATTTGATAATTACATACATCAAAAAGTGGAACTCCTTTTACATCCACAATGTTCCCCATGTCAAAAAAATTCTATTGAAAAAATCACCAAGAATAACACTATGGCTCTAATACCACTTGTTTCAACAAAATGTCCCAAACACACCCTAATATGAGTAGTAAATTAGGTTTTAGGAGTATATTTTATTTTATAATCCTCTCAAAAAACTATTTCTCTCACATTTTTAAGAATATATAAACCTTTCACAACCAATAACATATCCAAAAAATCCAAGTAAAAAAAGTAAAATGACGAGCACAATGATTTTACTTAGTTCAACACTAAAGGATACACCAATGAGTATAAAATGAAAATGTGTTGATTTAACAAGGGAATAAATAATCATTTTTTGATTATAGGAGTTTTTGATGGGATCAATATTGATCCAAGGGTCACTCTTTCCTTTTTCATATTCATGAATTGCTTCAAAGAATAGATAAATGCAGTAGATGACATGAAGGCTACTCTTATAATTGTCCATAGAAATTTTCAACACCAATCAATGTGGGAATATTATTTTTGATTCAATCAACTAAGTCAAAATATAGATCTTGAATATAAATCCTCATATAAATAGTTCTTATATTCAAATTCTATATGTGTTAATTCTCTCTAAAACTATGTATATACTATATTCTTTAAATTTACTATAATATCAATGAATTCATCTTCCAAATTTTTCATTTAATTATTTCCAATTGTCTTCTACTTGTTTTCCCTTAAAACCATCCATTATAGTTGATTTAAAAGTACCAAGATAAATTTCAATCTCACCCATTTTGAAAAATATTCAAATTTTCAAAATGATCTATAGTTTAATAAATCATGATGTGACCACCATGCCTACAACATAACACACCTCAAACAAAAAAATCCTCCAAAAAACAAGGGGTTGGTTCATTTTTTAATCCCATTAAATAATGTGTTAAATCCCCTCAGATATTATGGTCATTAACATTGTTATAGCATGACATAACTTCTTGTGGTGTGATCTATTAACTAGATCTATATAGAGTCACACTAATTTTTCACGAGTTCAAGTCATTATAGTAAAGAACCATTAATTATGGCACAATATCTTGATTTAACATGTGAAACGAGATTCTCCCATAAACATTTCAAATGGATTTTTTCAAGGGTTCCTCTTTATAGTGTGATATATACTTTCCTGTATTTATACTTATTCTCTATTTTGGTGTGATATCAATAATTGTGGTTTGACGACTGATTTTCTAAAAATAGCCTGAACCAAATATTTCATGAGGTCCTCCTTATGGTGTGAATTTTGCCTCTATAGTGTAAATCCATTCATTGTAGCATGAATAACTAAAAAACATCATTCTCTTTACAATATCTTTAGTTTACTCATACATAGAACACTTCACCGCGTGATTATATACATTATGCCATAATTTTTGCTTCTTTATAAAATCAACTCTAAACTATCTCAAATCTATTCTGAGACTTTATAAATATTTATACCAAGACAATTATGATTGAAAACAAACATTAAATTTTAATAATGTAATCATGATATTCAACATTCCCCTCCTTTATAAATATAAATTTCAACATTCATTAATTTGAATAACTTGGGTTCCAATAAAACTACTCACTTCTAAAACATTTTTTGTGGATTTATGCAATCAATGCCTCAATATTATATGGTTAAACTTCTACACCATACTCAAACATGACCCCTAAATTACACCTCACCTATCCAAAATAAACACTTAGACATCTTCCCATTCAATTAATTCTCCCGAAGAAACTAAAAAAAAATTATAAAATGATCTATATTATCTTCCTCCTTCTTTGAATAAACCAAAATATCTTTAATGAATACAATCATAAAATAATCAAGATAAGGTTGAAACACCCTACTCGTAATCCCCAAATACATAGTTGGTATGGTCATAAATCCAAATAGAATTAAAAAACTCAAAATTACCATAAAATATCTAAAAATTTGTCTTATGGATATCTTCATCATTAACCATCATCTGGTGATATCCATATCATAAACTAAACTTAGAAAAACACTCACCACATTAGAATTTTCTAAATAAATTATTTATCTCCAGAAGAGGATAATGATTATTAACCATAACTTGATTCAAATACTTGTGATCCATCCATAACCACAAGCTCTTGTATTATTTTTTTCAAAAAAAGAAAATTCTAGAGTAGATCATGGAGACACAAAATGTCAAATAAAAACTCACTAAAAAAAACTCATCAATTTGAATTCTAAATTATTAAAGATTCATTGGTTTCATAAGATAATAATTCGTGGAAATAGAATAAACAACTAGATATATATCGTCTCTAAACTCAATATTTCACCTTGGAGGTAAAATTATAGTCTTTTTTGTAAACACTCCTATATAATATATCACAACTTGATGAAACATAACATTATACGCAGAGAAGCATAAGGCATAAATCTCACTTACTGGAACATTATACTTTGTGTATCTATCTGTCTCTACCCTATATAGAAATTTTTCTCACAAAAGAAAATTGAAATATTATCGTATATATTAAATAAAATCACTCTATGTTTATAAAAATCAATAAAAGATTTCATAGAGTAAAACCAGTATGTCCCAATGATAAAATTAAATGATTATATTAGTAATAATACTAGGTTTAAAGAATTCTAATATTGCCCCATGACCATCTCACAACTAAAAACCTCATCCAAACTCGTCTAACCTCCCACTATAGTAATCAACACCAATGAAATATGAAGTTTAATTATTGGAATATTTGACTCAAAAACTAGAGAAGGGGGATAAATGAATACGAGTAACCGGTATCAATAAAAAACATAATAAAGAGTGGATTAAGTGAAAATCATACCTCAAAAAACATCTTGACCCTCTACTTATTTAACATCTATAGATTAAAGTTTTACTCTAATAAATCATTTTTTACACCCCTATTGTCTCCATATACCACTTCCCTAGTTAGTTGTCTATTGAGCTTTACTATAATGTCTTATTTTTGCACCACCCTATAATGGTGGTCTCAATGGTCATTTATCCCAGTGTTGTTACAGAAACTACTATAGAGGAGGTTGAAAAACCTGATATAGAGGTATATAAATTGTTTCACTCTTCTCACACCTCCTTTATCAACTATACAAATATGGGTACATAACTTGATAATGGATCATACCATGATAAGAGAAATATATAAATCCTTGGGGACCACCAAATTGTTTTGTATTATCTATAATAAATAATTATGATTGTGATGGTAACTGAATATCATGGAATTTTTAAGACCGCAACAGATTTAAAAATCAATAACTTTTAACTCTTTATATAATATAATATAAATCCTATGGGTTAATCCCTAAAAAAGATCTCATCCCCATTAATAAATTCACTTTCATCTCAAGATTTTACAATATTTCCATAAAATAACTGAGAGAAAAGATTCACAGCTTTCTTTGGATCTTGGGATCGAATTTCTATGAAAATAGTGATATATAAATATCTCATCAATCATAAAATGGGATAATATTATATCAAATACCTATACTACACACCAAAATCCGAAACAAAAGAACTACCTGGCTATATCACCCATAACTCTTGTTTTTTCTTAAGACTAAGAGTCTCTAAAAAGAACTCTTACCTAAAGAATTATAAAATTGATTCCATCTAATCATATATACATCATGATCTTCTAAGAAAATTATTGCGACCCGCTATCATTAAGGACCCACCTAGGTGATCAATGAGTTAGAGTGTGACCCATATTTCAATAGGGAATGGGTTAGATTCTAGAACTAAGGGTGTAGTTGCACAGATAATGGAAATACATTTTATTAAATCAAACACCACATGATTTCCTACAAAACTAGAGAATACCATCCTCCAAAAATAAAAAACTACACAAGATTGTATAGAGTACAAGACTAGAATCTAATATATTCAATATAACCACACCACTAGCTCACAAACATACACCTCAACCAACCTCATCTGAACCCACTAGGGTAATTTAAAATCATAACTTAAACCAACTTTGGTCCCTCTACTTCTTGAAATTTTACAGGATAGTGTTTTGATGGATTATAGTGATGTGTTCCTGGAGGAGGGTATAAATTTATCTCTAAGGTGAGTGATGGAGTTTGAGATTAAGTTTTATCTAGGATTTTCCCCTATCACTACGGAGGTTAATCAAATGGTCCAAGAAACATTTCAATAATTGAGAATTTAGATTAATATTTTTTTATTTATATAGATCCTAGAGTTTTTGAGTTTTCATAATAAATGGTTATTACTTCCATATGTGTGTGTTTATACCCTTGTTGCTAGTCTCTATCCTCTAGCCTATTAAAGGAAGACTTTGAGGATCATGCTCTAACTCCTTTTTGGCTCATGTGGGGTCCCGATGATGTTGGATTATGACACATATCATCCACTACTAACATATTAAACCATGCAACAAAATCAACACCAAATTAAAGTGGTTATCATATCTCATCTGTATTAGCTAAAAATATATCTCTATCTCCATTATCTAATTCTCAGTCTCATGACTAGGAATAGACCCCTCATACTTTAGAATCTTATAATTATAGAACTCACTCAATGATATTTACAATCTTTACTAGCCTCTAGGTCTAGTCTTCGACACTCATCCTCAAATGTTTATTAAACCCCCTCTTATTGAACCTCGTGTTGGTATCACACAACTAGAATAACTAAAAATAGATAAACCAATCTCAACCTAAGGGTGTGTGTGTGTGTGTTTGTGTGTGTGTTTGAGGAATTTCTAACGATACTACAAAATCATCCCCATTCATAAACACACTTCAACATCATTCTCCCCCCCCCACACAGACATGCATGGATAATCACCCCATGAATAAAATATTCACAATCATAATGACCTAAAACTACATGATTCATGAATCAACACCCATAAAAGTACCTTAAAGTTTGTATATTATTCCTTAAGTACTAATAAATTGGTTATAGAATCCGAACTCAGATCATAAGTTCCCATTCTACATCAATTTGGTATCTTCGCTATGCTTCACATACTAGGTTAAAGTAATACCATTTCCTTACAAACCATGGATTCCTCACTGGTGCTTATACTAAAATCCATCCTAAAAACACTCACTCAATAATAAAATACATTAAAAACCACAATACATGTATAATTTATATTAGTTCATGTCATGTATTATAAATCCCACTTTTAAATTAAAAAACAACCAAAAGGCCTATCATTTCATGACCCCATCACATCAAAGGTACCCCTCTTAGGTTGAAAATAATAGAATATAGATAATGAAATTAGAAGAATACCTCTAACAGGTCAGGGGATAGTGACTATAACTGTAAGAACCTGGTTCTTGTTTAGAGGTACCAGCTTCTTCTTTTCCTTTTCCTTAAGAGATTTTGAGAAAATATGGAAAAATGGGGAAAAATCCTAAATTTTGAAACTACACGCCGTGTACTTTGCCCACACGCCATGTACTTTTGGCCGTGTTGGGATAAGTACACAGGGCATGTAGCCTTACTGGCCACAAAGGGTGTAGGAACCGACTACACGCCGTGTAGTGGTCCTTTACACGCCATGTAGTCAGTCGGCAGGTTAAAAAGTAAGGCAGTGGAGTCGCCGCCAGCTGGGCGGCAGTACACGCCGTGTACTCGAGAGTACATTCCGTGTACTCTTGTTGGCAGGTGAACAGTGCCGGTGCCGCCAAATGAAAAGTTAAATGAAAGAAGTACACACCGTGTACTCAGAAGTACATGTCCTGTACTTTGTTTTTTCGGCTTAAAACAGGCAGTAGCCTCCTCATTTGGCAGAGGAGGCATTTGATCCATTTTGGAGCCAAAGGAGAAGGCCAGACCTTTGAAGATCCGCTGGGAGTTCGTCTGGAATCTGATTCGGCTTCGGACAATCTCGTTGGAACCACACGGGTAAGCCCTTCCTCCTCCTGGTATCGTTCTTGCCAATTATTCTCCCAACGTAAGTTATTTACGTTTGAATGGGTTTTTTTATTCATCATATCTACGCCGTTCTTGGGCATTTCTGGAGTCGGCGTTCGGGTATAGCGTTCGTTGACGTATAAGGTAGGTGGCTTGGTGTTTATTTTCCAACTGTCGTGCGTTTTTGTGCGTTTTCGTGCCATGAACCCATGTTGGGGTGTCGTGTGGATGAGGCCGTTGCTATATTTAATGCCTAGAATTGCATAGGTGATTAAATGGTGATAATAAAATGATGTTTGGGATCGTTGCTTGGATCCAGGACCATCCCGAGGGGTGTGTTCCTCTGTTTAGCCGTTTGGCCAGGATACCCGAGGGTATGCCTTAAATGTAGTAACTGTAGAATTTCCTTGAGAGGAATTGCTTGTTTACTGCATTTTGATATGTTGGGCATGGCCCGGTTACCTGTTTAGCCTGAGGGCATTGTTGTGATTAGCCTGAGGGCGTGACTATTTTAGCCCGAGGGATGTCGTTATTCCGCCTGAGGGCAACCTTTTGTGCCTGAGGGCTTGACTTCTGTGCCTGAGGGCGACACTTTGTAAGCCTGAGGGAGAGAATTTCTGTTACGCCTGAGGTTAATACCTGCGGGTTGGATTCTGTATGGCCTAAGGGCAAGCCTGAGGGCGTGGTTACTATTTTAGCCTGAGGGCACGGTTCTGGTTAGCCTGAGGGCTTGGTGCTACAGAGCATAAAAACGTTACTAAATTAAATGAATTAAATGAATAATAAAATGGCAATTTAACTGTTAAGTTAGTTACTTTTGAGTACTTCTTAGTTATTGCATTTACTATTGCACACTTGTTGCATGTTTTACACACAGTTGAGCACGGGCCTTTGGTGGGTGCCTACTGAGATATATTTCTCACACCCTGTTTGGGTCACGCTTTTCGGCCCAAACAGATTACGTTGCTGCAGGTGTAGATAGGGGAAAGAGTCCCTATACAGGTACTTGACAGTTGCTTAGGAGTAGGAGGGCATGGGACCGAGCCTAGGATCGCGATGCCACTGCCAGCTATTTACTTGTTTTTCTGTACTTTGCTTTTGGTTGTATCACAGTGATGTATAACATGTTCTGGCTATTTTCTTATAATTTGAACATGTAGCATCATCACTTTTATACTGTTGTCTATATCCACTGCTGTAGTTATTTCAGTTGTGTATGTTTAACGCTTCCGTTGTTGTTGTATGTTTATTTTGGTATTCCGCTGCGCTACACTTTGACAAATGAGGGAATAGTTTCCCCACTATCAGACCTGGGCCCTCTCTACTAGTCGGTAGCCTCTGGCATTTGGGGAAATGCGCTTGAGGTCACGTGGCGAACCGGGCTCGGGGCACCCGTTGCATGGCACCTGGGGCCGGGACGTTACAAAGTGGTATCAGAGGAGTTTCTTTTCTTTGACTTACTATTTGGATCCGTAGTCAGAGTTAGGACGAACGGTAGTTGGTAATAAGCTGTGCCCGGGCATAGATCACCCGTGTACAGGGAAAAGCCAGTCTACCTCGTATTTTGCATTCTTTGGATTTTTCAATTTTACGGTTGATATGTTTTCACCGTTGGGTGACGCACTTGGATTGTGCTGTTTATATTTTATCTGTGGGTTCTATTTAGTTGAAACCTGATGAGATGAGGGTATGCCGTCTCATGCATCATATAGGCACATTCTAGATATCACATGCCATGCATAGTTTCCATGCCATGTAGGTGCATTAGAATTTGCATGTTGTTGTGATAGTTGTTGTGCTAGTAAAGCATGCTGTTGTGATAGCTGCTTGATAAATACTTGCCTTGTGATATGGTATTATTGTTTGAGCTTGTTTATAGAATGGACGCCAAACTTTGGTCTTTGGGGAGTATGGGCCCCCATTGACCGGAATTTGGTGGATCATTGACTGGTTATTGGTTATAACACAAATAAGAAGTCAAACTTTCATTCGTGGGGTGTATGGGCCCCCACGGGTCGGAATTTGACACTTAGGTATCGTTTTCATTATTTTATGGGTTCTAGAGAAGTTTCTGAGGCATACTGTCCAGAAACCTAGTATACACGCCGCGTAGTATTTTTATACATGCCGTGTATGTTCTTCTATTCGGGAATAAATATGAACTTTTGAGTACACGCCGTGTACCCTGAGTACATGCCGTGTAGTCTCTTCCCGTGTCACAAACCGTGTGGGTGGCGACACGGGGTAGGGAAAGGGGTTGGGTAAGACACGCCGTGTAGTTTTGTACACGCCGTGTAGTGTTGACCCGGAGTCCGACCGTGTAACTAACAACACGGGTCGGTGAACTCCTAGACAGAACATGCCATGTCAATTATAGACACGCCGTGTAGTGTGACCTGGGGACTCGGCCGTGTAACTAACAACACGGGCCGATGTCACCTCTTTCAGAACATGCCATGTACCTTTGGGACACGCCATATAGTATTGTCCGAGGATAGACCGTGTGGAGTTAGCCGCGTCGCTGGGAAACGACGTGGTGTACACGCCGTGTACGGGTGTAACACACCGTGTGTGGTAAAGCTGAGTAGTCAGACGTGTCACAGATGACACAGGTAGTTGGAAAATAACACCGCACACACCATGTAGATATTATACACGTCGTGTAGTTTTTTTGAACGGAAGCCGTGTGGCTTAGCCATGTAGAAGGACCCGGGAAGGGGAATGGAAGTCAAGTACACGCCGTGTAGTCTTGTTTTGAAAATTTTGAACCGCCTTCTTCCGCTTTTTCCTTTGTGGTTCCTTTATTTCAGTCTTAATAATATTGAATCTGAGGCGTTATTTTGACCTTGTAGATTCATGCCGCCTAGACGACCGTGAGTTGTTCGCCAAGAGAGCGGTGATGATTATACTCCAGAGATGGTGGGCCATGGGCTACCAGTTGATCCACCAACAGAGCCAGATGCGGCACCAGCTGTTATACCGGACACGGGCATGGAGGCATAGTTCCGTGAAGGCTTATTACGGTTCCTGCAGACCTTTCAGGGAGCACCACAGGCTGCCACATCTATGGTCGAGCTGACGCGTATCTTCCCGCAGCAGCATCCGCCTACGTTTTCAGGGGATGGCGGACCACAGGCTGCAGAGTCTTGGCTAGGATCGATGTAGACTATTTTCGAGCATCTTGAGACACCTCCAGGGCGGAAGTTCAAGCTCGCGACTTACATGCTGCGTGATTCCACCAAGAGGTGATGTGATGTTACCCCCCAGTCAGAGCATCACAAGGACATGGCGTGGGAGGATTTTCAGATAGTCTTCTATGACTTCTTCTTTACCGAGACACTGAGAGTAGATAGAGCTCGAGAGTTCATGAATCTACAGCAGGGCGCTATGTCGGTGATGGACTACTCTGCTCTTTTTACAGAGCTTCAGCGCTTTGCACCCGTGCTGGTGGGTGATGAGACGCTGAGAGCCAGACGTTTTGAGGATGGTCTTCGGTATGACATCCGAGCGCTGGTGAATGTTTTCAGGTTACCTACTGTACACACGATTGTGAACCAGACATTGATTACAGAGAGGAACCTACGAGAATTTAGTGGTGTGGGCCAGGGCGGTTCGGCACCAGTTACTGGTACTATTTTTGCTGGCAAGAGGAAGAGGCAGATTGACTTCTCTTAGGGCGGCAGTACAAGCCAGGAAGCTTCTTCAGGTGGCCTGATCAGGTGCTACCAGTGTGGCAGAGAGGGGCACAAGAGGCCGTAGTGTCCACGAGAACCAGTGGAGTGCCGAGCTTGCGGCAAGATGGGTCATCTGCAGCGCTTTTGCAGGGAGTTTCTACTAGTGGCTAGTGAAAGGGGTTCTGTGCGGACTCCGCGTGCGGGATCAGGACCAGTGGCTTCTTACCAGTCAGGGAACTGGAATACATCAGGGCGTGTAGACAGAGATGGTGGTCGTGGCCGTGGTAGCCAGACACCAGGATCTTAGAGGCAACAGGACGAGACAGCTCAGGGTAGCCAGGTTGTGTCGCAGGGCCGCGACACTGGTCAGGCATATACAGTGCAACAGACCCAGTAGGAGCAGGATCCCGGACCTTTGACAGTCAGAGGTACTATTCTAGTATCTTCTGTCTTGTCTTCATTACTTTTTGATACGGGTGCTACACATAGTTTTATATCAGTACCCATTGTGGAGAGCCTTGGGCTCAGCGTTTCTACTTCTTCTGCTATCTTGACGCTAGACACTCGGTTGGGGACTAGGACGGTTGGTGTGCGTCAGTGCAAGGAGTTCCCCCTTGAGGTTGGTAGGTGTCACTTCCTTTGGGACCTCTATGTCCTGGAGATGATGAGCTATGACGTCATTCTCGGGATGGACTGGTTGGTTCCCTTTCGATCCTTTGTAGACTGCTATCGTCGCAGGGTGCGTTTCACGTCACCAGAGGGAGGGGAGTTTCTATACAAGGGAGAGTGGGATGTTCAGGCAAGTCGAGCTGGACCAGAGCATCATGGGTGAGGTGGAGTCACAGCCCAGATTGCGAGCTTATATCTGGATGACCAGGGGACTCGTCAGACGATTTTCCCTCCAGTTGTCGATCGTTTCAGGGATGTCTTCCCGGACGACTTTTTAGGTCTACCTACGGTGCGTGAGGTGGATTTCTCTATCGAGATTGTGCCAGGAGCAGCACCGGTGTCCATTCCTCCTTATAGGATGGCCACGCCTGAGTTGCAGGAGCTCAAAAGGCAATTAGAGGAGCTACATGCAAAGGGTTTTATCCGACCCAGTACTTCTCCTTGGGGTTCTCCGGTCTTTTTTGCGAAGAAGGCGGATGGTACCCTTAGGCTTTGTGTGGATTATCGAAAGCTGAACCAGTTGACGGTTAAGAACCGATATCCCTTGCTGAGGATAGATGATCTGTTTGATCAGCTTCATGGAGCACGAGTGTTCTCGAAGATTGAATTGAGATCCGGATATCATCAGTTGCGTGTTAGACCATCTGATATACCTCTCACAGCTTTTAGGATCAGGTATGGTCTATATGAGTATACGGTTATGCTGTTTGGACTCACGAACGTGCCAGCAGTTTTCATGGCTCTGATGAATCGTGTGTTCCATCCGTATCTTGATTCATTTGTGGTAGTATTCGTGGATGACATCTTGGTGTACTCTCACACTCGACACGACCATGACACCCATCTTGAGATCGTATTGAGTACACTGAGAGAGCATCACCTATATGCTAAGCTCTCGAAGTACCACTTTTGGATAGACTGAATTCACTTCCTGGGTCATATCATCTCAGAGGCAGGAGTTGCAGTGGACCCAGAGAAGGTGAGAGCAGTAGTTTCCTGGGAGCAGCCCAAGAACGTGTTTGAGATACGAAGTTTCTTAGGGCTAGCTGGTTACTACAGACGCTTCATACAGGACTTCTCCCGCTTAGAAGCACCGTTGACATGTCTGACTAAGAAGGGTGTGAAGTTCATTTGGTCAGAAGCTTGCGAGACAGCTTTTCAGGACCTGAAGGGAAGGCTGACATCAGCACCGATCCTGATACTCCCAGAGCAGGGGAAGAACTATACAGTTTACTGTGATGCATCAGGGATTGGGCTGGGAGCCGTTTTGATGCAGGGCGATCTAGTTGTGGCATATGAGTCTCGGCAGTTGAGACCACATGATAGGAATTACCCAACGCACGATCTCAAGTTGGCTGCAGTTGTGCATGCGTTGCGTTATTGGAGACATTACCTGTTGGAAGAGCATTTTGTGGTTTTCACCGACCACAAAAGCCTCAAGTATGTCTTTACTCAGCGTGACCTAAATCTGAGGCAGAGAAGGTGGGTCGAGTACCTACAGTCCTTCGATTTTGAGCTTGCCTATACACCTGGTAAAGGTAATGTAGTAGCCGATGCACCGAGTAGGAAGACTCAGATACATGCAGTGCAGGAGGCCAGTGGTGAATGGCAGCTTATGGATTTGTTCTCTGAGATGCATCTGGAGGTGCATGGAAGTCAGGGACAGACTTATCTTTCCTTGTTAGCTGTGACTTCTACCCTCCTGGACAGAGTGAGGATGAGGCAGCTATCGGTTTCAAAAGGCCTAGTTCTACAGGAGTCGGTGGCAAGTGAGTACCCTCCTTCCAGTTGGACGATAGGCGATGACGAGGTTTTTCATTTCCATGGACGTGTATGGGTTCCAAGGGATATACGCGAGGAGCTGATGAGGGAGTTTCATGCTTCAGCTTGGGCAGTTCATCCCGGGGTTACCAAGATGTACCGAGACTTGAGACGTCAGTACTGGTGGTTGGGTATGAAGAGAGAGATAGCTGGTTTTGTTACGAGGTGCTCCACCTGTCAGCAGGTGAAGGCAGAGAATCAGAGACCAGCTGGGCTGTTATAACAGTTGCCCATTCCGGAGTGGAAATGGGATGATGTCGCGATGGATTTCGTGACGGGATTTCCAAGGTCACCTCGAGGAAATGACCCCGTATGGGTTGTTGTGGACAGACTTACGAAGGTAGCTCACTTCTTTCCAATCAAGGAGACCTTTGGTGTGGACGAGCTTGGAAGGCTGTATATCCGAGAGATCGTACGTCTTCATGGGGTCCCTCGTTCTATCATTTCAGATAGGGACGCCCACTACATGTCTTGTTTCTGGCAGAGTTTTCAGAGGGAGCTGGGTACACAGGTGATTTTGAGCACATCATACCACCCTCAGACAGATGGCCAGTCAGAGTGGACGATACAGGTGCTAGACGACATGCTGCGCGCATGCGTCTAAGACTTTGGGGGCTCTTGGGAGAAGCATATACCCTTAGTCGAGTTTGCCTATAACAATAGTTTTCAGGAAACTATTGAGATGGAACCATACGAGGCTTTATATGGTAGGCCATGCCGATCACCTTTGTGCTGGTTAGAGGCAGGTGAGGCAACTTTACTGGGACCATAGCTCGTGCAGGAGACATCTGAGTAGGTCCAGTTGATTCGGAAGAGGATGGATACCGCGCAGTCTTGTTAGAAGTATTATGTTGATCGCCGCAAACGACCTTTGGAGTTCGTGGTTGGGGATCAGGTTTTCTTGCTTGTTTTGCCGAGGCTGGGATGCAAACGGATCAGGAGACAGGGTAAGCTTTCACCGAGGTATGTGGGGCCATTCGAGATTCTGGAGAGAGTCGGGATGGTTGCCTATCGGTTGCAGTTACTGCAGCAGTACCGAGCCATGCACGACGTCTTCCACGTGTCTTAGTTGCATCACTACCATTCAGACCCATCTCATACCTTTCAGCCTGAGGAGGTTGAGCTTCAGCATGATGCATCCTTTGAGGAGCATCTGATCCGTATCATTGACAGGAGCACGAAGGTCCTTCGAGGCTGGTTAGTTCCTCTCGTACGGGTGCTATGGCAGCATGGACGAGTGCAGGACGAGACCTGGGAGCGGGAGGCCGATGTACGTGCTCAGTGGATAGAGCTGTTCTGAGCTTTCTCTTTTCCACCCTCAAAATGGAAATTCGGGGATGAATTGCTATAAGGGGGGAGTTTGTAAGAACCTGTTTCTTGTTTTAGAGGTACAGACTTCTTCTTTTCCTTTTCCTTAAGTGATTTTGAGAAAATATGGAAAAATGGGGAAAAATCCTAAATTTTGAAACTACACGCCATGTACTCTGCCCACACGCCATGTACTTTTGGCCGTGTTGGGATAAATACACAGGGCGTGTAGCCTCGCCGGCCACAAAGGGTGTAGGAACCGACTACACGCCGTGTAGTGGTCCTTTACACGCCGTGTAGTCAGTCAGCAGGTTAAAAAGTAAGGCGGTGGAGTCGCCGCCAGCTGGGTGGCAGTACACGCCGTGTACTCGGGAGTACATGCCGTGTACTCTTGTCGGCAGGTGAACAGTGCCGGTGCCGCCAAATGAACAGTTAAATGAAAGAAGTACACGCCGTGTACTTAGAAGTACACGCCATGCACTTTGTTTTTTTAGCTTAAAATAGGCAGTAGCCTCCTCATTTGGCAGAGGAGGCGTTTGAGCCATTTTGGAGCCAAAGGAGGAGGCCAGAACTTTGAAGATCCGCTGGGAGTTAGTCTGGAATCCGATTCGGCTTCGGACGATCTCGTTGGAACCGCACGGGTAAGCCCTTCCTCCTCCTGGTACCGTTCTTGCCAATTATTCTCCCAACGCAAGTTATTTACGTTTTAATGGGTTTTGTTCTTCGTCAAATCTATGCCATTCTTGGGTGTTTCTGGAGTCGGCGTTCGGGTATAGCATTTGTTGACGTATAAGGTAGGTGGCTTGGTGTTTATTTTCCAACTGTCGTGCGTTTTTTTGCGTTTTCATGCCATGAACCCATGTTGGGGTGTCGTGTGGCTGAGGCTGTTGCTATATTTAATGCCTTGAATTGCATTGGTGATTAAATGGTGATAATAAAATGATGTTTGGGATCGTTGCTTGGATCCAGGACCATCCCGAGGGGTGTGTTCCTATGTTTAGCCGTTTGGCCAGGATACCCGAGGGTATTCCTTAAATGTAGTAACTGTAGAATTTCCTTGAGAGGAATTGCTTTTTTACTGCATTTTGATATGTTGGGCATGGCCCAGTTACCTGTTTAGCCTGAGGGCGTTGTTGTGATTAGCCTGAGGGCGTGACTGTTTTAGCCCGAGGGCTTTCGTTATTCCGCCTGAGGGCAACCTTTCGTGCCTGAGGGCTTGACTTCTGTGCCTAAGGGTGACACTTCGTAAGCCTGAGGGTGAGAATTTCTGTTACGCCTGAGGGTAATACCTGCGGGTTTGATTCTGTATGGCCTGAGGGCAAGCCTGAGGGCAGGTTTACTCTTTTAGCCTGAGGGAACGGTTCTGGTTAGCCTGAGGGCTTGGTGCTGTAGAGCACAAAAACGTTACTAAATTAGAGGAATTAAATTAATAATAAAATGGAAATTTAACTATTAATTTAGTTACTTTTGAGTACTTCTTAGTTATTGCATTTACTATTGCACACTTGTTGCATGTTTTACACACAGTTGAGCACGTGCCTTTGGTGGGTGCCTACTGAGATATATTTCTCACACCCTATTTGGGTCATGCTTTTCGGCCCAAACAGATTACGTTGCTGCAGGTGTAGATAGGGTCAAGAGTCCCTATCTAGGTACTTGACAGTTGCTGAGGAGTAGGAGGGCATGGGACTGAGCCTAGGCTCACGATGCCGCTACCAGCTGTTTACTTGTTTTGCTGTACTTTTCTTTTGGTTGTATCACAGTGATGTATAACATGTTCTGGCTGTTTTCTTAGAATTTGAACATGTAGCATCATCACTTTTATACTGTTGTCTATATCCACTGTTGTAGTTATTTCAGTTGTGTATGTTTACTGCTTCTGCTGTTGTTGTATGTTTATTTTGGTATTCCACTGCGCTACACTTTGACAAATGAGGGCATAGTTTCCCCACTATCAGACCTGGGCCCTCACTGCTAGTCGGCAGCCTCTGGCATTTGGGGAAATGCGCTTGAGGTCACGTGGCGAACCGGGATCGGGGCACCCGTTGCATGGCACCCGGGGCCGGGACGTTACAAAGTGGTATCAGAGGAGTTTCTTTTCTTTGACTTACTTTTTGGAGCCGTAGTCAGAGTTAGGACGAACGGTAGTTGGTAATAAGCTGTGCCCGGGCGTAGCAAACCCGTGTACTAGGAAAATCCAGTCTACATCGTATTTTTCATTCTTTGGATTTTTCAATTTTACGGTTGATATGTTTTCACTGTTGGGTGACGCACTTGGATTGTGCTGTTTATATTTTATCTGTGGGTTCTATTTAGTTGCAACCCGATGAGATGAGGGTATGCCGTCTCATGCATCATATAGGCACATACTAGATATCACATGCCATGCATAGTTTCCATGCCATGTAGGTGCATTAGAATTTTCATGTTGTTGTGATAGTTGTTGTGCTAGTAAAGCATGCTGTTGTGATAGCTGCTTGATAAATACTTGCCTTGTGATATGGTATTATTTTTTGAGCTTGTTTATAGAATGGACACCAAACTTTGGTCTTTGGGGAGTATGGGCCCCCATTGACCGGAATTTGGTGGATCATTGACTGGTTATTGGTTATAACACAAATAAGATGTAAAACTTTGATTTGTGGGGTGTATGGGCCCCCACAGGTCAGAATTTGACACTTAGGTGTCGTTTTCAGTATTTTCTGGGTTCTGGAGAAGTTTCTGAGGCATACTATCCGGAAACCCAGTATACACGCCGTGTAGTATTTTTATACATGCCGTGTATGTTCTTCTATTCGGGAATAAATATGAACTTTTGAGTACACGCCGTGTACCCTGAGTACATGTCGTGTAGTCTCTTCCCGTGTCACAAACCGTGTGGGCGGCGACACGGAGTAGGGAAAGGGGTTGGGTAAGACATGCCATGTAGTTTTGTACACACCGTGTAGTGTTAACCCGGAGTCCGGTCGTGTAACTAACAACACGGGTCGGTGAACTCCTAGACAGAACACGCCATGTCAATTATAGACACGCCGTGTAGTGTGACCTGGGGACTCGACCATGTAACTAACAACACGGGCCAGTGTCACCTCTTTCAGAACATGCCATTTACCTTTGGGACACGCCATGTAGTATTGTCCGAGGATAGACCGTGTGGAGTTAGCCGCGTGGCTGGGAAACGGCATGGTGTACACACCGTGTACGGGTGTAACACACCATGTGTGGTAAAGCTGAGTAGTCGGACGTGTCACAGATGACACAGGTAGTTGGAAAATAACACCGTACACGCCGTGTAGATATTATACACGCCGTGTAGTTTTGTTGAATGGAATCCGTGTGGCTTAGCCGTGTAGAAGGACCCGGGAAGGGGAATGGAAGTCAAGTACACGCCGTGTAGTTAGTGTACACACCATGTAGTCTTGTTTTGCAAATTTTGAACCGCCTTCTTCCTCTTTTTCCTTTGTGGTTCCTTTGTTTCAGTCTTAATAATATTGAATCTGAGGCGTTATTTTGACCTTGTAGAGTCATGCCACCTAGACGACCGCGAGTTGTTCTCCAAGAGAGCGACGATGATTATACTCCAGAGATGGTGGGCCATGGGATACCAGTTGATCCACCAGCAGAGCCAGATGAGGCACCAGCTGTTATACCGGAGACGGGCGCAGAGGCGTAGTTCCGTGAAGGCTTATTACGGTTCATGCAGACCTTTCAGGGAGCACCGCAGGCTGCCACATCTATGGACGAGCTGACGCGTATCTTCCAGCAGCAGCATCCACCTACGTTTTCAGGGGATGGAGGATCACAGGCTGCAGAGTCTTGGCTAGGATCGATGCAGACTATTTTCGAGCATCTTGAGACACCTCCAGGGCGGAAGGTCAAGCTCGCGACTTACATGCTGCGTGATTCCGCCAAGAGGTGGTGGGATGTTACCACCCAGTCAGAGCATCACAAGGACATGGCGTGGGAGGATTTTCAGACAGTCTTCTATGAATTCTTCTTTACTGAGACACTGAGAGTAGATAGAGCTTGAGAGTTCATGAATCTGCAGCAGGGCGCTATGTCGGTGATGGACTACTCTGCTCATTTTACAGAGCTTTAGCGCTTTGCACCCGTGCTGGTGGGTGATGAGACGCTGAGAGCCAGCCGTTTTGAGGATGGTCTTCGGTATGACATCCGAGCGCTGGTGAATGTTTTCAGGTTACCTACTATACACGCGATTGTGAACCAGGTGTTGATTACAGAGAGGAACCTGCGAGAATTTAGTGGTGTGGGCCAGGGCGGTTCAGCACCAGTTACCGGTACTATTTCTGCTGGCAAGAGGAAGAGGCAGATGGACTTCTCTCAGGGTGGTAGTACCAACCAATAAGCTTCTTCAGGTGGCCCGATCAGGTGCTACCAGTGTGGCAGAGAGGGGCACAAGAGGCTGTAGTTTCCACGAGACCCAGTGGAATGCCGAGCTTGCGGCAAGATGGGTCATCTGTAGTGCTTTTGCAAGGTGTTTCTACCAGTGGCTAGTGAAAGGGGTTCTGTGCAGACTCCACGTGCAGGATCAGGACCATTGGCTTCTTACCAGTCAGGGAACTGGAATACATCAGGGCGTGAAGGAAGAGATGGTGGTCGTGGCCGTGGTATCCAGACACCAGGATCTCAGAGGCAACAGGACGGGACAGCTTAGGGTAGCCAGGCTGTGTCATAGGGCCGCGACACTGGTTAGGCATATGCAGTGCAACAGACCCAGCAGGAGCAGGATCCCAGACCTTCGACAGTCAGAGTTACTATTCTAGTAGCTTCTGTCTTGTCTTCAGTACTTTTTGATACGGGTGCTACACATAGTTTTATATCAGTACCCGTTGTGGATAATCTTGGGCTCGGCGTTTCTACTTCTTCTGCTATCTTGACGCTAGACACTCCGTTGGGGACTAGGACGGTTGGTGTGAGTTAGTTCAAGGAGTGCCCCCTTGAGGTTGGTGGGTGTCACTTCCTTTGGGACCTTTATGTCCTGGAGATGACGAGCTATGACATCATTCTCAGGATGGACTGGTTGGTTCCCTTTCGAGCCTTTGTAGACTGCTATCGTCGCAGGGTGCATTTCACGTCACCAGAGGGAGGGGAGTTTCTATACAAGGACGAGTGGGATGTTCAGGCGAGTCGAGCTGGACCAGAGCATCATTGGTGAGGTGGAGTCACATCCCAGATTGCGAGCTTATATCTGGATGACCAGGGGACTCGTCAGACGGTTTTCCCTCCAATTGTCGATCGTTTCAGGGATGTCTTCCCGGACGACTTTTCAGGTCTACCTCCGGTGCGTGAGGTGGATTTCTCTATTGAGCTTGTGCCAGGAGTAGCACCGGTGTCTATTACTCCTTATAGGATGGCCACACCTGAGTTGCAAGAGCTCAAGAGGTAGTTAGAGGAGCTACAGGCAAAGGGTTTTATCCGACCTAGTACTTCTCCTTGGGGTTCTCCGGTCCTTTTTGTGAAGAAGGCGGATGATACCCTTAGGATTTGTGTGGATTATCAGAATCTTAACCAGTTGACGGTTAAGAACCGATATCCCTTGCCGAGGATAGATGATTTGTTTGATCATCTTCGTGGAGCACGAGTGTTCTAGAAGATTGACTTGAGATCCAGATATCATCAGTTGCGCGTGAGACCATTTGATATACCTCTCACAACTTTTAGGAGAATTTATAGTCTATATGAGTATATAGTTATGCCATTCGGACTCACGAATGCGCCAGCCGTTTTCATGGCTCTGATGAATCGTGTGTTCCATCCGTATCTTGATTCATTTGTGGTAGTATTTGTGAACAACATCTTAGTGTACTCTCACACTCGACACGACCATGCCACCCATCTTGAGATCGTATTGAGTACACTGATAGAGAATCACCTATATGCTAAGCCCTCGAAGTGCCACTTTTGGATGGACCAGATTCACTTCCTGGGTCATATCATCTCAGAGGAATGAGTTGCAGTGGACCCAGAGAAGGTGAGAGCAGTAGTTTCCTGGGAACAGCCCAAGAACGTGTTTGAGATATGAAGTTTCTTAGGGTTGGCTGGTTACTACAGACGATTCATACAGGACTTCTCCCGCTTAGCAGCACCGTTGACAGGTCTGACTAAGAAGGGTGTGAAGTTCGTTTGGTCAGAAGCTTGTGAGACAGCTTTTCAGGACCTGAAGGGAAGGCTGACATCAGCACCGATCCTGATACTCCCAGAGCAGGGGAAGAACTATACAGTTTACTGTGATGCGTCAGGGATTGATATGGGAGCCGTTTTGATGTAGGGAGACTGAGTTGTGGCGTACGGGTGTCGGCAGTTGAGGCCACATGAGAGGAATTACCCGACGCACGATCTCGAGTTGGCTGCAGTTGTGCATGCGTTGCGCTGTTGGAGACATTACCTGTTGGAAGAGCATTTTGTGTTTTTTAGCGACCACAAAAGCCTCAAGTATATCTTTACTTAGCATGACCTAAATATGAGGCTGAGAAGGTGGGTCGAGTACCTACAGTCCTTCGATTTTGAGCTTGCCTATACACCTGGTAAAGGTAATGCAGTAACCGATGCACTGAGCAGGAAGACTCTGATACAGGCAGTGCAGGAGGCCAGTGGTGAATGACAACTTATGGCTTTGTTCTCTGAGATGCATCTGGAGGTGCATGGAAGTCAGGGACAGACTTATCTTTCCTCATTAGCTATGACTTCTACCCTCCTGGACAGAGTGAGGATGAGGCAACTATCGGTTTCAGAAGGCCTAGTTCTATGGGAGTCGGTGGCAAGTGAGTACCCTCCTTCCGGTTGGACGATAGGCGATGACAAGGTTTTTCATTTCCATGGATGTGTATGGGTTCCAGGGGATATACGCGAGGAGCTGATGAGGGAGTTTCATGCTTCAGCTTGGGCAGTTCATCCCGGGGTTACCAAGATGTACCGAGACTTGAGACGTCAGTACTGGTGGCTGGGTATGAAGAGAGAGATAACTGGTTTTGTTACGAGGTGCTCCACCTGTCAGTAGGTGAAGGCAGAGCATCAGAGACCAGCTGGGCTGTTACAACAGTTTCCCATTCCGGAGTGGAAATGGGATGATGTCTCAATGGATTTCATGACGGGATTGCCAAGGTCACCTCGAGGCAATGACGCCATATGGGTTGTTTTGGACATACTTACGAAGGTAGATCACTTCTTGCCAATCAAGGAGACCTTTGGTGTGGACGAGCTCGGAAGGCTGTATATCTGAGAGATCGTACGTCTTCATGGGGTCCCTCGTTCTATCATTTCAGATAGGGACTCCCGCTTCACGTCTCGTTTCTGGAAGAGTTTTCAGAGGGCGCTGGGTACACAGGTGCTTCTGAGCACAGCATACCACCCTCATACAGATGGCCAGTCAGAGAGGACGATATATGTGCTAGAGAACATGCTGCGAGCATGCTTCCTAGACTTTGGGGGATCTTGGGAGAATCATATACCCTTAGTTGAGTTTTCCTATAATAATAGTTTTTAGGAAACTATTGAGATGGAACCATACGAGGCTTTATATGGTAGGCCATGCCGATCACCTTTATGCTGGTTAGAGGCAGGTGAGGAAGCTTTACTGGGACCACAGCTCGTGCAGGATACATCTGAGCAGGTTCAGTTGATTCGGAAGCGGATGGCTACCGTGCATTCTCGTCAGAAGTCTTATGCTGATCACCGCAGATGACCTTTGGAGTTCGTGGTTGGGGATCAGGTTTTCTTGCGTGTTTCGCCGAGGCTGGGACACAAACGGATCAGGAGATAGGGTAAGCTTTTACCAAGGTATGTGGGGCTATTCGAGATTCTGGAGAGAGTCGGGCTGGTTTCCTATCGGTTGCAGTTACCACAGCAGTACCGAGCCATGCACGACGTCTTCCACGTGTCTCAGTTGCGTCACTACCATTCAGACCCGTCTCACACCTTTCAGCCTGAAGAGGTTGAGCTTCCGCATGATGCGTCCTTTGAGGAGAATCTGATCTGTATCGTTGACATGAGCACGAAGGTCCTCCGAGGCCGGTCAGTTCCTCTCGTACGGGTGTTTTGGCAGCATGGCCGAGTGCAGGACGAGACCTGGGAGCGGGAGGCCGATGTACATGCTCAGTGGCTAGAGCTATTCTGAGCTTTCTCTTTACCACCCTCAAAAGGGAAATTCGGGGATGAATTGTTATAAGGGTGGGAGTTTGTAAGAACCCGGTTCTTGTTTTAGAGGTACGGGCTTCTTCTTTTCATTTTCCTTAAGTGATTTTGAGAAAATATGGAAAAATGGGGAAAAATCCTAAATTTTGAAACTACACACCGTGTACTTTGCCCACACGCTGTGTACTTTTGGCCGTGTTGGGATAAGTACACATGACGTGTAGCCTTGCCAGCCACAAAGGGTGTAGGAACCGACTACACACCGTGTAGTGGTCCTTTACACGCCATGTAGTCAGTCGGCAGGTTAAAAAGTAAGGCGGTGGAGTCCCCGCCAGCTGGGCGGCAGTACACGCCGTGTACTCGGGAGTACATGCCGTGTACTCTTGTCGGCAGGTGAACCATGTCGGTGCCGCCAAATGAACAGTTTAATGAAAGAAGTACACGTCGTGTACTCAGAAGTACACGCCGTGTACTTTGTTTTTTCAGCTTAAAACAGGCAGTAGCCTCATTATTTGGAAGAGGAGGAGTTTGAGCCATTTTGGAGCCAAAGGAGGAGGCCGGACCTTTGAAGATCCATTAGGAGTTCGTCTGGAATCCAATTCGGCTTCAGATGATCTCTTTGGAACCGCACGGGTAATCCCTTCCTCCTCCTGGTACCGTTCTTTCCAATTCTTATCCGTACGTAAGTTATTTACGTTTGAATGGATTTTGTTCTTCGTCAGATCTACGCCGTTCTTGGGCATTTCTGGAGTCGGTGTTCGGGTATAGCGTTCGTTGACGTATAATGTAGGTGGCTTGGTGTTTATTTTTCAACTGTCATGTGTTTTTGTGCATTTTCGTGCCACGAACCCATGTTGGGGTGTCGTGTGGCTGAGGCCATTGCTATATTTAATGCCTAGAATTGCATAGGTGATTAAATGGTGATAAAAAAATAATGTTTGGGATTGTTGATTGGATTCAGGACCATCCCGAGGGGTGTGTTCCTCTGTTTAGCCGTTTGGCCAGGATACCCGAGGGTATGCCTTAAATGTAGTAACTGTAGAATTTCCTTGAGATTAATTTCTTGTTTACTGCATTTTGATATGTTGGGCATGGCCCGGTTACCTGTTTAGCCTAAGGGCATTGTTGTGAGTAGCCTGAAGGCGTGACTGTTTTAGCCTGAGGGTTGTCGTTATTCCGCCTGAGGGCAACCTTTCGTGCCTGAGGGCTTGACTTCTATGCCTGAGGGCGACACTTCATAAGCCTGAGGGCGAGAATATCTGTTACGCCTGAGGGCAATACCTTCGGGTTGGATTCTCTATGGCCTGAGGGCAAGCCTGAGGGAGTGGTTACTATTTTAGCCTGAGGGAACGGTTCTGGTTAGCCTGAGGGTTTGGTGCTGTAGAGAACAAAAATGTTACTAAATTAAAGGAATTAAATGAATAATAAAATGGCAATTTAACTGTTAAGTTAGTTACTTTTGAGTACTGCTTAGTTATTGCATTTACTATTGCACACTTGTTGCATGTTTTACACACAGTTGAGCACGAGCCTTTGGTGGGTGCCTACTGAGATATATTTCTCACACCCTGTTTGGGTCACGCTTTTCGACCCAAACAGATTACGTTGCTGCAGGTGTAGATAGGAGAAAGAGTCCCTATATAGGTACTTGACAGTTGCTAAGGAGTAGGAGGTCATGGGATCGAGCCTAGGCTCACGATGCCACTGCCAGCTATTTACTTGTTTTGCTGTACTTTGCTTTTGGTTGTATCACAATGATGTATAACATGTTCTGGCTGTTTTCTTAGAATTTGAACATGTAGAATCATCACTTTTATACTGTTGTCTATATCCACTGCTGTAGTTATTTTAGTTGTGTATGTTTACTTCTTCCGCTGTTGTTGTATGTTTATTTTGGTATTCCGCTGCGCTACACTTTGACAAATGAGGGCATAGTTTCCCCACTATCAGACCAGGGCCCTCGCTGCTAGTCGGCAGCCTCTGACGTTTGGGGAAATGCGCTTGAGTTCACGTAGCGAACCAGGCTCGGGGCACCCGTTGCGTGGCACCCGGGGCCGGGACGTTACAATAACCATGGGTATAACATACAATATTCGCTTTCCCCCCAAAAAAGTCCCATATCACCTAGAACAATTGAATAATATATTGATCTAAATGAGGAATACATACAATAAATCCTTTCTCCATACCAAATCTACACCACACCAGCTATAGAAGATTATAGGATGAACATGATGATATAAACCCCTCCCCCAAAATCAAAAAATCACCCATAGAGATATTAACAGAATGATATGATCAAGGTTAGATAATCCCTTTCCCAAAACCACATCTTCATCTCACCACTAGTCCTGATGAATGAGTTATGGTTACCATATCTGAAGGCAGATATGTGTGGGTTGGAAAATACAGGTTTAATTGATACAAATTATCATGGATCAAGGATTTATTAGGTGGGTTTTATTAAAATGAACTAGGTGGTTTTCTTGCACACATTTTAAAGGGATATAAATCAAATAATGATGATAAAACTATTAATTCACTTAAAAGATCTAATAACCAAAGGGTTTTAAGATCAATAAGGAAATTAAAATGTCTCAAAATACATCAAGAAAAGAGCTCATAAATACCAAAAAATAGGGAAAACAACACCAAATGAGAAGTCTACCTTCATGGGGTTGAAGAAATAAACTCATACTGGAAACTATCCTTGGAACATACCCCACAAAACAACCATATCCTCACAAACCCATAGGAATAAGAACCACCATTTTCAAGATGATCTATGTAGTATTAGCGTAGCCAAAAAAATATCAATTCACCCTCTAAGGATGATTCAAAATGAAGTCTATCACTACTTCATCCAACCATATCTTTGTCCCATAATCTGAAATAGATCACTCATACTTCTATAGACTTTGGAACTAGAGCTCTTGAAGTGTCCTCCTCTAAGAATTATCATTTTGTTCCTCCATTTTGAAATTATTTTATAACACATATTTTCAAAATATTTCAGTATGAACCTGATGGGGATGTCAAATTATATAAACTTCAATTAAAGAAAAAACATTAGGGAATCCTTACCATGGACATAGATTATTCATGGTTAATTAGTTACTTCATTTTTAACCATCTCCCATGGTCCACCCAGTTCAAACACATGCATATAAAATCATGATGTGTGATCATTTATTAGGTATCTACCCTTTATGTAGCATCACTTAGCTTATCATATCCATTAAACTTTAATTTCCTTATGTTGGATTATAAGGGTGTCTAAAATCATGTTTCTTGGTCAATATCCCTTATTTATAACACATACTAAGCCCTACCAAAACTATTTCTATACCAACCCATGAATCCTCACCAGTTCATAATTCCAAACTCTATCTTATCTCTCATCCATATCCTATAATATCACTCTATAATTACCCCCACAATGGTAAATCACTTCAGTAGGCAGTGAGGGGTGGGAGATAATAATGCCTAAATCTTGCCTCTAATGGTACATGAGTTTTTGAAAATCACTGATGTTATATCATACATAAATATGGGAGGAATTAACCTCTAAGATAAAATAAATGGAAATAAGATAGCAACCCTCAATAACTCATGATCAAGATAAAAGTAAAAAAATAAATATCAAGTTCAAAAATGTAATTCCATAAAAATAATCAACTTTAAAGGAAACCACAAGTACTAAAAGAGAATATCATCAGTGATATCAACTCCCAAAATATCTTAAATAAATCCTCAATCTAGGAGTATCTAGCACAATATCTAACCATATAATATTGTCCTAAAAATTTTATATATAAATATAGGTTGATCATAATATGTATACTCAATATTATCTTCCCTATAACCTCCCATTAAATATGGGAAAGAAGCATACTAAAGCTTAGTGAGTGAACAAATGAAACTAACTCATCACATAAATAGGTTTAATATTATTTTCCATCCTATCAATGGATCACTCATCAAGTATCACACATAATTTATAATATAATATCCAACACAATATCAAATGAAGGTACCACACAACCACTTCACCAATTGTTTTCTGATTTTGTCCAACATTCCACTACCTGATCCATCTCTCTCTAAAAGAAAGACAGGCTAAAGTCACCTTGGATAATGTAATATATAATTCACTTTGTGCATCACATCATCTCATCATCACAACCACATATTCACACAGTAACTAAGTAGTTTCTAGGAGGCACCACATCCTATAAGTCGTGTATTATACCTCAATCCATCACATCCCATACACAACATACCTATAACAACCATTGGGATACTATAAGTAGAGATACATGTGTATAAAAAAACCACAAGCTATTTCATCCCTCTAAACACATATATGGGGATCAATAACCCCTATGCATACCAACACATAATGATACCAAGTGAAGATTGTGGGGCCTGAGGGGGTATCCATCCATCTATTCCTCACAAACCTAGATATTGGGTAAAACACCCTTCCAAATTCCAATGGGTGTTAGTCTCCAATCGACATAGGTGGGGTAGTGTATGAAATCAAAAAACATACATTATATATATAAATCTCACAACCATGCTATTGGAAACTACCTTTCTTTATAATCATCTATTTCTAATATCGCATGGGACACTCAATTTCCACTTCTAAGGCATAGGTATCAAAATCATACAAGAATCAAGCATACAATTAATTAATTGATTATCCATTAATTAATATTATTCAGTTTTTTTCCAATATTTACATTTTAATCTTCTGAGACAGGTTCCAAAAACACTTTTAATTATTTTATTATATTCTCAAGTATAGGATATTCATAAAGTAATAATCAAGAACCAACCCCATTATTATATTAATTAATTTATCATTTCATAAACTTCCCAGTACTCTAGGACCCAAACCAAGATACCATATAAAAGATGCACTCATAGTTCATAGTATCAAAATTTTTCCCACAGTTAGAAAATAATTATATAAATAACATTCATCCATCATTCCATTAGATAAGAAGATTAATTAATAATGTTATTAGGACTTAGCAGAGAATATTTAAATTTTAATCATTGATATAGAATGGGATAATATTAATTAATCTATAAGTAGTTGATTAATTTTTTACTTGATGATTTTAGGTTTTGGATACCTATGGCTTCATAGTGGTAGCTAAGAGTATTATGAAATGATATAGGTATATGATTCTAAGGCTAAGTATTTCCCCATATTGTGGTTGTGATATTTATATATATCATGTATTTTTTTGATATCAGACACTACATCACCCATATCGGTGGGAAAATAGACACCTAGTGGACTCTGGGAGGGTGTTTTTCCAACATCTATGTTGATGAGGAACGGATGTATAACTACCCCCTTCGTACCCACTATCTTCTCCTAGTGGTATTATGTGATGGTATTCACGATGGTTATCTTTCCCCATAAATTTTTGTAGATTGATGTAATGGATTTTGGTTTTTTCACACACATGTATTTCAATATATAATATCCAAATATTTATTATAGGTATGTTGTGTATTGTTTTTGTTGGATTAAGGTATAATACATGATGTAAAATCTCTGGTGGATCCTAGAAACTACTTTTTTACTAAGTGGATATGTATTTGGGATGATGATATGATATGATTCACGGAGTGCATGGTATATTACATTAGCCCAGGAGTATTCGGGTTGGCTTACTTTTAGAGATATATGGATCTGGATATGAGATATTAGGTTATAGAATCAAACTAGTTGGTTCAGTGGTAGTGGGGTACCTTTATATAATATTATATTTGATATTATATTAATAATTCTATGTGATTCATTGTGATTGATGTTGAAATAGTGGGTGCCCTAGACCCAACTATTTAGTGACTTTGATTACTATATCATGTATAAAGTTAGTTATGTATGATGTCATCTTACCATTATAGTGTAGACTGTTCTGCATACACTATTGAAATGGTAATGTACAAAGCTTAATTTTCATATTGAAAGGTTATAGCAGTTCCCAGGCTAAAATGAGAACCTCTAGATACTATGACATTAATCTTAAATATATGTTCTATAGTCTAGATACAACTTACTAATTGGACACAGTAGATGTTTGAATATTAGGTTTTGGGGGCTCATAAGCATTGAGACATCTTCTCATGAAGTTCTCACTTGGTGATCTCTAGTAGTGAGATCATGAGGACTAACCCACTAATAGGAACACCACATGTTTCATGTGTCATTAGATGTTCCTATCTACGATCATGTGTAATGGTCTTCTGAATTGAGATCATTACCAATGTATGTCACTTAATTACATTCTTTGATGAAAGACGAAAACCATGGTGATGAAGTCGTGGTGAGGTAGTTTGTGTCGGGTGCGTTGTTGGTGGCGTGACATTGGTTGAATGGTCAAGAAAGGATTTGTTGCTTCCGGGTTATAGAATTAATATATCTCAGGCCATGTTGATATGGATGGAAGTACCTTTATAAGACCATGGACATGGAAGTCAAGGGTAAATCCATCTAGTTAAATCAACAAACTATAAAGCATGAAAAAGGGCGATGACACGTGAGTGCGTCCTTCTTTATGAGATATTACAGACAAAGAGATTATATTACATAGTGCGTGTTTGTAGGTTGGTTGTCACTGCTGTGACAATCCTTATTTCTTCAGGGGTCATGAGGGGTTTCTAGATCCCGCTCTTGGTCTATAAATACTATTCACAACTATCGAAATAAGGTCCTAGAGGGTCACACACAAAAGCATATTCAAGAATCTGCCCTATTCAGTTGAATAGGAGTTTTGGACATGGTGGGACCCGCCACAGGGGTCCTGGATTTGTCCATAGTTAAACGATCACCAATTCAATAAATAAATTCATATTATTCGAGTTTAGAATAATGAGTATTGAATTTATTTATTAAATTTATTTATGAGTTTTAAGTAAATACATGAAAAAATATTAATTAACGAATATTAAATTATTCAAGGTTCAATTAATATATATGGGAGCAACGAGACGAGTTAATGACTTAATTATTATCATGTAATATATTTTAATATATTATAGGTAAGTGATAATAATATTTATGACTCAGACAAGTAGTCATAATATGTCATTGATAGTGCTTTAAGTATTTGGGGCCGACGAGGTGATACCGGGTATTTTAATTAAGCATTATAAATAGAAGAGGAGGGACATTTTCCAAACACTATTCATGGAGATTCTCTCTATTCTCCTCTCTCCCACACTCTTGAGTGAGATTATCTGGATCCGAGGAGCTCAGATGGAGATCTCTCTCAGGCATCGCTAGTGAAGCGATGTAGTGATCGTTGGAACGTCAAAGGCATTGTCAGTATTCCGCACTAGCATCTGGACTATGGCGAACGGCACTCCTACGGATTCCTTGAAGAGCGTGTGGACGATCTTGTAGAATTCAGCTTCGGATTCTTCAAGTATTGATCGCCAATGACAAGCATACGTCATGCATAGATTCATAATTAAACTAGGTATTTTTACAGTTTATTTTGTGCTTAAAACCCTTCACGCGTGGTCCTCATCTTTGACCGGGAAGCTCTTCACCGATGTCGACAAGTTCACATCGAACATCGGTGGAAATTTTTTAAAAACCCACCTGTTTAGGTCTTTCGCTGCACGCCCAATTCCAACAAGTGGTATCAGAGGGATGCCTGTCAATTTTAAGCCAAGAAAAATTAAATTTTCATTAATTCTTGAAAATGGCGTCGATATGGTCCCAACATCGCAGACCATGTGTTAATTCGATATCAGATGACCATTCTGCGGTCATCTGAAGTTTTTAGTTCAGATAACACTGGTTAATACATATGAGGTTTTACATCTATGAACCTCATTTTCATTCATTCAAATCCCTTGTTTTCACCAGAATAGTGTATTCCGGTGAGTTTACATAATAATTATTATTATAATAATTTCATTGTAATAATAATAGTTTTATTATAATATCAATTTTATTATTTTAATATTATACTATAATAATACCTATTATTATAATGTTAAAGCATATATATTAGGCTAGACAAAAAAAAACGGGGGGAGGGGAAAGACTTGCAAAGTAAGTCTTTGGTTATAAAAAAATTTAAAGGGAGGGGAGACCTGCTTTGCAGGTTTCCATTTTTATAAAAAAAATTAAAAAAAAGAAAGGGGCCAACCAAGTCATAAAAAAAAGAAAAAAAATTAAGGAAATAGGGTGGGGGTGATTGACCCAGTTTTTTCCTCTCCTTCCGCAGGAGGTGCGGCGCACCTGGACCTCCAGTAGCAGCGGGAAGCAGCAGGCTACCCAACAGCCCGACCGCCTCTCCCTTACTGTAGCCTTCTCCCACGTTGCACCCCTGGGCCGTCGCCTCCTTCTATTCCAGGAAATTCCACCTACAACCAGCACCCCCCCCCCCCCGCGCTGGGTCTACTTTCTCTACGTGTTTCAGCGCACCAAAACTAGTGGTAGTTAGCCTCCTTCCCTGCAGAACCAGTGCACCACACCAGCACTCCCGCAGGCCACCGTCCTCTAGCCTCCTCGCCTCCGCCCATCCCTAGCATTCACCCTCCCCAAGAGCAGCCGAAGGATATGTTGTGCTGCCCCGCATCGTCTCTATCCAGAGATCCACTTCTCTTATACTCCAGGCCGGCTGAACAAGATTCAACCTCTCTCCCATGCAGCAATACTTTCAGCGACATGCAACAACACTTGCAGTGCTGGGGCCAAACCTAGGCCAGCACCCTCTTGCAATCGGACCGCCGTGACACCTCCCTGTCCAGCGTGTGTCGGTACCACCCGGTCACACCTAGCACCACCTGGGGCACCTTCCCAAGCTTCTCCCTCACCAGGCGCACCTAGCCCCCCGCGACCCTAACCAGCTCCTCTCATTCCCTTTAGAGGTAAGCCGCACCAGGTGCAATGTACAACAGCCCCGCTGGAACCCTCATACCTCCTCCCTCCCAAGGATGCGGACCAGCCTGGCCGCCATAAGTGAAACCCCGACCGCTTACCTGCAGCGCGGCGCACACCACTGTGAGGTAACCCATTTGCACGGGCTTGACCAGATCCATCCTAAAACAGGCACGGGCGGGTCTACCGACCCACAACGGGCTTAGGCGGACCTGCTCATCCCAGAATGCCCCGCACAGGTTCTACAAGGCATAGATTGGGCCTGTATGGGTTCGCCCCGACACGAATAGGCCCATTCCTGGTTGTTGGGGCCAAGATAAAATTTAATTAATCAAAAATTAATTAAGATAATTAATTTAATTATGGTTGGTAATTAAAATAATTAAATATTAATTTTTGATTTAATAATTACTGTAGTGTAATTAATTTAATTGGGAGATTAAGTAATTAATTAATTAAATTTAATTTTAGTTTTAAAATCAAATTAATTAATCGGGACTGAACAACGTGAAATTGAATTAAAAACAAGAGTGAAGTTTTTAATTCAATTAAGATTCCCTAAGAATTTATTTTTAATGCAAGTTTAATTTTTTTCCCTGCATTTAGTTTATATATACACGAGTTAAAGCGTATAATGGTCATGATCTGTGGACTGACCAATGTATGTCTGGTGTTTATTTATTTTATTTAATTAATTATTTATTGAAATGGTTTGTAATAATTATTTTAATTAAATAAAAAGGCTATCTGTGTGTTGTCTCAAGTGTCATTATATGTGTAAGGGATTTGTAAGAACCATGTTCTTAGTTTTGAGGTACGAGTTTCTTCTTTTCTTTTTTCCTTAAGTGTTTTTGAGAAAATAAGGAAAATGGGAAAAATCCTAAATTTTGGAACTACACGCCATGTACTTCTCCACACGCTAGGTACTTTGGCCGTGTGGGATGAGTACACAGGGTGTGTAGCCATGCCAGCGATGAAAGGTGTAAAAACTGACTACACGCCATGTAGTGGGTATTTACACGCTGTGTAGTCAGTCGGCAGGTGAATAGTAAGGCGGTGGAGGTAGCCGCCAGCTGAGCGACGGTACACGCCATGTAATCAGGAAAAACACGTCGTGTACTCATGTCGACAGATGAATAGTGCCATGCTGGTGAGAAGCTGCTGTAGGAACAATTAAAAAATGGAAAGTACATGCCATGTACTTGAGAAGTACATGCCATGTAGTCTGTTTTTTGGCTTAAATCGGTTAGTAGCCTCCCCTGTTCACAGAGAAGGCTTAGAACCAGAGGAGGAGTCGGGAGAGAGGACCGAACCTTCGAGGAGCTCCAGATCGCACACCGGAAATCCGTTTCCGCCTCTGTCGATCTCGTTGGGATCGTACAGGTAATCCTCTCCTCCTTAAGCCGTTATTACCAATTATTTACTAAGGAAAAGTTATTTACGTTTGAACAGGTTTTCTTCTAACCCAGATCTACATCGTCTTTGGGCGTTTCTGGAAGTGACGTTCTCGTATACCGTTCAGGGGTGTTTGAGGTAGGTGGCTTGGTGTTTAAATTTCAACTGTTGTGCGTTTTTGTGTACCGTTGAGCCAAGAACCCATGTTGGGGTGTCATGTGGTTGAGTCCTTGGCTGTTTTGAATACCTATAATTGTATAGGTAATTAAATGTGATAATAAATTATTGTGTGGGATCACTGCTTGGATCCAGGACCATCCCAGGGGTGCGTTCCTCTGTTTAGCCATTTGGACAGGATACCCGAGGGTATGCCATTGTAATAATGCTTATTGAATTTCCTTGAGAGGAATTTCATGTGTATTTCTTGTTTATATGTTGGTCATGGCCCAGTTACTTACTTATCCTGAGGGCAGTGCTTTACTTAGCATGAGAGAAGTATTATCTTTAGCATGAGGGCAGTGGTTATTTTAGCCTGAGGGCAACTTCTTTCGTGCCTGTGGGAAATGGACTCTATGCCTGAGGGCAACACTTTATATGCCTGAGGGAAATATCTGTTATGCCTATGAGCAATTACCTGTGGGTTATGATTCTGATTACCTGAGGGTAAGAGTTTACATGTATGGGGACACTGACTTTCTACTTAGAGCATTCACCGAGGTGATATCTAATATTAATTGGTTAAAATGAATAATCAAATGGAAATATAACTGGTAAAGTTAGTTACTTTTGAGTACTGCTTAGTTTATTGTATTTTACTACTGCACACTTTTGTTGCATATTTATCACACAATTGGGAACGAGCCTTTGGTGGGTGCCAACTGAGATTTATTTCTCACACCCTATTTGGGTCATGTCTTCGGCCCAAACAGACTATGTTACTGCAGGTGTGGATAAGGGCAAGGGTCCCTATAGAGGTACATGATTTTTGCTGAGGAGTAGGGGAGCATGGGACCGAGTTTAGGCTCACAATGCTGTTGGGACCAAGTTAAATGAAGATGAAAGTTTGAAGAGTTAGCTTTTTCAGAGTGTTGTATTTTGTTGTCAAAGGCGATAAATCAATTCACTTTGTAGAAGGATCATAAATTAGACGATGATTTGCTGGTATGTATTTCACACAAATCATGAGTTAGGAGAACTTCTGATGCAAGCCTTATGAAGGAAAGGGGGAGAAGTGATGATTCCAGTCATATAATGTTTTGATTGGAAGGAATGATGATGCTGGAAGATAGGAAAGATTCAGTTCCCATTGCAACTCTGACGATGCTTAAGCTGATCTATCAAAGGATAAATATCACGATAGTGGGATTCGTGATAAGAGCAGAAGAATGGTTATGGGAAGCAGTAAAGAGATAAAATGGCAAAGAAATAGACAATCTGGGGATGGAAGAAAATCACAGTTTAAGGTGGCGCCTTTTTCCAGTGTTTGCCAAATTTTAGGGCCTGAAAATCGGGAGATGAAGAAATGTGCTTGGCAATGGATGTTGCGCATAATATTGAAGATGGTTTATACGTGCAAAAGAGTTATTCAAGGTCAGAACTATGTAAAATGACAAAGAAATGGAGTGCACGGAAATTTGGGCACGTTTCGCGCAAAAATAAAGTGGTGCGCGCAATAACTGCGGGATGCGCGAAATAGTAGCGGGTTGCGCGAAAAATCTGCGGGATGCGCGAAATATTGGCATGGTGCACGAAATTGGGGAATGAAGTTTTCGCGCAAATGATGGTTAGAGATTAGAAGGATGAAAAATGGAAAAGGCATGAGGTGCGCGAAAATTTGAAGCATGGTGAAAAATATGAAGTTGCATAAAAGAGTTTTTACGCGCATGGAGGAGGTTTTACGCGCGGATTAGTGTTTTTCGCGCGGGTTCAAAAATGCCTATAAATATGAGGCTAACCCTTGTTAGTTGTTAATGTTCGACACTTAGAAGAAATCTCGAGCTCTGGTGCGCATAAATTATACGCTAAGTGAGTTGCGCGAAAAGAAAGAAGTTTGCATGAAAAGAGGATAGCTGCGTGAAAACTTGAGAAGTTGCGCGAAAAGAGAAAAAGTTGCGCGAAAAAGGAAAGTTGCGCGAAAACGTTTTTCGCGCCAAAAGAAGTTTTTACGCGCAAGTCATTTGAATTGCGCGCAAGTCACCCTAAAGGCTGCGCGAAATATTTGGGGTCTTCGCACGTATTCAGTTTTGCGTAAGAGGGTTCTTACCGACTTCTGGGTAAGAAAGTGAAGATTTGTACTTCAGAGAATACATCTGTTCAATTGTAAAGAAGCACTGAAACATTGTGTTACCCTATTTGTGCTAAGAGGGAGCACATGCACTATTAGATTGTTTTTTAAAGTGCTGCACGAGTGTAATGGTATATCCTACTCGTTGTATTCCACATCAAAGGACTGTTTTCTAGTGGATTGTGTGGTACTGGATTGTTTCCGTACCATACCAAGGACGTAGATACTCTTGTTGAGTAGTGAACCTTGTAAATCTTGTGTTCCTGTGGTTGTGTGTGTTCAGCAGGGAAGAAACTCTTTAACAGGAGGCGAAGGTTGTTTCAAAAAAAAAGGGGGAAACTTAAAAAGAAAAAGATATCACTGATTCACCCCTCCCCCTCTCAGTGATACTTAGATCCTGATTGGGAACTTCAAATGCTGCCAGCTATTTTCTTGTGCTTTGATGTACTCTGTACTCTGTATTGTATTGTACTGTATTATTGTGTAACATGTTCTGGATGTTTTCTTAGAACTTGAGACATGTTACATCATTATCTATATAACTGTTGGTTATCTTTTATTGCTATTTTTGTATGATTTTTATTTTATTCCGCTGCGCTACACTTTGAAAAATGAGGGCATACTTTCCCAACTATCAGACCTGGGCTCTCGCTGCTAGTCGGTAGCCTCTGGCGTTTGGGAAAATGCGCTTGAGGTCATGTGACCAACCGGGTTCGGGGCACCCGTTGAGTGGCACCTGGATCCGGGATGTTACAAAGTGGTATCAGAGGAGTTCTTTTCTTTGACTTACTTTTTTGTGCCTTAGTTAGGGATAGGATGGAAATGGTAGTTGGTAATAAGATGTGCCCATGAGTAGCTAACCCATGTACAGGGAAAAGACAATTTACTTCGTGTTGCAATTTTATTGATTTTTCAATTTACAGTTGATATGATATTCACCATTGGGTGACACACTTTTGTTGTGCTGTTTATATGTTATCCATGGGTTCTATTTAGTTGCAACCCGATGAGATGAGGGTATTCCATCTCATGAATCATTTAGGAACGTGCTAGAAATCTCATTCCATGCATAGTTCCATGCCATGTAGGCGCATTAGAAATTGCATACTGTTGTGATAGTTGTTGTGCTATAAAAGCATGCTGTTGTGATATCTGCTTTGATAAATACCTTCTAAGTGATAGGGTAATTTCTGTGTCATCTTGTTGATAGAATGGATGCCAAAATTTTGTTTTTGGGGAGTATGGGCCCTCATTGACCGAAATTTGGTTGATCATTGACTGTTTATCTTGTTATAACATATATAAGATGCCAAACTTTGATTCATGGGGAGTATGGTCCCTCACAGGTCGGAATTTGGCACTTAGGTGTTTTTTTTAGTATTTTATGGGATTCAGAGAAGTTTCAGAGGCCTACTGTCCGGAAAACTCAGGATACACATCATGTAGTTCCTTGGACACACGCTGTGTGTTCTTATGTTCGAGAAGAAAGGAACACTTTTTAAGTACACACCGTGTAGTCTCTTTCCGTGTCATAGACTGTGTGGGAAGGGACATGGGGAATGGAAATGCTTGGGAAAAACACGTCGTGTACTGGATGTACACACTGTGTAGTGTTAACCCGGAGTCCGCCCGTGTAACTAATAAACACAGACGGAGGAGGCCTTAAGACATACACGCCGTGTCCACTATGGAACATGCCATGTAGTCTGACCTGGGATCTGGCCGTGTAACTAACAACACGGGTCGGTGTAATCCTTTCGTGTACACGTCGTGTGTATATGGAACACACCGTGTAGTGTGAGACATGTATCCGACCGTGTAACTAACAAAACGGGTCAGAAGAGCTCGTCCAGTACACGCTATGTGCCTGAGGGACACGCCGTGTAGTCTTGTCCGAGGACAGACCGTGTGGACTTAGCCTTGTGGCTGGGAAATGGGGTAGTGTACACACTGTGTGCAGGTGTAACACGCCGTGTGGTATCAAGCCAAGTAGTCGGCCGTGTCATGAACGACACAGGCAGTTGGAAAATTACACCATACAAACTGTGTTGATTATATACACGCCGTGTAGTTTTGTTCAACGGGAGTCGTGTGTCTTAGCCGTGTAGAAGGACCCGGGTAGGGGAAGAGAAATCAGGTACACGCCGTGTAGTCAGTATACACGCCATGTAGTCTTGTTTTGAAAATCTTGAATGCCTTCTTCCTCCTTTTCCCCTTTTGGTCCCTTCGTTTTTCAGTCTTTTATAATCTTGATCTAAGGTGTGCATTTGACCTTGTAGAGTCATGCCGCCAAGACGAACACGCGTTGTTCTCCAAGAGAGCGACAATGAGTATACTCCAGAGATGGTGGGCCATAGGCTACCGATTGATCCTCCAAAAGTGCCATATGTGGCGCCAACTGTTATACCGGACGCAGGCGCAGAGGCGCAGTTCTGTGAAGGCTTTATGCGGTTCATGCAGACCTTTCAGGGAGCACTGCCGGCTGCCACATCTATGGACGAGCTGACTCATGTATTCCAGCAGCAACATCCGCCCATGTTTTCAGGGGATGGCGGACCATAGGCTACGGAGTCTTGGTTGGGGTCTATGCACACTATTTTCGAGCATCTTGAGATGCCTCTTGGGTGGAGGGTCAATCTCACGACTTATATGCTGCGTGATTCCGCCAAGAGGTGGTGGGATGTTACCACTCAGACAGAGCATCACAGAGACATGGTGTAGGAAGATTTTTAGACAGCCTTCTATGAATTATTCTTCCCAGAGATGCTGAGGGAAGATAGAGCTTGAGAGTTTATGAACCTACAGTAGGGTTCTATGTCGGTGATGGATTATTATGCTCATTTCACCGAGATTCATAATTTTGCACCCGTTATGGTGGGTCATGAGACGTTGTGGGCTCGACACTTTGAGGATGGTCTTTGTTATGACATCCGAGCACTGGTGAATGTTTTCAGGTTGCCTTCAGTATATACTATTGTGAACCAGGCACTGATTACAGAGAGGAACTTTCAGGAAGCTAGTGGTGTAGGACAGGGTGGTTTAGCACCAGTTTCTGGTACTATTTCTGCCGGAAAGAGGAAGAGACAGATGAATTTCTATCACGGTGGAAGTACCATCTAGAAGAATGTTTCAGGTGGTCAGGTCATGTGCTACCAGTGTGGTAAGGAGGGGCACAAGAAACCACAGTGCCCACGTGATTCAGTGGAGTGCCGAGTTTGCGGCAAGGTGGGTCATCTGCGATTCTTTTGTAGGGCGTTTCCACCAGTGGCTAGTGAGAGGGGTTCTGTACAGACTCTGCATGTGGGAGCAGGACCAACAGCTTCTTACCAGTCGGGAAACTAGAATACGTTTGGGTGTGCAGGCAGGGATAGTGGTCATGGTCATGGTAGCCATACACTAGGATCTCAGAGGCAACATGGCGGGACAACTCCGGGTAGCCAGGCTGTGTCACAGGGCCATGACACTGGGCAGGCATATGTAGTGCAACAGACCCAGCAGAAGCAGGATCCCGGACCTTCTACAGTCATAGGTACTATTCTAGTAGCTTCTGTTTTATCTTTTGTAATTTTCAATACAGGTTCTACACATAGCTTTATATCTGTACCCATTGTGGAGAGCCTTGGGCTATGTGTTTCTTCTTCTTCTGCTGTTATGACGCTAGACACTCCGTTGGGAACTAGAATGGATGGTGTGCGTCAGTGCAGGGAGTGCCGCCTGGGTTGGTGGGTGTCACTTTTTATGGGACCTCTATGTCTTAGAGATGACAACTTATGATGTCATTCTTGGGATGAATTGGTTGGTTCCCTTTCGATCCTTTGTGGACTGCTATCGTCGTAGGGTGAGTTTCACGTCACCAGAGGGCAGAGAGTTTCTATACAAAGGTGAATGGGATGTTCAGGCGAGTCAATCTGGACCAGAGCATCATGGTAGAGGAGGTGTGACAGCCCAGATTGCGAGTTTATATCTGGATGATTAGGGGAATTGTCAGAAGGATTTCCCTCCAGTGGTTGATCATTTTAGGGATGTTTTCCAGATGACTTTTCAGGTCTACCTCTAGAGCATGAGGTGGATTTCTCTATTGAGATTGTGCCAGGAGCAGCGTCGGTGTCTGTTTCTCCTTATATGATGGATACACCAGAGTTTCGAGAGATCAAAAGACAGTTATAGGAGTTATAGGCAAAGGGTTTCATCTGACCCAGTACTTCTCCTTGGGGTTCGCCGGTCCTCTTTGCAAAGAAGGCAGATGGTACCCTCAGACTCTGTGTGGATTATCAAAAATTGAACCAGCTGACGGTTAAGAACCGATATCCCTTTCCAAGGATTGATGACCTTTTTGATCAAATTCATGGAGAACGAGTGTTCTCGAAGATTGAATTGAGATCAGGGTATCATCAGTTGCACATGAGACCATTGGACATACCGCTTACAACTTTTTAAAGCAGGTATGGTCTGTACGAGTACTTGGTTATTCCGTTCGGACTCACGAACGCGCCAGTAGTTTTCATGGCTCTGATGAATCGTGTATTCCATCCTTATCTGGATTCTTTTGCGGTAGTATTCGTGGATGATATCTTGGTGTACTCTCACACTCGACACAACTATGCCACCCATATTAAGATTGTACTGAGTACACTGAGAGAGCATCAGCTATATGATAAGCTCTCAAAGTTCCACTTTTGGATGGACCAGAATTCACTTCTTGGGTCATATCATCTCAGAGGAAGGAGTTTTCGTGGACCAAGAGAAGGTGAGAGTAGTAGTTTCCTGGGAGCATCCTAAGAACATGTTTGAGATACAGAGTTTCTTAGGGCTGGATGGTTACTATAGAGGCTTCATCTAGGACTTATCCCGCTTAGAAACACCGTTGATAGGTTTAACTAAGAAGGGTGTGAAGTTAATTTGGTTAGAAGCTTGCGAGACAACCTTTCAAGACCTGAAAGGAAGGTTGACATCAACACCAGTCCTAATACTTACAGATCAAGGGAAGAGCTATACAGTTTACTGCGATGCATCAGGTATTGGGCTGGGAGCTGTGTTGATGCAGGGCGATCAAGTTGTTGTGTACGGGTCTCTACAGTTGAGGCCACATATGAATAATTACCCGACACATGATCTCAAGTTGGTTGCAGTTGTTCATGCATTGCGCTTTTGGAGACATTATCTCTTGGGATAACATTTTGTGGTTTTCACCGACCAAAAAAGTCTCAAGTATATCTTTACTCAGCGTGACTTGAATCTGAGACAGCGAAGGTGGGTCGAATACCTTCAGTCCTTCGACTTTGAGCTTGCCTATACACCTGGTAAAGGTAATGCAGTAGCTGATTCATTGAGAAGGAGGACTCAGATAAAGGCAGTGTAGGAGGCCAGTGGTGAGTGGCAGCTCATGGATTTGTTCTCTAAGATGCATTTGGAGGTGCTAGATAGTCAGGGGCAGACCTATCTTTCATCTTTAGCTGTGACTTATAACCTCCTAGATAGAGTGAGGATGAGACAACTATCTGTTTCAGAAGGCCTAGTTCTATGGGAGTTGGTGGAAAGTGGGGACCCTCTTCCTGGATAGACAATAGGCAATGATGAGGTATTGCATTTACATGGATGAGTATGGGTTCTAGGGGATATACGCGAGGGGTTGATGCAGGATTTCATGCTTCAGCTTGGGCAGTTCATCCCGGAGTTACCAAGATGTACCGTGAATTGAGACATCAGTATTGGTGGCCGGGTATGAAGATAGATGTAGCTACTTTTGTTACGAGATCTTCCACCTATCAGTAGGTGAAGGCGGAGTATCAGAGTCCAGCCGGAGTATTACAGTAGTTACCCATCCCAGAGTGGAAATGGGATGACGTCGCGATGGACTTCGTGAATGGGTTGCTGAGGTCAACTTGAGGCAATGATGCTGTGTGGGTTGTTGTGGATAGAATCATGAAGGTAGCTCACTTTTTACCGATCAAGGAGACCTTCAGTGTGGACGAGCTCAGAAATTTGTATATCCGAGAGGTTGTACATCTTCATGGGGTTCCTCGTTCTATCTTTTCTGATAGGGACACCCGTTTTACGTCTTGTTTCTAGTAGAGTTTTCAGAGGGCACTGGGTACACAGGTGATTTTGAGCACAACTTACCACCCTCAGACCGATGGTTAGTCAGAGCGTACGATACAGGTTGTTGAGGACATACTGCGTGCATGCATCCTAGACTTTGGGGGCTCTTGGGAGAAGCATATACCTTTAGTTGAGTTTTCCTATAATAATAGTTTTCAGGCAACTATTGAGATGTCACCTTATGAGGATTTATATGGTAGGCCATGCTGATCACTTTGTGCTGGATAGAGGTAGGTGAGGCAGCTTTACTGGGACCACAGCTCGTGCAGGAGACTTCTGAGAAGGTCCAGTTGATTCAGAAGCAGATGGCTACTGCGCAGTCTCATCAGAAATCTTATTTTGATTGCCGTAGATAAACCTTGGAGTTCGCGGTTGGGGATCGGGTTTTCTTTCGTGTTTCACCAAGGTTGGGACACAGGCGGATCAGGAGACATGGTAAACTTTCACCAAGGTATGTGGGTCCATTTGAGATTCTGGAGAGAGTCGACCTGGTTGCCTATCGGTTGCAGTTACCATAGAGGTACCAGGCCATGCACGAAGTCTTCCATGTATCTCAGTTGTGCCACTATCATTCAGACCCATATCACGTCTTTCATCTAGAGGAGGTTGAGATTCAGATAGATGCATCCTTTGAGGAGAATACAATTCGTATCATCGATAGGAGCATGAAGGTTATCTGAGGCCGGTCAGTTCCTCTCGTACGGGTGCTATGGCAGCATGGACAAGTGCGGGATGAAACCTAGGAGCGGGAGACCGACATACATGCTTAGTGTCCAGAGTTGTTCTGGGCTTTATCTTCACCACCCTTGGAAAGGAAATTCGGGGAAGAATTGCTTTAAGGGGGAAATTTTGTAAGAACCCGGTTCTTAGTTTTGAGGTACGGGTTTCTTCTTTTCTCTTTTCCTTAAGTGTTTTTTGAGAAAATAAGGAAAATGGGGAAAAATCCTAAATTTTGGGACTACACGCCGTGTACTTCTCCACACGTCGTGTACTTTGGCTGTGTGGGATGAGTTCACGGGGTGTGTAGCCATGCTGGCGATGAAAGGTGTAAAAACCCACTACACACCATGTTGTGGGTATTTAAACGCTGTGCAGTTAGTCGGTAGGTGAATAGTAAGGCGGTGGAGGTAGCCGCTAGCTGAGCAACAGTACACGCCGTGTAATCAGGAAAAACACGTCGTGTATTCATGTCGACAGATGAACAGTGCCATGCTGGCGAGAAGCCACCGTAGGAACAGTTAAAAAATGGAAAGTACACACCGTGTACTTGAGAAGTACACGCCGTGTAGTCTGTTTTTTTTGCTTAAATCTGGAAGTATCCTCCCCTGTCACAGGGAAGGCTTAGAACTAGAGGAGGAGTCAGGAGAGAGGTCCGAACCTTCTAGGGGCTCCAGATTGCACGTCAGGAATCTATTTCCACCTCTGTCGATCTCGTTGGGATCGTACGGGTAATCCTCTCCTTCTCCTTAATCCATTATTACCAATTGTTTCCCAAGGGAAAGTATTTACGTTTGAACGGGATTTCTTTTAACCCATATCTACATCATCTTTGTGCGTTTCTAGAAGCGACGTTCACGTATACCGTTCAGGGGTATTTGAGGTAGGTGGCTTGGTGTTTAAATTCCAACTCTTGTGCATTTTTGTGTACCGTTGAGCCACGGACCCATGTTGGGGTGTCGTGTGGATGAGTCCTTGGATGTTTTGAATACCTAGAATTGCATAGGTAATTAAATGTGATAATAAATTGTTGTGTGGGATCACTTCTTGGATCCAGGACCACCCCAGGGGTGTGTTCCTCTGTTTAGCTGTTTGGCCAGGATACCTGAGGGTATGCCATTATAATAATTCTTATTGAATTTCCTTGAGAGGAATTGCATGTGTATTGCTTGTTTATATGTTGGGAATGGCCCGGTTACTTGCTTAGCCTGAGGGCAGTGCTTTACTTAGCCTGAGGGCAGTGTTACCTTTAGCCTGAGGGGCAGTGGTTATTTTAGCCTGAGGGAAACTTCTTTCTTCCCTGTGGGAAATAGACCCTGTTCCTGAGGGTGACACTTCATACGCCTGAGGGAAATATCTGTTATACCTGTGAGCAATTACCTGCGGGTTATGATTCTGATTACCTGAGGGTAATAGTTTACATGTCTGGGGACACTGACTATCTACTTAGATCATTCACCGAGGTGATGTCTAATATTAAATGGTTAAAATGAATAATCAAATGGAAATATAACTGGTAAAGTTAGTTACTTTTGAGTAAATCTTAGTTTATTACATTTTACTACTGCACAATTTTGTTGCATATTTATCACACAGTTGGGAACGTGCCTTTGGTAGGTGCCTACTGAGATTTATTTCTCACACCCTGTTTGGGTCATGTATTCAGCCCAAATTGACTATGTTGCTGCAGGTGTGGATAAGGGAAATGGTCCCTATACAGGTACATGATTGTTGCTAAGGTGTAGGGGAGCATGGGACCAAGCTTAGGCTCGTGATGCTGCTAGCTGTTTTGTTGTGCTTTGCTGTACTCTGTACTCTGTATTGTATTGTACTATATTGTTGTGTAACATGTTCTGGCTGTTTTCTTAGAACTTGAGACATGTTGCATCATTATCTATATAAATTTTGGTTATCTTTTACTACTGTTGTTGTATGATTTTTATTTTATTCTTCTGTGCTACACTTTTACAAATGATGGCATAGTTTCCCCACTATCAGACTTGATCCCTCACTACTAGTCAGCAGCCTCTGGCATTTGGGAAAATGCGCTTGAGGTCATGTTACCAACTGGGTTTGGGGCACCCATTGAGTGGCACCCATATCCAGGACGTTACAGCCTGCGCGCCCATTCTTAGAGTTGTATTTTATACCCCGAGACCCCCTCGCCTACGTGCGATTAAATTTGTATAATGACAAGATGAGGCGTGACACACTTCATGCTAAGTGACGGCGATGCACCAAACAAGAGTTGCATTGGATGAGCAGACGTTGTTATTCATGCTGTAAGCCACACAACTAAAGGTACTTACCCCTAGGGTTTCAGGTTTTCCGTTATTCTCTCAACGAATCAACCATTAGAACCAGCTCATGATCAGGTTTTCATTTTATTTTTTCATAGTTTATTATTTTTGTGTATGTGTAATTTATTGCGCGATCACATGGTATAATAATAAACAAGTTTACAAGATAAAATGAACATGTGACGTGATGAAATTTCTATTTATTGTATGGTCAGTTGTGAGTGCGATCACATAGTACATGATTATAAAAAATAAGATATGATTTCATTCTTCACATTAAAAATAATAAAACCCTAAAAAATATATTAAGTCATAACCGCCTTCCGTCATTCAAGTTTGGACAAAACCAGCTATTTGAGGTGTTGATCATGCCATAGCTGAGGGTACTTCTTACTACTAGGGAGTTCTTATAAGAATGATGGGTTGAATTAAATAAAATTTCAGCAATGAAATAGCCATAGCTAGCTTGTTGTAATTTTAGAGTCAAGTGTTGGGTAAATCAAGTTCTAATTTTATGAAGTTGGGACTTCACTCAACAGATCAAGGAGCCGCAAGTTAAAGCGGTCGGCCAGCCAAAATCCTACCTAGAACCCTCCAAGTAGTGGCATAGCCATATCTTGTAGACTATGAGGGGTGGTTCTGGGATCCTTTCCACTGGAATAATCAAGCAACATAGTATTTAGATTCTAGCACAGAGGGTTCCTAGAACCCGATAAAATAGTGGGAGACATTGAATGATTTAAGTAATTAATCAAAAAAAGGTATAAACTAGTAATTCAGATAAAAGGCACTAATCTGCTAAAATTCATTTTTGTAGAAAAATGGAAAGATATACCACAATATAAAAATTTCAATATTTTAATGGACAAAGTAAATTTTCAAACTAACATGAGTGTCCATGAATAGTACAGGCGCGTGTGCATAATACTATGATATAGGAAACTCAAGGTGTCAGTGTCCCCAACACTGTTAAACTACCTCATGAAGCGAGAGTGAAAATTTATTATAAGAGACTAATGTACAAAGAATATGATAGTTATATCATTATGCCTTCATCAACGTCCGGTGTCAGTTGTAGCCGCTACACCAAGACATAGATGATATAACATAAAGTCTCATCTCCAAGAAGTTTGCAAGGAGAAATCGAAGCAATGATATGAATAAGGCTAAGTTTACACCAGCATGTGTAAATTGAAATATCGATCATGATATTTAAATATCATTTTCACCAGATTAATCAAGTCTCGTTTTAAGTTACAAAATGAACAAATATTGAGTAAACACTTCATTACCAATTTATGTAAGGTTCACCAAGTGAATAAGAATAAAAGATAATTAAGCTTTAATTATTATGGAGGATAAATTGAAATAAAGTGTGAAAAGGTCAAAGGAATTTAATGAAAATGACATATTCACGATGTCCTTCAATTAATTAGGTATTAAAAAAGGTTATTTTCATTTCATATTATAAAATAATACTATGGAAGTTTAAATGAAATAACCTGATTTAAAGGAGAAAAATGTCGCTTCTACATCTGGTGTATTCATTAATGTAATGTTTCCATTTTAATACTTGGGTATTAAATACAATATGCTGGTAACATATGTTTATTCTAATAAGATAGACAAGTTAGTATAGAAACTTTACTAGAAGTAGGGTGTATTCTCCAAGTGGCTGTGAAAGGGTGATACCTAGGCCAGTGGTGAGAAGTACACGACTTCTTTAATTTCCAAGTGAAAGATTCATGTTGAAATAATATTGATTATAACCACAAAAATTAATCACATGTGTCCTTGGACTCAAGGAGACATGCTTTTAGTTTCTGGAATGGATGTTTTTTTGGTAAACTCAACCACTAGTTCAGTAATTCATGAATCATAGGCAATTAGTGATGAATATAAATGTAAGACTTATACCCAGTTATGAAAGGATAATTATTTGTCAAGTAATATTAAAAATATATGTCATTAATATACCTAGTATGCAATTTAGGCTCAACACAGCTAAATAATTTTGGTATTATCGATGTCTTTAGTTTGGACAAAGGAGCCTTTAGAAATAAAGGTACGTCACAAAGCTTTTAGAAATAGTTAAACAGGTAAGCGGGAACTATTACAAGTAAAATCTAGAGGTATATATGCTTCATAAGATTCCTTTAAGTAATTAAGGAATAACAAATTGAAGTATTTTCATGGTCATGAGATATGAGTTGCTTCAGGTTGGGATACTGAAGAATATCTCGACCAAGCATTCATCAATCATGATAATATAGCGTGGAGTAACTCCTAAATGCAAATTACCTTATCAACATCACGACATTGATGTTAATGAGGAGTATTGATGATCAAGTCTTACATATCAACATTGATCAATAAAAATATAGTGTGGAGAAATTCCTAAATTCATATGTTATACATCAAAATTTTGATGTAAGTAATATCAATGTTGAAACTAGCAGAAACTTCCATTATATTTCATGAAATGATTTTCAAATAACAATGATATACCACAACCATATGCCAACTATAATGAAAAATGGATATCATACGATTCATAGTATGATATAAAACCATTATGTCATAAGGACATGTGTTTGGATGCAAATAGTTCGTTCGGATACAAACAAACTTGCATCAAGATAAACACATTGTGCATCTAAGGTACTTATCCTAACAAATTGCTTAGGATATTACATAAATCCCTAAGATAGAAAAGTTGTAGTCAAGTAAGGGACTATATATATATATAAGGGAGAACATCTCTATTAGAGATAGTGGGAGCTATATTTACTTGTGTTTATTCAATACTCAAGATGCACAAAATAGTTGGGATAGGAACTAGTTCCACAAGCACATGGGGAATAAAGTATGTTCCAGAGACACATACTGCATAGGAAGGATAAAACCATGGTGATGGTTTTTATATTCATTGCGGTCGGTGATCTATTATTCAATGTGAATAATATTTCCTAAAATTAAGAAGTATATGGAAATTAGATAAAATTGATAAGACTAACTAAAATTCAATTAATGGATTCCATGTATCAAAGTGAAAAGGGACTATTATTTTAAATACTGTTGTGGGTATTCAAGTGAGTTGATACATGGATGGTACGAGCATGGTACCAATAAGGATTGATGGATTTAACCAAGTCATTATGCCTAAATCCATTAAAATTTTACTTATAATAGCTAATATCTATTATCAATTTATTTAGCATTGGATTTCATGACCACCAATCGTGGATGGTGTCTATATGACACAACCATAAAGGGATGGTCACATCATAGAATGCTAATAAAAGTTTCAAGTTACTAAAATCCAGTTTAGGATTAAAGTAAGCAACATGATCATAGAAAATACATTAGCAAAAAATGTTTTCTATGTGTCTATGTGAGGTTAGTGGGAGCATCAATGTTTCCAAAACAAAATATATTCGGAAACATATGGAAAACAGAAATTGTTCTCACAGTTAGTTATGAAAAATGAAATTTACTCTCCAATGATTGACTTAAATTAGCAACCTAAGTTCTAGGGAATAAGATATACTAAGGTATAACTATAGGTTGCTTGGTCCTAGTCAATCGTACATATAGTGACATTGTACTGAAAAATACATGTTGGAACAATTAAAGAGATGAATTGTTGCCTATGTCACAGGACATAATCTCTCCATTTTGACATGTCCATGACATGTGAAGAGATAAATGGGGTGAGTTGAAATCCATAAGTCTAAGCGATGGATCAATCACGTATGCCATGATATGTAAAAGAACCAATATTTCCAAGGTATATTTTACAATAGGCAAATTTCAGTTATATCTAGGAGCACTGCAAGGGATGTAGTCGGAACTATCTAATTGTACTTAGAAAAGTACAAAAGATATGTTCCTGGTAAGTGGAGAAGAAAGGATACTAGTTTTTGGGGATACATACTAGTCTTACATAGATCAAGAGATCTACTATTGCAGTTAGAGACGATGAGCGAGAGAAGATCATATAATCCAGTGGTAGCCATACCAACAAAGATCAAGTACGTTACAGCTTCTAAGGCTTCTAAGAAGCAGATATGCAATAATCTTTTTCCAGGTCTTGGAATCGCACCTGGTGAGAAAATTATTATCATAATATAAATTATGATATTATTACTGGCCAATATGTCAAGCTATGACAATGGAAAAAAAGTGAGATATACTCGGGATACCATCTCTTGAGTAGTTTTACTCAAAGAGATCTCGCTATAGCAGAATAGCCACACAGAGGAACCGTGGAAGACCCAATAGCTAAATCTGTTACTCGGCAGAAACATTATGTTCATCATGTGAGTGTCTAACAAGTTTGGTTATTAAGTTGTCTCTATTGCAAGTGGGAGTGTTGAAATAGTGGGTGCCCTAGACCCAACTATTCAGTGCTTTTGATTACCATATTTTGTATACAGTTAGCTATGCATGATGTCATCTTACCATTATAGTGTAGACTGTTCTGCATCCACTATTGAAATGGTAATGTCCAAGGTTTAATTTTCATATCGAAAGGTTATAGCATTTCTCAGGCTATAACGAGAACCTCAAGATACTATGACATTAATCTTAAATATATGTTTTATAGTCTAGATACATCTTACTGATTGGACAAAGTAGATGTTTGAATATCAGGTGCTGGGGTCTCATAAGCATTGAGACTTCTTCTCATGAAGTTTTCACTTGGTGATCTCTAGTATTGAGATCATATGGACTGAACCACCAATAGAGACACCACATGTTTTGGGTGTCATTGGATGTTCCTATCTATGATCATGTTTAATGGTCTCCTGACTTGAGATCATTACCAATGTATGTCACTTGATTACGTTATTCGATGCAAGATGAAAACCATGGCAATAAAGTTGTTGAGAGGTAGTTTGTGTCAGGTGCGTCATTGGTGGCATGACATTGGTTGAATGGTCAAGAAAGGATTTTTCACTTCCAGGTTATGGAAGTAATATATCTCAGGCCATGTTGATATGGATGGTAGTACCTTTATAAGACCATGTCCATGGCAGTAAAGGGTAAATACATCTAGTTAAATCAATAAACTATAAATCAAGAAAAGGGAAATGACACATGAGTGCATCCTGCTTTATGAGATATTAGAGACAAAGGGATTATATTACACAGTGCGTGTTCGTAGGTTGGTTGTCGCTGCTGTGACAATACTTATTTCTTCAGGGGCCATGATGGGTTTCTAGATCCTTCTCTTGGTCTATGAATACTATTCATAATTGTCTAAATAAGGTCCTAGAGGGTCACACACAATAGCGTTTTCAAGAATCTGCCCTATTCAGTTGAATAGGATTTTTGGACATGGTGGGCCCCACCATAGGGATCCAAGATTTGTCCAAAGTTAAACGATCACCAATTCAATAAATTAATTTATATTATTCAAGTTTAGAATAATGAGTATTGAATTTATTTATTAAATGTATTTATGAGTATTATGTAAATACATGAAAAAATATTAATTGATGAATATTAAATTATTTAAGGTTCAATTAATATATATGGGAGAAATGAGTCGAGTTAATGACTTAATTATTATCTTGTATTATATTTTAATATATTCCAGGTTAGTGATAATAATATTTATGACTCAGAAAAGTAGTTATAATATGTCGTTGATAGTGTGTTAAGTATTCAGGGTTGGCGAGGCGATACCGAGTATTTTAATTAAGCACTATAAATAGAAGAGGAGGGGCATTTTCCAAACACTATTCATGGAGCTTCTCTCTCATCTCTTCTCTCCCACACTCTAGAGAGAGATTCTCTAGATCCAAGGAGCTCGAATGGAGATATCTCTCGGGCATTGCTAGCGTAGCGATGTGGTGATCGTTGTAATGTCGAAGGCATCATTGGTTTTCCACGCTAGCATCCGTACTACGACGAATGACACTTCTGTGGATTCCTTGAAGCGTGTGTGGAAGATCTATAGGAATTAGGCTTCATATTCTTTGATCAATGATCACCAATGATGAACAGACTTCATGCGCGACTTCATAATTAAACTAGGTATTTTTACGGTTCATTTTGTGCTTAAAACCCTTCATGCGTGGTCCTCAGCTTTGACCGGGAAACCCTTCACTGACGTTGACAAGTTCACGTCGAATGTCAGTGAAATTGTTTTTAAAACCCACCTGTTTGGGGCTTTCGCTGCATGCCCAGTTCCAACAATTGAGACATGGTGAGGATGGGAAAATAATAGTAAACTTTTTTAGGTTATTATTTGGTTTCATTTGATTAATCACTAGTATTTAGTATGCTTCTTTCACATATTTAATGAGAGGTTGTAGAGAGGATCCTACTGAATATACATGTTGTTCTAACCCAACATTTATATAAACTATTTTTCAGGATCGTGGGAGATGGTTGGATATCGGGCCGGATACAACTATCTTAGGGAGTTGTTCAGGAGGTATTAGTCTTTCAAGTAACTTCCATGTTTTTCATTTGATACTTTTAGTTTCCTTTATAGTTGTTCAAATGTATGACATTACATGAATGTACTTCAGATTTATTTTTTTCTTTTATCTTGAGCTAGAGTTGTAGGATGCATCTATATTATCTCTCATTTCTCTTATATTATAGGGTAATGTATTCCATATAATTGTATGATATACCCTCAATTCTTGTTTCCATCCCATGAACTATTGGAGGTGGGATTCAATCATCATTATCTCTTTCCACTCATTACTGGACCATGAGGGGTGCCTTTGGGGGTGAGGTTACACCCTATAATTTTAAAGGGTTAAATGGATAAATGTTACTACCCATGTCAACAAGGATAACATTTCTTTTCAAAAGACCATCTGATTAGAACTACAAAGTTAAATATGTTTTCCCTAGAGTGGTGATCTGGATGGGTGACCTCCTAGGAATTTTCCTAGGGTGTGTGTGAGTAAGGACAAAAACCACTATAAAGAACATGTCTTGTAATGTTGGGATAAATCATTAGTCTGATGAATTGTTTGAGCATGAGGGCAGTCCCCATGTAGGGAACAATATGTGTCTGTGAGGAAACTAGGGTGCCTATAAGGCCTAGTTGTTACATTGGTATCAAAGGAGGAACCTACATGGAAGTACAGTGGCACTGCCTGGGTTGAGATGTAGGGTCCACAATGAGGATATTATTCTCTAAATGGGGGTATATGGATATAACACCCTAGACTATTAAAGGATTAAAAGGATAAATTTTACTAACCATGTCAACAAGGTGCGCCTTTCTATTTAGGAGCCTATGTGATTAGAACTCCATAGTTAAAATGGTTTGTCCTGACGTAATGATCAGGATGGTTGACCTCCTAGGAAGTTTCTCAAGGTGTGTGCAAGTGAAAAAAAAACATTGGGAAGAAATTTGTGTTGGAATGCGGGGACATTCATTAGTATAATGAACCATTAAGAAACATGGATGGGCCCTATGTATGGGCCAACATATATGTCTGTTAGAAAGCCGGGGTGCCATGTGAGTCCCAATTGTTACATATCAGCTTCTCCAGCAAGGTATAATGAAATCCACCTCTACCAACATGTCTCATGTGTCCAAATATAAGTTCAAATAATTTAATCTCTAAATCTATCAACATAATATTAAAGAAAAATATATAAAGTATGGGTGAGTATATAAATATACACATTAGGTTTATCCTGGTAACTATCATGTGTTCATGTGAATGAAGAATTATAATTCGTTTCTATGAGGAACAATTAAAACAAAATAATCAATAAACAAGAATCTCCCAAGAGTTACCCATTTGGTATCTTCTATTACACACCACATATTCATCATTTTTAGACCCACCATATATGCTCACTATAATTCATCTTATAACCACTACTATATAATAACCATCATCTATCTAAATCCAAAAACTGAAGAAAAAAAATTACCCATAGGTACCTCACAGAAATATTCTCATAAATTTTTACACCTATATATACCACATTAAATACCACTACCACTCATAATATCCACCTAAAGGTAACTCACTATGTTATATTAATCACCAAATAGTTTTTTATATTGGGAAAATATTCCATCACATTCACATATATTGGTTGGAAAATTGTCCACCCACATGGACCCTCACTAGTTTTATAAGTGTCCATCCTCAAGGACTCTTCCCACTATAACCTACATAATTTGGGTAGTTGTACACCCTTAAGTACTCTCACTATTTTACTGATTGTCCACCCTCAAGGGATCTCCTCTTCTCAACCAGATTCATCACCACCATACAAAATAAATCTATTATGACTAGACATATCATTAAAACTATCATCACTATCATTATCAAATCGTAAACAACTACCACATAACTAGTCACAACTTCTACATCATTATCAAATATCATGAATGGATTTTGACCCCTACCATACTTTATTAACCCACCTAGGTCTACCAAAACATAGAAAATATAGAGAAATTAATCACTAACATTACTCATATCATAGGTATACACAAGTACTATGACCACATCACATAGCCATCATGCATCATAACTCCCTATTCAATAAAATTACATCACTCTCTATATATTCTAAAGGTAAATAATAAATTAGAATAAATATTAAAAATATAAATCTTTATTTGAATTATTTTGTTCTTAGATCTAATAGCAAAATCATGCACACTAATTTTCCCTTTGAAATCATTGAACATTATGGTAATAGTTGTAGTTTATGTCACCCTCAATTATTTGGTGTTAATAATGCTTAAATTTATAAATATTTATCTAATATTAAGGATATAAATCTCGCTCAAATATAGAAATTTTTTATTCCTATATCTTTAATTACTAACACATATGGACCCAAAATAATATGGGTACAAAATCATATACTCGTTTAATATTTTTTGGGGGATGGTTCCATAAAATCATCAATGTTAAATGGTTATAGATAGTGGATATTCAAGAGAGATTAGTGGATATGTTTCTAAATTTCATTATTTTTCAATGATAAATGGTGTCCACATCACTTTTAGAGATAATTAAAAACTAAAAATTATCATAGTTGGATCTACTGGAAATTCAAAATATATCCGTATCAATAAAGTACTATATGTTGAATGATTAAAGAATAATATAATAAATATCTCTAAACATTATTTTATGGTTACTCGGTTTATTCTTATAACAATGCTTGTTCTATTTATAGGGATAAAAATATTAAATTTAAATCACCTTGATCAAAAAATGTTTAAACTTTATATCTTCTTTTTGTAGATAGAATAGAAATTGTTTGAATGTTGAGATAATTGAATTTTGTATTTTGAATAAAGTACTTTGATATTGTTATGTTTATTCTTTGAGAAATTTTTCTAATAATAATTTAATTTCTCATTTTCCTAAACTAAAATTTTATGAAAATAAGTTATGTGATGCATTTCAAATGGGAATGAAAAAAATATTATTTCAAATAAATCAACGAGGTTTCTACTTTTAGACCTTTGGAAATTATGAACATGGATTTTTTTGGACCATCTAGAATAGATATCCTTATAGGAAATAATTTTTTATGGTTTTTATATATTTAGTTAGGCTTAATTTTTATGTATTAAAAGTTAATATATTGATTTCTTAATGAATGTATACAAACTAGTTCAGTATAAAAATGTTTTCAAAAAAAAAAAAATACTTTATAAGTGGCCATGGGGGAGAATTTGAAAGTGGTGATTTTAACTCATTTTTCTCAAATCGTTGTATTAAATGAAAATTTATTTCCCCAAAGAAACCTCAACATACTAATTTTTTTTAAAGGAGTAATAGAACTTTATTATAAATCATAAAAACTATGTTATGTGAATATATATTACTAACTCAGTTTTGGGTTGAAGTCATTAATAAAATTTCTATTTTATAAAAAAAGTTCTAATAATGATAATTATTAGGAAAATTATCTACGACTTATAGAATGATAGAAAAAAATTGGATACTTTAATTGTTTTCTATAAAAAAATTATATCTTCAATACTCAAGAAAATCATAGTAAATTTAATCTAAATGACAATATAGGAATCTTTATTGATTATTATATTACTTATAAATCTTATAGATTTTTCAATAAAAATTTAGGGATGGTTGAAGAATCAGTTCATGTGATGTTTTATGAAAGAAATCCTTTCATTCACAATAAAAATTCTATTGATGATCTTGATGATTATCTTAACAATTTGAGACTTGATACTTCTATCAACACTAAAAGGGATTATGATGAGAAACATGTCCATAAATAATATTATCCTAAAGAGTGGGAAACTAAGAGTCTGATGCCTAAATATCCTAGAACCTTGAAAAAAATCCTTAAGATTATATTATTGGTGGATTATATGACAGTGCTTGAATAAGAATAAGTGATGAAAATTTAGCTAAGTTTTCTACCTTTATATCACAAAATGAACTTAAAACTATTGAGGAAGCCCTAAATGATGAAAACTATTTTGTATATATAAAATAAGAGTTAAAATGGTTTGATAGAAATATTTTTTTGAAATTATTTGAAAGGTTCTATGTTTATTCTATCAAAAGAAACAAATGGGTCTCTAAAATTAATAAAGGTGATCAAAGTGTGATTATAAGGAATAAGGCTCAGCTAATGGCTAATGGTTATAATCAAGATAGAGGAATGGATTATGAGGAGACCTAATCAACTATTTAAAGATTATAATATATTATAAAACTCATTGATTATACATTTCATATGAATTTTAAGCTACTCTAAATGGATATTAAATTTTCTTTTTTAAATGGATTTCTTGTGGAGGAAAAGTGTGATGTATAACAACTAGTTTTTCAAATTCCACCTTTTCTAAATTATATTTTCAAACTTACCAAAGATATATATGATATTAAAAAGGCACCAATAATTTTCTATGAGAGGATTAATTATTTTATTTTTTCAAATGTTTTTTTGGTGGCAACCATTACTTTATTTAAGAAAACATCATATTTAGACATTTTTTATGTTCAAATATATATTGATGATGTGTTTTTTAGTTAAAAAAATAGTATTTGTGTAATAAATTTTCTAAGAACATGAAAAAATTGTTTTAAATGAGTATTATGTTTGAGTTAAACTTTTTCCTTGGTTTTAAAATCTTTTAAAAGAACTTTGGAAATGTTTTAAATCAAATAAAGTATATGCTAGGCTTATTAAAAATTTTAAACATGAAAATAATAAAGAATATTCAACTCATATGAGTTATAATATTAAAAATTACATGGATAAAGATTGGAAACTAGTTAATAATAATTTACATAGAGGAATAATTAGTATTTGGTTATATCATATTTCTATTGGACCAAGCATCATGTTTATTATGTGTCTCTATGTTAGATTTCAAGCTAGTCCAAATGAATGTCATATAAAAATTCAAAAAATATTTCAAGGTATCTTAAAGGTTATGTTTTTATTAGTATTTTTTATCATAAAACCTTGACATTTGACTTGACATCATATTATTATTCTGAATTTACAGGTTGTAGATTAGATATAAATAAAACCTTGAGAATATTTCATTTCTTATTAAAATATTTGGTTTCTTATTCCAGTAATAAATGGAAATTTTTCCTTGTTTACTTCTCAAGAAGAATATTGTCATGGCCACCTCCCTCTAAAGATACCCCTCATGATCTGATAATGATGGAAGAGATATAATGACCCTCGAGTCTCACCTCCAGTAGGCCCCAGGGTGGTGGCTATCACCAAGGGTATGAAAATCTCACAAAATATGAGGCATTGACTTTCTATAGTAACCAAGATCAAAAGATAAGATGTATCAACCTAAAAAGAACTCCAAGACCTATATAAAATAAAAAAGAAAAATTCAACCCATATGCATGTTTAAAGTAAAAGTGCTACAAATACAATGAAAAGATCCAAAGTAAATACCCAAAATTAAAGCTAAGCAGTGATGCAACAACAATCCTAAAGTCAAAGATAGTAATGCCCAGCATGGTCCCCATATTCCTCCTGGAAACCTTGAAGCAGTTTTATAATATAGGGTGAGCATACAAGTATACTTAGTTGGAAAACCAAAGTATCTTGTGCATAATTGGAGAAGCATATTAATGCCCCTATGAGAAAACAGTTGAAACCAACAGTACCTAACAAGGTATACTATCTACCCCAAACTTACCAAATAACGCAAGTCAAGTCAGGTAATATAGATAACATCGATGATAGGGTACCCCACACCAGTTTCCTATTGATTAGACTCTCTCACACCCCAACGAAAAATGTCATGGTGCTCCCACATATTCTAAAATTACCACGTCACAACCCACCCACACACACATAGTCCTCAAAAGTAGTCCTATAACCTAGGAAAACTAAGCTCATCACATCTCACATGCACACACCTGGGCCTCACAACCACATCTTGTCAGCAGACACTTGGGCCACATACCACTTCACATCCTGAAAACACCCAGGAAAGCACAACACATATCATCCCGAAAACACTTGGGAAAACACAACTCTCCATCACATACTTGGGCCCCCAAAACCACAACCTATATGAAGAATCTTGGGATACCTCCACCTAGAAGAGAGAGTAGGGAAGAGAGGGTGGCTATCCATTTATCCTTCCACTGAATGTTTTGGGAAAGAAACCCTCCTCCATAATAATGGGGGTGTTTAGTAAATAGTGCTTAACTAGGGTGAGGTGTGTATAAAAACACAAGAAATACATATGTGTATATATGTATATAGTATAAAACACTCAAGACCAACCTATGGGTTCTCAATCAAACAACCAACCACCCTATGATACCTCCACCCTTACTGTTACCTCGAAATGCATTTATTAACACTAGTAACAGTCACTTCAGAAGTTGATAAAATGAAATCCACTTCACAACAAGACACAACTCAAAACATACCCCCAACCAATTCATTTAACCAAATATTATTCCTTATTAAGAAAACCATTTATTAATTCCATCCCTACCTGGAAAAATTCCAACCACAACAAGAAACAAGCCACATAGCATAAACCATGCAGAGGAAAAAAACCCACCATAAAGCAACTCAATTCATATTTCCGTTATGTTTAACACCCATACCAACCAATACCATCATCATTCTTAAAATTCATTACACCCAATCCATCCTATCAACAAGGAAACACCCAACTCATAGTAAAACTTAGTAACACATATCATCACAACTAAACCCGATAGACCCATTGTATAACAACACTACAACCATCATGCTCAATAACATAAACATATCACAAAAAAAAATTGTAGACCTGCTGATCAAACACTGACCATCCATTCCATAATCATTCAATATCTCAACCTGAGATTCCATCACACCACCCCTACCACCCCATATTAAAGTTGTGCTCTCAACCCCAGCACCATACAACCACACAAGGAATAAGACAGAACAAAACCACACACACTAAAAATCCACACCAAACAAGGCAGGGAGTATTCAGATTTAAAAAACACTCTTTCTTTAATTCCACTTAGATAATTTAGGGGTTATCACAAAACAAGTTTGATACTAGGGAATCCATTTATATAACGGAATATATGTAGTTAATCAGTGGAATATATATAGCCATTCAAAACATGATCACCAATAATCCATCAAAATGCATCCTAAGTGCACAAGAAAAGACCACCAATGACCATGATTTTTAGTATGCATATATCCCATACCACTCAAAATATCAATAAACAATAAATCAGAAACATGCATCACTTTTCCCTAGCCTATGTTTATTAGTTTAAATCCAATTAAATTATCTTTATTAAATTTGGATTCAACTTCCATCACATGGGAAATATTCGTACACACACCTCGCATGATACAAAAATAAGAGGGATGAAGAGATCCCTACCTTGAGAAATAGATGATGAACACCTCCTCCTTGCGCCAAAAAACGTAAGACTCTAGGAAAAATCGATCAACGGGTGCAACATAGACACACAACTCCTTAGGGAAGAAAGGTTTTGGGGATTCTCAGTAGCAAGAGTAAAGAGAAAACTCACAATGGGGAAAGGATCTCAGCTGTAGAAACGATAGATCCTTTATCAATGTAAGAAATGGTTTCAAAACACATTAATGGTGGATCTTGGCCAAGACAATCCATCTTTGTCATTTAAGAACCTCTTGGGTGTTATGAATTTAAATATATATTTTGTATCCCTTGAAACAACTTCAAAACACTTAAATGTGGGTTGAAACTCAATTCACATCAAATAAAATGTTAAAGGGGTGAAACTAGGAAAACTCTTAGAAAACTTGAATTTTGAAAAACTATTAGAAATGAATAACCATTGGATGATTCACCATCATGAGTAACCAAGGGATGAGCTACCGGTAAATGATTCTCCATTGGGTGACTCACTATTGGATGAGATAACACCGGATGACTCACTGTCGAAAGTCACTCGTGGATAAGATACTGGTAGATGAGTCTTTTTTGGGTGACTTACTATTGGATGAGTCATCGGTGTGAGTTACCAGTTAAGAGCTACCAGTGGAGACTCACCATTTAGTGAGCTACTGTTTAATGAGATACTATTTAGTGAGCTACCGTTCAATGAGCTACTGTTTGGTGAGCTACTATTTGGTGAGATACCATTAGGTGAGTTACTGTTCAGTGAGTCACTTTTGTGACTCACCATTGTGAATCACCATCGTGACTCACCATCACGACCCACCATCAGTGACTCACCTTCAGTAACTCGCCATCAATGAGTCACCATTGTGAGTCCCTGATGCGACTCGCTGTGGGCAACCTACCATTCCTGACTCACTGTTGGAAACTAGAAAAACTGGTAAACTCTTGGAATGAGCTATTGCGACCTCCCAGGATACCTCAAACACTGGTGTTTTACAAAGGAATGGACCAAGGAGGTCTGGTCCATTACATCAGATACCTATCAAACTATTATCTCCCTTGAGAATTCAAAACCAGACTTAGAAGGAAATAGGGGTCTGAACAAACACCCTATGAGACCCCTCTCGAGGAGCTCGCTACACATGATGTATCATTATTGAAAAAACACACCAAAGTTCAATGATAAACCACCTTATATTGTTTGAAAGATTGAGTGAAATATCAACATCCAATAACACCTCCTCCAAAATCTACTACCCCAACTGACCACAAGACACGCCACACATGCACCAAAATATACACTGTCCGGACATATGAATTAGGTAATTCCTTCCAACATGTCAATATACTATCTACTCTGGGCGGAACTGACTCACCCACATGGGTTTAATTTCATCTCAATTAATGTTCCTCGATTAGGAATTAGGTCCTCCCTTTTCCAAATATTAGGAATTCATCACAAATTATGGAATAAGGAAACAACTCATCTCATATAAAACAAGGTTCAAACATTACATTACAAAGTGAAACACAACAAAGAAAAACTTAGAACAACTCTAGGCACTGGGAATAAGTTTTCATCTCCCTTTCCCATGTACTCTCCTCCCAGCCACCATGACTCCACAACACATGAACCAACAGAGTGGTCTATCTGCACAACAAATTCTCCAGATGATCCTGGATCTCTACTGGTCACTCCACTAATTTTGCATCATCTTCTACATCCAACTCTCCCTAGTCAATGACATGGGAGTTATCAAGAAGATACTAATGAAGTAGGGATACTTGAAATAAATTATGAATCCTCTCTAACTGTGGTGGAAATGCCAACTGGTATTCCACCTCTCCAAATTGTATCAACACCTCAAATGGTCTGATGAACCTGGGAGGAAGATTACTCCCTCTGCCAAAACTCTGCTGACAATGTCAATGGGAAACTTTCAAGAACACATGGTCCCCAACCTAGAACTCCAAGGGCCACCTCCTGTGATTGAAATATGACTTCTTTTGGTTCTGTGCTACTTTCATCCTTTCACGGACAATACAAACCTTCTATGTCATACTCTATACTACCTCTAGGCCAAGAATAGTTTTCTCCCCAACCTCTGTCTACTACAAAGGTGAATGAAACTTTCTTCCATACAAGGATTAAAATGGAGCCATGTCAATGGAAGAGTGATAGATATTATTGTAAGTAAACTCTATCGATGGAAAGTGTCGCATCCAAGATCCACCAAAGTCCAAGATGCATGCCCGCAACATGACCTCCAACATATGGATGTTCCGCTCTATCTTCCCATCTATTTGAGGGTGGAAAGCAGTGTTGAGGCGTAACTGAGTTCCAAAATCATGTTGTAATCCCCTATAGATTCACAAGTTAAAATGTGTATCATGGTACAAGAAAAAAGATATCAGAACTTTATATAGTTTCACCACATCATCCACATACCTCTGTGCTAAGGCATCCATTATGACTAACTCCTTAATCTCTATGAAGTGAGATGATTTTGTCAGCTGATCCACTACTACACAGATAACATCATAGACTCTCAGATCTCTGGGTAACCCTGTAATAAAATCATTTGAGATTTCATCCCACTTACACTTGGGTACATGTAAGGTCTATAACAAACCACCAAGAACACGGTGCTCATCCTTCACCTATTGGTACACTAAGCACTTCACCATAAACTATGTTGCAGCCCTTTTCATCCTGGGCCACCAAAACCGCTCCTTCAAGACAAAATAAATCTTAGAAACTCTTGTATGTACCTCTAAGTGTGAGATATGAAACTCATGGAAGAATCCATCATACATTTCCACCGGAACAAATATACTTCCTTAGATCAGTATATTATTTTGACCATCCTCCGACCATCCCTTTGAAGCATCACCATGGTCAACACGGTTGTGCATTACCTCTGCCTCTAAGTCCCCCCACTGAGACTCTTCTATATTCTTAATCAGATAAGACTGCACCATCATTTGAAATAAACACCCTCTACCACCATCTATTCCTATATCTAGGTACAAGGCATCCAACTCCTATTTCGCTTTCCAAGCATCCGTAGATTCTTGACCTACCTCCCTCTATAAATTTTTGTTAAAATCATTGGCCACAACATTCTCATTTACTAAGGTGTAAAAGATCTCAAAGTTATATTCCTTGAGAAAATCCATCCACCTTTGTTATCACGAGTTTAGATCTCATTGGGAAAAGATATACCTCAATATCTTGTAATCTTTGAAGACCACAATGCACTCTGTAATGAGGTAACACTACCACAACTTCAGTGAAAACATGACTGCTACTAGCTCTAGATCATGGGTAGCATAGTTATGTATGTGGGGATGTAAATACCTAGACTTATTAGAGATCACTCCCCACTATTTCATAATCACACATACCAATCCCAGATGGGAAGCATCACAAAACACATCAAACATCATCCCTTCCTCCAAAAAACAGATCACTAGAGAACTGACCAACTTCCCCTTCAGATCGCCAAATGTTGACTGGCATTGATCACTCCACACAAAGTCTTGGTCTTTCCTGGTCAAGGCCATTAACAGAGTTACTACCCAAGATAAATTAGGTATGAACATATGATAATGTCCTTCCAGTTAGAGAAAACTGTGTACCACTATAATATTCTTGGGTTATTCCTAAGAAACAACTACCACAGCCTTCTATGGGTCCATTGATACACCCTGCTGTGACACTACATGTCCATGAAAATGCGCCTCTTGTGTCCAGAACATTAACTTGGACAACTTTCTGTAGATCTTGTGGCGTCGAAGGACCTGTAAGACAATCTTGTGATACTCAGTATACTCCTCATTTAACTTCAAGTAGATCAAGATTTAATCAATGAATATGATGAAAAACTGGTATAGGAACTCATGGAAGATGGAGTTTATAATCCCCATAAATAAGGCTGGTGCATTTGTAACACGAAAAGTCATGACTATAAACTCTAAGTTACCATACCTACATCTGAAATAAGTCTTCAGGATATCTCTCTCCTTCACCCTTGACTAGTGATATCAATACCATAGATTGTTCTTAGAGAACCAACTCACTCCCCTCAGTTGGTCGAAAAGATCATATATCTTTGGGAGAGGGTAGCGGTTCTTGACCATTACCTGATTTAATATTTGGTATTCTATAAACAACCTTATACCACCATCTTCCTTCTTTGTAAACAAGACTGGAGTGCCCCATAGTGACACACTGGGCCTAATGAAGCCCTTCTTCATTAGGTCATCAATCCAAATCCTCATCTCTAGAAACCTAAAAGGTGCGATCTGATAAGGATCCATTGAAATCGTACAATCATCGAGTTGTAAGTCTCTCTCAAACTCAACATCATGTTGAGGGGGTAGAGTCACAACCTTCTTGGAGAAGACATCCAATAACTCACCAACAATGTTGGGAACCTCCCCCATCTCAGCATCCACTGATTCCACTAACATCTGGTCCAATAAGGAAAGAAGAGGCTCCACATACCAACTACCCACTTGGCGACCCCAATTGCCAACGAAAGCCATACACTGACCATTAACGTCTAAAAAAATGACTCTCCTCTAGAAGAAATTGATAACATCATGCACAAAATACAACCAGTTGATTCCAATGATGATATTGTATTGCTGCATCTGTAGCAAGAAGAGATCACATGGGACTGATGTGACCCAATCATCAGTATACATCCCAATCATACATTAAAAAAACTAGTCTAAACTCTGATTGGAATAATCAACACTAGGGAATAGGAAGAATCTCTATTTCTAGTATCATAGCATGGGATAGATTGGTTGAAACAAAGGACTGTGAATCTCCTGAATCAAACAAAACATAAGCAAGGGTACTAAATAAGTCGATCGTACCTAGAACGATCTTTGGCCCTGCTAGAACTGTTGCCTCATCAGTGTGAAACTGACCATGCCTAGATCCACTTCCATTATGTTGAAAACCACCTACTTGAACACACCCGAGTTGAGGTCCTTGAGGAACACCCTAAGTTTGGCCCCTACGAGTTCCGTCTCCCCTTGGTGGAGCAGGGGCCAACTGTCCCTACTACTAAAATAGCCTAGCTAGAAATTACTGCTGAGGCGAGCACTGAACCTTCCCACCTCCACCATACTGAGCTTGAAAAGATCCTAGTCACTAACTAAGGAGATTCCCACAGACTCTACAGATAAAACACACCATCCCTAGGCCCACAAGATAGGAACAAAGACTAGAAGGTCGAAATAGAAACAATTGGGGTCGCCTCCCCACCGGTCCGAACCTTAAAGGCCCTAGAAACTAAGACCTGCTACTGATAAACTCGCCCTTCAAAAAACTAGGATGACTACCCTCTCATGGTAGAACTCTTCACGATTGAAACCTATCAATTACCTTCTCCTTATTCTGGACCTCCAAGTATGTTGTCAAGTTAGAGGGAGTAATCATGTATTGGAGAGAAGGATGACGTGACTCCTCTAGGTATCTCCCACAAGAATCCTCATCTAAAAAGAGATTTAGAGGAAAACGAAGGAGCTACTTGAATTTGATCCCCATCTCCTGTACCAACATACTCCCCTATTGGAGGGAGGGTAATGCCTACCTCTTCTCATCGTTCATGTTCGATGAAAATAATTCTACTCAGAACTCATTCTCAAAATTTACCCACATAACGTCAGCCTCCTTCCTCTCCCATAGGTAAAGCGTCCACTACTAACGTGTAGCTCCCCGCATCTGTCTCACTGACAAGGGAACCCAACACTCCATCAGAGCCTGGATCAATCTAACAGTGATCACAAAATCCTCAATCCAACTCTCTATCTCCATGTCTAAAACGCTTCCCTCGTAATTTCCTAGAGTCTATTGCTGGAAAGCACGTAATATTTTCTACCACTGGTCATCCTACTCAAATATTTCAACATTCTATCAATCAACTGGGTTGGCTAGCTGATCCTCCACTACATGTACTACACACGAATGATGACTGGGTCCCATAATTGAAAGGTAAACAAGGAATTCATAATCCTGATTAGTATCGAATTTTACTTCATATTCATTTCAACTCATTTAATCGTTATTTATTTCAAATTTCCCAAAATACCCAAATTCAAACAAGAACAAAAGTCATTATGATGCATGTACCTTTTATAGGGTCTCTAATCTGTAATGGTGTAGCCTCACTTGGTCATTCGGTATAATCAAAGTCATTTCATTGGATCACGAGGGGGGGATAAAGTCCTATGTCCTAGTCAGTCTTCCTGGGCCTATGTCACACACCAAGATCACATAATACTATTTCCCTACCAACCCATGCAATCCTCACTATGACTAAATACAAAATCCATCATATATATCAACCATCACATTTGATACCATTCTGTCACGACCTCCTCCCTCCAAATATTCCCCTTCTGAGCTGTCAATGAAGGAAGAGAGATAATGACCTCTGAGTCCCACCTCCAGTAGACCCCAAGGTGGTGAACATCACCAAGGGTATAAAAATCTAAAAAAATGGGAGGCATTATCCTTTTTATAGTAACCAATATCATGAGATAAGATGTATCAACCTCAAAACAACTCCATGAATTATATAAAAGAGATACCAAAATCTATCCCACGTGAATGTTTAAAGTAAAACTAATAAAAATACAATGAAAATATCCAAATTAAATACCCAAAAGTAAATATAATAAGAGACGTAGAAACTATCCCAAAGTCCAAGATAGTAATGAACAACATGATCCCTGTTGTCCTCCTAGAAACCTGGAAGCAGTTTTATAATGTAGGGTGAGAATATAAGTATAGTCAATAGGAAAACCAATGTCTCTCTCACACAAGTGGAGAAGCATACTAATTCCCCTATGAGAAAACAGCAGAAACCATCTGCACCTAACAGGGTATACTAGTCTTCCCAAACTCACCAAATCCATGATAAACAAATAATGCAATTCAAGTAAAGTAATATTGATCACATCGATGACAGGGTACCTTATAACACTTTCCCATTGATTAGAAGCTCTCACACTATAACAAAAAATGTCCTGGACCTCCCACCTCTTAGGAAAGTACCACATCACAACATGCTCGTGCACACCTGGGCCTCACAGTTAGTCCTTCAACCTGGGAAAATGAATCTCATCACATCTCATCCGCACACACCTGGGCCTCACAACCACATCCCTCCTTCAGACACCTGGGCCACATACCATGTCACATATTGAAAACATTTGGGAAAGTGCAACACAAATCATACCAAAAAAACTTGGTAAAAACAACTCGCCCTCACATACTTGGGCCCCACAAACCACAACATGACCAAATAATCTTGGGTTATCACTTATTGGAAGAGGGATCATGGAAGATCGGGTGACCAACCATCCATACACAAACTTAAATGCTTGGTAAAGACACCCTCCCCCATAACAATGTGGGTGTTCCGTACACAGTGTTTAACTTCGGATGGGGTGAGTATAGAAGACACAAAAAATAAATATAGATTTGTATATATATATTATCAAACACTCAACCCCAAACTATGGGTTATCAATCAAACAACCAACCACCCAATGATAAGGTCACCTTTGATGCTACCTCTAAATTCATTTATTAACACCAGCAACAATTACTTTAGAACTTGATAAAATGAAATCCACTTAAAAAAAGACACAAATAAAAATTTACCCCTAACAAACTCGTTTAACCAAATATTATTCCTTATTAAGAAAACCATTTATTAATTCTATCTCTACAAAGGAAACTACCAACCAAAGAACACAACAATCCACATAGCATAAACCATGCAGAGGAAAAAGAACCACAGTAAAGAAACTCGCATCATATTTCTACTTCGTTCAACACCTATACCAACCAATACCATCATAATTATTCAAATTCATTCCTCTAAATCCATCATCTCTACAAGCAAACCCCCAAATCATAATCAAACTTAGAAACACATCTCCTCACAACCAAACCTGACAACCCCACTGTATAACAAAACCACACCCATCACGCCCAATAACATAAATATATCCCAACATGAACCTCTATCCCTAATTCTCAAAAACTTCCCATCCATTACACAACCATTCAATCTCTAAACTTGAGATTCCATCACACCACCCATAACACCCCACCTTACAGCCGCACTCTCAACCCTAGAACCACACAACCACAAAAGGCACAAGACAGAATAAAACCACACCTAACACACAACCACACCAAACAAGACAGGGTGTTTTCAGATTTATCAAACACTAGTTCTCTAATTCCACTTTGATAATTCTAGGGTTATCAGAGAACAAGTTTGGTCTTGGGGAATCCATTTATTTAACAGAATATACATAGTTAATCAATTACATATGTACAACCATTCAACAAATTATCAAAAACAATACATCACAAGTCATCCCGAGTGCACAAACAAAGACCACCAATGAACATGATTTTTAGTTGGCATATATCACATACAACTTACAATATCAATAAATAATAAAATAGAAGAATGTGTCACTTTTACCCATCCCATGTTTATTGGTTTAAAGCTGATTCAATTATTTTTTATTAAATTTGGATTCAATTACCTTTACAAGGGAAACATTCATACACCCACCCTGCATGATATAAAAACAAAATGGGTGAAGGTATCTCTACCTAAAGAAATAGATGATTAGAACCTCCTCATTACACCAAACAGGTGGTGCGCAAGGTTCTATGGAAACCCGATCCAAGGGTGAAACATAGACGCATGTCTCCTAGGGGAATAAAGGTTCTAGGGATGATCAGCAACAAGAGTAAAGATAAAATGCACAAGGGGGAAAGGATATCAGCTTTAGAAAGGATAGATCCTATATCAACAGAAGAAACACTTTCAAAATTCAATAATGGAGGATCTTGACCAAGACCACGTGGCTTGGCTATTTAGGAACCTCTTAAGTGTTAATGATTTAGAGATATATTTTATATCTCTTTAATTGGATTAAAAACACTTAAACATGTTTTTAAACTCAATTCATGTCAAATAAAATGTTAAAGGGGTGAAATTGGAAAAACTAGCAAAAAACTGTAATTTTGAAAAACTGTTGAAAATGAATCAACTTTGGGTGAGTCGCCATCACGAGTCACTAGTGGATGATATGCTAGTGGATGATTCATTATTGGGTGACTCACTGTTGGATGATTTACCACTATTTGACTCACCGTCATGAGTCACTGATGGATGAGCTATCGGTGGACGAGTCACCGTTGGGTGACTCACCATTGGAAAAATCACCGATGTGAGCTACCGGTGCCGAGCTTCTGGTGGTGAGTCACCGTTTGGTGAGTCAATGTCATGACTCATCATCACGACTCACCATAACGACTTACCGTCGCGACCCACCATCGTGACCCACCATCGCAACCCACCGATAGTGACACACTGTTAGAAACTCTCTGTCAGTAACTCACCATCAGTGAGTCAACATTGTGATTCATCGATGCGACACACCATTGGTGACCTAATGCCCCTAAACCACCATTGAAAAACTGGAAAAACTAGTAAAATCTTTAAATGAGCTACCAAGACCTCATAAAACACCTCAAACATTGTATTTTCAAAAATTAATGGATTGGGGAGGTCTGTTACATTACAAATATATTTCATATTTTAGTTTTTTATAAGGACTCGACCTTAAACATTACATAATATTGAATTAAATGGATAATTCACATTGAGGATATTTTCAGGTTTAGAGTTTTAGAGAATTAGGTCATAACATTTACATAACAACATGAATATTACATGTAGGAAATTCTACTCAGTATCTATTTTTTTTCATAAAATAAAAACTCTTGAAAAAATATTCATGTCTAGTTCCATGTTTTAGACAACATGTCTTATCCTTAATCCCATCATTGACCCTTATTCATCTTCAAGTCCTGTGGAAATCATTTCAAAAACTTGGGATGAGCATAAAAAGCTCAGTACGGGATATAAAATAAGGAATGAATACATTATGCCATCAATAAATACAAAACAATGAAAAAATACTTTTCAATCATAACATACCTCATGAAATCATAATATTTATAAACAACATATAGAAATCATAAATCATAAAGGTAACTTACGACATAAATAACATAATTACATTGTAGTTATCGCAGCTATAGAGGGAGTCACATTTGGAATACCCATCACAGTATATTCCCTAAATCTCTTAGGAGAAACATTAACATTTATCTCCGTCATGTTACCCAATGCATTGGAGAGCTATCTCAGGCTCACCCTCCCTAGGTTTATCACAGAACCACCCGTATACGTAAACAATTCCCAATAGCCATAAAATATTCATAACCCATAAAAAAATAATGTAAAGATAACACTTCCACATTTCAATTACAATATATCATTTCAAAATATTGACAAAATTGAAGCTTTTATCAAACCATTTTCAAAACCATTTAAAATATTAAATAAAGATATTTTTGAATCAAAGTGTACCATACCTATTTGAAGTTTTTGAAAGAAATTTCAATTTCAAAACATTTATGTCCATATGAATAAATCTTTAAAACTATTTTTAAAACATGTACATTAATGTGAAAGATTTATAAGAATAAACCTTTAAAACATTTAAAATGATATTTTAGTTAAAGAGTTTTTAACAAAATAAGAGACCCTAGAATACAAATAATTGAGGAATAACATTTAATCAGAACTTAATAATATCATGAGAATAAAGGTATTCGTGATATAATATTCTAAAGGACAGTATATACACCATATAAGAGTGAATTTGTGCATATCAACAATGAAGTCTCAATGGAAATGTAAATTGAGACGAAATCCCTTATAAAGACGATATCCATAGATTAAGAATAAATCAATTACATAATTATGTGTGAAAAATATAAATACACACAATATAAGTGTATATTAAGTGTAAAACAATAAGAGGTTATTCATACATATTCATAGCATGACATAATCAAGAAGTATATGTTTAGTCCAAAAATTAACATTGGGTTAAGAAGTTTTCTTACAGAAATTCGACAGCCTAATGGCGTCACTTTAAAATTTAGAAAATAAGTTGACGAGAGAGAAAAGGATATATAATCACTTGGACATAAAATTTAAATCAACAAGGATATATAATAACATATTCCAACATAATAATATGTAAATTAAAAGACATAACAAAAAGAAGTCTTTTAAAAAGAGGAGGGTGAAAGGTTCCCTTACCGATTTGGTAACTTACGAAACATGCACCCCATGAAAGAAAGATCACATAATGAATATGTAAATACCCATAAATTAATTTATATTACACAACTAATACAATCATGGGTAGTACATCCACCACAAAAAAGGAAATAGTGGCTAATATAGAATGAATATCACGGGAATAAAAAGTGAGATGAAAAACCCTTACCACGTTGTAATCAATCGAGTCGTATGTGAAAAGTTAATAAAAAACCAAATGAATCATAGAATACCATGAATATTAATAGAATCATGATAATATATATCAAATGGAAGTTCACAATACACCACATGAAATAAATAAGTGGTGACCAATGGAAATCTCATGGAATTAAAAGTGAGATAAGAAATCTCTTACCTCGTGTCCAACTTGAATCGTATGTTCCTTGTTATTCCTGAATAATAAACTTAAGTTAATTTCTACTTGATTCATAACCTTTTAATTTTTATTATTACTTTTATATAACTTATTACTTTGAAATAACATTTAGTTAATTATTTGAGTTCATATTGGACATTTTGTCGATGTTTGGAATTTGAGTTAAAAATGAACTTGTTATAATTACAATTTGTCCATGTGGTCAAAAATCCATTTTCTCCAGAATGATATTAATGATTTAGAGATCATATATATTCAGTATATACATGTATTTATATTAGTACATAAAATTTGGAGATAAGAAGTGAAATGCACCGTTCATGGAGACGATAACCCATACGTACGCATGAACGCTACGTTCATTTCTATTTAATATTTAATGGAATGAAAACTTAATGATAAGTAGGTATATTATAATTACAGTACAATATAATATGATATATATGTTACATAATTTCATTAACTCCATATTTATACATTCCATGTATGTCAAGAACGAGTCATATCACCTTGAGGGGGCGGTAGTCCACACTTCCTCAAATGAAATTATCGTGTTTACACATATTGGAAGGCATAAAGGTATGTTTTTAAATAAAAATTACAGAAGCATAAAAAAAAACATAATATATATCATATATAAATACAATTCCATCTTATTGGCCACCATAAGAGGCAGTAGGAGATAATTGAACAATCATCGCTTCGTGAGGCGTTAGTTTTCCATTCACAGAAACAGTATGTTCTTCACCCATTATATAAAGGTGTGTGTAAGTGTAGTTCTAATAATTCTCATAAAAACATACTAGTATATTTAGTATACTGGTTTGTTTTAAAAAATAAATTAATAAAAAGAGTTTAGGTGGTTGGATAAGTAAAATAAAACAAAAGAACTTAAGAGAAGATGTTACCTTTAAATCGAGTAATTCCCTTTGGATTGAACTAAAAGGGTTTCTTGAAGTGTTTTCTGCCTAAGTTAAGGCCTCTAGGATGAAGATAGGGATATTGGGAGCTTAATTGAGTAGATGTTGGATGAAGAAAAAGGCTTTAGAGGTGTGAGGAATTGGTTAGAAGTGAGGTCTTTTTATAAGGGAGAGGAGGGGCTCTTTAGGAAAGTTTGAAACAATTATTTTATTATAACCTTATCTTAGGTTTCAAAAGGTAAACTATTCATTAATATAAAATTTAAGATTAATAATGGTCTAAATAAAATAATCCAATAAGAATTGGATAGGTTTTGGATATTGTTTTAATATTTATAATCTTATTTATTTAAATCATTTATTAATGTGGTAAATATTGCATCAGTATTGTGTCATAAATAATTTAATTTATTTGATGTCCAAAAATTAAAAAAAATACCTTGATGTAGGAAATCATTTTATATTTATAAATAATATTTATAGTTGAAAGGATAACTTATATAACCCTATGTAAAAATTTATTTACTAAAAGATATTTGTTTATGTCATTTTTCTCTTTACTTTAAATTAATTAATATAAAATGTCATTATTACTCCCATGTGGATCCATGGGGTCCCAAATTAGACCCAAGGATGCCCATGGTCGGATATGTATCATCCAATAGGATTAGGACACATGTTACGGTAATTTAATATTATTATAATATTATACTTTACCCTTATTTATTATTTTTACCTTTTAATCATGATAAATAAAATATTTACTGAAGTAAATATTTAAAATGTATATTGTCCCACCATTGGTGGTGGGGTGGTAAGGGTTTGGGGGGATGAGGGGTAGGTCACAGGGTCAAGTCCCCGGACATGCAATTTACTGTAATTTTCTTTCTTGCGTCGTGTGCCGCTTTCACGGTTGTACCCAATTTTTTAAATATTTAAAATGTATAAAAATAAAAGTTACCTATTTAAACAATTTATACCTAATGATTCCAAATGTGGAATCCATTTTTCCAAATTCAAAACACAGAAGTGGTAGAAATTAATTTAAAATTAATTCCCACTGTTAAAACAAATAGAGTGTGTTTAAGAAATAATAACTATCAAAAGATTGACACTTGTTTATGTCCAATTTCAAAATGAAATTATATGCAATTACCAACATTAGATTAAATGGTAAAAATATATTCTAATTACACTTTAAAACCAATTAAAAATATAATATAACCATATAAATAAATTATATTAATAGGAACTTTTGAATTAAAATACAGTATTTTGCACTATTCATTAAAAAATGAACTTTATTATAAAAATACCAAAATTTCATCCAAAGTAAATTTTGGTGTCATGATTCTTAATAAGAATTTTATTTTTTCATATAGAATATATAAAAGTGAAAAAAACTATATTTAAAGAGGATTCTCTATTAAAAGGCAGTAAATCGACCTTTTAGTGAATATTAGAGTATTTATGCTTAAAATCGAATTCTTTACTTATTTTAAGCCTCTAACTTTTATTGGATAAATGTTAAAATATTCAACAAACATTTATAATCATATTATAGTTAGTTCTATTTATTCTTTCCAATACAATGACTAGACATTAACTACCATTTAAAATAATAATATTATATTATTAGTGTGCAACGTAAGATTTCAAAGAAACCCATTGTTGCATATTGGGTACGCCATCAAACATAGCGTTCCCTTTAAATTAGAATTAATATTTAATTTCAAAAATATTAATAAATTTGAAAAATTTCATATTCTTTATTTACGTGGGATGTTACATTTTTTGATCAATTATTCTGAATGAAACACACATTGAATAATTTTAGACTCAGTTTTGGACATGTGTCCATCAAATGTGATAACGATATTACTATCAACATTCCTTAAAATCCTATAATCCATTTTATAACCAACAATATTAATATAAGTCATCATTTATTAAGATAAAATACTCAAAAAGTTTATATTTCTCTTTAGTTTTTAGACAATAAACATCAGTTGGTAAATATATTCACTAATCCCATTGCTTGTGATTGTTTTGATTTTATTAAGAGTGAGATGGTTTTTTTTTGAGTTTAAGTGATTTTATTCTATATATGATGTATTTTTTGTTCTTCATATTCTCTTTTTTCTAGTTTTATTTAATTATTTAATCTTATGTTTTCTTAATGTTAACATTTAAATCTTACTTGTTGATATTTTTGTTTTTTATGTATATACTTTTTAATTTTATGTAGAATGATATATAATATTAGTTTTTATGAATATTTATATGTAATATTAAAATTATGGTACATAATATTAACCTATTATATATAATTTTAAATTTTTTTAATTATTACATGTCAACGTCTTATCATGTGACATTTGGAATTCTACTCCTTTTTTAAAACATTTGGCATTTTGGATAAAAAAATTTAAATAGATTGAAACCATAAGATTCTATCTCTCTCTATACTTCTTTAATTTGAAACCTAAATACTTGAAATTTAGAACGATATTGATTAGATTAAAATCCAATAGAAATGATGCTAGTTATTTTATAATTCTGAAGAAAGAAAATTCATATGTTTCAAAGATAAGAATACTACTTTATTTGAAAGTAAAAATTTCTTAGATTGATAAAAAAACTTGTTACTAAATAAATTATTGAGTTTTCAAGAATGGGACTGAATTTTTATGTAAATAAGATGGAAGTATCCTTTGAATAGGAAGTATAAGAGTTTAATTCAAATGTTTAGTTTGTTTTGGGAAGTAATGATGATTTTGTTTTATCTAAAGTGAATGGAAATGTTTTTACTTTTACATATATTAAGTTGATTGACTATTTTAAAATCCACATAAATGAAAATATTTAATTATTAAATCACTAGTTAATGATGGATATGTAAAGGTTGAAGTTATCATTATCTTTCTTTCTGGAATAATAATTATTTATAATAAATTTATTGAGAATTTAGATCCTCAGAATAAAATTCTTGTGAAATTTATTTATACTGTAATATCCTACAGGGACTTTGAATTTGAGGAAGTATTACATAAAGACATGTATATATTTTATATGTTTTGAATGAGAAGAAATTGAACCTTCCTAAATATTCATTAAGGCTTATGCATCACTGTATTTAAGGAGAGAAGAATTTAAATGTTTATCCCTATGAAAGATTACTTAGTCTATTATTTGAGAGAAGAGAATTTATCCATAATGAGTTATAAACTATAAAAATTCATCATCATAATTCAATATGTGGTTGGTGTTTTTTTGTTATTTGGATCAGTTCCTGTATGGTTACCAATAACCCATAAACCGATTTTGAGAAAATAAAAAAATGATTTCCAGCATCATCATAATTCTATGAAAACTATTGTTTTGGGAAATATTTGGTATATTTTGAGTGTATCCTAGAATAAACTAGTTATTGCTAAAGAGGAAGTTTAAGAAGCCGATAAAGGAGTTGTAGAAGATATTTCTACTAATACTGAGGGGGGTCTGGTGATGGTAAGAGAAATTGTGAATTTATATTTAAAACTAAAAGTAAATAACAAAAGAATTAATAATTAAAATATTTTTTTAAGGATTAAACCATTTTTAATAAATAAATAAAATAATAAAAGAAAAGTTAAATGGTATAATTATATATAATATTATAAAATAAAAAGAATAAAACAAATATAAATTTGATAAATAAACGATTAATCGTTATTAATGGATTTAAGAAAATGATTAATTGAACAAATAAAAAGGATAAATAAATGAAAAATGAAGAAAGTAAATGAGACATAAAATTTGGTAAGGAACTTTATAAATATCTCAAAAAGATCCTCTACATCCACCACCCTAATCACTTGAGGATTTAATTTATTATCCCCTTAGATTCAATCATATCCAAGATACCAAAAATACCATACTTTTTTAGGTACTATAAAGAAACCAGAATTAAAATAGACACTATATTTTTATTGGGTATAGTAATAAACATCAAAGCGAATAGTCCCTTTCTTTTTAATGGTTATGAAAATTAAGCTCATGTTACACCCAATTATTTTATGAGTTTTTTATAAAAAAAATTAATTTCTTTGATATATTTCATTACATTCAACATTGATTTTTAATGAATCATGTTATACTATTAATATTATTATTTAAACTTTATTGTTTTTAACATAGCTATTAAATTTGGTGGTATGAAAAGGAATACACATATTTTCAAAATTAAGTATAAAATTTTTAGATAAATAAAATATATTTATAAACAAGTACATGATTTTTAATAATTTTTTATATGCTTTAAAAATATTTTTTTCTCAAAAAATTATTTTTAATGCTTTTTGATGAAAAAAATAATAATTTTTTTTAAATTCTTGAAATTTTATTTGAAAAAATTAACTTTATTTTTGGAATCAACATCTCAAAATTATATTAGGGTGAATTTTTTGGATTTTTCAAAAGAGTTTACTTTTTAAGGAATAGTGAAAAATACTGACTTTTATTGAAAACTTCCTTTTTGTTTAAATAATTTAAAAGGTTTATTTTTTTAAAATGGTTTAAAATTAAAATTATTTAAATTATATTATTATTAATCTAATTTATATCATTGGAATCAGTTTCATGTTTATTCTTTATTTAAAAACTTTTTATACTTATGAAAATTGTTTCATTGGAAAACTGCTTTTTTGTCACGTTTACAGGTTTAATTTTAATTTATATTTTTCCAATTATATGAATATAATTTGAAAAGTTGGATTACATATTTTGAATCATAATAATTAATATTATATAATAATTTCAACTATTTTTTTTTTCAAAATAAATTGTAAACAAAGTAAAAAATTAATTATCATGGTTAAGGTTAGAATAGGTTTACCGTGGTGTTAAACTAAAAATATAAAGGTAATCTTGTTAATAAAACATGTATAAATACTATTTTATAGACATATTTATACATTATAATATCCCAAAATGAAATATATGGTAATTTGGTAGCATTTTTCTTAGGAATTACTTTCTCAATTTGAATTCTTTTGGGGAATTTCCAAGTATTTTCCAAGTGGGTTCCTTTCCCCACTTATATAAGAACCTCTCCTCTAATTTACTATTTACCCTTCCAAAAAACTTTTGGTTAGGAATATCCCTAAAAAAATATCTTTCTTACTTCCCTCCTTATATCCTAGTGACTTTATTTTGATTAGGTAACCCACTAAAGAAGGCTTTAGGTATAAACCTAATTAGGTTCTTCAAAAAAGAGGTATAATTCATAATTATGAGTTTTTATGTGTTTTTTATAACATGTGATGCCTTGGTAAAAAAAACTAAGGAAATTTTATTTCATAGGAGAAAATTTATATGAGTATGAAAGATGTAATTTTTTCACAGTCTTTTTCATATAAAGGAAGCATGTCCATTAGAAGGTCATCTGACCATGTGATGTCACTGATGAATCCTTTTTTGGGAAGCTTCTCTACTACTGAGTTTAACTCCCAAAAATCATGCGTGATAATATGGTTTATACTCAAAATATATTGAAAATATTCCATACATCAGGTTTTGATAGGCCAATAAATATACACCATGCCATTCCAGAGCACTTGAATAATAGTGGTTGAATCACTTTCTAACCATATGCTCGTCCACCCATTATTTATTATAAAACTAACCATAGTGATAACACTAAACATTTACACTTTTAGAGAAGATTAAAAACCATAGGTGACATAAAAAATCCAATAATATTCCCATTTCCCCCCTGAAAACAGCTCCCCAACTTGAGAGAAATGGGTTCCCTTTGAGGAACCATATACATTTACTTTGATCCAACCCGGGATAGGGGATTTCCATAAGACTTTCAAGGTACGTCAAGGCTGAATATAATTTTAATAATTTAATATTTAGTGAAGTATTATTAAATAACTGATAAATTTGGGTCAATTCCCCTATTTAATCGATCTATCCTCCTTGATAATAGCATTTACCTTCACACGAGCTTCTTGAAAGCTGAAAGAATTGTTATAATAAATAAGCACATTTATATCATACCATATTATGTGCATAAACTCAGAAAATGAAACAATGAAGAGGTTTTTAATATAAGGAGAAGTATCAGCAACATTATAACCTACATTCATCCCCTCTTACATCAAATGGGAAATGAAACTGTTGATCATGTCTACGGTGGACTACTACCTCACGAACTGATGTAATTTTTTTTTCCAAGACCGTCTCTCGAAAAATTATATAATGAAGGATTTAAATTAAATATATTATTATTAATAAAATAATTATAATTATATAATTATAATATCACATATACCTTCTTAATTTTTATTATATGGTAATATGATAATGTTTCTCATGTGTACGGTGGACTACCGTCTCACGAAGCGATGTGATTAATTTTTCATTTATGATTTACATAGAAGGTAATGAGGATAGATTTAATGAATATATATGATATATATTAAATCATAATTATTCTTTAAGGTTGAAATATTATTTACCTTTATTTTCTTCCATCCGTTTAAAAATGGAAATAGTTTTCATGCGTACTTACATCCTACCATCTCTATGAACGGTGTATTTCATCTGTATACCTATAACTTTTATGAATGATTTTAAATATGTATATTACTAAAATATGTGATATTAATATTGTAATTAAAATTATTTAGATAATTTAATGATTATCAAATTACATGGACCAAAACTACTAAATGATAATGTGTATGAGAAAACAAAGCTGTTATTACTTGAAATAATGATTTTAACAAGGAATTGCTAATAAATGGGTGATAAAATGTCATAAGTAAATAATATATGGAATTATATATATGATTATGGTTATTTAATATATTTATAATAAACCCATATTTATTATATAGGAGGTTTGAATGTGTATAATGAGAGTCGAGACTTATGGTAAGGGATTTCTTGTCTCTCTTTTATTTTTGGGAGACATATTCCATATTGACCACTCATTTATTTTATATGGTGTATACACTTAAACTTGGACCTATTTATCATGAATATCGTAATTTTAATGATATTTATATTTTCAGTTTATTTTATCATTTAATTGGGCTTATGATTCAAAAGTTTTTAAAGTGGTAAGGGATTTTTGTCTCAAATTGCCTTCTTTGGGACATAAGTTAAGTTATGAACCTATCTTATTTTATGAGGTGTATATAATTCCTCTTAGAAATGTAATATAATGTATTTATTTTTTTCATGATATATAATTTTCTTATTAATTTTATTATTTTATGGGGCTTACAATTCAAATGTCACCAAAGTTGTAGGGATTTTATGCAACAATCTCATTATTTATCGGTATTGTTTATGATTAAGTGTTTTATGATGATATATTATGATGTCTCTCAAAAAACATGTGAATTTTATTATACTATATTTATTTATTTATAATACATGTTTTCCTTTCATTTTCCTCCCTTTAATCGCTCAAGATATAAAAATTCTTTTTAAAGAAAAAATTGACTTCATTTCTCTCTTTGGTTGAAAATGATTTTTCTTCCATGTTTGTGTTTTGTAAAAATGTTTTAAAGAATTTTTTAATATTCTCCAATTATTTTTAATGTCATTTTTACCCATTTTTTATTTTTTTAAAATGGTTTTAAAGGAATCTTCTTATTATTTTCTAAATGAGGTGCTTTTGACTTTTTACTAAAAATTTGAAATGAATATTTGTTTTTAAACATATATGAAGTGAATTAAATTTTCCAATATAATGACAAATAAATGATTTAAATATTAATTTAAAATTTAAAATTTTATTTTCAATGAAATGGTTTTAAAATAAAATTATAAATTTTTAGTTTTAAAATGTGATACTCAAAGTTGAAAGGTTATTTTCTTCATAAATGTTCCAAGTGATCTTTTGAAATCATTTTACATCTAAGATGAAATCCTTTGATGTTAATCATGATTTAATAGGTATGTGAACCAATAATACTATTATTATTATTTATTTAAATGGTTTATAATTATGATTATGAAATGTTAATGAAACCTATTCCTTTTTCATAGGTTATAATATGATGAAATGTTTATAAAACCCATTTCTTTTCATGGGTTCTGATATGATGAATATTTTATTATCTTATGGAACACATATGTATGATTTTAATTATTTTATGGGTGGTACCTATATCTTCATTAAATTTAATTTTTAAATATTTATATCTCATGAGATAATAATGGGAAACAAATCAATGATCTTGATTCCCAATGGGAAATAGTCCGATGGGCTTAGTCCACATTGGTAAATAGGTAATGAAGCTTGATCCACTATGTTTGATGGTCTTGGTAGTTAACCTTGACAAATGAAATGTTTTCTATACCTATGTTGGTTCCATACTTTTTTTACATGTTCTTATGGTTCATTAATTATGATTATTTTACACTCCTAGGAATCATGTCTTTTAGAATGATAATTCATTATTCTATAACTCATGTTTACGATCTATTAAATTTTAGGTATTAAATTTTTAAGTTATGTTCATGATATCATATTGTTATACTTATATTATTCTTTTATATGATCATAGAATTATATCTCTCATATTTCACCATAATGAGCATCTGAGCTCACCCTTTCTTATATTTCCTTCCTCAGGTTATAAAGAAAGGTTTTATGTAGGGTATGATTATGAAGACTAAAAAATGGGATGATATTTAAAGGATATATTTAATATATTTAATTAAATAAGAAGATTGTGTAACTAGTCTCCAAATAAACAAAACTGTTATGGTACCCAGGTATGTATATGTGAAATGTACTGAATATTCATCTAAAAAGATGTGATATTTATGTATAAAAAGATGGGGTTCCTATAGTTGGTATCAGATAAAAGGTTTAGTAAAACTTTAGAAACTAGGATGATGTTTTTTTAGTGATATCAACTAAGGATATGTATAAGGATAAGTCTAAGAATAAGTCAATATATTGGAAATTGTCTTTTAATTTTGGTAAAGTATAGAGTAAGTGGTTTCCAATAAATTGTATCCCTATCAGGAACTACAACTAGATGTATCACTAGGATCATTGTACCTATAGGTAATAACTATAAAAATTATGCATTAATCTGGACTCGATCATCACATAGTGCACAAAAACAATCATTTCTGCACATCTAGTTTGACACTCTCAAGGGATATGCTTTATAAATTCACAAAATCTTTATGAACCATCATGACGTATTGGAATAGATGATGATCATTGATAACCTAGGTTAAACCTTAAGTGTCATATACTTAAAATAAGGTATCATGATTTATACATCATAAAAGTGATTTTTATTATTATGTGGTTTTCCCACTTTGATTATTTTTTCTCACACTGTACTTTTTTTTATTTTAGTCAATGGATGGAACTAGAAGAAATTGGGTTAACATTGAATGTAATAGATAATGTGTTAATGATAAAACAAATATAGTGATGTCTAGAGTGAAGGATATTGTGATTATTATTAATCATTTATCATGATATATGATTAATAAAATTCACCTCTACGAAATCTTGGACTCACCAAATAAAATAGGGATAGATTTCTTAGAGAGATTAGGTGGAAGAGACAATGGAAGAAATAATATTCATCTTCCCATAATAGTAGAGGATATTGTGATTATTATTAAAATTCCAGTTAACGCAATGGATGAGAATAATAGTTTCTATAAGGAATAATCACTGGTTGAATGTTTTAAATGTGGAAACTATGGTAATTATGAAAATCAATGTTCTTAGGAAAATTCTAAAGAAATGTATCAACAAGGTTTCACAGGTAAATTTTTTCCCATTGATGATGAAGTGACTAAAAATGATATATGAAAGGAGTTATGTATTAAGGAATAATATGATGAAGCCTATTTAATGGTTTAATAATGAAATGGAATGATTTAATTATTTATGTATTGGAATTCAATGATTATTTTGTATAAGTATTTTTACCAATGGAATTTTGGTTATAAGAATCAAGAAACATTTAGGGATTTTGTTAGTATTGATAGCATATATGTCTTCATGTAATATTAACTTAATAGTTATGGGTTCCATCATGGGTTTATGATTTTAAGGTTTATTATAAGTTCAAAGTCTTAGACAACCCTTTTTAGGTTCTAATTAATGGTATTTTAATGTGAATAATGATATTTTGGGAGTTTTTTATAGGGATGAGGAATATGTAGCTCTTAGGTTCAACATGAACTATTATTTGATGAAGAATGGCCATTTCTTAAGTTTAAAGGTATTGATAACCTTTAGGGTTCATATGAAATTTCAGGATTAAGCTTATTTTTAATAATGTTCATCATATTTCTGGGTATTTTTTAATAATTATATGAATATTTTTTAGTAAAAAGGATAATATGTCACATCCATCAAGGTTGCAGGTCTTGAACCCACAACCGAAGGGCGATAAGGGTGAAATTCCTACCACTGACATATGTGATGTCTTGGTTAGTATGAAATTATTTTTTTAAATGATGTAAAAGATAAATATTAAGTTTATTTTGGGAACATATGTTTTATCTTAGAGATTTCCCTGAAATTTGGTGATAGTTTATACCACACGACAATTTAATGTCCATGAGAAAAAATTACTCAACTCATGATTTGGAGTTAGATATGGTAATTATTGCATTAAAGATATGGGGATATTATATTTATGGAGAAATGTGTAATATATATACTGACCATAAAAGTTTTAAGTATATATTTATAAAGAAAGAGTTAAATACTTACCAGAGAATATGGTTAGAGCTGATTAAAGATTATGACTTCTCTATACATTACCACCATGGGAAATTAAACAAGGCGGTAGATTATTTGAGTCAAAAGGATAATGATTGATTATCCATTATGAGGATCATAAAAGACCCAATTTTTTTTGGATTTTTAAAATTTGGAAATGTAAATCCTGGAGGAAGGGGAGAAATATTATGTTTCTTTGATGAGTGTTTAACCATTTATCTAGGTGAAGATTAAATAGGCACAAAAGAATTATATATAGATCCATAAGAAGGTGATTTTTTTAGATTTTAACCTTAATTGTGATGGAATTACAAGGTTTAGTAACCATTTATGTGTATTATTCATACTCAATTTGAATAAGGAGGTTTTATAGTAAGATCATAGTTCTTCATTACCTATTCATCCTAGAAGTAAAAATATGTATAGAGATTTGAAAGAGTATTTTTGGTGGGATAGAATGAAGAGAGATATTTTAGAGTTTGTATCTCAGTTATTAATGTGCTATCAAGTTAATTCTAAGAGAAAAAACTATAAGGGGATGTTATAAACATTACCCATAACATAATGGAAATGGTAAAACATCACCATGGATTTTGTCATAAAACTCCCCAAAACATTTAAAGGGAACAAATATATATGGGTTTTTATTGATCACCTTACAATGAAAGTACACTTAATCACTATCATAGAATATTTATATCTAAATTATATTTCTAGGATATATATTAAAGAATTGGTAAGTTTTCATGGATTACAACATTCTATTGTTTCTGGTCGGGATCCAAGGATTACCTCAAAGTTCTGGAGAAGTCTTCAGCGGGCATTAGATATAAAGATACATTTCAACACTATGTATCATTCTCATATAGATGGTCAGTCTGGGAGAACAATTTAAAACCTAGAGGATATGTTGAGATCATTTTTTCTGGATTTCAAAGGAGGTTTGGAACAACACCTTCCTATTGTTGAAGTTTTATACAACAATAACCTTCACTCAAGAATTCTGATGGATCCTTATAAATCCCTCTAAAAAAGAGTAAAATTCTAAAGTGATGGGATAAAGTTGGATAAATAATACTATTGGTACCCGATCTAGTTGAAGAATTGTAAATAAGATTATATCCATTCAGAAATTCATAAGGGAAGAAAAAATTCAAAAGAAAAGTTATATTTTTAATCATCTACAGGGTATGGAATTTGAAGTTAGTGAGAATGTGTTTTGAAAATTTCTCCATGTGATATGATTATAAGATTTGGAAAGAAGGGAATGAATATCCCTAGGTATATTGGACCTTTTTATATTATTGATTTATTAGGGATAGTTTTTTATTGTTTGGGACTTCTAAAATAAGCTTCCATATTAAAAAGGTGAGGCCACTACTCTCTAGGAGCGGCTCAGGAGGAACCCTAGCAGTCTTATCCTCTTCATGATAGTGGTGGCCTTTGTACTGCTTCCTCCCCCACCGATGGGGGAGGGATCCTCATCACCCACAAAAAATGTTCCTTTCCCATTAACTCCCTTCTCATATACTACTTTACTTCCCCCTTTCCCTTAATTTTTTCTTGGTCTGAAGGTTTTGGATTTTCTTGATAGGTTCCCTAATCTTCCGCTATCGACTACGGAGTTCTCAGAATCCTTGAATCTACTGAATCATACCTTGATTTCTAGGTTCAAATAGGGATGTACCTCTATTTACTAGTTCTATAGGCACTTTTTCGGTGCTTGGGAGTTTCAAGATTGGGTGACAGTGGGTCTTATGGATAACAGGCACATAATGGTTCATTTTTCATCAGAGGCAGATCTCATCTATGCTTGGTCACATGCTCCTTGTAGCTTCAATGGATTCAGTTTTTACCTATTCCAGTGGTCCTTAAATTTTAATATGAAGCGTGATACTCCTACAATGGCGACTTGGGTAAGCTTTCCCAATCTACCCTTACCGTTCCAGAATCCTTCTATTATGTGTATTCTTGGGAATCTAATTTGAAGATATATATGCTCGGATAGTATCACTGAGGATATCTATTATTTGGTCGATCCATGTGTTTTCATGTAAATGGATGTGTCTAAAACTCCATTTGAGTTCGTATGGATCACTGTGGGTGAGGATTACCATTGTAAACAATGGGTGGTTTATGAAACCTAGATAGATTTCCATTCTAGATGCAAGAACTTGGGACACTCGATGGACATCTATCATAGGGGGTCTCGGTTGTCTAGGTGGAGGAGGGGCAATGGCCATGGAAAGGAATATGAGGTGTTTTCTAAAGATATATTGGAGTAGTGGCCTACTGTTCTAGATATTAAAGGAGGAAAGGGTGCAGAGGGGACATGCTCTACCGGTGACACATGGATTTTCAATGCTCCAATTGAGGTAGGGATTGGCTGCACATCCTAACCTATGAACAAGTCTTGGGTGCATCAGATCAACCCATCAGTTGGTCAAGTTTTTTACAGGTTGAGGCATGAACTGGTTGAGACTTCCTTCTGCAATGCGTTTCTCTATAATGATAGTGTGAGGGTGGAATTATTGCCTCATCATGATGCGATTATAGTGGAAAATCAGGTGTATGTGAGTAAAGATGTGGGGGTGTATAGGGAAGATCACTTGATTGAAGGACTTAGAGAGGTTGTTACAGGATCAGGGGGTACTGGTGAAATGGTGACTTCAAGGATTTCTTCTTATGAAGATGTTTCTTAGGTAGGTAAGGGACATGAGGCAGCAGAAAATAGGGGGAACAACATCTAGATGCAGGAAGCACTAGGTGAATTGAGGAAGTGGGTAAAGGGTGGGGAAAGGGAAAATCAGAGTTTGACCATGTCCTCGATAAATATCAGTAATCATTTTGATGGAATGGGATTTTTAACTATTGATATAGTGTCTACTGGGGATGACTGTCCCTCAGGGACAGAGTCTAGGGGTGGGGAGAGTGACGACCTACCCTTGGAGGAAAGTGCACAAGAAGGAACCAGGAGAGGGATTCACAGCCCAAGGAATAAGGGAAAAAAATAAAATAGGGACCTAGGTAGCTGTATTGTAGTCAAGAAGAGAAAATACAAATTCCACAAGGACTACTCATACATACCAAGGCCTATAGAAAATAGATCAGCTAAAAATGGTGGGAAAAAGGTAATGGATGGAGTGCCATCTAAAAAAGAACAGGAAGAGGAGGTTGGATTGAACCTGGTGCATGGAATTGGAATGGTCGATGATCCTAAGCCTAAGGATCATGGTATATAGAAGAAGGTTGATACAAATGACGAACAACCTTAGAAACCGGATGACTTTGTGGTTTTTTCTACCCCTTTAAATGTGCCTCAGGGTATGCTAGGAAAGGTGGCTGATGAGGGTGAATTAGTGGTTATCACAGATGGACCATCATAGGATGCTGACGTAAAGGCCATGGAGAATCTAGGTGGCCTTATAATGCACTTTAAGGAAGAGATTCTAGAGAAAGTCATGTTATTTAATGCTTCTAAATAAGATGCATAAAGGTTTAATGGGGAACTAATTTAAGTGAACACTAACAGGTAGCAGGAAGAATGGATCATCAAGAAACATCTAATCCTGACCAGAGGCTTCAACGCCAAGAGGACAACGGTGGATGAGTTCATGTAGACATGGGATAAATTGGTATATCAATTTGAATATAGAATCAGAGATGATCCTGATAAAAAGGTAACTAAACTTTCTTAGAAATTATATAGGGAAGATGCATCTAATATGTTGAAGTTATACTTTAAGGATTATGCCATCTGCAATAGGCTTTGATGCTCTTGTTTTTACTAGATGGTTTCAAAATTTTTCCACAAAAGTGCACATTTTAATATAAAATGTTAATTTGGAGGAGGAACTTCTACCAAACCACTCTCAAGTCCATGACATGTTCTATATATCTCTCTTGAGGAAGTACATACTTAATCCTTCACATGTATTGAACTCAAAGGTCATACCATTATATAATTATATTTCCTATGAAGAGAAACCTATTAATATTAAATATCATAGAGAAAAATTTCTTCTAAATAAGTCCACTCCCTTGGTTGAAGTTTTTTGGTAAAACTAAAAATGTGAAGAAGCTATGTCAGAACCTGAGGATATGATGAGGCAAAAGTATCCTCATTTGTTTATATTAGAGTCAATAATTTTGAGAGATAAGTTTATTTTAAAGGGATATAATGTAACACCATAATGTTTTATGAAAAAAAATTCAAATAAATATAATTTCTTTGATAGCTTGCATTACACACAACAACAAGTTTTAACGAACCGTGTTACAATGTTAATATTATTATTTAAAATTGATCATTATAACCTAATCATTAAATTTGGTAGTATGAATAGTAATAACCAATTTTTTAAAATTAAGTAAAAGTTTATAGATAAATAAAATAAATTTATAAATAAGTTCTTATTTTTATTAAAGTATTTATATTCTTCGAAAATACGATTTTCTCAAAAAAATGATTTTTTACATTTTGTTGACAAATAATAAAATTAATTTTTAAAATTTTAGAAAATTTATTTGAAAATTTTAAATTCATTTTTATAATCAACATTCAAAAATTATCTTAGGTTAAATTTTTGGGATTTTTTAGAAAATTTTAATTTTTTAATGAATAGTGAAAAATACTAATTTTTATTGAAACTAACTTTTATTTTAAATAATTTACAAAGTTAAATTTTGTTTTAAAAAGTTTAAAAGTAATATTAGATAAATTATATTATTATTAATCCAATTTATGTCATTTTAATCAATTTCACGTTGTTTTTTATATAAAAACTTTTTACGCTTATAAAAATTGTCCCTTTAGAAAACCACCTTTTTAACATGTCTGTTGGTTTAATTTTAAATTAAAATTTTCTAGTTCTATGAATTGAATTTTAAAAAATTCATTTTATATTTTTAATTATAATAATTAATATTATATAATTATTTTAACTTAATGTTTTGTTAAAATTAATAGTAAACATATAAAAAATAATTATCGTAGTTAAGGTTAAAATGGGTTTACCTGGGGTTAAACTAGAAAGATAAGGTTATTTCAACAAAAAAAACCTGTATAAATACTATTTTATGGCCATATTTATTCCTTATAATATAAAAAGTTAGAATATTTGGTCATTTTGAATCTTTTTTTTGAATTACTTTATCATTCTGGATTCTTTTAGGAAATTTTCAATTGTTTTCCAAGTGGGTTCATTTCCACACTTATAAAAGGACCTCTCATATATTATACTATTCACTCTTTAAAAAAAATTTTGTTTCATCAAATACCTTCTAAAATATAATACTTACTTACCTACCCTAATCCTAGAGTCCTTGCTTTGACTAGTTATCCCTTCTAAGAATGATTTTGGTATAAACCTAAAGAGGTTTTCCGAAAAAGATGTACAAATCTTAACTATGGGTTTTCATTACTTTATTCTTAAACATACTTAAAAAATTTGTTAAAATATTCTGATATGATAACATATTATCTTTCTTATACTAATATTTTATTATTTTAATGTCATAACCTACATTTACACCCTCTTCCATCAAATGGGAAATGAAATCGTCTTTCGTGTGTATGGGGGACTACCGCCTCGCAAACCAATGTAATTCATTTTGCACAATATCCTCTCATGAAAGGATATAATTATATATTTAAATTATATATATTTTATTAATACAATAATTTTCATGACCCGACCCAACAGGGATCGATCTATAACTGTCCCAAGCCCACTTCTATAGGCTAGGGACTGGAACGAAGTGCCAAAAAATCATATTTAATATGGGAGGCCTTTACTTAAGTACCTATGTGTACACACACAACTATATCCATAAGGAAGTGTATAGGGATAAAAGAAATGATAGTAACATCTAGAGTAATAAATATACATGTAACACCCTCTGGAGAATACAAGAGTGAGACAGCGTAATCTAAAAATGGAAAAGGGGAAAAATACACGCCCGACCAAAAAATGTCCCAATCTGATAAAAATTAGAAAATAAATTATTGAGAGAGCATGGATCTAGATCTCCAAGTTCAGACCACCACACATGGTCAAATGCACCAGGGTATCTCTATGATCCTCTATAATCATCGTCGACCTGTTCATTGTCTACATAAGACACGACACATGTGGGAAAATCCCATGCAGTGGTGAGAATATACATACCCAGTAGGACACCCTGAAAACTAAGGAGAAGGAATAGGAGATGTGATCGGAGTAAAATACTCAAACCATAGTAAGAGAGAAATTAAATCCAATAAAAGGATACATATATTTTCTCATAAAATAAGCCTAGTAAGAGAGAGAAAGGGGATCTCCATCTCATATCCCAGCCTAGGAAAAGAGACTTTCATCGGTTACAAAGGGTTTCATCAACGATTAAAAGCATCCCATGTGTCTTTCCATAGAAGTAACCATATAGAGAACCTAAACCTCATCATCATGTTGCACAATTTATAGGGAACAATCCCCAAGTATAGTATCTTTGCCCTAGTGTGGTAAGGGTGTACAACTTAACATAAGGAGGAACTATGTTATAGTATGATTGGGGTAGCAATCAGTAGATAGAGGACTTGCACCCTATTCCATTAGGGGGTACCACTCAATATATATAGTACTTGTTACCTAGTCCATCAAGGGTGTACCACTCAGTAGATAGATGACTCGCGCCCTGGTCCATCAGGGTGTACCACTCTAATGGTTCTACTCGATCACTGTCATCACCGAGTGCCACCTAAAAAAGAATCACACTCGAAACATCTCATACCATATCTTAAAATACACTATGAAGGAAACCATCACGTTATTCATGAAAAAACACTTAGTATAGGCAACTCATGGACCAAAATCTGAGTCTAAATAAAGGAGATACGATAGGTAAAAAAACTAATTTAGAATTACATGATGTGTGAGGGGGTCCACATAGTGTGTGACCTCACCTTATCACATGGTTGTGTCTTCTAAGAACACAAATATCTACCATTTAGTATTACATGGCATGCAAGGATACTACATGGCATTCCTTAGCCCACCGAGGCCCTGCCCATGCTCATGGTCGTGCGTGTGTCTGTGTACACTTGTTGTGTTTGAGGAGAACTTTCCCAACGGTTTGTAAAACTATTTGGAAACATGAATTGTCCCAGTAGTTTTTAAAAACCATTGGGAAAAGATAAAAAACATAGACATTCCCAACGGTCTCTTCAAACCTTTGGGAAAGACTTCACAAAACCATTTTTTACCAACAGTTTGTTAAAACCGTTGGTAAAAAACACTTATACCAACGGTTCTCCAGAACCGTTGGTATATAAGTGTTGGGAAAAACCTGCTTTCCAGTAGTGCTACATGACATGGTTCACTTGTTTCTATAATGAATATCTTAGTTTTTATTAAATTATTTCTATTTTCTCTCTCACTCTATGGATATGATATTAATTATAGTCTCGACCATCATTTTTTATTTTAAGGATTTCTATTGGTTATATTTATACTCACCCATACAAGGGTCTAGTTCACACAGTTGTTTTAACTATATTGACCTCAAATGGTTCATATAAGGTTTTGGTGGTTGTTGAGTCAGAGTAGTTTGTGTGAGGTTGATTCATGGTGGTTGGTGGTGGTAATCAAGGGAAGAAGATCCTATAGGATGTCCCATCCCACGAGTTCCTATAGTGAGGTGTTAATTTTTCTATTTATGTTACTACTCTATATTATAGTATTGTATTGTGAATGGATTATCTAAATAGGTTTCCCAAAATTCATTATATTAAATATATATTTACCATGAATCCATTATTGTATATTTGAGTTGTTTATTTATATTAATGGTGATTTTTTGTTATATTATATATATTATATTACATATATTTTATAGTTTATTATATTGTAAGGCATATATTAAATTTTAATGCGTTATTATTTTTAGTCTCTATCCCTAATCCTATTTGAGGTGATATTGAGGTTGCACACTCAATTTATCATTTACCTAGGAGAGTCTTATTGGGTCATATCATATAAGGGTTAAATTAGATTGTTTCAAGTTATATGGATTGAGTTTTGAGTTAGTGTTATCAGAAGGAATAATTTGGTAATTTTGGTAATGATGTTATGGGGTGTTTGATTTCGTTATTAGACTATAAAACCATGTGTTAGTTTGGATAATGATGTATTGATTAACCAAGACTCCGATAATTTCTTTGTTAACATGGAATACAGTTTCATTGATTGTAAGGTATATTCAAAATGGAAATTTAATAATATATCAGATACTTATAATCATTAATGTCTTTATAGGGTTATCTCGCCTAAATATTCCTTTACCATTTGTGTTTTTTCATATCAAAAGAATGATTCCACCCATATAAATCTATCTCAAATAAAGCAGTTCATGATGATTCCAGGAAAGTGATTGATTCTATATTCACTAATTAGTTGAATTATGATGAGCAGATTTATATAATATATTAGGATATATCCTCTTCATAGAGTGAAGTATGATTATCTAACCTTTGTGCTTCTGTAGACCATATCATATATCATATTTTAGTTTAAATTAAGGAAGAAAAGAGTACATATAGTCTAAGTATTCTATAAGAGTTCCAAAAGTGTAGGCTATATAAACTTAATATTTTCTCTATTCCACTTATGTCATGTATCTATTCACATTCAGTGAATCATAAATTCCATTGGTTTCATGAACCCATTAACAAGATGATAACTAATTATTAGATCCCTTATATGGTGTAATGATCCATTATAGGGTGATGATTTTTGTCCCATCCATGTTGGAACATATACTTCTCAAAAATGGTACATGTTATCATTTCATACTGAATAAATTTTTCATGAGTTATATATTCCTATAAAAATTATAGGTATACCTTGACAGCAAGATTTCCCTCATTGATAGTGATTTTATTTCACTCACACCTTCGAATGAAGTGAGATCATCCATGATTATGGAATTTATAATTTATGGGAATCTATCATGGTGGATATAAGACCTTATGATATCATCCATAGTAATTATTTATTAAATATTTCAACTTTGAAAGATTTACATTGTCAATTATTTGAGGTGAGTTCAACTTTAGTTGCGAGTGGAACCCCTAGGTAGGGGGATAAAACTAAACACTCAAGGAGTTATAGTTGACTACCCATTTTATTCTAATCATGGAAATATGTTCTATGGGTATAGTTGATGTTATTACTTTTTATGTTTGTTATGGAATATTCAAATGATTTAGTAGGGTATCCAAGGGTTTTCATGAATTGGTAATTGATATTTATGTATTATCTTGTAGTAAAGGGATAGATATTATTCTTTATTAAAAATAAGGTTGTGATGGACAATGAAATTTTGATGGAATAAAAAAACTATAGTAGCTAACACCCTTTAAAAGTAATTCCATGTTTAGTTGATTGAATAATAAATTTAAAAAATATATTAGATGTAGTTAATTCTAGTTGTGATAGGGATAAATTTCTCACCATTGATCACTGATGGTGGATCCATAACCTTCCTCAGTTTGAGAGAGGCCAGAAGTGGTGATTTTAAATGAGTAGACCTGAGTAACAAGATATTATGAGGTAATATACGTAGATAGTTTTATTAAATAAGTACATCAACCACATTCCCATGAAAATTGTTTTCTCTTGATGTGATTATCAGATTCCTCAATATAAATTTTGACTAAGGATCACCCCACTAGAGAACAATCCACAATGAAGTAGGTCTAATGTTATTATTTTCATTACCAATGTATAAAAAAGATTCTATTAAATAGAGTTTTTTTACTATAGATTTTATAATAGTAATTAATTTTTATCCTATGTTATCCTAGGGTTCATATCCAATTGAGTAGGCTCATATGAGTGGTAAAGACCATTTTATTTGGATTTTGGTGGATTGGTTCAATGATGAGCAATGTTATGTTTGTGGGTATCTTGAATATGTTTCTTATATACCCCGTATTACTCATCAATGTCCTTTATGAGGGAGTGATAATAGAAGAATATGGAGATTTTAATTGATTAATGTAATTTAGTTTGAAGATATTTCATTAAAATGAGGTTTCCATAGGTGATTGAGTAATGACTTGGTCAGAAGTCTCATATAGTTCTTATTCCTTATTGTAGTGGAATTTATTTATAAACCTCATTAGTATGAGATATCAGAAAACAAAATCAAACCCTAAATGGCCTAATTACATCTATCTCTTCTTTATTTAGTATGTAATCTTTATGATATCCCCAGTAGAAGATATTTTATATAGATATATTATTCTCATGTGGTTGTCATAAGAGATTCTCTTAATTATGTGGCGTGAAAAACACCCACATGATGGGATCTTGAAAATAAAAAATTTCATTATTTATATTAGTTTTTTTATATTTTAATTCTACCTTTATAGGTAGATTACCATTTGGGGAGAAAATTGTATTGTGTATGGAGTTTTAAAGAGAAATTATTAATGAGATTTCATGCATCTTTTTAATTATTGCATCTAGATGAGCATTGGTCATCAACTCTATAAATGGGGTGAAAGCCCTAGTAATAATATTTATATGGTTTTTATGAATGAATATGTTACTTTCAATAATTTCAGGGTACCAACTTCTCATAGAACGTATACCACAAAAGGTGAAGGAAATATGTTATAAATTTATAACCATTTTCCATAGGATTTATCATAAAATTTCTATCTTATAACCTTTTTAAAATTATTTTTTGATGAAAATATTTTAAAAGGCATTGATATTTTGGAAATTATATTTTTTTTCTCAACTATAACTTTACTTATTTTTTTTATTTTGAAGTATTAAATATCTAAAATGTGCTAAAAAATAATTATAATGTAGTAAATCAGTAAGAATTTTTTTCTTATCTTCCCTATTGGTCCCAGAATATGTGTTTTCACTACAGATAGAGTTAAGTAATTTTCTTAAAAAATATATATTTTTAATGGAAAATAAATATCTAGTTAATAAATATTAAATATTTTTTGAATTCATGTGAGAAGTGAAAACTTTTATAGGGATCCTTGTATAAAAATTATAACATCCTGGTTATACAAAAAATGAGGTTTTTGTCTATGTGAGATATAAATTATGTTCTTGAGTTTCAAGACACAGAAAAAGAATTTTTTTGGTCTATACTTATATTACATAAATTATCCTAATAAAAAAATTATTATTCCTGTGTATTTAAGGGTAATGATAAGGCATGAGAAAAATCAATTGTTTATGACATGTCCTGTTAGATGATTTTTTGTATCGATGTTTTTTTCATGACTAAGGCTTTATGAGGATATGTTTAAATAATAATTAATGTGTCACTTATGAAAAAAAATTATAAGAATTTTTTTTAGGAAAAGTAGGGATGATAATTCATCTTTCAAAATCTACTCCTCTATTCATAAAAAATCTCTAATGTCCCTCTAATCCTTTAGTGGACAAAAATCCATATTGGGTTTATCTGATGTTTTCACAATAGAATACCATTCTTCATGATGGTGATAATGATGATTTAATATAATATCCTGATTTAAGATAATTAATCATAAATGTTATAGTGGTAGGTCTATCTACATTTCCTCATCTGATTTTATGGTTAGTTTGATTCATGTCCCCTTACTATCAACCACCAAAATTCATGTCATAATGATGTGATAAATTTTTTGATATTACAATATAATTGAATATTTTGTTAACAGTTCGACCTTTGAATAAACTTTTTCACATAATATTAATTTTGAGATATTAATGACTCCCTTAAGTGTCATTTTTTTATTATACATTTTTTATATTATATTTTGACATTTTTTCATCTTAGTCTTCACATGAAAAAAATATATTCCTCTAAAATAAATTTTTATATGATGAGCATGATTATAGTTTAATTATGATTATTATATATAATTTTAAGGGGAAAATGTTTCAGAATATAATTTCATTAATTTGATATGAGTTATTTCCCATGTAACAAGAATAATTGAACTTCATTATTAAATTATTTATATTATTCATTTTGAATTAATTAATAAATAATTTTTTTCTATAATATGGAATGGGATTAAATGATGAATCATTGAATACTGAATAAAAATTCAATTATCATGAAATTGGCATTTTTCCTTGAAAATTATTTATATTTTTGATTTTTGAATAATTGAATAGATTATTTAATGGGAATATATATTAAAGGACTCCACTAATGATTTTAATTTTATGTTTGAAGGTTTTTTCTATGATATAGATCTATTGAATTGATAATATATTTATTTATTATTATTATTTTAGAAAATTAATTTTTTTCATTGTCCCAAAATAATTTTTAACAATTTTAAAGCTTAATCATCACTCTATTCCTCCCACATTCTTCAAAAAACATTATTGAAATCTAATTTATGGGTTTTAAAACTTATTATCTACCATAAATATTTTAAATATCTTTAATTTCACCAATTCCACTTGATTTAGATTTTGGAATCATGATTAAATAGCTTAGAAAGTCAAGGAGACACAGGTATGAAAATGTTTTCAGTGAGAATTGGGAGTTTTTGATGTGTTTTTTGGTGTGAAATTCACCATTTAATGAGATGATAGAAAACATTTCATCCATAGAAAATTGATGAGGCTTTGAAAAAGACTGATGTTGAGGAAAGGGGTATCATGAATGGGATGTAATAAATTCATTTCCAATGATAAGGGTGGAGGACTAAATCACAAATAGAAACATGTTGAGGATCAAGAAATCTGAAATACACAAAATTTAGTCCTATAGATAACAAGAATTATACCTAATTATTTGAGACACTGGCATTATAAATCTTTATTAATATCACACACTATGTGACAATGGCTCACAAGATATCTATTCCAGGATCCAGTGTCTCAGTGTGTACCATGTATATGATAGGTCAACTCATTGAAACCAAAAACTGTGGGTTCCATCATACACATTGAGTATCACATTATACAAATCATGTAAATTTATAAAATAGCATTTATATGTATCTAGATTATGTACTAACTATTATTTATGGTTCCCCATTCCATGTACTATAATTTACATATGTTTTAATATGATACATGACACAGGAACCCTAAATGGTATATAAAAAGGATTCTTGATGACCATATATAATGTGTATATCACTATATATTCCATGAATTTTATATTCACATGGATTGGAAAAAGGTTCTTATCTACTATTTGGGGAATATAAATCATGTACCCTTCTGTAAATATCATGTACTAGGAAATTCTTAGTGATCTTTTATTTTATCATCCAGATGTAAGTTTTTAATACATTAATAGTTCATTATAATAATTGTTATAAATATAATTTGATAATTTATATCTCTTCATAATTAAACTACTTTTTAATGAATTCATGTAGTTGGGATTTTTTATCTTTAAATAAATGATGATGGGTGTGGGTGAACCTTTAGTGAAGAAATGACATCGATAACCCCCTGGAAGCATACCATTTCTAGAGAATGGGTACACTATATATTTAGTAGAGTATGTACACGCTCATCCCATTCCCCCTCCCAAATATTTATGGGTCATATTCCTTCCACATATAAATTATGTAATCACCTTAACAGATTGATTTCATATAGATCCACTATTTTACTCTTATCATATGCTAGGATTTTTTCTGTCATATGGATTGTATGGTAACAATGTCTTCTTTTTCATGAAATTATTTACATAAAATGAAGATAAATTAAATCAGAGATGGAGGCTTGCGAAGGTGATCTCTAGGGAGAATGTGGGAACCCTAAACGGGGTGATGATGCTGAGAACTCTAGGGGGGAAGGATGATACAGTGATGTCTGAGGATCACATCAGTCACTATGATCTCTTCAGTCTCTGTGCAGAGCAAAGATCTGATAAAACGCCGCTCAAAGATGCCTCTGATCATGGGAGGAGCTTTGCGGATGTGGCTAAACAAGCTGGAGGCTTCACCTTCATGGACTGTAACACAGGTAGCTCAGGAAGAATCATACGAAAGGGCTCGGTTGCACATGTATCGTCCAATAAGTCTATTTTTGAGGAAAGGGTAAAATTGTGTAAATTTTCTATTATTGCTCGGGTTGTGATTCTAAAAGGGGTACGACCTTGGAAATTTCATGACCTCTCAAGCAGTTTGGTTGAGATTTGGGGCTTCAGTGATTAGAAGATGACAGTCATGGGGATAAAATTTTATCATGTGGTCTTTCCCTCTGATGAATGAAAAAGGTGCACTTTGAGCTTGGGATCTGTTCCTCTGCATCCTATATTCCTTTAGGTTCATGGGTGGGACCGAAACATTGATCCCAGCTTGGTTAAGAACACCTTTTCCCAGGTATGCATACACATTCATAAGTTAAGCTGGCCTTATTAGCATCCACAAATTCTGTGGGATATTGATTCCTCTGTTGGGAACCCTATTAGAATTGATAAACAAACAGACAATCCTAGATTTGGTCACTATGATAGGATCTTAATGAAGGTAGACATGTCAAATACCTTAGTGGAATAGGTAGTCTTTACTACTACGGATGATAGAATCAATCGTGAAATTGGATATGAGATAAAGCCAAAATTTTGCCTTAATTGTCAAATATTTGGGCATTTAATTTCTGAATGTAACATAAATAAGATCTGTTCCTCTTGAAACTATAGAGGGTATGATGCTGGGAGTTTTCGAAGGAAGAAAGCTGATCAGGGTCAATCAAAACCTGATACAAACATCAGCAATGGACAAGAAGTGATTGATAAGGTGGATGCTCAAAGACCCAATGTTGTTGTTTCCCCTTCTGATGAGGACATGAATCATAGTCTAGAAAACCCACCAAAAGAGGCGGCCACAGTACAATTGGTGACTACAGTATAGTAGGTGACAATAGTGGATGATGTTGAAACTACTAATGGAAGGAGTAAAAGTTAGTACACTCAGCATGAGGGTGATGTGCCTGCTGGTTAGGTGGTTATTGATCATGATTTTATTGATAAAGGGGAATCAATAGGGAATGAATTTTCTAATCCATTCAGGGTTGAGGGCTGTGGTGCTCGGATCATAACTGACTTACTGTTTCATGATCCCTCGTGGGAGGAAGTCTGATTGCACAGCTCACTGAGGACTCAGAAGAAAATTTATCACAAGTACCTTCCTCTAAAGTTGCAAGAAGGAAGTTAACTGCTTCTCTTACAATGCCTATTGATTCAGGGAACATGTTTACCTCTCTCTCTAATTATGAAGATGGACGTAGAGATTCTTTTAATGATACATTGGATGAGAATAAGTCATATCCTGAGGAATGCTTAGCTCCAAGCTATGTTGGACCCTACACTAGACAGAGGTCTTCTAATCAATGATGATAATCGTCTGGAACTGCCAGGGTCTTGGGAATTATCCCATAGTCAGAACCCTGAAGCATATTATAATGAACAATAAACCCATGTTAGTAGGTATTGCTAAGCCAAGAATGAATTTTGAATGTCGGAGGGATTTTAATTGGAGTATTATGGGATACTCACTTGTTTCAGCTAATCAACATGTGAATGGTAATGAAACTTTATGGGATCTAAAACACAATAGTGTCATAATTGATTCCTCTAAAAATGATCAGCAGTTAGTAACATTATTTTTTTGTTTTCAATCAAATATTTTTTGTGTGACCTTTGTGTATTCTTTCAATTAGTACATTAGAAGAAGGATGTTATGGGAATCCCTTCTTGATATTTCTGACAACATGTCTACTATATGGATTCTGATTGGAGATTTCAATACCATTCTGAGGCCATAAGAAAAAACTGGGAGAAACTTTTATAGAGCTTCCGCTAAATATTTCTCTGCCTACATTGATCATTGTAGGTTGCATGAAGTTACAATTTTAGGTGTGGATTTTACTTGGATCATATACACTTTGAATGGGAGGCAGGAAAGTATGTTAGACAAATGTCTAATTAAGATAGATGACAGAATTGACATGATGGAACTTTCAGGGATGACTCTTCCTCAGAATCATTTGGATCATAATCCCATTCTGGTTGATCTATGTTTCAGTAGTCTGAGGTTTGCACCTTTACCCTTCAAGTTCTATAATGATTGGTTGGTTATTCCTAGATGTATGGAAATAATCTTAGAGGCTTGAAAAACAGATGTCATAGGTAGCACTTTGTTCATTCTGACTACTAAGCTGAAAATTGTTAAAGAAAGACTCAAAGAGTGGAGTAAAAAATACTTCTCCCACATTGTTAATGATATTAAAGAATCTGAATCTCATCTGTTAATTTGTAAGATAAGGAACATGCAATAGGACACTACATCACAAGAAGAGATGGAAGCTGTTTCAAAGCTCGATAGTCTCTTGACTCTTAAGGAGAATCTAGACCAAAATCAACTCAATGTTAAGTGGATCAAGGATGGGGATAGGAACTCAAAATTCTTTCATTGCATCCACAAGGAGAAAAAGGTTAGAAGAAATCTCAGGTCTTTAAAGATTGATGATAAAATTCTGACATCTAAAAATGAAATTATTAATGGTGTGACATACTATTTTGAAAATTTATACTCTGACTCTCGTGAGAACATCCTTGACAAGATTATTAGATGTGTTGAACCCAATATTGATGATAATCATAACAGAAAACTTATTGAGACTCCTTCCCAAAAAGAAATACATTATGAACTTTTCTCTTTAAATATGGAAAGTGTTTCAGTTCCTGATGGCTACACAAACAAATATTTTATGTTCTACTGGGATATTATTTATAATGAATTGATTAGTGCTGTCAGAGAATTCTTTCATCATTCCTTTATGCCATTTGGGATGACTTCTAATTTTATTTCATTGATCCCTAAAAAGGACAATGCCTTGGATATTAAAGATTTTAGGCATGTTTCCATTGGTAATTCTATTCCAAAGGTAATCAGCAAAATCAGGGCTATCCGGTTAGGTGATATTGCTAAAATTCTTGTCTCTGGTAATCAGTTTGGCTTTTTACCTAGATGAAATCTTCAGAATTTCCTTTTCACAGCTTTAGAATGCATTAATATTATGGAAAACAACGTTCCACATAGTAATATGGCAATGAAGATTGATATATCAAAGGCCTTTGACACAATAAGGTGGGAATTTATGTTTTCAATTCTTAAGATGCATGGATTTTCAGAGAAGTTCATTGGTCTGGTCTATACCATTTTGAAGAGTGCTCGCTTATCCATTATTATCAACGGCTCCCCCAGGGGTTTCTTTCAATGCACTATAGAGGTCAGACAAGGGGATCCTTTATCTGGGCTTCTGTTTTCTATGCTTGAGGATTACGTGAGTTTCTGTCTTCATAACCTTGTCAACACTGGTATTTATCAAAGAATGAGGGCATGTAGGAATCTATTTTCTCCTTCACATTTACTCTATGCTGATGATATACTTCTGTTTTCTAAGGTTGAAAGGAAAACAATTTTGTGCATCAGGAGTATCTTCTCACACTATAAAGAGGTTGCAGGCCAGGTGATCAGCTGGAACAAATCCTTTGTTGTCCTTGGGGAAGGCATTAGAATTTTGAAGAAAAATAGGGTTGCTCATATGATCGGTGTTAGGAGAGGCACACTGCCCTTTAATTATCTTGGGGTTCCCTTATTTTGGGGAAGGGTGAAACGTTCCCATTTAGAATACATATCTCTAAAAATTACCAATCAGTTAGCATGTTGGAAAGGGAAGATCATGTCTCAGGACAATAGAGTTTTCCATGTCAACTCTGTTATTACATCCATGTTTGCCTATTCATTTTCTGTGTATAGATGGCCATCACTGCTTCTAAAAGAATTGACTGGAATTATTCAGAATTTCATGTGGACTGGATCAATCCATTAGAGGAAACTTATTATGGTTTCATGGAAGGAATTTATAAATCCAGTAAATATGGGTGGAATGGGAATTAAGGATGCTAGAATTTTCAATAATGAACATCTTCAGAAGTTAACTTGGAGGCTTCTCTCTAATCCTGAATTTTCTCTTGAATTTCTTGTTGGCAGGTTTGTGGACAGACTTCAAAACAGTAGGTGAAGTTTTCTGAAATCTTCTATGTGGCCTTCAATTAAGAGTGATTATTCATAAATAATGTCTCAGATAATTTGGTTGGTTTCTCCGTATTCTCATCTAAACTACTAGAACACACCATGGTTTTCCTCCCCAATAAAGGATCATGTTATTATTCCCTCTTCTCTAGGAAATCATTCCATTTCTGTTCTACAGTAAAACTTGATTTCTTATGATATCATTCCTAATAACCTTCACATGGAAATATCTAACTATGTTTATGTTGATTTTGACATTTTGATCTGGAAACCTACTCTCAGTGGATCACTTTCCATTCGGTATTACTATAATATGAAGTGTGGTGTTCTCTTCAGAATCCCTTCTTGGCCGGCATGTTTTCGTCGACCATACATCTCCCCCAGTGATGTTATGTTGATCTGGCGGATCTGAAAAAATAGAATACACATTCAATGTGTGTTGCAGCACACTATACTCAACCTAGCCTTAGTAAGTTATTTCTATATCAACAGTGATGAATGTCTTCCACAACTATTTCTTCACTACAATTTTTCTGTGATTTTATGGAACTATGTGAAATCAATATTCAATTGTTGTCTTGATTGCTTCTCTCATGAATCAGTGTTAAGTTTGTCCTTGCAAATTGATTTCAGTGACCAACTGAAATCCATGTTTATTGCTGCAATTATATCCGTTTTTTCCTACATCTGGAAAGATCGAAATTCTATTATATTTAACAATGTAAAGTCCTCATTCCGAGATGGTGTTTTTCATATACACCGAATCATTACAGCTTCTTCTTGGAACCAAACTGGTTCCATGAACAATGATATTTCAGACTGTGTTATTTTGATATCCCTTGGTATCAGTGGCAGGTAAAGGAATCCTAGAATGGTCAAATACATTATGTGGATTCCACCAATTTCATAGTGGCTGAAAGTGACTGTTGATGGGGCGACCGCCGATGCATCGGGTCCTACTGGGTGTGGTGGAGATTTTAGAACTCATTGAGGCTTTGTGAAAGGATGTTTTTTCCATTATATTGGTTATGCTCATGCTATTGAAGCTGAACTATGGGTGATGATCAACACTATCAGGTATGTAGTGCGTTATGGTTGGTATTGATTATGGTTAGAGTCGGATTCATCTCTTGTTGTGCAGATTTTAAAAATAGATCTCGAAATGTTCCTTGGAGGATGATGCCCACTTGGATCCCCTATCTTAGGCTTTCTAAAATCTTATGTCTTGATGTCTCTAATGCATATTGAGAAGCTAACAAGGTTGATGATGCTCTATCTAAAAGGGCCTTTATGGAGGTCAGTTCTAGTTGGTCTTTTGTCCTGCCTTTCTATTGTGAAAATTTGATTAGAAATGATAGGTATTGTGTTTTGTATACAAGTATTTGTAAGGCCTTTTGTTTTTGAGTTATATTGTACTATTTACTCTTTTCTCTAATAATTTTGTTGGGAGCAGGTTTCTTCCTATCTCCTGAACCTTTTTTCTATGCTAGGGTTTTAAAATGATTTTTTACTGTAAATACGAATATAAAAAACCATAAAAACTCATTTATTATTATTAAGTAATTTTAAAGACTATTAAATTATTAAATTTCATGCATTATGATGTTTTCATTGTACATGGAGGTTATTTTGAGAGCCCGATATGAATTTGAAGAAAAATGTGCTGAACTACATGGAATCTCAAACACACATCTATAATAATTTTCAGCTTCTAAAATATTTTTCAATCCAATTTGGTTGTAATTAAGTGGGTTGATCTATGAATATGTGGGATAAAAAAATTATAAGATATATATGGCATACTTATCCACTTGGAGTCCCAAATGAAGTGATCTATTCAGAATAAAAAACCGCTTGATGTTAAAAGGACAACTAGGTATTTTTTAACACATTATTGAAATCTAATAGAATCCAAATTTAATTGGGGATATTAAACATTCTGTTCAATTAATATATAATGCATCTAAGGTCAAAACAATTCGTTTTACATGTCCTAAACTATGTTATATGTTCTATGTATGAATCTATGTGAAAACCCACTACCTCCCTTAGCCTATAAAAACATTCATTGGGTATCTTAGTAGTGAGATTGGATAGGGGTAATTTTATATCATTTTGGATATATTTACAGTTCTTATCAAATTATTGGTTTTGGATCTCCCTGTACTCATTGGGTGATCTAAAAGAAAGGAGAACATCCATTCGAGTTGTATAATCCACTTAATAGAGATATAAACAGTTTGGTGATCATTGTGAGGGAGTTAAACACTTTTATAGGGATTTTAAAAACTATTTATTCTACTTTTTTTAATATTATGTTTTAAATTATTTCCACAAATTTCAAAATTAAATTTAACTATTTTGAAGGAAACTTTTTGATATGATTGAACAGAAAAATTTTAATTCAACATTGATTAATTGACGATTCTATGGGTATTATTTTATTATAATGCTTAGAGGACATAAGGAATTTAACCTATTACACATATATGTGGTGACAATTCCTTGTAAATGATAATATCTGAATATTAACAAAGTTATCACTGTGTTATTGTTCAGTTCTATAATTTCTTTTTGTAGGGCCAAGATAGAACCAAGATATTTGTATTCTTCAACCAATAAATTTCATTAAACTAAAAAATCATTTCAAAATAGTGAACATATAAATCTGTGTAATATATTTTCAATAATATCCTTATATTATATCTTTAAATTATCTTCTACATTCCAAATTTCTGAAGATTTTTAGGTAACTCTCATTTTTAAAAAAATTCAAACCATATTTAAAATTACTCTAAATTTTATTGTCAAAATTATTTATAATATGCTCTCTACAACATTCAATATTCCCTTAACGATGACCTAGTTTTTTATATAGTCTATAAATCAACTTAAAAACATAATTAATTTTCCATGGAATGAAAAAGTGTTCAAATAATATCATTGTTGTTGGGAATTGATATAGTTTAGAGTGTCTATTTTTTATAATATATATTTTTTTATTTTGTTAATTTATTTTTTCTATCATATATATATATATATATAAGTGTCTTATAATTTCCTTTATGAGTGTATTCTATCCATTCGTCATTATTTTCCAAGAAAACTATATAAATTTGAACTCCAACTACAGGGTATTTTCTATCATCGACACTGAAACATGCAACTCAAATCATTTTTGAAGAGAACATAACCCACCAATAACCCTATAAACACCTATTCTTTATGAACTAAAACTAAACCAAAATATAATTTGTATAACATGAAAGAAAGTATTCAAACATCAAAATAATTAGAGTCACTATATATTGAATACTAACCATATTATATTCAACTACAAAGTGAATCTATTAACATAAAATTCAAATCTAGTTAGATAAACTTATAACTAAAATTTCATGGATATACCAATGAATACCCATATATGAATTTAAATTAATTACACACTATGTGTTAATCGTTGAAACATGTGACTGTAGAAAAAGAAAATTATAAAACATAGGGTTTATTTATTATCATTAAAAGTAACTATATAGTACTCTATATAATTTTTAAACACCCCAATTGGAAATTTGTTTAGACACAAAATTAATGGTTCATAAAAAATACTTCACATCCTCTTCATATAAATTAATTATGAAATAAATTTTTGGAATAAGAAGATCTCGAGGGGGAAAACTTCATGAATAATAGAGATGGTTTATAATATTATGTTCATACTTCCCTCACCACAAAATATGTTATCAAATACTAATAAAATATTTTTATATAATAATAATACCTACAGATAATATCATTGTTGATGAATATGTATATGGGTAAATAGTGGAAAATACTCTAGTCGTGGATATTATGAACATTAATGATGAATCAAAAAACACTCATATGTTTTATTCAAGGACTATTGTTCTGGTAGGTATATTTCAATAGGTATATAGTTATTATTTTGACATAAATAGTAAAATGATGTTAAATAGGTATATACCCTTATCTAACAACTTACACTATCCCAAAATAAAACTTAACTCCATTTTTCATTCATTTTGTTATGTATTAGATCAACAACCACTATTCTAGTGAATCCCCACAACTATGATAATTTTTAAGTATTATGAGAGGATATTATAATTCCACCCATACAAAAAACCCAATTAGAAATAAATATGTGTTCTATATCACTCTTTATTTAAAGATAATTAATCTTATAGGTTATGGGGTATTCTAAAAAACATAAATAGTTATGGAACCCCCAGGGTATGGTAGTAATCCTCCACCACCTCCCAAAACTCGTAAACAACTAAAAAGGCCTTTATAAAAAACTAATACAATCCCCAAGAATAGTCATTAATATATAATGAAAAAATTTCCAAATACAATCACTAATTATTAATAAAATATTAGATTACTTAAAATATATAAAAACCAAATTAGGCACACTTTACAACATAGTTTGGGAATTATAAAACCAACGCGCTAGTAAACTATCATATCAACATCAATTCAATATTATGGGGAATTAGATATTAGATTCATCTACTATTGAAGTGGTTCCCAACTAAAAATACAAATGAACCTTCCATTATATTTATCCCCTCATATAGAAACTATTATTCCAATCATCCCTAAAAATAAAAATAGGAAAAATTATTACCTAGAGAATAATTGTACTAAGGGAAGGAATGTGTGTTAATTAATGAGCCACCTACACTGAACATTCACATTTATATTCATTGAGTTTCTATAAAACCATTTAATAAAATTAAACTATTATTTATAATAAAATATTTGAATCATTTAAATTTGAATGTTAATATTGTGAAAATTAATGTCTTGAAAATTTCTTTCTATGACAAGATCTTGAATTTGATGTCTTCAAACTGTTGGAAAATTCTATGAAATTAAAGGGTTATCATATGATCCAAAATATCAAAATTAATCTATATATAACCTATAATAAATAAAAGGATCCTATAACATTCTCAATTCAATGAAATATAGGTGATTATTTCTATTCAGAAGTCGTTCTTGATTTGGGAGCCTCAAAAAATCTGATTCCTCACTATATTTTCTCATGTTTACATGGTTGGGAGATAAAGACCATATGAGTGGTTTTATGGATAGAAAACCAAATTATTTTAAAAATTTATGGTGTGATAGATTATATTCTTATGTGGGTATAAAAGGAAATATTATCTGTTGAGTTTTACAAGATAAAAATATAATATGATTGGATTAATGGGCATTCCCAAATTATATTGGATATTAATTTATTAAAAATTTACCAAACCATAATTAATATACATAATGTTAAATTAACTATTGATTTTGGTTTCAAAATTCTCAACTTTAACATCTTTATTCCCTTGAATCCCCACCATAGATTTTTCCTCTACTTCAATTAATTTAATTGATATACTCATTATCCCTAGAGAAACATTCATTCATTCACTAAACCCATTTAAAAAGTTTTCATAATTCATTGAAATTCAAATTAATGATTCATGTGGTGGATAATATAATGGTCTATAAAAATTAAATTCTTTTTTATTAATTAATTATTTCTTCTTCCCTATGAAATCAATGATAATCCATGTTTTTTCTCATCTTGTAAAATCATATTCCTCATTTAGGGATTTTACTATTTATTTTTTAGATAAGATCATAAAACACACTATTTTTAATTAGATCCCATCAATAAAAAAATAAATCATATATCACTTCATCAGAAATTTAAAATTATTCATATCTTGATAATGGAATTAAACATCATAGAGAAACCCACAGGAGAGACTTTCCAAAATACATGACATACTTAGAATATTTAATGTCCATACATTCCAATGAAATTTTAGGATAAGGGTTTTAGATAATTAGGAAAAATAAATAAATAATTAATTTTTTTAATGTAATGGAATTTTATTCACTATATAAACTACTTATTCTTCAATATCTCCAAAAAAATTTCTTATATAATACCCTTCTGGGCACATGTTACTTAACCCAAGTAAAATGATAATAAGAAAGGGATAATATCTGAAGCTCAATAATGTCAAAAATAAGTGATAAAAACAAATAAAATACATGTTAATAAGGTGATAATAATGGTATAAATAGAATTAATATAAATTTTTAATCAATAAAGAATAGGTAATAAATCATGACATAAGGAAAACTATTGAATTCAAAGAGTGAAAACATTAGCCAATATACAAGAATCATTGGAAAATTACGTTTTAATAACATTTAAATATAGAAAAAAATTGTATACAAAACATATAACACCCCAACATTTTAAATGAAGCATTTTTTCTTTGATAGCATATAAGAAATGCAACACTATAACTAAAAAAAATAAAAAAAATTATTTTAATATGACCCTTATAACCTAGAAATTTAATTGGATAGTATGAATATGAATAGTCACATTATGAAATATATATATATATATTTCGTACTCAATAAAAATATAATTAATAATAATTATGAAATAATCATTTAATTTTTGGAAAAATCATTTTATATTTTAAAAATATGTTTCCTTCAAAAATAATTGTTTTTCCTTTTTGTGATAGGATAAAAAAATTTATTCTTCCACATTAAAAAAAATATTTTATAAAAAATTAATAATTTTTAAATCATCTTATCAAAATTATATTATAGTAAAATTTTGTTATTTTACATAAATGGATAATTTTACAGTGAATAGTGGTAAATAATAGTTTTTATTAAAAAATGTATTTTTTTGATGACTTAAAAAGATTCATTTGGTATTAAATTTGTTCCAAAGTAACATTAGTTATATTATATTATTAATTATAAAATTAATTTAAATTTAATAAATATTATACATGAATTTTATTTAAAGATATCTTTATACATAAAATTGATGTTTTCTTAAAAAACTGTTTTCTGACATGTTCCTAGTTTAATTTTAAATAGAATTCTTTCACTTTAGTTTTTTTAAAATTTTTAAAAAAGATTTAATATATTTAAATAATATTTACAAATTCGATAAATATGTACCTCTTATTTTTCTATTATGAATAGTTACCAGGGTAAATATGTGTTACCACAATAAATGTATAATTGGTTAATTATGGGTAAAATTAATTTGATAAAGACTAAAAAGTATCCCTGTCACATGTATAAATTTTATATAATGAGTATATATCATATATAATAATCCATAATTATAATATATTACCCATTTTTCATATGTCCCTACTTCTGACATTTATAATACTAATGTAAAGAAAAGTCAAAATATCATTTGTTTATTTGTTATCGTTAAATATTTGAAAAATGTTATAAAAATAAGGTATGTTTGGTTATAAATGATTATTTTATGTATAAATATTTATTTTTCGTTTTGTAATTTTTTTATAATCTGTATTCATTGAATAATTACATTAAACGGTTACGCAACGTCAATATTGTATTTATTCAATAATGTGAAAAAAATAAATGATCTTAAAAAATTAAAAGTAATTTAATGTCATTGTATTATTTTATTCCATTAGTGTATTAGATAAATAATACATATTATATGTGTTTTAAAATATTATATTTAAATTATATCATTTCCTTGATGGCATTAAGGATAGATTTAATGAATAGTGTCAAAAATGTCAATATTGATATTTTTTGAAAATTATTTTGCAATAAATTAATTAAAAATATATAAATATTTAAATTTGAAACTTTTGATAATATATGGACTCACATGTAATCCCTTTTCCATTTATGATCCAATTTTTACCTTATAGGTACAATTATAAACCTTTAATAGTGAAATGGATGTTTTTGCAATTAAGGATAGAACGAGATTGCCAAGAGTAAAACTAAAATGATTGGGGATTAAATAATCTTAAAAATTACATAATTTGTATTTTATGGTAAAATTGTATCCTTATCTCAAAATATTTATGGCAGTTTTCCATTTTGCGGCCATTTGGTGTAAATAATAAATTAAATTATTTTATTATTTTCAAAAAGTCATAGTGTGCCCTATCTGACACTTAAAAAAGGACACCCACTCCTCTATCCTATCCAAAAATCAAGATCATTTGGATTGGATAATATTTTCCCAAATACCATAATAATATGACTCCCCATTTTCTAGAGGGAATTTTATATATGAAACCCCTCCTAAGAAGGCTTTTATTATAAATCGAAAGAGGTTGTCTGAAGTAGTGGTATTGTTCTTAACTGAGATTTTTTTATTTCTTCTTACCCCAACATATAATCATACAAAAAAAGATAATGTAATAATATCAGTAATTATCATATATTTATATTTATTATTTTAATTTAATACCCTATATCTATCTCCTCTTCTATCAAATGGGAAATGAATCTAGTGTTCATGTGTTTGGTGGACTACTCCCTTATGAACCAATGTAATTCATTTTACATCACGACCTCTTAAGGATGGTTTAAATGATGGATTTAATATATATATATATATCTTATATTTATGATATATTTGTCTTTATTTAAAGATAAAATATCATATAATATTTTACTATTCCACTCATTTATAAATGATGACATCATTCGTGTGTACGTGTGGATTACCACTTCCATAAAGTGATGTGATGTAATTATCATAACCACATCATGGAAAATAAGTATATAATTATATTAAAAGAAATAATATTATATTTTTATACAATTTATATTATGAAATATAAAATAAAACCTTCCTTCTTTCCATCATAATCATTTAAAAATCGAAATGTTACTCATGAGTATGTATGACCTATCGTCTTCATTATTGTAATGTAGTTCATTTTTGATAACCAAATTTTATTATTGGATTTAAAAGTATAATTTATTTATAAAGAATATAATTATTTCATGATTATAATTTTTTAGATGATTAAATAATGAAAAATATTAACATAGACAACCTACCAAATTATTTTTGGAAATACGAACTGAATATCATCAAAACATCCAACATGAGATTAATTTTTTAATTAATTAAATATAAAATGATAATAATTAAGAAAATTAAGAATAAAAATGATAAATGGATTTGATAATGTAATTTATAAACTTATGTTTATTATTAAGGAATATATTGAACATATGTGATGAGTCTAACCAGAGGTAAGGGATTACATCACAATTTCTTTTCATTGTGGCTTATATTAATGTTACGCAACAAATTTATTTTATATGGTGTATATACAATTACATTGACATATTATATAATTAAACCTTCATAATTCATTTTATTTTAAGTTAAAATTCAATTTACTTCACCCAATTGAGTTTTATGTTAATGATGACAAGTGGTAAGGTTGTGTCCTAACTCAAATTATTTTCATTAGGTTATATTACTTCTTAATTGTCTTTAATATTCAATGATTATAAGTTTGATTACATTTTATAATTATATTATTTATTTACAGTTTTTAAAGGTATTTAAAATAAATAAATATAATAAATTGGTTGATTATTTTTTACTTCAATGGTATGATCTTTGTAAGATATTACATCTCAATTTCCACTCAATTTGAACATATTTGGTATTACACACCTATTTATTTTTATAATGTTTATATACTACCCATTTGATATGTAAAATAAGTAATAACTTTATATTCTTTCTATTAAATTTTTCATTTTTAATCATTTATTTAATACGGATTATGATTAAAAAGTTACCAAAGTGGAAATATTTTATTTCATAGACGCGTTATTATTTGGGATAGATAATGTTTATATCTTTATTATACTAATTAATTGATATTTTCATATGAGACACATTATATTTTTTTATAATCTACTAATTAATGTAAATTATTATTTTTCTATTCATTTAATACTTTTAAATATTCAAGGGACCTTAAATGATGTTTATAAGGAAAACCAACTTTATTTTTTTACTTTTTCAAGAATATTTATCTTGGATGTAAATATTTTACATAATTTGTTTTAAGAAATATTTTTATCACGAACCGAATCTGGTCGCCACCAAACCCGGCCCCAAACCAATCCTGTGACAAATCACGAAGGGCATTCCCAATCCCCACAGGATGGAACAAGTGCCCAAGTATCTGATAATTATAATTGGGAACAATTTACCCGATTTTATAAACATTAGTCAACAAACAAACTCAATAAAACAAATTTGGATTTTTCAGTTAAAAACATCTTATAAAAATTTTCAGAACTCAATTACATAAGTTAAAACTATGTTTAAAGACCATTAGAAAGTTACAAAACCAAATAAGGACATCCCAAGAACCTCCACATGGCAAGAGGCACCTCCCTCAAGCCATCCCCACAAGACTTCACCACCAAGGACCTGCTAGAAACCCGAACCACTGGCACTAAAAACTGTACCCAACCTGCGACAAAAAAAATAACCAAGTCTAATTACACCCAAGGGTGTAATTAGAGTGTGATAAAATTCCCATTAGGATACCACCACTAAGAGATTCCATGTGATAAAAATTTAATGACGAAAAGCATGCAAGTTTTCAAAAACATGAAATGCTAGTTACCATTTCTAAAAGATGAAACTTTAAATAAAAATAGTTTTCATGAGGGTTAATTTAAAGAATAAATACATTTAAAATAAATACCAAAGCTACTGAATTTTCCAGACACTCATACCATATGATGAAGGTAAGCACAAAATATCTAGTGAGCACAAGCAATGGGAAATAACCCCTAGGAACTAGATAGTTGTGGGTCCCAAGTACCTCATATCTCAGTGAGAGTCACCATCCCAAATATATGTTCCCATACACAAGCCACTAGTAGGTAACATACCCATAACCTAGTGGTCCCCAATCATCATCATCATCATATTTTAGTTAGAGTTGTAAGCGTCAATCTAGCTAAGTGAAACTGAGGCCAAACCCCACGAATTCACTAGCATACTAGTACACGTCCACCCACTTAGATACCCATGTTTTCCCTTTGTGATCAAACAAGTTTAAAAATTCAATGAATATAATTTTCACATGAATATATTATTTCCATATCATAAATTCACCAAACAGACCACATGTATAAAACACAAGTCACAAATGTACACTTTTCATTCAAATTGGTTTTGAAATCCGACTCACACCAAAATAACCCACAACACTTTTCACATTTCTTTAACACTTCCAAAAATCCATAAAATTTTTATAAAACCATTAAAATATATTAAAACTCTCATAAAATCCCACTCACTTATTACATAATACCCTTTTTACCTTGAAAATAATTTTATCATCAAACTTACATGGAACAACCCACAAACAAGTTTCGCTCTAATATCACAATTTAATAAAACATTTCAGAAATTTACAAAACATTTTAAATTTTTTTGACATATTAAAGCATCAATTAAACTTTTAAAACCCCATAATAGGTGAACACACATACCAAAAAGTACATATGCACCATTTTCCCACTTTGTTTAACCAACTAAAACATTTATAATTTTCATAAAAAGAACCCAACTGTTGTAAATATGTCTTTCACACAAAACTCATTTCAAAACCCCAATTTAAGACCAAAAACCATATCAATTCCTATCCAAAACAGAATTTTAAACCTTAGAGACATTTTTAAAACCACTTTAAATTTTTATAAAATCACCTTGAATAATACCACAAATGATCCAAATGAAAACACACATTTTCATAAAATACTCTCAAGAAGTATAACAATGTTTTACACATAAAACCTATTAAATAACCCTCTTTTTAGGCCCACACGACACTAATAAACTACCAAACTAGAATTGTAAGTCCAAAAAATATTTAGTAAACCAATTCCATATGTTATAAAATACACCCAAATAATACCCCATGAGTTACACATGAAAACACCCAATTTCAAGTTAAAATGAAACTATAAAATTAAGCACTTATCCAAATTAATCATAAACAGTTTTCTCATCACAACTAACATATTAGGTATATGAAAAATTAATAAATACATCATGATAACTCATCAATAATTGTTTACACATGGAACCACATATCAAAAGTGTCGAATCCCTCAAAACATTGTGCGAAACATAAACCGAACCACCACCGTACCACAAGGAAGATAAATCCAGACCTAGAACACAATATTTGACCAAAAATACAATAAATAAAACCCTAGGTTCTAACCCTAACTTCTATAAATTCTATAAATTCATGAAATAGGGAGTAAACCCTAAGGAGAAGGGAGGAATTGAAAAGAGAAACACTTACCTAAAACAATATTAAAGAAAATGACCCAAAATCCACCAGTATCTGAATTTGAAAACATCAAACCATTCATGAGAGGTTCTAACAAGGATTAATATATCATGTAGAAACTGTAATGGGGGAAAAGAGTAAAAATATAAGGAGTTATGAAAGGATTAATTTACCTCTCCAAATCTGGGTGATTTCTGAAATCCAGAGCAGTTTTGACCACTTTCGAGACTCTATTAAGCCCCAAATTGTGGGACGAGGGAATGGTGGAGCGCCTTAGGTAAGTGTTTTTAGGTGAGAGTTAGAATCACAAAAAAATGAAAATATTGAAGGAGATATTAAAGAATTAAAATTTATTTTTAATGAAGAAAATGGGCTTTCGGGCAGACCCAATCCCTTAAATAAAAACCCATATTCACCATGATTATGGATTCATAAATGGTCCAAATTAATATGGTGGTGTTAATATGACAGGGTATGACAATTAGGAATTGGAATGGATGAAAAATGATGAAATATCAAGGATTTATAAAGGAATAAATATTTAATTTTAAATCTGGATTTGGGCTTACAGTTTGGTCCAATTCATGAAAACTCACCCATTCCTCCATAAAAGCTTGGGAAACCCTAAACACAAATAATGAATGTAAATTAAATGGAATTTAACTTTAAAATAAGTCATTTATGTGACAATTATCCCCACCATGAAAACTTTTCTCCCCGGAAAGTCACATCAAGGCCAAAGTAAAAACCAAACCCAACTGAGAAACCAAGAGGTACTCCCTTGTCAGGTTTCACCCACAAAGGCCAAAACACCTCCAGTGATCAATTAATGAAGGATTACTCTCAAAAACAGATCATACACTACTTTACTAAAATGATAAATCACATTCAACCTTTATCCCAAAATAAAACTCCTTAAACACTATCTGAAGAAGACTCAAAAAATTCACCCAAACGAACAACAACATCGAACAAGGTTACACTTACCTTGCTATAACTAAACCATTGGGAACTCTCTAATATCAACGTTTACCCAAGGAAGATATATATAGCTTGATAGCTCCAAAATATACTACCTACTTCCAAGCCAAGATCATGGATAAATCTGAGTTACTGGTACGAGGGAACAAAATTAGGCTCCCCACCATAAGAGACAACCTATATTTTTCCCGAGACAAAATCAAGACACTAATAGGGGGGGGGGGGGGGGTGAATGGACTCCTCAGTACAATGGGTATACTTCCATCGGACCTTTATTAAAGAACTTATATAAGACTCATAGTAGGTATCCCCACCACAAGAACCAACAATCTTAACCGACCATCATGGTCCAGTACAGAAAGACCCCAAAATTTGAAGAGTTGGGAAGGTCACATGGTTAGTCCGCACGATTTGGGAAACAATGCGCTAACAGTGTGGATCCTTCTATCCACATGGTTTTCTGGGGCATGGTCATTATTAACCAAGTGAAAACCGTGTTCTCAACCAGTCTAGTCAAACTTCAAACCTTTCTCCAAAGACTTAGTGGAAACCAAATGGGGAGGGAATAACAATGGGCGATGACATGGGTACACGACCCTCTACCTATTTCCACCGAACATGAACAACAGAAGAAAGATGTTGACACCATAGGTTTAAACTCTTCCTAACTTTCATAATGAGGATAGGACTTTGTACAAGGGTCAAAACGACCCTGTTATTTCCCCTAATTGTGAGCCAGCTTCTCTCGGAGACCTATGGCTGGAGCTCAAATGATTGAAGAATCTTCAGCCTCGTAGTTAGGCTTTGGAAACCCCATGAATGAGAATTATTCTTTTGGTGAAACCAAAAAACTACAACACAATCCCCGATACATTTTCCAAGACATAACACATTCCAAACTCACTTTAGCCTAACTCGATATTTCACTGAAACAAGGGCTTAGAAGATGCACACACATCACACCTTGTTTATTCAGGTGAGAAACAATAGATGTAAAAAAAACCTATACTCACATTATTCTAAAATGGAATATTTTTTTGTTTTTACAAGGGAGACATTATCCCAACATAATAGAGACTCTCAGATGATTTCCCAACTTTCACCGTTACGGTCAATCGAGCACAAGACATCATAAGGAATCACCTAACATGACCATTGCGATTGATATAAACAATGCATGGAGAGGGACCTTATACAACATCCCCAAACAACACACAATTCTAGAAAGTGACCACAACATCTTATCGTGACCATATTTCCCACACTTGTGGTTTAACATGAACTCATTCTTCAAACAAACTGTGAAGAAACCAGAGGCCCTCTTATACACCATTGAGACACTCATCCCCACTAATAACCCTAAACCACTTCTAGCTTCGATGAATTAGGAAACATAAGAAACTAAGGTCTCTTTAAATAGTCCATGTGAACTATCCCACTATAAGAGGATCTGAAAATCAAATACAGGAATGGTTGTAGACTCAATCAACAAATATTGATAAAATATTCCTTATATTGATCAACTGGAGGATTTTCCAATGGAGAAAAAATATGGGTTGCACATCAGTTATGCATTAACCCTTAATGGGGGCATACCTTATCCAATGATAGAACCCAAGGACCCAACCAAGATGGTCCATTGGTCAAAAAAGCCATAAATCAGATCCAAACACATGAAGGGATCCATTATAAAGGTGTCCTGAAACATATTTTAGAGGAGACTACTAACCGGTCCTTCTACCCAGCTTACCGACCAAACATAAACCCAAAACACAGTTCATATAGGAGGGGTTCTTAGACTCAAAACATCCCACAACATCAAAATTTTCCAAAAACACATAATATAAGCCAACCCAAATAATTCATAAATACATCATGTTTTTATTTAAAAACATTTCTTGAAAAAAATGGTTCAGCGGTTAGCATATCCACCAATGGTACCCCATGGGCCTTACACATGAATTTTTCTTTGCCACACTGGGAACCCTCCTCATATCCATCCCAAAATTCATCCATTTGTGCCATCAACCATCCATTATCCCATATAACCCCATGCATGTGGTTTCTCATGGAAATACCAAAGGTTAAAAAAAATCTTTCCACTTTTCAAAACCAAAATGGTAAACCAACACATCATTTTTCTCAAAACCACCAACCACAAGATCAAAATACCAACTCACATCTTAAAAAAAATTTAGAAAGACACAAACATTTTGAAAAGAACTCACTTTCAATATATTCATATCAATTTCAAAACATCTCATCCCATTAAAACACCCTTTGATTGTTTAGAAAACTCTATTGGAAACACTTTCCAAAACCAACATCAATATAGTTCATGCTTTCAAAAGAGGTGTAAGTACACCATTTTCCATTTCAAAAAAATTATGAAAATTTAGTTCCACCATTTCATTAACCAAAACATTCCATCATTATTTGAAAACCATTTCAAAAAAAACTTTATGCTTCTTAAAACCAAGTCACTTTAAAACCAAAGTTCCAAGATTTCAAAACTAAAGAACATAAGACAATGTGAGAGGAAACTAGTTTCAGTGGGTGACTTGGACATATGTTTGGAAACCATATTACAATCACTTAACTGTCATAGAGAGTTTTCTAGGGAAGATCCCTGGCTCCACATGGCTTTCCAGGCCCTGTGAGCTCACTGAGACCATTAACCCAACTCTCTTTTCATTTCCCCTAACCATCATTAAACCAAGAAAACCAAAGGACTTAGATAAATCATGACTTCCATTGGAATCATGAATCCTGTCATGAGGTGTGGTGATCAGGAACACTACCCATAACTAGAATACCAAGTACCTACAATCCTAACTCCATATTATCCTGACTCTTCCCCAAGTAATAAGACCCAAATAGTTAACCTGAACCTCCTCTGATACCATTTTGTCACGAACCGAATCTGGTCGCCACCAAACCTGGCCCCAAACCCAACCCGTGACAAGGCTCGAAAGGCATTCCCAATCCCCATGGGCTGGAAAACGTGCCCGGGTATCATATAATGAGAATTTGGAATGATTTACTCAATTTTATAAACATTATACAACAAACAAACTCAATAAAACAAATCTGAATTTTTCAACTAAAACCGTCTTTTACAAAATTTCAAAACTGAATTACATAAATTAAAACTATGTTTAAAGACCATTAGAAATTTACAAAACCAAACAAGGATATCCCAGGAACCTCAACATGACAAGAGGCCCCTCCCTCAAGCCATCCCCACAAGACTTCACCACCAAGGACCTGCTAGAAACCCGAACCACTAGCACTAAAAATTGTACCCAACCTTTGACAACAAAAATAACCAAGTCTACTTACACCCAAGGGTGTAAGTAGGGTGTGAGAAAATTCTGAGTAGGATACCACCACTAATATATTCCATGTGATAAACATTTAATGATGAAAATCATGCAATTTTTCAAAAACATTAAATACTAGTTACAATTTCTATAAGATGAAACATTAAATAAAAACAGTTTTCATGTGGGCTAATTTAAAGAATAAACACTTTTAAAATAAATACCAAATCTACTGAATTTTCCAGCCACTCACACCGTATGCCGACTGTAAGCACAAAATATCTAGTGAGTACAAGCAATGGGAAATAACCCCTAGGCACTAGCTAGTTGTGGGTCCTAGGTACCTCGTATCTCGGTGAGAGTAACCATCACAAATATCTGTTCTCATGCACGATCCACTAGTAGGGAACATAACCATAACCCAGTTTTCCCCAATCATCATAATCATCATATTTTAGTTAGAGTTGTAAGCATCAATCTTTCTAAGTGAAACTGAGGCCAAACCCCAAGGATTCACTAGCATACTAGTACACGTCCACCCACCTTGATACCCAGGTTTTCCCTTGGTGCTCAAACAAGTTCAACAAGTCAATGAATATACTTTTCACATGAATATATCATTTAAATATCATAAATTCACCAAGAATCCCACATGTATACAACACAAGTCACAAAAGTCAACTTTTCATTCAAATTGATTTTGAAATCCGACTCACACCAAAATAGGGCACAACACTTTTCACATTTCTTTAACACTTCCAAAAATCCATAATTTTTTTTATAAAACCATTAAAATATATTAAAACTTTCATAACAGCCCACTAACTTGTTATATAATACCCTTTTTACATTCAAAATCATTTTATCATCAAACTTACACGAAACAGCCCACAAACAAGTTTCGCTCCAACATCACAATTTAATAAAACATTTCAGAAATTTACAAAACATTCTAATTTTTTTTGACATCTTAAAACATCACTTCACCTTTTAAAACCCCATAATAGGTGAACGAACATACCAAACATTATATATGCACCCTTTTCCCACTTTGTTTAACCAACTAAAACATTTACAATTTTCATAAAAAGAACCCAAGTGTTGTAAATATGTCTTTCACAAAAAACTCATTTCAAAACCCCAATTTAAGACCAAAAACCACACCAATTCCTATCCAAAATAGAATTGGAAACCCTAGAGACATTTTTAAAACCACTTTAAAGTTTTATAAAATCATGTTGAATAATACTACAAATGATCCAAATAAAAACACACATTTTCATAAAATACTCTCATGAAGTAGAACAATGTTTTACACATAAAATCTATTCAAAAACCCTCTTTTTAGGCCCACATGACACTAATAAATTACCAAACCATAATTGGAAGTCCAAAAAATATTTATTAAACAAATTCCATATGTTATAAAATACACCCAAATAATACCCCATGAGTTACACATGAAAACACCCAATTTCAAGTTAAAATGAAACTATAGAGTTAAACACTTAGCCAAATTAATCATAAATAGTTTTCGCACCACACCTACCATATGAGGAATATGATAAATAAATAAATACATCATGCTAACTCATCAATAATTTTTTACACATGGAACCACCTACTGAAAGTGTCAAATCACTCAAAACATGGTGCGAAACATCAATCTCACCACCACCGCACCACAAGGAAGATAAATCGAGCCCTAGAACACAATATTTGACCAAAAATACACTAAATAAAACCCTAGGTTCGAACCCTAACTTCTGGACATTCGATAAATTCATGAAATAGGGGGGAAACCCTAAGGAGAAGGGAGGAATTGAAGAGAGAAACACTTACCTAAAAAAATATTAATGAAAAAGACCCAAAGTCCACTAGTATATGAATTTGAAAACATCCAAGAATTTATGGGAGGTTCTAACAAGGATTAATATATCATGTAGGAACTGGAATGGGGGGAAAAGAGTAAAAATAGAAGGAGTTATGAAAGGATTAATTTACCTCTCCAAATCTGGGTGATTTCTGAAATCCAGAGAAGCTTGGACCACTTTTGTGACTCTATTGAGCTCCTAATTGTGGGAGGAGGGAATGGTGGAGCGCCTTAGGTAAGAGTTCTTGGGTGAGAGTTGGAATCCCTGAAAAAACGCAAATTTTGAAGGAGATATTAAAGAATTAATATTTATTTTTAATGAATAAAATGGGCTTTCAGGCAGGCCCAATCCCTTAAATAAAAACCTATATCCACCTTGATTATGGATTCCTAAATGATCCAAATTAATATGGTGGTGTTAAAAGGGTAGGGGATGACAATTATGAATTAGAATGGATGAAAAATTATGAAAAATTAAGGAGTTATAAAGGAATAAAAATTTAATTTTATTTCTGCAATTGGGCTCATGGTTTGGCCCAATTCATGAAAACTCACCCATTCCTCCATAAAAGCTTGGGAAACCCTCAAAACCATGCATGAATGGAAATTAAATGGAATTTAAATTTAAAATAAGTCATGTATGTGACAATTTTCATATTATCTAATGATTTATTGAAGAAAATTTTACCCATTTTCTACTATTAAACAAATGGTATAAAATTAATCTTCTTATTGTTTTGTAAACAAGGTACTTTTGGACTTTTACTAAAAAAGTGATTGGAATATTGGGTTTAACATACTCCGCATTAACAAAATTTTCCTTCTGTCATGAACAATTAATCATTTAAATATTCCTTTCTAATTTTTAATGTTCTATTTCAAAGAATTCATTTTTCAAAATATTTTGAAAAAAAAATCTCTTAAAAGACATTTTCATTGTAAAAAAGTTCATTTTAAGCAAGAAATGTTTTAATAATATTTTTATGGTATTTCTATTCATCAATGACAATAGTCTTTTATTTTAATTATTCTACACTATGTTTGTTTTATGATGATACTGTTCTTATTGTTTCTATATATGGTTTTATATTAGTTTAATTTGGGTAAATATCAACATTTCATATGTTAGTCTTCCAATATAAATGCTAATGATGATTATGTATTGAATTATTATTCACCCATTTTATATAATATATGAATTAGAATTAGTAAGTGATAGGTTGGTCCCACTATATCCCCTTGATGTATCATTAGGTATCATGAGACAAACTAGTTTGGGTATTTGGTTGATGATATACTTATTTATAAAAGATGTCTTGTCATGTGGCCATGATGGTAAGTTTATGTTTTCTAAAATTATGAGTTCCATTATTAAGATAATAATTAAAAAATTTAATGTGATTATTTGAATAGTTATGATATTAATTGTAAGGTTTCATATTCCTGGGATTATTTATATGGAATTATTTAATCATCATTTTCCTTCCATATTATTAAATATTGGGTACAACTGTGAAAGCAGCACACCTTCCATATTATTTTTCATTCATAAATTACTTATTAAATGGAATTTATTTTTAGTTATCTACCTTTTCATATTTTTTATTAATTTCATATTCATGATATCTAAAACAATATGAATCCATTATTTTTCATATTATTTTACCTCTTATTTTTTTCCTTTCTCCAAGATATAAATAAGGAATCATTGAATTTGTTCAAGGATACATAATATTAATTTCACTATGTTTTATTTTTATATTTTTTCCTTTAATGTGTGATTCAAGTATGTATATAGTTTACCATGTATAAAAATCTATTCTATCTATTGGGATATGACCACTTGTGTATCAAGTCAATGTAATAATGTAACTACTAGATCTAGGATACTAGATATGGGGTCCTTATAGGGCGTATCAGATAATGTCTAGTAGATTTTTTTTATAAATAATCAGAAAAATATATATTATGGTACATAACCCTATGAATCAATTTATGGTTATGTTTAAGTAGATGATAATGTCCTATTAATATTTTATGGTGTAAATTATGTGGTTTTATTAGAAATTCATCTTTGAATGGATAATAAAATTGTATGTGGTCTTGGAATAAATGAATATAGGGGTAATAACACCAAAAAGGATTAGTTAATTACATAAATTACATCATTATTGTTCAAAATGTGTATGGACTTACTGCACACCTAGTTGGAAATTTCCAAAAAATATTATTTGGATAATTTACATTTTCTCTACCAACACTTATAATGAATCCAAGAGTAGAACAAATAGAAACTAATGATTTTATATCACAATATAGGATAAAACTATTGTTTTATGGATGTATAGTAATAGGGTTTTCATGCCTTTAATTGAATAGATACCCAATTTATGTTTTTTTGTGATGTGAATTAAACATGATTTAGAATATTTTTAGTGACATTTACTGGAATACAACCCTTTACTTTAATATGAGTATTAGTAAAAGTGTATTTGAGGCATAATTCATTGTTTATAGACAAATATTTAATGATATTGATAAATTTTATGTTTTATATGATCAGTGTTGATTAGGTAAGTATGTGTTATTAAAATTTGGGAACATGTATTTTATCGTATAGATCACCATATAATTTGAAAATTAATTTAATGATTAATGTTAGTTTTTATTATTTTCTTCATATTCATGTTAAGTTTATTAGAATTATATTAATATTGTTTTAGAAAAAGGAAAAATAATGTTATGGGATGAAATTAATCACATATGGAATGGTCTCTAGGTTGGAACTGAAAACCAAAGGATTACTTAGGCGTAGTGTGTACCACTGCTTAAGTAAAGTCTTTTTTGGTGTGACATTATTTATACTTAAATCGTTTTATGAATAAATATTAATATAATTTTGGGAAATATTTTTATATTATATAATGTTTTTGAATGTTTATTATAATTCACTCATTAAATATATTATAGGGATTTTTTTTAAGGTATATATAACCATTAGGTTTAAGGTAAAGGATTATTTTAGAAGAATACTAATATTTATTTGAGATGTAACATGAATGGTATGAGATAAAATACAATGTTAAGACCTTTATTCATGTTGGGGTCATTATGGTTAATTGTTATATAGGTTTATTTATTAAATTTTTTATCTATGTTAAACATTTGGTATTGTTATTGAATTTTGGATATTATTGTATTATTTATTCATATGAAGGTTTATTCATTTTGGGTATTATATTACATTATGATTACCATTTACGTTTTATTAAAGATAAAAGGAATGTATTTTTATTATTTTTTAGAATCATGTGATCCATTATAATTTAATATTAGTTCTTTACAAGTAAAAAATTCTTCTTGGATATTCATTTCATAGAGTAATAAATTATGTGTAAATTGATTGAAGTATAACTAAAGGATGAAATTTTAATTATAAAAGAATATAAAGGGTATTTCCTAGTTTCCTAATTATTAATAGTGAAAAAAACCTTCAAGTCAATAAAAAATATCTTCAAAAAAATATTATCCTATTGATTTTTTTTAAAATCGATGTTCTTTTTCTAACCACATTGGTATATGATTTTTTTGGTTGTTAGCATTCACATGATAATTAACTTTCCTATAATCAATGCTATTTTTCACCCATCATCATTATTTTGGACATTAAATTTCTCCTCCATGACTATAATTTCACTTCACATTACTCATTTCACAATTTAATACCTATTTATGTGTTATCCATGATGGCCATTGTCTTTCCCATCCTTTTTTTGGAGAAGATGTTTTATTAATTCTTTTTATGATGTCAGATTCCAAAAAATGTATTGTAAAATCATTATCCTTTAATTATTGAGATCCAAAACAAATTTTGATGATGAAATTTATTTAATTGGGATAATGTAAAACATAAATATTTTAAGGGAAAGTAATTTTTTTATAGCATATCTGAAACAGAACAACAAGATTAAACGAACCATGAAATATTATTATTTTAAAATTAATGTTATAACCTACTAGTAAAATTGGAGTGTATAAATTAGAAAAACCAAATAATATATATATATATACAATACTCAACAAAAATTTATTGGTTAACTCTTATTAAATAATTATTCAATTTTTTTCAAAAACATTTTTTCTTTTAAAATTTTGTTTGCTTCAGAAATTATTTTCATTTATTTTTTGAGAGGAAAATAAAATAAATTTATACCAATTTTTTATATTTTATTTTATAAAAAAAATATCACTTTTTAAATATTCAATTCAAAATTAGTTTATAGTAAATATTTGGGATTTTCATGAAAAGGTTGATTTTCAAGTGAATAGTAAAAATAGTAGTTTTTCTGGAAAACGTTATTTTTTTCTTGAATTAACAATGTTCCATTTTTTAAAAATTGTGTCAATGTAAACTTAGTTATTTTATAATATTAATTATGAGATTAAGATAAATAGAATTAATTTTATTGTTGAATTTTATTTAAAAATATTATACTTAAAAATTCATTTTTTAATAGTCATCTTTCGACACATTTTGCTGGTGTCATTATAAATTAAATAATTCCACTTATGTGTTTTGAATCATGGAAAATTGATTCAATATTTGGTATACATAGGTCCAAATTTAGTAAATACTTCACTTTTTTGTTTGGTAGTAATGAATAGTAACCATAGTAATTATTTGTTTCCATAGTAAATGAAAAATTTAATAATTATGCTTGAAAATGATATAGTAAGGATTAAAAGTGACTATAACTTATCAAATAATTTTTTTGATGATTATATATTTTCCATAATCATCAAAAATTAAAATAAATAACATTTTTTCTCTATATTCATGACTATGACCTTTATATTGCTTTATATAATGAAAATGAATTTTTTTCATTTTCATTGATTTATTATCTTTAATAATTTGAAAATATAGAAGAAATAAAATAATTTTTATTTATTAATAGTTAATTAAAAGATAAATATTTTGTAAAAATCTTAATTTATTTATAATTTTTATTGATTTAATAAATAAAATAAAAACCAAGGTAGCACTAACAAAGTATTTATTCAATAAAGAAAAAATTAATATATAATTTTAGATATATTAAAAGTAATATAATTTCTTTGAATTATTGGGTTTATTGAATTTTTTAGATATATATGACATATTTGGGATGTTTTAAAATATTATATATTAATTCCATATTTGCCTTTGTGAATTTGAATTCAAATTAACTGAATAGTGTAATTATAACCTTATTGATATTTCAAGAAAATATTAATTTACTAAATTATTTAAAAATCATAGACAATATGAAAAAGTAAAATTTGAAATTATATGGTCAATAATGTTATAATTTTTTCATTTATGATCCAATTGTTCAGTATAAGTAAAATCATAATCCTTTATGTGTAAACAAAACATGTTACTATCGTTAAGGATAAAACATGTTTATCGAGTGTTAAATTATACATATAACTGTGAAAATGACCTAAAATATTTATAATTTCTATTTGATGACCATATATAGACCTTATATTAACTAATATTTGGAAATGTTAAATTTTGGATCTATATGGTGTGAATAATACATTGAATTAAATGAGTCTTTTCAAAAATTTCAATTGTGTCCTCTCCCCCACATATAAGATTACACTGCCTCTTCTCTTATCTAAACACTTCAAAATCTTTTAGGATCTAAAAATACCTAACCAAATAACTTCCAAACTACTTTATATATTTCATATACTCCAATTTTTATTATAAAAACCTCATTAGAATTCTTTTATTGAAACCCTATAGATGTTGTCTGAAAGAGAGGTATCATTCTTAACAATATGTTTTTGTTTTATTTATTCTTCCACATCCTTAAAATTTTATTCCAATATAATTATTTCATAATATGAATATTTTACACATAATGAATTTTTTTTATGTTAAATTAATACCCAATATCCATGTCATCTTCAATAAAATTGGAAATGAAATATTTATCCATATCTAGGGAAGACTAAGGCCTCATAAACCGATGTAATCTATCTTCCATCACCGCCAATAAATCATGGTTTTAATTATGGATTTACTATATAAAAATATAAGATATTAGTGACACATTTATCATTCTAAAATCTTAATAAATAATATAATTCACTTGTATTACACTAATTTAAAATTGATAATGTTGTTCGTGTGTACGTGTGGAATACCACCTCCACAAAGTGATATCATTCATTTGTTCAAACCACATAACATGATCGATATATATATATATATAAGTATATTTATTGAAATTTTATAAATTTTTTGATATATTCATCATTTTATAAATATAAATTAACACTTAACTTATTTCTATCATGATCGTTGAAAAATGGAAACCTTACTCATGTCTTTATACGGCCTACTATCTCCATGATTATAAAATAATTCATTTTTCATAACAATATTTCATTATTTATTTAAAAGTATAATTTATATATATAAAATAATTATATTTATTATTATTATTATTATTAGAAAATAATGACCCATTTTACTATATTCAGTGAACCAAATTAATTTTGGACATATGAACCGAATATCATCAAAACATCCAACGTGAACCTAATTGATTAAGTAATTCAATATAACATGGTAATAAAATAATAAAAGGAATAATACACATTAAAAAAATTTATTATATTAAATAATTAATATAATATTATTATTCTATAATATAAAGATCATACATTATGACTCTGACTTGAGATTACATATTTTATCTCAATTTTCTTTCATTGAGGAATATTTAAATATTATGAAACTAATTTATATTATATTATTTAAATACCACCCCATTTAAATATTATATCATAAATACTTCATTAATAATGTTATTTTCAGTTAAAATACATTTTACTTTGTCCAAGGGGATCTTATTTGAATGTTACTAAGTGGTAAGGGGTTTTATAACTAACGTTCTTTTTCATTTTATTATATTATTTATTCATTGCCTTTTATATTTTAAGATTATGTGTGAAATGAATTTTGATTATTTTATCTTCCTTTAAATTTTTTACATAGATTTATATTTGATACACTTAGTCAATTCATTGGTTAATTATTACTACAACTGTATAATCTTTTTAAGAGATGGTGTCTCAACTTCCACTCCATTGGGTCATATTTGGTTTTATAAACCTAATTATTTTCATGAGGTTCCTATAATACTACTATAGCTTTTTATATCGTGAATATATGTATATTCATGGTACATAATGTTTTATTTTAAGTTATTTCTTTCTTGGGGTTTATTATTCAAATGTTACCTATGTGGTAAGGGTTTATTTCAAAAACTCATCATTCTTCGGGATTATTTTTGTTTAAGTATCATATAAGAGAATTATTAGATTTTCTATCATAAACCCAATATATTTTCTTATCATAATATAATTTCCCAAAATTATATGTTTTTCATTCATTTTCCACTTATAAATTTTCAAGATACGAAATAAATTGTTGTAAGGAAAACCGAATTATTTTTTCCAATTTGAAAATATTTTTCTTCCACATAAATTTTTTCCTTAAAAATGTTTTGAATAATACATTTAAAATTATCTAAAAATTTATTATATAAATGTTTACCCATGTTAGATTTTTTCTAAAAAAATTAAATGTAATATTATTTTAATTTTCTAAACAATGTACTTTTTGACATATATGAGAAAATGTGTAAGGAAATATATGTTTAACATAACTAGCATGAACAAAAATTCTCCAACATCAGAAAAACTCAATTATTTGAAGCCTCCTTTACAATTTTATATGGTTCTTGAGGTTACATATCTAGGGTCTAAGTATCAGTAATAGGGGGATGTTTTTAATTGGTGATATTTTTTATTTTATGTTTCCTTTCTTTTTGAAACAACATTCAAATCATTGTAAAGAGTTTTTTATCTGCTAAACACTATCAAAACAAAAATCAATGGGAAAAAAAGATTTATGACGTTCATTACTCAACAAGAGTATCTATGTCCTTGTTATGATACAAAAACAATCTAGTAGCACACAATATACTAGAAAATAATTCATTGAAGTGGAATAAAATTAGTAGGATATTCCCTTTCACAGGTATATCAATTGGAAAACAATACGCAAGCACGTGTACACCCGCTTAGAAAAAATATGGTAATTAATTATTTATGTACTTCTTGAAAAATAATCACAAATATGATAGCTTAAAACAGTTCTTCCCTTTCCAACCCAGAAGCTATTAGGAACTTCTTGGACTTCCCAATGATTATTATTCCTATACCCCAATCATATCTTGATTCACTTAGAAATAAATTCCCACAAAAATTGGGTTCTCAAATCTTCACCTTGTAGATCTCTTTCATAGAGATCCTTTATAAAGCACACAAATTTGTAGATCACTATAGTTCATAGAGCTCCCTATTTCATAGATCCCAAGTTGGTCTTTGCAAAGTCCACTTCATTCTCAAAGATCAACAACCCACCTCGAAGCTCTTTCCCTTCGCAGAGGTTACTACCTTTATAGAGCTCACAACCTTTGTAAACCCTCTTCGCAATTCAAGAGATCTAAAATTCGCATTGAGTCTATATACACATATCAAGGGGTAAAGACTTATTTATAGAAATTTCCCAATGACTCTATAACCTTCATCACCTCATCAGTTCCATATAAACCCATTTTATAGAGCATTGAAATTTAAGCCGAAATTCTCTCTATTTTGTGAATCTCCATGGCTATTTTTTGGATTGCAATTCTCATCGTAATCACGGAGAATCCTATTAAATCCAGTGCAACTCCATGATTCACCTTCTTCCTTTGTATCACTGAAGTTCTCTTCACCTTCACCGTCATAATTCTCACATGAAATTCTCTATTCCTCTTCCATTGGAGAAGCTCATCGTACTCGTAGTTCTCTCCATCAGAATCCATTAAACCTCTATAAAACACTATTCAATAATCCTATCTTCGTGAAACCACTGACTATTCCATATTTTGATGATATCTTCAATAAAAAACACTTTTCAAAATTCTATCCCAACTCCAAACATTGGACCCCCAAAAATTAGCAAACACTGGAAAACTGTGCCACCTTTAAACACCTGATTCTGCAAAACCAACCATGCTGATTGACAGTATGTTTTCTCCCACTTTAATTAATAATTTTTTCATCACAAGTTCTCCAAAAAAAATCTGATATTTATAAAATATAGACCAAAAATTCATCGTCATATTTACCATTGAATGTATTGTAACATCCATGTATTCCATAAACCACTTATACAAAGTGATGTGATTTTATTTCTAATCAAACATCATTGAAAATAAAATAAAACACCTGAAAAGAGATCTCTTATTACATCCTTTTCCATATAACATCATCCCAAAAATCTCCCCCTTTGGATTTTTTTTCTACCAAGGTTCATAAATCACTGAACTTTTTAACCTCAAGTTGTTGATTAATTATTTACAAATCTATGACTATGTGAGATAACTCATTATAAGAAATAAAAATTATTGATAGCCAACACCACGTTTTCCAAAAGCAGTGACTATAAAATTTCATCATCATTTCTTCCTCCACTTATTCAACTTTCCTAGAAAATAAAACTTTTATTTCTTATAACCACTCCAACAAATTGTTGGAAAATTTCACTCAAATACATGATGGATTTTCTACTTACCCAAAAATACCCCTTTATGAATACCCATTAAGATAGATTTATGAAATAAGTATCTCCCTTGACAACACTATCCAAAGGTAAGATGAAAAATTGGACGAGAACACATACCTCAACCTAAATGAGAAGGGTTTCAGACTCCCATGTTCAACCTCAATTTAGAAAATGGTTCCTTTGGTAAAGGATTCATGTAAATTTCAGCAACTTGTTATGATATAAGAACATATTCTAACTTCAACTCATTATTTCCCACATGATCTTTGATGAACTGGTAATTGATTTCAATATGCTTTGAGCATGAATGTTGTATTGGATTCCATGTAATATTGATTTAACTTTAATTTTCACAAACCAAGAGCAAGGGTAACTTTAATTCAACATATCGATCTTCTAAATAAGTCTTCATCCACATTAGGTGGGTAGCAGCTTGAGTTTAAGCAATATAATCAACTTCATCCATTCTAAGAGACTGAATTCTATTTATTTGTATTGCAACTAACACAAATTTTCCCCAGAATGAAAACTCCACGAGATGTGGATCTTCTATCATAAATGTTTCTTTCACAATCAATATTTGAATACCCAAAAATATCAATATTTTCTGATCCATCATACCTAATTCCAAAAAAACTTGTGTCTTCGATATATCTAAGAATTATTTTTCTAGAAATGAAATTTGATTATTTAGGAGTTCTCTGAAATCTTTCACATTAGGTAATAACATAGAAAATGTATGATCGTGAGGTAGTCAAATATTAAAGACTTTCAAATATCTTTTGAAGTACTTTATGGTCAACATCAATGCATTCTCTATCTTTAGAAAACCTAGTTCCCACAAAAATTGGAGTGGGAACTAGTTTTTAATTTTCCATACCAAACTTCTTCAGAAGTTCCATCACATACTTTTCTTGAGAAAGAAAAACGTTGTTCTTCTTCTGTATGATTTTCAACCCAATAAATATTATCATTTCTCCCAGCATGGGCATCTTAAAAAAAATCTTTAACTACTTAAAAAGTATTTCGCAAGATCTTTCATTATTCCCAGTAAAGATAATTTTATCAACATTAACAATTATGATCTAATATAAATTTATACACTCCTTGTTCTAAATATTGTCATCAACTCTACCTTTCCTGAAATTCATCTTCCCCAATCTTGTATCTGAATTTGAATACCATTTCCTTCGATTTTTTGATTAAAATGGTTTGATGTTATTTTAATTCACAAAAATGATTTATCAGTGAAATTTTAATAACTTTTTAAAAGGAATTAAATTTAAATTAACATCATGGAATATTCAATTGAATATTTTTGGTGTTCAAAACTAAGTTTGTCTGAGATTATAAGACAGAATAAAAATATTAATGATAAAATATAAAGAACAAAATTTTTATTCCAAATAATTCAATGACACCAAAATAGTGCATTGTATAGAAAATATGACACCACTATAGTGTCTGGAATATGGTTATCACCCTATGCAGGATATAACATTTTTAAACATTGGATGTTTGGACGTCTCGTTCGAGAAAATAAATTTTTTATATTTAATTAATTTTTTCATTTTTTTATTATATTATTAATATATCTTAAATGGTGTGATTTATGGGAAATATGATAACACTATTGTGTCCAGAATAGGGTTTTCCCCTTGTCAGGGTATAACAATTGTAAGCATTTGACGGTTGGACAGTTTGACTGTGAAAATAACTTTTTTATATTTAATGGATATTTTTAATCATTTTTTAATATTAATTAATTAATATCCAATAAATGATACATCGTATCAGACTTTTGAGGCCACCATTCAGTCCGGAATGGGGTTTTACCCTTTTCATGGTACAATTTTTATGTGCAATGAGAATTTGATGTTATTTTTTTAAGATTAATTAATTGTAAAATTAATTAATAATGGTTGTTGTATTGATTCAATTTAATTAATTAATGTGGATTGTGATGTATATGAAATTGAGAGAATGAGATAAATTAATTGTAGAATTATTGATGAAATATTGAGATTGTGAATTCGATAATTAATTGCGGAATTAATAATGTGATTCTGAGTTTATGGATATTGATTAATTAAATGATGGATTAATTAATTGGATTTATGTACCTAATTAATCATGAAATTATTTAAGGTTATTTATATGAAAAAATATTTTTTGTCAAAAAATTGTTTCAGTCGTAACTCATTCTTATAGTGTCGGATAGAAATGTCGTTAGTGGAAGTGTGACCCTAAAATTGAGGTTGTCATTTCAAGACCAATATGGAATATTTAATTCAGGATCATGGTATAGTTCTATAAAATGCCCAAAAATTATGATGGTTTGATGCATACAATTAATATTAGAGTTTAATAATTAAATGATTCAGTTAAAAAATGTATGTAAATTACTTGATGAAAAGGTATTATAAATTTTATTTTGGGTGGTGCACATGGCATGGGTAGGACACCTAATATCTATGGAATACCCCTCCCTCCTCTCCCAATCTCTCCTTTCAGACTTCAATAATCAATATCTTTTAAGATATTGATCATATTGATGTGTTGTTATTGGCTTTGGATTCATCTTGATAAGGGGATGGTGTGTATCGAAATTATTTCACAGAAAATGAATTATTTTGATCAATTTTTTATTAAAATTTATATTCTTATTTATTTAATTTATTTGTCGATATTCGTTAGAATAATGCATCGTCAGCGATATTGGATTCATATCGTGTGTTCTTTATATTTTAGGTATGTGGTCTAACAGTCAAATCCCATAATAATTATTATCAAAAATGTGTATGTGATTGTCGATATTCTAGGGTTCATTTAGAAATTGGAATTCCAAATTAAATTAATTAATATGGCCAATTAATTAATTGAAGAATTTGATATTTGAGTGAATAATGGAAATTAGATAATATTCATAACTAATTACTAAAATCAATTATCAATATATTGAATTGGAAAATTGGGAATAATTAATTGTGGAATTAATTTTTGAATTATTGAGACCATTGAACATGATTAATTAATTATCAAAATAATTAATATCAATGGTTAGAATTATATAATTGTGATTTGGTAGAGTTAAACTTGAATTTAATTATAAAGAGGGTGTTTATTGAAATTTAATAATTAATTATACAGTTGTTGAATTAATTTAGTTGGAAAAATTAATTATTGAACTAATTATTAGGATATTGAATTAAGTGAGTTATAATAATTAATTGGTGAATTAATTATACGGTTATTTAATTAAATTATTTGAAGCAATTAATTCAGGAATTTATTGGTGTTATTGAATCAATTATGATGGAACAGTTAATTGTTTAATTAATTGATGAGATTGAGTAAGATTGATTAATTAAAGAATTAATAAAAGAAGTTTATGTGAACAATTAATCTATGAATTTATTGAAGGGATTGAGTTAGATTAATTAATTGTAGAATTAATTAATCATGTTGGTGTGAACAATTAATGAGTGAATTAATTAAATGGATTTAATGTGATATATGTGTTTTAAATTAGTTATTGAGAGTTGGTATGAAAAATGGAATAGTGAAATAATTCATGGGAATAAATTAGATTAAATAATTATGGAATTAATTAACTGAAATGATTTTCATTAATTAATATGTAAATTAATTCATGTTAATTTTTGATATATTGAATTGATATAATTGGATTATTAATTAATGAGTTAATTATGATATATTGATATTTTTGAAAAAATTTAATTAATTGTCTAATTAATTATGAAATATTAAATTTTTGATCAAGAAAATTAATTGATTAATTAATTAAGATATATTTATTTTAGTAATTGAGATAATTAATCAATAAATTAATAATGGAAAAAATTAATTAATGATTTGTTAATTAAAGAGATTGATGTGCTTAATTAATTGGGGAATTAATTAATGGGTTTTATGTGAAGAATAATTTTAGAATTAGCAATGAGGGTGGGTAGATTAATAAAGTATTAAATTAATGTGATATTGGGGTAAGAGGTTTAATGTTGATTAATCATATAATAACCCTGGTCATTATTTCACACATAAACATAACTTATTACATAAAATATTCAATTGATACAACATAGAAGATCGAGAGGCCTAGTGTCTTTGGGGCCTAGGAACATTACATAAATACATAAAACATGAAATACACATCTTTATTGAAAACCTCTTTTACATGACCACACACATTCCATCATACTTAGCATTGTATGGGATAACTTGAGGACATGCATTTGAAAAGGGTGAGGTATAAAGACTAGTAATAGAGTAAACAAGGAATAACATGATCAATACAACACATGTTAAGAAATAGGAATATCAATGGAGTAGAAAAGAAACATTAGCATAAAGACATTATATAGCATTATTATCATAACATGGAATTGTGGCATCAACATTTAACCTGATATTAGCATGATCCAAGGCTCATTTCATATGGAGGATGAGTAAACCCTTATTGAAAATGAATTATAATGAGTAAACCCTCATTTTACATGAGGTATTAGGATATTAAGCTTAACCCAATGCATTAGATCTCTATTAGGGTGTACCCTTCTTAATAATTTCATTTGATGCATAAGTCTACCACATGGATTATATAACATTGATTTATTAAACACATCATTTATTCCAATATAAAATAATGTAGAAATCATACACGAGACTCTATAATAAATAAGTAAATGTGAATAAAGGTGAATACCCTTAATAGAGAAATGGGCATGGTATTCACTACATAATGACTTGGGCATAGAAAATCACAGTGAAATTTCGGTAGCCTAACGGCATGACATCAGAATTAATAGAAATGGTTTATAACATAGAAAGGGGTTCCTCATCGTATGTACAAGAAATGGATAGTAAAGGGGACCTATAAATAAATGTACCAACATATTTAATGAAATTTAGATTCATAATAAAAAATAATTTCTTGAATGTAAATGAGAAGAGAAGAATTCTATACAAAATTTGGTCATGGTAATGAGTTTAATTGGAGGAACTGATGAAATAAATAAGTAACTCATTATTCAAAAAAAATAGTTCAGTGTGGGGAGGTGTGAAAATATACCCCACCGTTTTTAATTGAAAACAAAATGGTATAACAACGTATTGAAATTTGGACAAAAATGAGAATGGAAGAAATCTCTTATGGAATTTCAGCATGGTAATGGGTATATATGGGAGGAATTAATGAGAAGAAAATAAGTCTCTAATTATTCAAAAATAAGGGGGTAAGTATGTGGTTGGCGCGAAATCATACCCCAATATTTTTAATTGAAAATAAAATGGTATATCATTATAAAGAAACTTGGATAAAAATGAGAAAGGAAGAAATCCATTACTTGGAAGTGTGATCCCAAAGGCTTGGGAGGGACTTGAGAGAGGCTTATTGGGAGAATGGGTAACCTTGGGAGGATTTTAGAGAGATTAGGGAAGGGTAGGGGAGTGGTCTAAGGTTTTTGAGTGAAGATAAGTGGGGGATTGGGTGGGTTTATTTAGGAAAAGAGAGGGAATTATTTATTATTTAGGTTCTGGACACTACAAATTAAACTAATCAAAAAGACAAATCAACCCATGGTTTTTGCACATGTTTTTTTCCAAAGGTGATTGGAAAACATTATTTTATAATACTAATGGCATATGATCTTAAAATAGTAAGCTTAATTATGTGAAGTTGAGTCACACCCTCAGAGAAATCATTCTAAAAGATAAAATGTTTCATATGTCTTGTAGGGTCCACTCCGGCACCATAAAATTAATCAAAATAGACTAAAATCACCTTATTTTAATGGTATAAAATATATTTTCAAAAAATTCATTTTATAGTGTTTCATTATATCACTATTGGGTCATTAAGAAGTCATAAAACACATTATATATTTAAACTATTTTTAATTTTTACCCAAAAATTTGGCTCTCTTAGAAATTATGAAAAATTCACTGTTGGAAAATTTTGATGTCATTATTCCAAAAATAATATTCATTTTATGTAAATAATTTTATAAATATGTGAATTTTCACTTTTAAAATAAAAACTGAAATATATTGAAAATTCATGGGTTTTGACAAAAACAGTTTTCAAACCTTAATAACAAATTCAATTGAAATCATAAAAATTATAGAATAATTTATATTTAATAAAAAGTAATTTAGTTATAATAATATTTTAATAAAATATTATTTAATTCCAAAAATCCATCAATTCATCAAAATAGTTTGAGTAATTTAATATTAACTAAAAATACTATTTGTGATTTAAAAACTATTTAACAAGTAACAATAACGAAATCAATGTATATTATTTATACAAAAAAGCACATAATCATGGTGTTAGATTCTTGTTACATAACCCCTTATAAAACTCGCAAATTACATAAGGGTAAGGTGTTCTATGGGGACAGACTCTTAGGTTGGATCATATAACATCGCTCAGGTGGTAATCTCTATCAACTTCCATGTCTCTGGTAGGCAGTTTTGTTCAATCTTAACATGTTAAAGCTCGGCTTGGGCTTTGTTAATAGTGATTCCCAGTGATGCTACCACCATTCTGGGCTCCGAAAAATGGGATTTTTATAGAGAAATTCTATTGGATGTGGCCATCACTTCCATTGTCTAAGTAAATCAGATTTCTTAAAGCCCTAATTTATAAGAATTGTGTAATCACTATTCAATGACTATATAAGTAATGGTAACAATTTTTAATGGTATTTTAAAATCCCAAATCATAAAACCATGTAACTTCATATGTTTTATATAACCATCTATCATAATAAGACATTCACTATTAGAATTTGTGCTATTTATAATGGGCTATTTGTGACGGGATCCCGTCGTAAATAATCTTTAGTGATGGGATCCCGTAGAAAATAGCTAGTTGTAGAAAATGAAAATGCAAATAACTCTCTAATTATATGCATTGTATATAAATAAACATTTTGTGATGTGCCCATCACAAATAGTATTTAAAAATATATATTTAAACTATTTGTGACGGGATCCCATCACAACAGGTCCCATCGCAAATAATAACCAAAATAAATAAATATATTTAATAAAATTATAATTAATGAAAAAATAATATTAATATTATTAAAATAATAAATAAATGAAAAATATTAAAATTCTAAATATTCCCAAAAAAATATAAAAAAATCATAGAATATAATTATTAATATTAGTAAAATTAACAAACAATAAAAAATATATAACTAAAAAATATATTTAATAAAATTATGATTAATGAAAAAATAATATTAATAATATTAAAATATTAAAAAAATATTAAAATTCTCAATATTCTCAAAAAAATATAAAAAGAGACATAAAATATTATTATTATTATTAGTAAAATAAAAAACATTAAAAATATAATTGTAATAATAAATAATAAAATATTAAAAAGAACAAAAAAAATAAATTATGAAATATTCACACTAATATAAAAGACAAAACTGAAAATAGTTCATATTACAACAAATCATGAATTCAAATGATAAAAAATCACTTGGGGGTCATCTTCTGGAGGAGGTGGAGGAGCTGTAGGAGATGGTGGAGGAAACTACATCCCTAAACTATGAGTCAGATGATGCATGTACTCCATATTCTCGTACAGCTGCTGCTGTCATCGATGCATCTTCTCATCATGATGCTGCTGCTGCTACTGACACATCTCTTAATACTGCTTCTGCAAACTCTCCATAAACTCATATAGAGTTCGCAACTGCTCTTGATACTGTGAGGTAGAATATGATGCCTCTCCACGAGCTCCTCTTGAGATGGATGCCGACATCGCATCAGTACCATAATAAGTACCAGGAGTCACACGAGAGATGATACCAACTACTTGACCCTTCTCAAAGCCATACTAAGTTGCCTGCATCCATGCCGCCTCATCGAAATAGTGGGCACTAGTCTGATCAGTCACCTCATCCTGACTCCCAGCCTATGTCTGAGAGGTCGCAGCCTCATATGACTCCTTCAATTCCAATTTGAAATTAAAATTGTGAAAATATTATATGCAGTTAATTTTCAAATAGAAAAAAATAATAATAACCACAATATGATGCTGGCGATCACCGCTAATCTCTCTAGTGGATGGATCACTGTACATCATCCGATAAATGTTGTACTCCATAATATCGGTATGCTCGACTTCCTATAAAAATATGAAATAAACTATTTATATTTAAAGTTATATAAAATATTTAAAAAGGACACTTACCAGATACTCTCTATGCATACTGAATGTACGGCTACCAGCTTGATGTGTCACCTCCTGTCTCCCCTGGTTCTGTCGACCCACTAAAGACCTCCTCTAAAATCCACAACCAACCAGTGTAAACATAATCCATCCCAAACGTTATATGAAATGTACTCTAGTCGGTGGGCTCTACACGACTTATCAAAATCTGTCACTCCTTCTTTCTTAATGGATTTCCTTCTCAAATTGTGCAAAAACTAATGGAAACGGTCACGCATAGATGCCTCTCATGCCGCTTAGATAGTGTCACGTATGCTATCATCGATGGGATACCATAAACCCTACAAATAATTTATAATATCAAGTTATTAATAAAATAACAATTATTTTTTTACATACCATCCAATGATTGAACATGCTAATCTACACATCAACGAGAATCTGTTGTCATGTGATCCATGGCTTAGAAAAAGAATTGCACAAGATATTTCTCCCTTGTATAATAACTACATGTGCAAAACTATGAAAAAAGATTAAATAATCAAATAATTAGTATATGTATAAATAAATTAATGAAAGCTAACTAAAATATATAGGTTACCATACCTCCGTGTGCGTGGTTCAAAGCCATGATGTGGACGTCGCTCGGGGATAAGGTTAGGAATCAACAGTCATGGAAGACCGTGCCCCCTCTGCGTACCACCTGAACCGCCAATAGGCTGAGGGTTAGATGTTCCCAAATCCCCCTCATCCAAAGGTAGCTCAGTCTCCTGTAACACCAAAAATAGATCAGGGTCCATCTGAATCATAAAATGATTCTTGTAGTAGATAGTTTATAATAAGTTTTATATATAGATATATATTAGTTATGATTAAAACCAACATTTGACAGTGTCAATGTTCACCTACATCATCATCTTCATATCTGACGATGCCAATGTCCCTATATTCCTCTTCGGCATCATCAATATCCATATGAGCTTTAGTTTCATCATCTCTTTTCATTTTAAATTCATTTATAACATCATTAGTTATTTCTAATTATTGCTAATTATTGCTAATTATTTCTTATTATTCTTAATTATTCCTAATTATTCCTAATTGTTACTAATTATTACTAATTATTTCCAATTATTGATAATTAATTCTAATAATTGCTAATTGTTGCTAAATATTCATAATTATTCCTAATTATTCTCAATTATTCTTAATTATTATTAATTATTGCTAATTATTTCTAATTATTTCTAATTATTTCTAATTATTGTTAATTATGGCTAATTATTGATTATTATTACTAATTATTGCTAAATATTACTAATTATTTCTAATTATTGCTTATTATTGCTAATTATAGCTAATTATTCCTAATTATTCCTAATTATTCCTAATTATTACTAATTATTTATAATTATTACTAATTACTCTTAATTATTACTAATTATTCTTAATTATGAATAATTATTACTAATTATTCCTAATTATTCCTAATTACTCCTAATTATTCCTAATTATTCTTAATTATTCCTAATTATTTCTATTTATTCATATTTAATCTTATTTATTCCAATTTATTCTAATTTATTTCTATTTATTCCTATTTATTCCTATTTATTCCTATTTATTCATATTTATTCCTATTTATTCCTATTTATACCTAATTATTCATAATTCTTCCTAATTATTTCTAATTATTTCTAATTATTTATAATTATTTATAATTATAGGTAATTATTTCTATTTTTTTTAATTTTTAATTATTTCTAATTATTGCTAGTTATTTCTAATTATTGCTAATTATTGTTAATTATTCCTAATTATTGTTAATTATTACTAATTATAGCTAATTATTACTATTTATTCGTATTTATTGCTAATTATGGTTAATTATACGTAATTATTGATAATTATTCATAATTATTTCTAATTATTTGTAATTATTTATATTTATTCATAATTATTGTTATTTATTCGTAATTATTGCTATTTATTACTATTTATTGTTATTTATTCCTATTTATTGATATTTATTCCTATTTATTGCGAATTATTACTATTTTTTGCCAATTATTACTATTTTTGCTAATTATTACAAATTATTAATAATTAATAATAATTATTCATATTTATTACTATTTATTAATTTTAATTACTAGTTATTTTTAATTATTCTTATTTATTTCTAATTATTCATATTTATTTTTGATAATTTCTAATTATTCCTATTTATATCTAATTATAGCTAATTATTCCTAATTATTGATAAATATTTATATTTATTGCTAATTATTTATATTTATTGCAAATTATACCTATTTATTGCTAATTATTACTAATTATTACTAATTATTCTAATTTATTACTAATTCTTCAAATTTATCACTATATATTACTATTTATTATGAATTTTACCTATTCATTGCTAATTATTGCTATTTATTACTATTTATTACTATTTATTAGGAATTATTTATATTTATTTCTAATTATTGTTATTTATTACTAATTATTGCTAATTATTTCTAATTATTGCGAATTATTGCTAATTATTGCTAATTATTGCTAATCATTTCTAATCATTGCTAATCATTGGTAATTATTGATAATTATTGATAATTATTGCTAATTATTTCTAATTATTCCAAATTATTACTATTTATTACTAATTATTGCTATTTATTACAAATTATTACTAATTATAACTAATTATTACTAAGTATTCCTATTAATCACTAATTATTCCTAATTATTCATAATTATTCCTAATTATTCAAATTTATTACTAATTATTCCAATTTATTACTAATTATTCAAATTTATTACTAATTATTCCAATTTATTACTAATTATTCCAATTTATTACTATTTATTCCTATTTTTTACTATTTATTTCTAATTATTGCTATTTATTTCGAATTATTGTTATTTATTCCTATTTATTGCTATTTATTACGATTTATTGCTAATTATTACTATTTATTGCTAATTATTCCTTTTTATTACTATTTATTACTAACTATTACTATTTATTACTAATTATTCTTATTTATTACTAATTATTCCTATTTATTACTAATTATTACTATTTATTAATAATTATTCCTATTTATTAGGAATTATTCCTATTTATTATTAATTGTTAAAAATTAGTACTAATAATTTCAATTTATTATTACAAATAAATATTGATAACAAAACACTTTAAATCTAATTTAATTACAACTAATCAAAAATAATTAAAATTAACATCAAAAAATGAAATAAATACTAAATTAAATAAAATATAAATACCTTTAAACTTGATCTCCTAATGATGTAGACGACTTCACAACTTTTTTGTGAAAAAAACTAACACAAATTTTCACTCTGAAAATAGAGTTCAGAGAGAGAGAGAAAGCGAAAATGTAGAGGAGGATATGAAAAAATGGATAAGGGTCTATATAGGGTGGATTAGTTGCGATAGGACCTGTCGCAAAAACATTCGCCCTCATTAATTACAGCCAGCTGTTAAAAGAGTATTTGTGACGGGACCTGTCGCAAAAGGTACCCGTTGACACACTTTTTGCAATGGGAGAACATCCCATCCCAAAAAGCTATTTACCACTGCCGGGTATTTGCGACGAGACCCATCGCAAATACCCTCCGAGCGATGCACTATTTGCGATGGGGGAATCCCACTGTTGCAAATAACCTTCCCGAGGTTTTCCGCACAAACCGCGCCAAAATTTTTGAGATGGGACCCCAAATCCCGTCACAAATAATCTCTCGGACGGACTATTTGCGATGGTATTAATTCTCATCGTAAAAAGCTATTTTTCCCGTAGTGATTTAAATATATTAAGATTAATTTTAATCAATAAAATTTTTGGCCATTACAATCTTCCCCCTTATGAAATTTCACACTCGAAATTCCCTATTCTAAAACTGAAACATATGCGGGTAACTCTGCTTCATCACATCCTTCAAATCCTAGGTTTCCTCTTAAAACCTGTTTTTTTTTCAAAACACCTTGACGAAGGGAATTGTCTTATTTCATAGAACTTTTTTCCTACTATCTATGATTTTCATCAGCTTCTCTTCATAGGAGAGACAATTCTCCAAAGGTACCACCTCTAGACTGAGTACATGCGATGTTTCAGGTATGTATTTTCTCAAGAGTTATACATAGAATACATCATGTACTCTAGATAGGTTTGGTAGGAGTGCTAGTCGATAGGCCACTGCTCCAATGCGATCAAGGATATCTAAAGGCCCGATGTACCTTGGACTAAGCATTACCTTCTTCCCAAATCTCATAACTCTCTTCCACGGTAATATTCATAAGAATACCATGTCTCCAAAATCAAATTCTAGGTCTCGTCAACGATTATCTTCATTTCTCTTTTGTCGACCCTGAGTAGCTTTAATGTGCTTCTAGATGGTCTTAAACTTCTCCACTATTTTTTCAGCCATTTCTGGACCTAGGAGTTTCACTCCCCAATATCATCCCAACATGTCGGTGTTTTTTACATCTTCCCATAATGGGATTCATAAGGATACATTTGGATTCTTGAGTGGAAACTGTTATTGTAAGAGAACACAACCAGAGGAAGATGTTGATACCATCCTCCTGTGAAGTACATTAAGCATGCTCTCAACATGTCCTCAAGTGTCTGGATACACTACTACAATTCTGAGCTATAGCCACGGACCTATAGCCACGGTTTTATAGGTTTGTGGCTATATCTTTTATACTGCCACGGTTAATTATTTCATCCGTGGCTATATCCAGCAGCCCTGTTTTTTTCCCAAACCCATCGGGCTCCTTCTCCTCCCCCTCGTGATTCCTCCTCCTCACCGCGCCCTCCCCCTCCCCGACGCCTCCACGCCGACGCCTCCTCCGCGCTGCGCCCTCCTTGCCGCGCCCTCCTCCTCGCCGCGCCCTCCTCCCCGACGCCTCCTCGCCGCGCCCTCCTCCCCGACGCCTCCTCGCCGATGCCTCCTCCGCGCCGCGCCCTCCTCGTCGCGCCCTCCTCGCCGCGCCCTCCTCGCATAGGTGTGTTAATGATGGGTGCTTCGATTCTTCTATTTGTCGCAGTGTTTACTTGATAATAATTCTTCGATTCTTCTATTTGATTGCCCCTTCAATCATTTTTCCTACACTCGATACTACTCGGATGGCTGTAGCGCTTCATCTATCTTCATTTCCATGAGTTCTAATTATTTTAGAAACCATTCCACCATCTACTCTATCGAATCCAATTTCATCTCCATTATAGGATGCACTGAACATGATCCACAGACACTACCAAATCTCTAAATTAAAGCACCAAATTTGTTCTGTTTTGAACTTTAAATTTTAGAAATTAATTTATATGTTTACACTTATAGGAGATGAAATTTTGGAAACCAAAGGTATTTAGTAAACAAGAAAAGAAGGGAATTTTTTTTCCAATGACCTCAAATGAATAGAGCATCTACACCATGGGAGTAATAGTTTAAATTCTGTGATTTTTCTACTTAAACTTGAAAATTCACTTCTTTTTTTAGTTGAAATAAATGGTAGGAAGTTGCCTTTTAATAAATTTTGTATGCTGAAATCATCTTGTTAAATCTGTTGGTTATTGCTTCCTTTTTTACTACCTTTGTGTATTGAAATTTTGGTGTGTATGCTTATTTTAATGTTTTACTAAAAATCATTTTTGAACTTCAAATGTTAACATGCATCTACTTTAAAACCCATGAATATGTGTTGAAGTTGTTAATATAGTAACTAGTGGGTATCATTCATGCATTTTGTGTGATTGTTTGAACTCTATGTTCTTCATTTCTTTTGTTTTTAATATATTAGTTATATGCTTTATTTGTAATTAGATAATAAAATTCATTATTGTTACAAATTGATGCATATATCTAATTAATCATTTCTACCATAGGATGAGGTGGTTGGTGTTGGTTCTAATGTGGGCACGTTGGCATGCAACCGACAAGCAAGGGGGAACATCCATTCTTGGTAATGGGCATCTATGTGAACTTCACTTCTCAGTTATTGGTTTTGATTAGAGTGATATTAACATATTATTTTGTTCACATGTAGTTTTACAAACATAAAATAAAAATTTAATCATAGTTTTATGGTTGCAATTCTAAAATCTTTTTTATGAGCTGAATTCTACGGTACTCAATTGTTGTGCTCGATATGATTGTATCACCTTCTTTCTTCCATAAACCTTTTACAGTTTGATGAAGATAGGGTGCAACTGGTGGTGAAATTTTTGAAGCTCTAATTTCTAATAGTAACTTTTCAAAACAAAACATTTTCCTCTCAAGTAAGCTTTGATTTGTGGTTCTTGCATCTACTATTTTTGCAGGATACATGTTTTTATTCAGGCACATAAACACAAATATATTTCTTCTCAATTATTTATTCTCTACATAATTACTTCTGATTTATTTTGATCTTTTTTTCTTTATTTCTTGTAGGTAAAATATAGGCTTAGGGTGAAAAAGAAATATGCACCCAAAGTACTCTTAAGTCACCATTTTATATGATGGTAACATGTTGGTAAGTTCATTTATTTCTTTTTACCATACTACATCATGTATGTTGAGAGGGGTCTTTGATTTGTGGTTCTTGCATCATATATTTTGGTCTTTTGTTATATTTGTTGAAAATAGTCATTTTATGTCTTGAAGTGTTTTTGATAATATCTTCAGGATGTATTGAAGTATGATAGGGGGATGGGTGGAGGGGGGCAGGAGGCAGAGTGGAGGGGTGCAGGGGGCAGGGTGGTGAGGGGGAGGGGGCAGGGGGGAGTGGTGTTCGGGGGGAGGGGTTGTCCGGCAGGGGGGGAGGGCTGTCCAGCAGGGGGAGGGCTGTCCAGCAGGGGGGAGGGCTATCCAGCAGGGGGGAGGGATGTTCAGTAGGGGGAGGGCTGTCCAGCAGGGGGGAGGGGTATCCAGCAGGGGGGAGGGGTGTCCAGGCAGGGGGAGGGGCTGTCCAGCAGGGAGGGAGGGGTGTCCAGGCAGGGGGAGGGGCTATCCAGCAGGGGGGAGGGGCTGTCCAGCAGGGGGGAGGGGTGTCCAGCAGGGGGGGAGGGGTGTCCAGCAGGGGGAGGGGTGTCCAGCAGGGGGGAGGGGTGTCCAGCAGGGTGGGTGTCTAGGCAGGGGGAGGGGCTGTCCAGCAGGGGGGAGGGGTGTCCAGGTAGGGGGAGGGGATGTCCAGCAGGGGGGGGAGGGGTGTCCAGCAGGGGGAATTAAATAGGACTTAGAGTTGGTTCATGCTATGAATTCTTCCCTTATTTATGAAATTGTGGCAAGATCCCAAAACACTCCTATATATTTAAGAGGGGTGAGTGGTATGTGAAAATCATCATGAAGATTCTATATACAGATGAACAAAAAATATTCTTGAGGAAAATGTTGGCTTAAGGAGTATGTCAACTCCTTTCACCACGAAATGAAATATAAAACCCTCTCATTATCCTACCATTTGTAGTTTGAGAGATTTAGTATGGTTTTCTTCTATAGAATCAAGATGAATTGGAACAGAAACATCCAATAGAGATCTTCCCACCCTGTAATTGATTGAGTCGATGAACCGGTGTACCCTACAAATATTGGTCCCTATAATTTTTGTATAAAGATCTTGGGTTTCACTACTTATTTTTTAGGGTTCCCCATCATGGAATCACAACGGGACACAAAATGGGTCAAATTTTTCTTTGGGTCCCCTAAAACATTGAAAATTGGAAATGTAGTATTTCCCAAATTTAGTGGGGAAAATTCAGATCACCCCCTTTAGGGTAAGGCTTGTTTTATAGTTGTACCAATTCCCACTATACCTCTATGTATTTTAATCAATCCATTAGAGAATCAATAGTTTTTATGAGCCCTTGTGGAATGTCTAGCTGAGAAGGAGCATGAATAGGTGAAACAACAGGTAGAGTAAAATGTGGCAGCCCTATTAGTATATGTCATGTGTAACCTATAGGGTGAGGTCTGTAATGATGCTCCTAGACATGTTTTGGTTGTGTAAAAAATGTTGGGAACTCTCTATTTTCTATTTCTTGATTCATGTATGTTGGTTGTTGGTACCCCATGTTGATAGGATGTTTCATCTTAATTCTAGTTGCGGTAGAGAACCCTCTTTGATAAGGTGCTCAAGTTGGGAGTACGAGTTGAGGATCTTCTTATAGAATATATCCAGCAGGAACGCTACCTCAGAGAAGTTATTCATTGATTCTTCTCAATTATTTCAAATCTTATACCTATTGAGAAAATCCTTCCTCATGTGTAAGGGGTTCAACCACTTCAGTATGTTGTTGCAGTGTATCCTTAATTTTACTCTTTTCCTTGGTGGATAGTATCTAAGGAGGTAATCATGGAGTGGTTGAGTGAATTCCAAATTTCAGGGAAAGCATCTGAAGGTTGTAAGAATTGGATGGTCCAAGAATTATTAAACATATAGGGAATTGTTAGCTTGTCCCCCTTAGCAATGAAGGTTGTAAGAATTGGATGGTGATCAGAATTGTGCTTTACTAGAGTGACACAAGAGATGGTTTTCCAACTTCCATGAAGAGATTGATTACCAAAGGCATGGTCAAACCTACAGGCCCTACTTCCATTTATATTCCTCCTATACCAAGTGTATTTGGCACCAATCAGATTGGTTTCAATAAGTTTTAATTCCTCAATACAAGCTCTGAAATATCTCATTGTGGTAGCATTGGAAACATGTCCAATCTTGTCATTTTCATGTAAAATAGCATTGGAATCTCCCATTATAACCGAGGGATCTAATATAACTCTTGAAATCTCATTCATGTGTTTCCAATGAGTTCTTCGACTGATGTAACAGTAGAAAGCATAAACCATTTAACAAAAAGAGATCTGACCCTCGTTAAGGAAGGTGAAACTGATAATTTGGTTGTCCACTCAAAAAATGGAAGGATTAGTAACATTATGATGGAAAACCAAGAAAATTATTTCAATACTAGTGATATCTTTCACAGAACATAGAAAATAATTACCATTTTGGAAAAAAAAGAACCAGAAGTGATGTTATTATATTTTAGCTCAAAGATTCCAATGAAATCAGGTTTCCATTTACTCACAAGAAGCATAAGGCAACATAATGTTCTAGGGTTGGCTAGCCCCTGGCAATTCTAGAAGAGTATACACATCATTGTTTGTGAATGGGGGAAAGTCCCCCTTTCTGTTATTTCTCAGTTTCACTTTTTTAATTGGAGCTTCTCAACTCTCTCTTGTTGGAATGGTTGGTAGAATAAACTTTCTTTATAGTGAGCTGGATCCCCAACCTAAAATAATCTTCCCAGGTTTGTAATACTTTCATTATAGGGTATGAATCTTTTATACTAATGTTTATATGTTGAGAAGGTGTGTGCTCTGACAATTGCATAGAGAGAGCAACCTGAGAAAATCCAGCTGCAAGTCTGTCATCCATATCAACTGTTTTTAATAATTTTGAGGTAATGAACTCCAAAAGAGGGATTCAGAGTGAAAATTTAAAGAAAAAGAGAGAATATAATCCGATGCCTCTTGGAAAATTAAGGATTATTTAGAAAAATCACTTAGTATTTCTGCACCATTAGGGTTACCAGTTTCAGCATGAACACATCCTTGGGATTCTTATTCCACTACTAAGTCTTCCTAGGATTTACTAGTAGCAGAATTGTTATCCTAGGTGACCTCTTTTTAAACTTCTTTGTATTTTTTTCTAACATAGTGTTTGGTATTAATATTTTTCCCTTTCAGAGCATCTTTCAACGAAGTATTAATAGAGGATGGCTTGCAGAATTTCTGTACAATTCTGCACTTATCAGGGGGTCTGGGGGGGAGGGAGGGGTGTCTGGGGGGGGGGGGGGGGTCCATGGGGGGTGTCTCGGGGGGAGGGAGGGGTGTCCAAGGGGGTTTTCTAGGGGGGAGGGAGGGGTGTCCAGGGGGGTTGTATAGGGGGGAGGGGGGATGTGCAGGGGGTGCAAGGGGGGATGTGCAGGGGGGTGCAAGGGGGGATGTGCAGGGGGTGCAAGGGAAGCTATACAGGGGGGGTGGCAGGGGGGCAGGGGGGTGATCCTCGCATTTGGAATCTCTCAAATAAAGAGTCGTTAAACTATTTTATTTTATTAATCTTCACTTCCAACTGAGTATCACTGACATTCATGGATACTTTATGCAATTTATCCAAAGCATGGATTACTTTTTTAACAACATTTTCAAACACTTTTCACATAAACTCTTTTCAATTCTTCATCATCTTGAAAATATCTTTCATTTCAGGGGTGGGGGGTGTCCAAACATGCATTCTGATTGTATCACCTTCTTTCTTCCGTAAACCTTTTACAGTTTGATGAAGATAGGGTGCAACTGGTGAATTTTTTTTTGAAGATCTAATTTCTAATAGTTTAACTTTTCAAAAAAAAACATTTTCCTCTCAAGTAAGCTTTGATTTTTGGTTCTTGCATCTAATTTTTTTGCAGGATACATGTTTGTATTCAGGCACATAAACACAAATATATTTCTTATCAATTATTTATTCTCTACATAATTACTTCTGATTTATTTTGATCTTTTTTTCTTTATTTCTTGTAGTTAAAATATAGGCTTAGGGTGAAAAAGAAATATACACCCAAAGTACTCTTAAGGCACCATTTTGTATGATGGTAACATTTTATCCATACCATTACTCCAATTATTTTTCTTGTTCTTTAATTTTGGGTCACTACCCATGCCTTTATCATACATGTATTTAGCTTTTGGATATTCATCTTCATTTACCATATTGGAGGTGATGATAACCTTCTAAATGATTGAAATTTACTCATCATCATCATACCATAATACATGACTTAAGTGTGTAAATTTATCCATATACTATCTAGGATAATATTGTGACTCTATGGAGGCCTTATTCTTAGTAATCATTGCAGTAGGTAATTTCGTGAAACCCCATACTGATCATTATTTTTAGTAGGTAAGGGATTCTGCTGCAACTTATTTTGATGATCCTTGGGTGTACTCATATTCAGTGAACCTGGTGAGGTTTCCTTCCTGGATTGTACCTATATAGCTATGTATGAAACATGAATGAGGGGTCCCTTAGAATGTGTCATCGTCAATTAATGATAGGTAGGAACCTGCAAGAATTTTTTCCCATTTTTCACCACTTGAGAACCATGAGATGCAATCAGGTTAGGTAAAGCATCCTAAAAGCAACACCTCTATGTAGGCATGCCATCAAATGTTGCCTCATTTGAAGTACTCTATTCAAGACCAGCTACATTTGTATAGAGGTCCACATTGACTTTCTGACTATTTTTCCCCTTCGTGAGTATTTACATTAGGCTTTCCTAAAAAGTTGCAAATACCTACAGTCCCTTGGATCTGTACAAAAAATCAGGGAAAGGTGCCCCCAAAATACATGCCCCTCGAACTGGATGTTCTATCCAATGTTTATCTCTCTATCAGGAAGGGGTACATTGTCCTCATTCAAGGATTTTCCCGGGGGTGGGCCCTCTAGAGTAAATACAACACACCGAGAATAATCCATGTTTTTTTCATTAGAAGGACCATCCTAAGGTGATGTTGAAGTGATTAAGTCTGTAGTTTTCCCAGTATCCTTCTACCCTGATATAACCCCTATCTTATCCACATTATAAGGGACAATAGTGTATTTTCTCTCCAAGTCATAGATTGGAATATTCATCTTACCGTTCCAAATTTCATAGTTAGAGACATAATTCCCCTTAATATTGTAAAAAGAACACTCCTTATCCCTATTACATTCTGGAGAATGATGGAAAAAACATATAATTCATGTAGAACTGTGGTTTAATTTCGTATTGGATCAGAAAGTCTATACATTCATCTAGTTAGATAAGACTACTTCTTCTAGAATCATTATATACATGTCCACATTCACATGGGTTATCACATAGTGTCCAAACCTTGGGTTATCGGTATGTATATCCAACCAAATTGAGTTCCCCACGACTGAGAAAATTTCCCAAAAATTGTGTGAGTACCAATAGAGCTATCCAAGCAGGGGGAGGGGTGTCTGGCAGGGGGAGGGGTGTCTGGAAGGGGGGAGGGGTGTCCGACAGGGGGGATGGGCTGTCCAGGCAGGGGGAGGGGTGTCCAGCAGGGGGAGGGGTGTCCAGCAGAGGGCAGGGGTGTCCAGGTAGGGGGAGGGGCTGTCCAGTAGGGGGAGGGCTGTCCAACAGGGGGGGAGGGCTGTCTATCTGGGGGGAGGGGTGTCCGGCAGGGGGGAGGGGTGTCCAGAAGGGGGGATGGGCTGTCCAGGCAGGGGGAGGGGTGTCCAGCAGGGGGAGGGGTGTCCAGCAGGGGGAGGGGTGTCCAGTTGGGGGAGGGGTGTCCAGGCAGGGGGAGGGGTTGTCCAGCAGGGGGGAGGGGTGTCCAGGCAGGGGGAGGGGCTGTCCAGGCAGGGGGAGGGGCTGTCCAGCAGGGGGGAGGGGTGTCCGGCAGGGGGGAGGGGTGTCTGGTAGGGGGGAGGGGTGTCTGGTAGGGGGGAGGGCTGTCCAGCAGGGGGGCTGTCCAGCAGGGGGGCTGTCCAGCAGGGGGAGGGCTGTCCAGCAGGGGGAGGGATGTCCAGTAGGGGGGAGGGCTGTACAGTAAGGGGGAGGGGTGTCCAGCAGGGGGAGGGGTGTACAGCCAGGGGGAGAGGCTGTCCAGCAGGGGGCGGGCTGTCCGGCAGGGGGGCGGGCTGTCAGGCAGGGGGGCGGGCTATCCGGCAGGGAGGAGGGGTGTCCGGCAGGGGGGAGGGGTGTCCAACAGGGGGGAGGGGGTGTCCAGCAGGGGGGCGGGCTGTCCGGCAGGGGGGCGGGCTGTCCAGCAGGGGGTAGGGATATCCAGCAGGGGGGAGGGCTGTCCAGCAAGGGGGGGAGGGCTGTCCAGTAGGGGAGGGCTGTCCAGCAGGGGAGAGGGGTGTCCAGCAGGGGGGAGGGGTGTCCAACAGGGGGGGGGAGGGCTGTCCAGCAGGGGGAGGGGCTGTCCAGGAAGGGGGAGGGGATGTCCAGGCTGGGGGAGGGGCGGTCACGCCGTGGTCACGCCGTGATTTGGCCCTGCTCCAGGACGACACCCTGCGGCGGTTACTCCTCCAGGACGACACCCTGCGGTGGTCACGCCGAGGTCACGCCGCAGTCACGCCGTGATTTGGCCCTGCTCCAGGTGATTTGTCCCTGCTCCAGGATGACACCCTGCGGCGGTTACTCCTCCAGGACGACACCCTGTGGCGGTCACACCGCAGTCACGCTGCGGTCACGCCGTGATTTGGCCCTGCTCCAGGACGACACCCTGTGGCGGTTACTCCTCTTTAGAGAAACATTGGATGGTTAGCTCTATAATTTTTCGTATTTCCTCATTCCTAAACTATATCTCCTCTCAGCGCTGCCTCTCATCCATCTTTCCACAAAACATGCATAGCAGGTGGTACAAAGTCTCAATTAAACTGAAAACATTGGTTTGGAATTGTCTGGAATATTTTATTGTACATGTATCACATAATATTTGTTCGGTAATTCTTCTTTTTCCTCATCCTTTTCACATGTTGTCCGAACTAGATCATCCTCATCCTCTGCACATGTCGTCTGAACCGGATCAGCCTGTTGTGATGGAAATTCAATGTTTTCTTTTGGCTGTTTTAGATGAAATTCCTTCCATAATTCCCTCATCTCATGTAGCACTCATTGGAGGAGGATGATCACTGCCAAGTTGAGTTTTAAAAACTGCACACAATCAGTTTGATGCAATTCCAAAGAGGCTGTTCTATTCTGAGGGCCTATTTCATGTTGGAGTTCCCACATTTCCCCCACAAGCTGGAAAAGGGAGGTCTGTTTGGGCCTATGCAAACAGGGCTTGTTTGTTATGGACAAAGATGAAACTGGAGACCTGGTTTGCTTGAAGAGTTTCCATGAAGGGTCTTCACTGTAGAGGAGACTAGCTCTGGTCTGTATTTGGTAGTTGCTTCCATGATGGTTCCCAAAACCGTTTGACTGAATTTCACACCAAACCAAGCCCTACTAGTGACTATTTTTCGATGCACTATAAAAATTCCATGGCCAACCCACCAAAATCAAACCAGCTATTCCAGGTCCATTTCCACTCTCACTAAAAGATACAAACTCAAGCCCTACTAAAATTCCAAGCTCCCACTTCAATTTAGCCACTATGAACTCCTTCTCAGTCCCCCACCATTTTTCAATCCACCTAGGCAACCCATCCACAACTTGACCACCAATCAGGCCTACCCACCTCTCAACTTCTAAGCCACCAACCCCACATTTTCCACAAGGAATCCCACTTTAAAACCATTCCAAACCTCACCCAATTATAACCAATTAAACCAGACCCCTTAACATTTGAAGCCCTGATCTAAATTCCTGTTCCAACTCGCTTATTTTAGACCCAATCAGCCCTGCCACTTCAGAAAAACAAGAGCAGCCTACTTAAAATCCAGTCCAACTTAGTTTCCTTCATTCTTTCCCCCATGAGTCCACAGCCTCACCTCAACCAAATTATTAACCACCTGGACACCTGGAAGCCACAAGAGGAGAGAGAAGGTTTATAGATTTTTTTTGTAATATTTTATTCCATTGGAAGAGAATTTGTTGGATGCTGCCACTTGTAATGAGGTACTTAATTTCCTCTCCCTCTTTCTTCTATTAAATATTAGACATATCCTATTTAAAAAAATCATTCTCCACCTCCAGGGAAGGAACTCTCAGCTACCGTTCTTCTGTTCTTCTTCCTGATGATGAATAAAATTCCCCAAGTATATTGGGAAAATTTTATTCATTTTTCTTCATTTACCTCTTCTTACTTACTTCTGATTTTAGCAGCCGGATTCAGTCTTTTAGCAGTAGCCCATGACATCCATCCGTTGTCTAGGGGGTCCAGTGGGGGGGGGGGGGTCCAGTGGGTGGGGGGGGGGGGGGTCCAGTGGGTGGGGGGGGGGGGTCTATCCTGGGGTGTCCAGGGTCTGGGGGGGGGGGCTGTCCTGGGGGGTCTGTCCATGGGGTGTCTAGGGGGTCCAGTGGGGGGGGGGGGGTCTGTCCTGGGGTGTCCAGGGTCTGGGGGGGGGGGTCTGGGTTTGGGGGGGTAGGTTCTGGGGGGTGTCCATGGTCTGGGGGCCTGTCCAGGTTCTGGGGGGGGGGGGTCTGTCCTGGGGTGTCCAGGGTCTGGGGGGGGGGGGCAGGACTGGCAGGGGTGTCCAGGGTCTGAGGGGGGGGGGGGGGGTCCAGTGGGTGGGGGGGGGGGGGTCCAGTGGGTGGGGGGGGGGGGGGGGGGTCTATCCTGGGGTGTCCAGGGTCTGGGGGGGGGCTGTCCTGGGGGGTCTGTCCATGGGGTGTCTAGGGGGTCCAGTGGGGGGGGGGTCTGTCCTGGGGTGTCCAGGGTCTGGGGGGGGGTCTGGGTTTGGGGGGGTAGGTTCTGGGGGGTGTCCATGGTCTGGGGGCCTGTCCAGGTTCTGGGGGGGGGGGGGTCTGTCCTGGGGTGTCCAGGGTCTGGGGGGGGGGGGGGCAGGACTGGCAGGGGTGTCCAGGGTCTGAGGGGGGGGGGGGGTCTATCCTGGGGTGGGGTCTGTCCTGGGGTGTCCAGGGTTAGGGGCAGGGGGCAGGGGTGTCCAGCAGGGGGAGGGGTGTCCAACAGGGGGAAGGGCTGTCCAGGCAGGGGGGAGGGGTGTCTAGGGGGGTGGTCCAGGGGTGTCTAGGGGTGGTGGTCCAGGGGGAGGGGTGTCCAACAGTGGTGTCTATTGCTGGTATTCTTTTTTGGACTTCAACAGATTATGAAAGGACTCGGGGAATGGTCCTTCAACAGATTATGCAAGGACTCGACGAATGGTTCTTCCACTTCTTCCTCTTCTCCCCCAAACTGTAACTCTCTCTCTCTCTGTACTGCTTTCTCTCAATACATAAAATTACCATTGTACCTTCTTGTTTTTCTCCTCTCTCAATTTTATTCCTAACAAAATGTGTGTCCTCTGTTTCTATCAACCTTCAGCACACCTTCTATACATCTTCAACTTGTATTCCTTCCACCTATTTCGCAAATAATATGTGCCAAGAAATGTATGTTCTGTGTTGTTCTCAGTGGTCTGCAAACTTAGGTTATGTGAACTAAAATGTATGACATAACATATGTTTGTGCTTATGCTCTGTATAAAAAAAATGATATTTTGTGCTTCTCAATGCACCTCCAAGTCTCCCATTCTTCTTCAAATATCTTCCAAAAACTTCATTGATCAATCAACATTCAAATATAAAGTGGCAGGGGTGTCTAGGGGGTCCAATGGGGGTTGGGGTCTGTCGATGGGGTGTCTAGGGGGTCCAGTGGGGGGGGGGGGTCTATCTTGGGGTGTGCAGGTGGGGGTGGGGGGGGTAGGGGGTGTGCTGGGGCAGGGGGGGCTGGTACGGGGGGGGGGGGGGTCTGCAAGGCAGTTGGGAGGAGGGTGGGGGGGGGGGGTCTGTAGGAGGTGTCTAGGGGGGTGTCTAGGGGGTGTCCAGGGTGTGTCCAGGAGGTGTCCAGGGTCTGTCCAGGGTCTGTCCAGGGTCTGTCCAGGGGGTGTCCCGGGTGTGTCCAGGGGGTGTCCAGGCGGTGTCCAGGGGGTGTCCAGGGGGGTGTCCAGGGGCGTGTCCAGGGGCTATCCAGGGGGTATTTTTTATGGATTTGGACACCCTATAGCCATGGTTTTAAACTGTGGCTATTGGTTTATTGCCACAGTTTAAAACCGTGGCAATATATTCTGTCCGGCCTTTACTATAGCCACGGTTTGAACCGTGGCTATAGCTTTAAATCCACGGTTTGGAACCGTGGCTATAGGTCTAGGCCTATAGCCATGACAAACTTAGCCACGGTTCGAGGAACCGTGGCTATTACCTATAGCCACAGTTTGAGGGCCTATAGCCACGGTTTAGAACCGTGGCTATAGCCCGAATTTCCAGTAGTGATAGTCTACTCAGTTTGGCCATCAGTTTGAGGCTGATAAGCCATACATAAGTTCATCTCAATATTCAGAGCATGTTGAATACTCTTCTAGAACATATATGTGAATCATGGATCTTAGTCGGATACAATAGATAGTGGTAATCTCGAATGCCTTTCCACTTCTCTAATATATATCTTTTCTAGTTGATCTAATGATAAATCCTCTCAAATTTCAATGAAGTTTGTAGTCTTTGTAAGATGATCCACAACACCCAAGATAACATTGTTTCCTTTGGATGTATTCGAAGGACTGGTGACAAAGTGTATATTGATGTTCTCTCATTTCTATGCTAGTATGGAAAATGGTTTCATCATCCTCTTAGACTTTGGCCTCTCAAACTTCACTTTCTGACATACCAAACACATTGATGTATACTCAATGACATTCTACTTCATGTTATCCAACCAATAATGCTCTCAAAGATCTCAATACATCTTTGTGTTTCTTCGTTGAATGGAGAAATTTGAACTATGTGCCTCATCGAAAATTTTATTCTTTGACTCTGAATTTGATGAAACACATAGCCTTTCCCCAAATCTCAAAATTCCTTCTTCATTAACATTGAACTCTAAGGATTTCTAATTTCAGATAGTTTCCACTTTCTTTTGAATTCCCACATCATCTTTTTAAGCATCCTTTAATATTTTCAAAATATACAGTTGAGAAATCATTTTTTAAAGGATTTATGATGTTCCCTTCTTTATGATTCTCATTCCCATCATCATCAAATCTAAGAATATTGGATCCTTTTCAATTCTCATCAATGATAGAATAACTGGGTCATTTCTACTTAGAGCATCTTCCACCTTGTTCTCTTTCCTAGGGTGGTAATGGATTGAGCAGTCATAGACTTTGATCAGATCTAACCATCTTCATTAGTGAATGTTTAACTATTTCTGTGTGAATATATACTTGATGATTTTGTAATCCGTATATATTTCACACTTCTCCCCAAATAAGTAATGACACAAAACTTTTAAAGTGAAGATTAATGCAGCCAACTCCAGATAATGTGTTGGATAGTTTTTCTCATAAAAATTTCAATTGAATTGAAGCATAATTAATGAATTTGTTATTTTTCATCAACCCACATCTCATTACCTTCTTTTAAGCACCCCTAAATAACATAAGAATTTTTCCACTCGTGGGTAGTGTGAGCACAGGTGCAGTGATAAGCCCCCTTTTCAACTTGTTGAAGCTGTCTTCGTATTCATCAATCCAGGAAAACTTTACTCCCTTCTAAGTAAGATTGGTAAGATGGTTGTACAATCATGATAAATATATCACAAAACAGTGATAATATCTAGCTAATCCTAGGAAGCCATGGATAATAATTCCTCATGTTGCCCTTGGCCATCCCTCAATTGTAGTTGTCTTGGAGGGATCCAAGGATATCTCATTGCTTGTGATGATATGACCCAAGAATGAGACTTCCTTTAACCCTAACTCACACAATTTGTACTTTTCATAGAGATTATCCTTTCACAAGGTCTCTAGTACAATGATTAGATGCCCCTCATGCTCCTCCTTGGTTTTGGATTATATTAGAATATTGTCTGCAAAGAACACCACAAATTTGTTGAGGTAATCTCTAAAGAAAATATTCATCATGTTTATAAAGATTTCTAGAGCATTAGTGAGTCTGAAAGGAATTACGATGAATTCATAGTGCTCGTACAATGTATGAAAATTAGTCTTTGGGGATATCCTTCTTCTTCACCCTTACTTGGTAATATCCCAACCACAAATCCACCTTGGAGAAGTATTGTGCTCCACGTAGCTGATCAAAAACGTCAGCAATTCGGTGTAGAGGATACTTGTTCTTTATCGTGATTTTTTTGAACTCACGACAATCCTTGAAAAGGCACATTGACCCATCCATCTTCTTGTTGAAGAGAACTAGTGCCCCCATGGTGAAGTACTTGGGTGTATAAACCATTTATCCTGATTCTCTTATAGTTGTTTCTTCATCTCCACAACATCCATTCTATATGGTGTCTTGGAAATTTGAAACGTAGTAGGTATATGATCAATTAAGAATTCAACATCTCTTCTATGAGGAAGTCATATAAATTCTTCATGAAACACTTCAGCGAATTCCCTCACAGTAGGCATGCCTTCAAGAATGGTTGCATCCTTAGACTCTATCATCTGAGCAAGATAAACATGCTCATCGGGCAGTAATATCCAAGCTTCAAATTAAGTTTCTAAAAAAGATTCATCCTTCTCCTTGTACTTGTAATGAATTGGGGGTCAATTCTTCATATGGAGAGTGATTTAACTATAATGGAAATTTATGTTGGATCAATATCATGAAATCATATCAATGCCAGGAAGTGCATAAAATTCCATAAAAGGGAGTATGATGAGGTTAACCAGGAAGTTCAAACCAAAAATTGTGATAGGGGATAAGTTATGTTCATGGTTTGCAATGATTTCCCCATTTACCATTCTCATCGACATCTTTACTTCTAGGATTTATGGTGGTGTTGAGATTTTTCTACTAAACATTCAGGATATAAAAGAATGTGCTAAACTAGAATCAAAAAGTATGTATGATATTATTGAATTAATAACATGCATACAAGTCACTAATTTTTTTGGGGTTCACTTCAGTGGTAGTGATGGAAAAAGATCATCATTGCTACCTTGGAGGTCGTTGGTTGCATCTGAAAACCATTGTCTTAGGGAACTGGTTCGCAATGTGCCCGGGTTCATTGCAGTTGATGAGATGAACAATGCGTTGGGGGTTGAATATAGTGTTCATATCCTATGTCATAGCCATAAGTTTTTCATGTCGACAGTTAATGACTGCGTTACCTTCTCTTCCACACATAAAGCATTTCTTCATCCCATTCATGAAATTTCCATGGTTCTTCTTTCCCCACCATTGGAAAGTGAGGTTCAATATTTTCATAGCACCATTGGATTTATCCATCGAACCACCAGAATTAAAGTCCTTATTACATTTTTTATCCCCATGATACCCCTGATATTCTCTGATCTCCATTTCATCTTTGAGGGAACATCAGAAAATTTCACCATAGCTCTAGAAGTCATGGATTTTTAGGGCTTTCCATAGGATAGGTTTTATCCCACCAAAGAAGCGGTCCACCTTGAATTTAGTGGTAATGAAAAATTCAGAGGAACATCATGAAATCCTTTTGAATTTCTCCTTGTATGCTCCGATATATTCAACTTATTTTTTGCTTAAGGTAAAGGAAGTCCCTTTCCATCTTAAGTTGGATGGTGCAAGGAAAATATTTATCAATTTTTTTTCCAAAAATCTTTCCATTCCAACTCCTCGATCTCCTCCTCAGGATTCATATTTTAGATCAATGTGCACCATTGATTATATTCACCATCCATACGATAAGCATCCAGAAGAACCTTCTCTTTTTTTGAACATTAAAGTATGGAGAAGATCTTTTCAATGGAGTTGATCCATTGTTCAAAAATTGGGGGATCATATGATCCTTTAAAATTTGGAAGACTTTGTCTCATGAATCTCTCGATTGTGACTTGTTATTTCTTAGGGGGGGGGGTGGGTTAATGTTCCTCTTGACCCATATTTCAATTCAAAACTTGAGTTAACTGAGAGTGTATCGTGACAAATATTGTGATTACCACTCCCATCAGATTGGGTATCTCATTAGAATAGTCATCACATTAATCTTCGCATTGGTTGTTATCCTGAGTCCTCATATTACCTGACATTAGTTGGAATAAAAGAATGTTAGGGGTAACACGTAAAGGGTAATCCGAAGAAAAAACCCGATGACTTATAAATTACTTTTATTTCATTAAATTAGGAATTTATAGACTTCAATATATGTTATCCATGATCTATTTCCCAACATATATTTTTTTTTGGAATTGTTTTGTTCCCTTAATAATGGTTCATATTAAGCTTATGAATTTACAAAATCATATCCCCTGGGAGTGTTGTAACCAAGAGTGCTACAAGTCTCATTGTTTTTCACCACTTCTCATTCGAGTCTAGATCAAAGTGGTGTTTTCATGTTTTACTGCTAGATACATCTATGACAAAGCTACCTCTACATAATCCTATCCAAAAAAGGAAAGTATTTTCTTGATAAACCATTTACTCAATACTCACCAACATTTAGGGATGTTTTTATTATACATATCCATATCCCCAAGGATTTCACTAGAGTTTTCTAATCCTAATCCGAATAATAACTAAACATATTCTTTGATAATAACTATAACAACCCTTCTCTTTATTTCACACTTAAACATAACTTATTACATAAAATATTCACATGATAGAACATAGAAGATCGATATTTCTAGTGTATTTGTGGCTTAAGAACATTACATAACAACATAAAATCAGAAATACACATATTTATTGGAAACTTATTTTATATGACCTCACACATTTCTTCATACATAACATTGCATTGGATAACCTGAGGACATGCATAAGAAAAGGGTGAGGTATAAAGCCTAGTAAGGGAGTAAACAAGGTATAAAATGAATAATACAGTACAAGTTACAAAATAGGCATATCAATGGATCATAAGAGAAATATGAACATAATGGCATGATATAGAATAATTATCATAACATGGAAATGTTTCATCAACATTTAACATGATATTAGCATGATCCAAGACCCATTTCACATGGAGAGTGAGTAAACCCTCATTGAACTTGAATTTTCACGAGCAAACCCTCATTGCACATGAAATATCAAGGTACTAATCTTTACCCAATTCATTGGAGCGCTATCTGGGCGCACCATTCTTAATCATTTCATTTCCTGAATAAGTGTTCCACATGGATCATATAACATGGATTCACTAAACATCATCATTTATTCCATGATAAAGGAATGTGCAATTCATAAATGAAACTCTGTAATCTATATGTAAATGTTCATAAAGGTGAATACCCTTGATAGAGAAATGGGCTTGGTATTCACTACCTAATGACGTTGGCTTGGAAAATCACGATGCAATTTCGGCAGCATAACGACATGACATATGAATTCCTAAAAATGGTTGATGAGAGATAAAGAGGTGTCTCATCATATATATTGAAAATGGACAGTATTGGGGTCATATTGATACATGTCCCAACATATATAATGGAATTTAGATTCATTATACTAAATAATTTCTTGAATGTAAATGAGAAGAGAGAAATTCCTTATGGAATTTTAGAATGGTGACTGGTGTACATGGGAGGAATTAATGAGAGAGGAAGAGGTCCCTCATCATTCAAAGATAAGGAAGGTAGTATGGGTTTGGTGAAAAAACATATACCAACGTTTTTAATTGATAAAAATGGTATAAATATATAATGAAATTTGGACAAAAATGAGAAAGGAATAAATACCTTATGGAATTTTGGCATGGTAACGGGTGTACATGAGAAGCATTAATATGAGAGAAATAGGTCTCTCATTATACAAAAATAAGTAGGGAAATATGTGGGGGGTGAAAAATCATACCCCAATAATTTTAATTAAAAATAAAATGGTATAACAACATAAAGAAACGAGGGCAAAATGAAAAATGAAGAAACCTGAGTTCAAAAATGGGCAGAGACATAATTTTCGGGTACTATAGCAGTACTGTAAAATACACTATACTAGGTACTGTAGAATGCAGTTTTTTGTACAATAGCAGCTGAAAAAATTCATCCATTCGGGCTTTTGAGCCACCAGTTTGGGCCTCGGGTCCTTTAAGGCCTTTGGGCCACCGAAGGCCTTCAGGCCAATAAGTCTTTTGGGCAATATTAAGGCCTTCGGGCCACCTCAAGGCCTTCACACCACCTAAAATTGTGGTAAAAAGGACCAGAAAAAATCTACAAGAAGAAGACTCTAGATGTGGATTCAGATTATGTGCATCCACTTGTGAATAATCTAAAAAGATTAGTTAGAAACTGATGGTATGACATTTCAATTAGGACCATTATTTTCATACATGGGAAGCCTATCTGAACAATCCATTCAAAGGTAGAGAGTTGATATCACGATAAAGAAGATGGGGAGGATCATTTCCAAGTATAGTCAATTTATTTCATAAGACCTACAGGTCATGTAATCACTAATACTTTAGTCTATAAAATGGTTACCCCTTATCTATTGAAATGGGGGTTATCAAAAAATCAATAAAAAAATAAGGCCTTTGGTCCATTCGTGCAAGAAATCCATTTCTTGGATGTGTGATCCCAATGGATCTGGAGGCACTTGAGAGAGGCCTCATGGGAACTTGGGGCACCTTGGGAGGATTTTAGGGAGATGAGAGAAGGTTATGGATGTGATCCAAGGTTTTTGAGAAAAGTGAAGTGGGATCTTAGGTTGGTTTATATAGGAAAAGAGAAAGAATTATTAATTATTTAGGTTTTTGACACTACACATTAAACTAATCAAAACCAAAAACCAACAAATGTTTTTTGCCCATGGATTTTAACAAATGGGAGTAGAAAAATTTATTTAATAAGGCTAATTTTCAAACTTCTTAAAATATTATTCTTTCTTATATAGAGGTGAGTCACACTGTAAAGAAAATCATTTTAAAAGTTATAATGTTTTATAAGACTTGGAGGGTCCACTAAAGCACCATAAAATTAATAAAACAAATATAAAATAACATTATTTTAATGGTTATACATAAATATTCGAAACATTAATTTTATATTATTTTATTACATCACTATTGGGTCATTATGATGTCTTAAATCGCATTATATATTTAAATGATATTTATTTTTTACCCAAAAATTTGACTGCCTCCGAAAATTATGAAAAGTTCACCGTTGGAAAATTTCAACATCCTGGTTCAAAAAATAATATTCATTTTATCTAAATAATTTTCAAAATATGTAAATTTTTCCTTTTAAAATAAAAACTGACATTTTTTTGTAAATTCATGGGTTTTGACAAAAACAGTTTTCAAACCTTAATAAAAATTACAATTATGTTCATAAAAATTATACGATCATTTATATTAAATATAAATTAATTTAGTAATAATAATATTTTATTAAAATATTATTTAATTTTAAAAATCCATTAATTCATGAAAATATATTTCTTAATAGAATATTAACTAAAAATATTATTTGTTCTTTAAAAACCATTTAAACAGTAACAATAATGAAATGAATGAATATTATTTATACAAAAAATAGATCAGATAATAATAGTGTTAGGTTATTTATACATAACCACTTATAACACCCTCAGAGTACCTAAGTGTAAGGTGTGTTATGGTGACATGCTTTTGGGGTGGTTTGGATAACATCGCTCGGGTGGTAATCTCTATCAACTTACACTTCTCCCGTAGGTGTCTCCATTAAAGATTAATGTTTTGAATCTCGACTTGTTCTTGGACAAGAGTGACTCTCATTGACTCTAACACCATTAAGAGCTCTGTAAATTGGTATCTGTATGGAGGAATTCTACTGTATGAGGCCATCACTTCCTTTGTTTGAGTAAATTGGATTTGTTAAATCCCTATATTTATACTAATCACGTGATCACTGTTCAATGGCTATATTAGAAAAGGTGACAATTTTTAATGGTATTTTAAAATTCAAAAACATAAAACCATGTAAGGGAATATGTTTTATATAACTATTTTAAAAAATAAGATATTTAAATAGATCATGAGGAATTTTCATTAATAAAAGTTTGGGTCGTTACAAATACTTCTTGATGCAATGATGTGATATATGTGATAATATAGTTCATAATTGACAAAACCTGATAAATGAAATAAATATGATATCTGTAAATTATGAATTATGTATTATTAAATGGTGAATGGTAACATGTTCATCCAGACAACTATTAAGAATGGTAACATGGATATTCATGTCTCTATGAGTATAGAATAGTAACATGGGAATTCCTTGGTGTGTGAGTATAGAATGATAACATGGACATTAATGGGTGCATTAATATGGAATAGTAACATTGAAATTCATGCATGCATCAGTATGGAATGGTAACATAGACATTCAAGGGTGCGTGAGTACAGAATGTAAACAAAGGCAACAAAGCGTGTGTGAGTTATGGAATGGTAACAGAGTCAATCAAATGGGTTGAAAATAAGAATGATAACATGGAAATCCATGGGTGTGTGAGTATTGAATGGTATCATGGACATTCTTGGGTGCATGATTAAAAAAATTTAACATGGAAATTCATGTGTGTGTGAGTTATGGAATGGTAACATAATCATTCAAATGGGTGGAAAATAAGAATGGTAACATGCTTATTCAATTGTGTGGTTGAATAAATAATATTAATTAATGTGATAAAATTTTTAATTATTCATTTTAATTACATTATTTATACAATAGGATACACTTTTTATTGATTGGATTTGTTTTAGACAATGTTTGTGGTGACTTGGTGGGTTGTACTATCAACATATTTGGGATTCTTGATCTGTATGAAAATATACTTCATTGATGCTAGATAGGTTAATAAAAAAGGCCATAGATTAGATAACTAATTGGGGATGAATCATGGATGAGGGAACTGTATGTGGTTAATGACCCAATTGTGAGTCTTTGGGGTCTTTATTTCCTATTTTTCATACTGACACATGGAATATACATTGTCATGGCAGGTTTCCCTTCTAGTTGAGTACTTTATTTATAAATTTGTATACATTGTGACATTTGTATTGTTATTATTATATATGTTTCCTATTTTTATTTATTTACTTAGGCTGGTGTTTTATTCTGATAAGAGAGGGTATAGTTTTCCCGAGAGACACTTATCAGACCCTCGCTGCTAGTTATAAGCTCGTAGCATATGTGGTGGCATGCTTGAGGTCATGTGGCTAATCGGCTCGGGGCACCGGTGCCTGGTACCTAGACACAGATGTTTCACCTAGTATCTTTAATTGACTAGATTTTAGTGATTTTAGTAGCGATGTATCAATACCATTTTATATATCAGTATTCTAGATTTTTTATATCCATATGTCCCTTGTGGATCATAAAAAGGAAACAATCACTTTCCCTTTTAACTCATTTGTAAATACATGGATTTCATTTGGTTTGTGAATTGCTTTGGGTTCTGTCAAATGATGAAGTATTAGTATTTTTGGATTATATATAGAATTATATGGAAGTATTCATGGATGATTTCATTGTATATAGTTTCTCTTTTTATGAGTGTTTTATTAGTCTTGGTATTATCCTTCATCATTGTTTTGAAAATAATATTGTATCAAATTATGATAAATGACATGGAATGGTGTGGCAACATATACTACTTTGACATGTCTTTTCTGGGGATGGAGTTCAAATAGAAAAAATCAAATATGGACGTCTTTTCTTCCCAACCATTTCTTAAAAATGTACTGTATTTGTGATATTTATTAGGTCATGTATAATTCTATCTTCACTAAATTAGTGACTTTATCATTGTTACCACTCCCTCTCTTTATAATTCTAAAAAGAAAAATAAATTATTTTTAATCAAAATTACATGGACACTTTAAAAAAATTAAATAGAGCCTCACATCACCACTTGTAATCCAACTATCTCTATGTGATTTTTTATACAAGGTCTTGTGTGAAAATTCCAACAATGAAATTGGGGATTTTCAATAAAAATCTTCCCATCATTAACTATAATATATTACATATTCCCTTCAGACATTGGATCTTTCCCAATAAAAATAAACTACAACTGATAAATAATTTCTTTCCATTTTTTCCCCTTGTAATAATTTAGGTCAAATATTTTAAGGTCTATAATGATAAAATATTTTGACTTCCATATCTATTTTAACTCCTTATAAAACAAAAATTAAAACCAAATCTCACTCATAGGATACTCCTCCTTCTGGAATTTTATTTTTGAAATTATGGATAATATAGGATAAGAAAATGTGGTGGCTAGCCATATCAATTGGATCTACTAAATTGTATCCATTCATCCATTCATCTTTATGATAAATTTTATTGAGTGAAATATTTCAATCCATAGTATATTCTGATTGCATATTATTTGGTAGCATCTTTTATTTTGATATATTTCAATAAAAACCAAGTGGATCAATAAAAACATGAGTCCCATTGGTAAATTTGGTATAAACATATCCATTGGAACAAATGTTCTAATAATGTCCTATATTTTTATATTTGTGATAGTTATTTTTACTCTATCGCCATGTTTTATCACACTCTTGCATGTCAGGGCCACTTTGGTCCCAAATGGACTGCTGTCAAGATTCGTGATTCTATGATATTTTGGATGACAATATTTTAAGATGCTAGTTATTTTCAAAATATTTTCATCCTTAAAAATTGACTCAGAATCTATCTAAAATAAATGTAATTCCCTAATATGTCATATTATTCCATTAAATTTTCAATGAATAGGGAATTGAATTTCTGGGTTCATATAACATCCCAAAATTTTATCATATTATTGTTAAATTTTCTAATGATTCATAATTAATGTTTTATTATGTTTTACAGTAAAAGAATATAAAAGTTATAATAAATTTAATTGGAATATTAATCAACATGTAATAATATTTCCTATAATTTCTAACAATAATACAAGGATATAAACACAAAATAATAGTGTACACATAGTGTTAATCTACAAAGGATTGAATTCTCCCATGAAGATCACTCTTTCCATGATGACTATCAAAATAAAGAGAAGCATTAAAATTACTATATACATTATCAAATTAATTATTAAAACATTTTATGTTAAGAATAAAATGATGAAATATTAAAATTATGGATCGTATCAAGGATATAAAGTTAAATGTGACCACTAGCATTAAACTATTATTTGAATATTACCTGATCATTGAAATATCACCATTATATAACCATTGTAATTTTAAAAGTACACAGTAGAATAGAAAACTAACCATTTAAATGGAAATTAAAAGTTCATATATAAAAAATATATATGTTTTATATTTTATTATAATTCCATATACTCTTCAAGAACAAATATGATTGATATTATAAAATATTTAATTCATTAATGTGAATTAATAAATATCATTCTCTTTAAAATATTATTTTATAGAAAATATGAAATTTTTTATTTTAACTAATTATTCACCTTATGTAGGAATTTATTTTCATAAAATAAGAATTATATTTTAAATTAGAACATCTAAATTAGGTTAGGGTTAATTATTGAAAATAATTAAAAATAACTTATTTTTTAATGAATAGTAAAAATACATTTTAGTATTTTTTTTATATTTTATGAAACTATAAGTATGTAATAATATTTTAATAATATATATTATATTTTTCATGATGTTAAATATTTTTAAATATTTTTATTTTCATTTTATATTTATTAAAATAATTTTACAAAATCTATAATGAAATACTAATTTCTAAGAAGTGCATTTTGACTTTTAAAAAACAAGTTTAATAAATAAGTGATACTTTTGTGGAAAAATTAAAATACAAAATTTTAATTTGGTTTTGAAATTTTAATATGTGTAAAAATGTTCTTAATATCTTAAAACATGACCCCAACCCATGATTTCCCAAGGATAGTGTATTTTTCCCAAACTGAGAATTACAATGACTATATATGAAAAATAATAAACAATTATCATCATTTTATATATAAATTTTGACCCCATTTCATTAATTCACTAGATCATTTTAATGTTTTTACATATATTAGTCTCTAATTTAGTCCTTGTTTTAACCCTCAAAGTCACAATGAATCGCCCCTCTAAGCATATGAGTCAGTAATTAAAGTAAGAGGTTTTATTCCTCTTTACTTGTTTTCATTCAATTAATTCCATTATGGTAAGTACTTTGGTTTTCAACGTATTTTGTTTTCAAGTATTTATAATCATTAAATTACTATAATAACTGGGTTCAATTAATTAGAGACTTCCATTCTCTCTAAATAATACCTTTCTATAATCCATTTTAAAGACGAGTTATGCTACTAAATTCATTGTTTTGATTATCACTGCCCAATTTTTAGGTTGTATGTACCCTAACCTATTTATATTAAAGGGTATATATATATATATAATTATCCTTAATTTATTGGGTATTTATATTTATAAAACCCACATTCGCTTCTCGTGTGTTAAAAATGATGAACAGTTCAAGTCTTCAAACTCTTATGAAATCAATCATGTTATATTAAACACAATTTTTTATTTTACATGGGTTATAGAAGAAATTCTTTTTATTATATATAATCTATGTGGAAAATATAAATTTAGTCATATTAAGGATTATCCATGATAGTAATCTTATTAATTTGGTAAATAATTATTCTCTAAAGATAACATGTTTGTGATACCAAGCAGCATGCCTTGGTAAAATTATAAGATACCTTGGTGAATAACCATTGTAATATATTTTATGACATATTAGAAATTAACCCTGGCTATATTATTTTGAATGTTTCATTTTTATATTATATCCATATTTATAAATTATGTATCATATACTTATGATCATGATATGATGTTATGTCTTATGATTTATCCCTGATGATCACTTACTTTCAATTTTGTTTGTTTATCGCTTTACTAGGGTTTGTGATCTCCCTTTTCGTTTTTCACTAAATGACTAGGAAATTGTATACATAAATGTGAAAAAGAATAGAATTATAAATGATTAATTCAATAGGATAATTTCTTTTTATGTGTGATCTATGAACTTCATGTATTATCCACTTAGTTTCCAATAATGAAAAACAAATAAGATTCTATAAAATTTATCAATCTGAAATTTGGATAATGAAATGTGTTATAAAATAATATATGGAAAATTTGAGCCATAATTGTTTTTATCAAATTAAGTTTTAGTTATTTATGGAAATTAATATTGTAAAATAATAGTGATACCCCTGGGGATAACATTAAATATAGGAAAACCTCCAAAACTTTTGGTAAAGTATAGAATGTGTGGTTACATAAAAATAACATCACTGCTTGGATACTACAAGTGGATATTGGATCTGAATCAGATGATCCTATATATAATAACCAAAAAATGGTTGTTTAGGTATTGACATAATCTTTAATCATTGCACAACAGGTAGGCCAAACTGTATAACAAATTTGACACACCCAAGGGATATGATTTGGTTGATTACACTATTTTTACAAACTATTAATAATAGTATATGGTTAAATTGATTATGTTCTTTTTCATGATAGAAAATATTGAACTATATAATTGAATTAAGGATTATATTTAAAAATAATAATGAATAAACTCCCCTTTATAATTATTTTCCTCATATTTCTAAAGTATCAGTTTTCACAATTATTTTTTGTTCTATTACAAAAATAGGGATAATAATGAATCTTGTAAATAATGGATTTGATGAACAATGCCATGATTTCCTTCCCAATATGATAGAATCAAGAGTTGGAAACTTCTTTATGGTTAGAAATTGATTATAAATGGTTATGAATAATAAAATATACCACACAGGGTTTATCGAATCACCATATAATGAACAACTAGCAGTTGAAACCAACATGCATCAATAACCAACTAATTTTAGGGGACCCTCTAATTCATTTGTCGTTGAAAAATAGATCAAATCTATAAAAATTGTATTTTATATAATATTTTGTTTTATGTAATATAATGTTAATTTGGAATCATACCACTTAGAAGTAGAAGATGATCAGTTGTGGTCACTGATCAAAAGCAGGATCCAAATGATGAAGTCGATGCTACGAGTTGGAAGAGTTTAATAATATATTTTTCAACAAGTATGTTCCTCATACAATCAAACAAAATTAGAAATGTAATTAATCAGGATAAAGAAAGAAATAATAAATTAATTAGAAGCTATGAAACGAACTTTATAAATCTTGTGTGATATGCTTCAAGATTCATAATTGATTCTGATTGAAATACCAATTGATTGTTTAGTTCACTAAGACGTCATATATGGAAAGCTCTTTAAATCCATGACACTAGGAATTATGATTAGATAGAGTTTTTTACTCTAAAATTGGATATTTGGTTTTGAAAAAGTTATCGGTATAATGGGTTGAATGATAGAAATTGAATAATATAGATAATTGTTTTGAAGAATTTTGACTATCAAAGATAAGGGAAGAAACTATAACTACCCATGTGAATGGCATGGGAGAATAAACATTCCTTAAATTTTATTTAAGGAGGTTTAATGTTTTACAAATTTTGAATGGTTTTCTATATAGATTAAGAATATCATCGAGATTTAAAGACCCACTATTTAAATGAAATTAAAAATGAAAAATACCATCAACTCTAGTTGAGAACAAGTGAATTGGGTCATGACATTGCAATCATGATAAATGATGGTGTTTCTCAGAATGATATATTATCAAGTACACTCATTATACAATAAAATATATCATTTACATTGGTTCATTATAATTATATTTATTCTTTATTTTATTTATTTTTTCAAAGAACATTGAATTAAATCCTAAATCATTATAAGTATATTTTTCATTTAAATCTTCTATAGGGTTTATTACAACATAAATGGTATATAGAGATTTTCTTCTTCACTTTGGTGAGTATGATCTCATCATAAAAATAGTGGAAATTATAATGCTATAATTTGAAATATTAAAAGTGATTTATTATCTCTTAATGTAAAATTATACAATCAACTATAGAAATAAGGAACTTTTAATTGTCTTGAAGGGATAATAATAAAAATTTTTCAAAGGATATTCATCTCATCTTGAGTTTTATCTGGAACCACTACAAGTGACATTTTTTATAGAAATGATTATTGAATAAGGGGAATAAATTACATGTTTGAACATAGAAAATTAACCCACTTTTTAATAACACATTGATGCATTTCTTTAATAATTATCTAGGAATCCTATAAAAAGGTAGGTAGAATTCACAATTAAATTTATAAAAATATTTATACCATTATCAAATTACTCATATAGAATGTCATCTATAGAGGTAGAACAATTGTAGGAACATCAAAATGATCTTTTGGAGAATGGTTTTATTTGACCATGTGTCTTCTTATGAAGTATATGTTCTATTATTAAAAATAATTTATGGATCAATATGGACCTATATTTTTTATAAAAAACATAATGAGATTATTATGATGAAAAAATATAGTCCTATAGTGATTTATGATTTACCTTAACACATATTTGGGGATCAATTATTCTCCAAGATTGATCATTAATATAGGTGTCAATATGTGAGGGTAAATATAGAGGATGTCTTAAAGTGTAAATCTAAATTATGATTTAAAAATTATGATTTTATTTCCATTCCATTTTGGTTGACTAATGTTCCTGATATATTTATGAATTTGATGAATATATTCTTTAGGGAATGCCTTGATAAGTTTTTTGGTGGTCATTATTGATGAAATTATGATATATTCCAAAAATCATAAAGAATATGATGATTATATATAATAAACTATAAGGAAGTAAATGATTATTTTTCAAAAATTTGTAAATATGAGTTCTGGTTAAAATATATAGCATTTTTGGGACACAGTGTAACCAGTGAGAGGATCTTGGTCAATCCTATGAACATAAATCTCATAAAGGGGTAGACTCATCCAATAATAGTGACTATGATTAATATTTTCCTTAGTCTACAAGATAACTATAAGTGTTTTTTCAAAACACTTCCCAGATTTCCAACCCACTAACATAGTTAATTTGAATGGGATTTAATTTAATATGGGAGAAAATGTGACTAAGGTTTCCATGACTTTAAAAAAAAGTATGGTTAATAAACCTATGAAATAATTAACCTATTATAGTAAAGGTTTTATTATCTATAATGATGCATTGTTGAAAGAAAATGGATATGTACTCATGAAAAATGAAAAGGTGACTGTGTATTCATCTATATGGTTGAATCATCATGTGAATATCTATCCTAACCGTGATTTGGGGTTATTTTAAATTTTTTAATTAAAATATGGATACATTATATTTATGGGGATAAGTGTGACATATAAATAGACCAAAAATTTAAAAGTACATATTCACAAAAAAGCTATTGAACCTGAGGCAAAGGATATAGTAGAAACTTGTTAAGGAATAACATTGTTCTATTCATTATCACCATTAGAGATTAAAAAAATTCACTTATAAATTTTCTAGGAAAGTACTTGGTTTTCTTGTAATGATGAAATTTGAAGGAGGGATATTGTTAAAGGATTTGGAAAATATAGACAAGCAAGTCAAAATGTAAAGGGCATCATCAATCAAATCCCAAATAATTTTCCAAATTTCATTTATGTAAAAATAATGAAATCATAAAGACATGATATTATGTTATAAAATAGCATATAATCAATTAAAATGGTAAGTTTCATGATATATATTTTTATAAAAAGAGAGTATTGAGGTTTTGTATAAGTATGTGTATCTCATTTTTCACATAACTAATGAAAGAACTAATGGATGAAGATCAAAAATTTTAATTCTATATACATCCTAGAAGCTTCAAAATGTATAGAGATTTGTGTGATAATTTTTTGTGCGATAATATGAGGTGGGATATTTCTAATTATAATGTAATGAGTTTAGTTCATTATAGAGTTAAACTAGAGAAATAACTTCTCAATGGAATACTATGACCACTACATATATATGTATTGAAGTGGGGTGACATCAATATGAACTTTATAGTTGGCCTTAAAATGACATCCAAGGTAAATAATTAAATATAGTTAATCATTGATAAAATGATAAAGTCTTCTCATTTTATCACTGTATAATAGGATTTCACCCTTGAACACCTTTCCCGTCGGTATATTAAATAAGTGGTTCGACATTTGTATATATAGGTGTAAAAGGAAATGTTACCTTAATGAAGGATATTCAAGAGCATTATATATATTTAATATATTTTATTATATTTAAATATACTAATTAAGAATCAATATGTTTTATATTATGAAATTTATAATTCCTTAAATTGATTGAATAAATGTGTTTCCATTTAAAATAATAAATATAATAAATACATAATTTTTTATTTTCAATAATTATTTCTCAAATGTTGGGATTTATTATTACAATGATAAAATTATATATGAAATTAAATCATCAAAATTAGGTTTGGAAAAATTATTGATCATTTTTTGAAAATGTTATTTTTCAATGAATTACAAAAATACAGTTATGTATTTTTGGTATATTTTATGAATTCATACTTACATAATAATTATTTTATAAGATATATTATGTTTTCTATAACTCTAAATATGTTTAAATAATGATTTTATTGTTTAATAAGTATAAAAATTGTTTTATAAAATATATAATGAAATTAGAATGATAGAAAAGAACTTTTGGACTATTAAAAACGTTTTTCTATAATGAAGGATACTTTTGTGGTAAAGTTAATATATAGAAGAAGAATTTAGTTTTGATAACTTCATATTTTAAAAAACGTGTTCTTTATTTAAAAAACCTATTTTCCATAACCACAGTTTCTCCATGGAAAATTTATTTTTTAATACCATGTATTCCAAAGTCTATATTTGAAAAATAATAAAAAATTTATTTCATTTTTCAATTAATACATTCCTATACACCACATTTCATTAACTCCAATTATCCTTATCATGTCCATATATCTCCTTCTCTCTCTTTATTTCCATTTTATAAGCCCAAAATTAGTCAAGGGGTCACCCCTATAATATTAAGAAGAGGTACATAAGGGTTTTTTCATCCTCTATCCTTCTTTTCATTCAATTACTTCCCCTATATTAAGTATTTTGATTTTCAAATTTTTATTTTTTATGTATTTATACTAATTTTATTACATTCATAATAATGATATATTAATGAGATACTACCACTTTCTCTCAATTATTGGATTCTATAATAAAATTTTTGTACCTGTTATGTTGTCAAAATCATTTTTGTAGTTACCATTCTATAATTTTATGGGGTTAATAGACAACCCTATTTTCATTCAAGGGAATTCATATGGATATATGTATACTTTATATATTGGTTATTCCCATTTATGAAACCAACATTACCTATTCATGGGTTAAAAATGTTAAAAATATAATATCATTACACTTTAATGAACATAGTGATTTTATATGAAACTAATTCATTGTTCTCTATGTGTTATAGATGAAATGATGTTTTTTGACATATGATCTACATGGAATACATAAATTTGGGCATATAAAGGGTGAACCCTAAAAGTTCCCCAATAAATTGGATAAATTTATAATCTCTAGGGATAACATGTTTGTTATACCTTAACGGTATAACTTGATAATGTTCCATGATATCGTAGAGAATAACCATGGTAATATATTTTAGAAAATATTGGTGATAAACCTTGATGATACACTTATTAATATACAATTTTTATATTATATGATCATTTTTATGTTATACTGAATATTCTTATGATCTGTATTTTATATTATACCTCATGATTTATTATTTATGATCACTTACTTTCTATTTCCCTAATTTATCCTCTTATTGGGCTTTATCCTCACCCTTTATATTTCATTTATGTCCCCAGTAAATAATATATTGTGGGGTGACATATAATGGAATTATAAAGGTGAATTTAAATAGGATTATATAAATTTTATGCGTGATCTATGAACATCTTGTGTTATATTCCTAGTCTCTGAAACACAAAACATTAAAATATTCCATGTAATATAACAATATAGTTTTTTATTTTCAAATTATTTTAAATATAATGTATGAAAAGTGTGTTTCATAATAGTTAATTTATTTGTTCCCTTGGAAATTTCTTCATTTTCCATATATTGGATTATCTAATGGGTTTTAAAGAATCATCATATGATATTAGTAATATCGATAAATCCATAACATTTTCTATATATCATCAACAATATCGACATATATACATGGCTACCTTCATTAAATTGATAACCATCTCACTCTATAACGTGATTTAATTGACTTATATAGGTAAAACTAAGTGAAAAACAAAAGAATATCACCTTCATGGTTGGTACACCATCCTAGCACACTCATATTTATGAGAGGACACCCAAACCACAAAAGTAGTGTTAAATCCTACTTTGAAAATAAAAATAGTAAATAAAGGAGGATGATATTATTCAATATAGATTTTTTGATTTATTATACCACTAGTGTGGGGGGTCCCATTGTTTATATAGAATCTTTTAATTAAATGAATAGGATGAATTATATTCTTCCATATCATGAAATTTGACAAATGTTATTGTAATACACATCCAGTTGGAGTTGTATAGTAATTGAACACTTCAATGATTATATTATGTATTTATAGGAAAAGTTTTATCTGTCAAAATGATTCATAATCAAAGGAAAATGATCAAGAAGATGTTGTAGAATTCATGACTGCGATATCACATATCAAATTCCCATCATAAAATGTTGTGGGAAACAATAATAGGTTTCAATAGAGATATCTACATGCCCATATTGCAAGATAATATCCAAATGTATCATATAATATGATATCATATTTTTTATTTTTAAAAACTACCCACATGTACTAAAATAAAATAATAACTTTATTCAAAACATAAAAATTCTTTTTGAATTCATATTAAACTAATTTTTATGGGTTTTATAGAACACCATTAATTTTGTGAAAAATACATTTTCTAATATGTAATATTTACCTTGTATCAAAACATTAAAGACCAATAATCCTATAACTTAAAAGTAGTGGTTACTTTAAAACATTATAATATAATTCATGAAATCATATTCTTAATGATATAATATTTTATTAGTGTTGGTAAACTAGATACATTCTTGAATATCACATTAAAATTGAAAAAAAACAAAACATTGTTTTTTATTTGAGTGCATCATTATTTACTCTAATATAACATTACATATCAATCATAATACACATTATTGAATCCTTGGGAAAGAAAAAAAATAATGGTTTAAGATCATATTCTATGTAATTGTTAGTGTAATGAGTAATTATTCATTGATAAATAATCATAATAAATATGGAAATTTAATTAATTGAAACACATGTTATTCAATTAATTACTTGTTCATAATATGGAAAGAAGAAATGATGATATAATATTTCGATTTAAATAATCACATAAGCTTGAAACAAACCATTTATATTATAAATAATATAATAATATCATGTAAGATTAATAAATAATCTCGTAATTATGGAATGAATAATGTTTAACATCTAAAATATACTTCAAGAGATTTCACAAGTAAGATCAGAACTATGGGTAAAACCGCATTTAATTTGGCCATCTAATTTGTCTCATAATAAATACCAATTCATCAATGAGATAAATAATTCCATGATTCACCAATCAATACATATACAAATCATTTCTCATATATCGAACAATCGATTTAATTCATGAATAATATGCCTTATCATCAAATTTCTATAGTAACTAAAGAATATAGATTTGTCTATATTTTCCCAGTTATTCAAAAAATTCAAAGTCAACATTGTATGATCAAATAGAATAATATTTCAAAAATAATAAAATCCAAAAATATTAATATGAATATTTAGGGTAATTAATATATCTTATGAAGGATAAATGACAATATTCTTCCAACAATAGTAAAAGAAATCCCAAATCAGTGAGAGACTGTAAAATAGATTCTTACCACTTTCGTATCTTATAAATTGTATCCAATGAAATTATAAACATCAATTATAAAATTAAAAATAATGAATAAATATTGATTAATGTTAAATACATCCAAGGAACATAATATACACCATAAAAATGAATTGGTGCATATTAACAAATATGTCTCAAAGAAATATACATTGAGATGATATTACTTACCCCACATTTCATTTTGATTGAATATGATTTAATCTAGTTTATAATGGATTTAATAATTTTATTAATTTATACCTAATTCATAATCATATTTATAATAACATATATGATCTTATTATAATATTTTACCACCTGTTTTTTAATATTATTTCATTATTTTTACTGTTTCATGTGTTAATTTCCTTATTTTATCATGCTTATTTGATCATGAATATTATAATTATTATTTATAATATATAAAACCAAAATATACATAATAATATTAATATTATAAATACAATATTTACTAATTAGATACATTTTTTATAATCAATTTTGAAGGTTATACATGGAAAACGAATCGTATCTCTTTTTAGAGAGGGTAGTTTGTATGTATGTGGGATCATTGATATCATTCCATTAATGAGATAAAGGATGAGAAATAAGTTGATATATTAATTTTAAATAATAAATATCATTTTATATATATCACATATATTTATTAAATGTTTCTTTATTACATTTCATATAAACTATAGGTGAAAAATTAATCACCTCGCTTCATGATGTGGTAGTCCATCGTACACATCAGTGATGTTATATTGTTTTAGATGACCTGGAAAGTAATGAGTTAAATGAAATATTATAATTACATAATTATAATAATATCATAAATATTTTATATATAAATTTTATCCATTATTATGTACAATCATCATATGGGTTCATGCAACATGAGTTACATTGGTTCGTTTGGTTGTATTCCACCATACAAAAGATTGACGATTTCGTTTCACATTTGATAGGGGAGGATATAGAAAAATATAATTTCAATAACATAATAACATATCAGTATATGTGAGATATTTTTGTTAAAATATTGTATGTTTTAATACATATTTGATAGTGGTAAAATAAGAAATAAAATATAAGAGATTCATTAAGATGATTATCTCCACTTAGAGAATCCTCTTTTGGATCTCCTCGTAAGGACACTAAAATTTGTCTTCTTGGAATAAAAATTTACCATGAATATGGATAATTTTTTATCACGACCCCCTCCCAAAAAAGATGTCCCTCTTGTGCTGGAAATGGAGAAAGAGAGATAATGACCCCCGAGTCCCACCTCCAGTAGGCCCTAGAGTGGCGACTAGCACCAAGGGTATGAGTTTTCACAATTATGGGAGGCGTTACCCTTTTTATTAATTAAGATCGGGAAATAGGATGATTCAACCACCAAAATAAAAGGAACAAGTAAATGAATATAAACCCAAAACCAACCCATATGCATGTTTTATACAAAACTGAAACAAAAGTACAAGAAAAAGAAAAGATCTAAGGTACGATACAAAAAATAAAGCAAAGACTACAACCAACAAAACTCCAACACCCAACCAGCAAGGTCCCACACGGTCCTTGAAGTCCTCCTGAAGTCCTGAAAGTAAACGTAGGGTGAGAATACAAGTATACTTAGTAGGGAAACCTAAATATCTCATACATAGGGGAGACATCCTAATGCCCCATGAGAAAATAGAAGGAACCAAATCCTAACATGGAATCTATCCACCCAACCTTACAAGCCACACTCACCAAATTTTTCAATTCAATAGAGTAGTATAGTAATATTATCATAGTATGGGTACCCCGCACCACCTTACCACTGAATACTGCTTAAGCGCTCATGCCTAACGCTCTGATGCTTCCCCCCTTCTGGATCTAGTGTTGAAACCTGGACATACGAAGCTCGAGCTAGTGCCTCAACCTAGCCATACGAAGCTCATAGTATCCTGCCGGCACACAATCCTCGGCCATAACCACATCTCATCCTGCATTCCGCTGGCACTCAATCCTTGCCCATAACCACATCTTATCCTGAAGACTCCTAGGAACCACATCACATCCTCATCCCGATGACTCATGGGAACACATCACATCCTCATCCCAATGACTCTTGGGAAATATCTGTCATAACCAGCCCAAAGGATCTTGGGCTATAGAACCTAGAAGAGGGAGTATAGGGAAGAACAGTAACCAGCCATTCTTTGGATGTTTGGGAATCTCACCCCCATCCCACGTGTGTTCGGAACGTAGTGCTCAACATGGGTGGGGTACGTAAAGAAACATAAAACATACAAATTTATATAATTATATCAACCACTCAGCCCATCCTAAGGCTTCTACACAAAAGATCTGAGCACATACCTCAACACTACTACCACGAAAGTATGCACACAATGAACAGCCCCAAACTCCATTAATCTTTTCATGTTCAACAGTTTTAGTTTATCAGTTCCTTAGATACCGAGAAACTAAAAAAAACCAAACCAGATCAATCATTCGTAAAACATATCTCTGCCAACCACAAATATAGTTAGGGAAAAACACAAGAAACACAAAACCATTTTCTTTTACCAGCCAATCAATTCAATTGATTTTCCATATTTAATCAACTACAATGCCATAAAATTCATTAGTTAACTCTTCCAATTTTATTAATATGCACAACCCATCCCAACAGCCCTGATTCCAACCACCACAACCACAAACACCTCAGAAACAATACCTGTACCGCATCATTATCCCTTCGATACCATTCACTCCAGCTCCACAGCCTATCACAACCATATGATACAGTCCAATCCACAACCAATCCAACCGCAGCCCCGCTGCTCACCCATTTTACAGAAACCCACGAAACACCCCTTCACATAATTAAACGCCAACAGCACACACAAAAATTCATTCTTTTATTTAATTTAATAGGGGTGATCATACAAGGGTTCTAGGTATTCATTTAATCATCCAACTTTACATGATTATCCAATGTCCACATTCTATGAAATTACAACCGCAAAGTAGTCCAGAAACATAGGTAAGTGTTTAATTTCGCAAGAAAAGGCCCTCAATGACCGTTATTTTCAGTTGGAATAAGCCCATTCAATTCACAACATAATCAAAGGATTAACATTGATGGAAATAGAACAACGATATCAACAAAATTTCCCCAAACCCGTTCTTTAACTAGTTATTTTATTTATTTATTGGTTTAATTGTACCTCATGAAAACAAGAGGATACCCACCCCACATGATGCACAAAAGAGAGAGAGATGAAGTTAAGATCCCTACCTCAAATGTTTTTGATGAAAACCCCAACAAAAGAAGAATGTACAAGAAGACGGGATGATCCTCCAAGAATCCTCCTTAGATCCCTTCTCCTAAAACAACGAAGACCAAATCTCATCATATTAGGCATCCACGCACTTAGAACTACCCATAACGGGTATAGATATAAGAAACCGAGGGAAGATGAGAAGTAGATCTAAGTAGATCTAAGGAAATGATCAAGAACAAGGAGAACGATCACATACCTCAAGAAACCAGCTTCGATTCGCCAAGGGAAGACTTCAGATCTCCTCCAAAATTCTTGGGAGAGGTTCAACTACCTTCAAGGGAGGGTAATACTGAGTTATGGCCACTTAGGGGCTTAAATAAATCATTTAGAGGCAAAACGAGTTAGATCCAAAATTTTATGATATAATATTAAGTGCTCGCATGGTTAGTCGGCACAGTTTGACAAACCATGCACTAACTGTGCATTAGTTACTGCCTCTCCAAAACTCATCACATGGTTAGTCCGTATAGTTATCCAAACTGTGCGCTAACCGTGCATTAGCCACTACCTCTAACACCCACCTCGCACTGTTTGGCCACACGATTTAGACAAACCGTGCACAGCCCGTGCGAAATATTCTGCCCTTTAGTCTTCTGTAAAAGTTCACCCAAATGAACCCCCATGAAACCTTAACCTCCCAGAACACCTCTAACACCAAATTTTTACAAAGTAATGGACCGGAGAGGTTTGATCCATTACATTAGATATCTCTCAAACTATTCTCGTCCTCGAGAATTAAAACCAGAACAGAAGAAAAGAGGGGGTTCGAACAACCACCCCGAAAGATACCTCTTAGGAGTGAACCTCTCCGACATATTGAAACACCTCCCCCTTAAGGAACCATGCAGCATTAAAGGGTCAAGTTGTCCAATCATATGGGTTAGGGAGTTTCTTCTCCCATGTCAAGATACTATCTGCTTTGGGCGACACTGACTTGACCGCACAGGTTTAATCGCATCCACCTTAATGCGTCTTGGTTAGGGATCAGGTCCTCCCCTCCCCGCAGTCTGGACTCTTCATACATATTCAGAGAACAAGGAAAACAACACATTCTGTAGTTAACAAGGTAAAACACTTCATCACAAACCAGTTTAACAGAACAAAACTCAAAACAGATCTGGGTATTGGGTGTGTATCTGTGACTCCGGTTCCTAGGTACTCTCCTCAAGCCCACCATGCCTCCATAACACACAAACCAATAGAATGGTTCATCTATAAAGAACCTTCTCTTCACGACCTTAGATCATCACGGGTCGTTCCAAGAACGTTGCATCGGCCCTGATATCTAGCTCTCCCTAGTCGAGGACATGTGAATCGTCGTGCAGGTATCGATGGAGCTGAGACACATGGAAGATGTCATTCACCCTCTGTAGTGGTGGTGGCAAGGACAATTGATAATCCACCTCGCCAACCTGCCGCAACACCTCGACAACCCCAACAAACTAGGGAGAAAGATTGCTTCCCTTTCCAAATCTTCACTACTCGTGCCGAGGAGAGACCTTCAAGAATGCATGGTCCCCAAACTCAAACTCCAAGGGTCTCCTCCTATTATCGGCGTATGAATTATGTCAGTCATGAGCTGACTTCATCCTCTCTTGTATAAGCTGAACCTTCTCTGTCGTGCTCTGCACCACCTCCGGGCCAAGAACACCTGCTTCTCTGACCTCTGTCCAGCATACGGGTGAGCGGCACGACCTCCCATACAAAGTTTCTAAAGAAGACATTTCAATTGTAGAGTGATAGTTGTTCTTGTAAGAGAACTCTATCAGAGGAAATTTTTGTGACCATGATCCTCCAAGGCCCAAAACACATGCTCATAGCATATCGTCCAAATTCTGGATGGTGTGCTCTGTCTGCCCATCTGTCTGGGGGTGGAAAGTAGTGATGAGGCATAGCCAGGTTCCAAAAGAATGTTTCAATCCTCTCCAGACCCACGAGGTAAACCGGGTATCCCAGTCAGAGATTATATCTCTCAGAACTCCATGAAACTGCACCACCTCATTCACGTACCTCTGAGCTAGGGCTTCAACCGTACTTGACTCCTTGATTTCTAGGAAGTGGGCTGATCTCGTCAGCCGGTCCACCACTAACCAGATGGCATCACAACCCCATTGATCTCTGGGCATCCCCGTGACAAAATCCATCGAGATTTCATCCCACTTCCACTTGGGTACATCTAAAGGTTGTAACAGACCTCTTGGAACACGGTGTTCAGCCTCCACCTGCTAACACACGAGGAACTTTTCTACGAACTATCTTACTGATCGTCTCAACCTGGGCCACCAGAACTGCCCTCTCAGTCCCTGGTACATCTTGGATACTCCTGGGTGTACTACCAGGTGTGAGATATGGAACTTTCCAAGAACTCTCTCGTGCATTGCCTCTGGAACAAACAACTTCCCCCGAAAAAGCATCTGATTCAGATCATCCTCTGACCATCGGATAGAGAAAATATTTCCAATATTTTTAATGTCTATTTAAATGATTTAATCCTCACAAATCTAACAATTTGATCTTATTTGTAACAATTTTGGATTTAGAGTGTGTTTTGGGATAACAAGTTTAAATTGCATAATTCTCGATTTTTAACAGATTTTTATCACAGGTGTATTTTGGTCATTTATCATAAAATATATTTCCAAATTTTTTTATTATAATTTTTTTGGAATAATTATTTTATTTCCTTCAACTTTTTATTCAGGACTAGGGGCTGAATCAATATTCTAAATGCCCAAAAAAATCAATGAATTTGACAATTTTTCCGGGCGGACTGCGTTGACCCTACATTGGTAATGGAAACAAATTTCGGCCTACACTACTCCAAATGATGCGATTCCTCCTGAATATGACATCGGACTTCCAGACGCATCTCCAAAATAAATTTCAAGCTGTTTTGAATCCTTTATGATGACCGTTTAGCGATAGAGGTTTGAAGGAAGCTTCCAGGAAGCTTCATCTAGAGAAATCTATTTTCAATAGAAAAACCATAACTACTTTAATATATGTACAATTAATCTGAAATTTTGAGGGTGGACGACCAAGACATTTATGAACAATATTGATGAAGAGGTCCACACGTGAATCGGCCATTTAATAGGTAGAAAACTCGACAACTTGTTGAAGATGAAATCTGCCTATAAAAGGAGGGGAGCTCCTACCTCTCAAGAATTATTCCATTCTTCACCACACCATCCGTTAAAAAGGGAGTTGGATTGAGAAATCGAAGGGGAAGGTGGATATTTTGATCCTTAAGAATATGAATTCCTTTGAATATTCAATAGAGAATATGAAGGCTTCTGAGGTGATGCAAGGCTAAGCGGAAAGTTGTTGCAGACGACGACACCCGACAGGCACTCTTTTCCGAGTTTGGATTTTAGTGTGTAATATCTTTTTGAATTTCTCTTGAACCTATATTTTTGAATGAATATGGTTGTTTTATTTCTTAAATATATTTTCAACAAATTTGTTTTGACCATTTTTACATCTATAAAGTAGAACAATTGACTTCTCTATTTAAAATTCTTTGGTGATGTTTTGTCATTGAGCATAGAAAATTCAATTAGGTTCAATTATTTGGAGGTATTTAAGTAATTTAATCACTTCCATAGGCGGGACCACAATAATATTGAAGTATTAAAAATGATTTCTTTTCAAATTTTAGTGTAAACCTGGGGGTCCTTGGGGGTACATTAAGGAATTTAAAATAAGAGATATTTTTTATATACAAGGAAGAGGGGAGTATCCGAGAGGGTGAAGCTTGTCTGCGACTGCTATTTTTATTCTTGATTTCAAACCCACTTTATCTTTCCTTTAAAATTATTTTAGTTTAGTATTTAATTAAAATTTTATTTTCAAATTTTTAATCAAACCCCCATTTTCATTTCTTTAAAAACAAATAAAATAACAAAAGTGACAGTTGTACAACTCGAACTGCAACCTCCTCGAGAGACAACCCTGTGGTCACCACTATGCTACATTAAAAGGGAAAATATTTATTGAGGGTTTTACGACAAAAATGCTCACATCACCATCCTTCCGGAGCATTGCCTTGGCTAGCCCGATCATGCATCATTTCACTCTCTATGTCTTCCCACTAAGACTCCTCCACCTTCTATAGTAGGGAGGACTGCACTGTCATCTAAAATAGACAACCTCTACCACCATCTTCCCATACATCGAGGTGTAGTGCGTCCAATTCTTCCATCGCCTTCCAGACATCTACTGAATTTTGAACCACGTCTGTCCTCCTACTCAAAGAATCAACCACCACATTTCCCTTGACTTCGGTGTATGATATTTCTAAGTCATAGTCCTGGAGGAACTCTATCCACCTTCCCTGCCACAAATTCAGGTCCCATTGGGAGAAGATATACTTCAAACTCTTGTGATCTGTGAAGACCATGAAGCACTCCCCGATGAGGTAATGTTTCCACAACTTCAGTGCGAACACAACCGCCGCAAGCTCTAGATCGTGGGTGGCATAGTTACATTCATGAGGACGTAACTGCCTAGACCCATAAGAGATCACCCCTTATCATTGCATCAGCATGCACCCCAAGCCTTGGCCTGAGGCATCACATAATACCTTAAATGTTACTCCCTCCTCTGGTAATCTCATCACTGGGGCACTAACCAACTTTCCCATTAGATAACTGAAGGATTCCTCCCACTGCTCATCCAACATGAAAGCTCGATCATTCTTCATCAAGGCTATGAAAGGTGCTACAACTCAAGAGAAGTTGGGTACAAACCTCCAGTAGTAACCTTCTAGTCCAAGGAAACTACGAACCTCTACCACGTTCTTGGGTGCTGCCCAAGAAACTACCGCCTCGACCTTCGATGGGTCCACCGCTACTCCCTTCTCGAACACCACGTGCCCAAGGAAGTGCACTTCTCGTGTACATAACTTGCACTCGGACAATTTCCTATAGAGTTGGTGCTGTCGGAGGACCTCTAAAACTATTCTCAGGTGCTCAGTGTGATCCTCCTATGATCTTGAGAAGATCATAATGTCGTCAATAAACATGACTATGAACCGATCCATGTATTCCTGGAAGACAGAGTTCATGATTCCAATGAACACAGCTGGTGCATTTGTAACATCGAAGCATGAATACAAACTCAAAGTGTCCATACCTACATCTGAAGGCAGTCTTTGAGATGTCACCCTTTTTCACCCTCAACGGGTGATATCCAGACTGCAGATCAATCTTAGAGAACCAACCTACTCCCCTCAGCTAGTCAAAGAGATCGTCTATCCTCGGGAGAGGGTAACAGTTCTTGATCGTTACCTGATTCAGTCTTCGATAGTCTATGCATAGCCTGAGACCACCATATTCTTTCTTTGCAAACAAGATAGGAGCACCCCAAGGTGATGCACTTGGTCAAACAAAACTTTTCTTTATCAGATCTTCAATCTAAAACTGCAACTCCTGTAACTTAGAAGGTTCCATCTGGTAGGGATCCATTGAAATTGGATGGGCACCAGGTTGCAAGTCTATCCCGAACTCAACATCACATCGAGGGGGTAGAGTCACCACCTCTTCAAGGAAGACATCCATAAACTCACTTATGATCCTTGGGACATCCACCATTTCTGTATCCACCGACTCCACTGACATTTCAGCTAACAAGGAAAGGTGGGGCTCCACTCACCGGTTACCTTCCTGGTAACCCCGATCGCCGATGAAAGTCACACGCCGGCCGCCCAAGTCTGAAAACACAACACATATTTATAAAAAATCAATGACAGAACACACTGAGAACAGCTAGTCGATGCCTAAAATGATTTCGTATGGATGAATTTTAAGTAAAAGGATATCTCCACTAGATTGGTGTGGCCCCAAAATCAACTAACATTCCCGGAAAACACGAGACAAGCTGGTCTGACCTCTGACTGGCGTACTCAAAACCAGGGGTATAGAAAGTGTCTATATGTCTAGGCCCAAGGAACATGCTAGACTGGGCTCAAAAAAGGAGTGTGAAGCTCTTGAATCAAACAAGGCATAAGAAAGGGTACTAAATAAGCTGATTGTACCTCGAAAAACTTCTCGCCCTGATCGAACTGCTTCCTCTATGGCTTGCATCTTCCCATGCCCAGTTCTTCTACCTCTCGGCTATCAATAACCTCCCCGACCACTCCCTGGTCGTGGCCCCTGAGGAGCACCCTGAGGTTGGCCTCCTCCGGCAATGTCTGCCCTAGGAGGAGCGGGAGCTCTCTACCCCTGCTGCTGCTGCTGGAAGGGCATGGCTGGAAACTACTGTGGTTGAGGCAGGTGCTATACTGGTCCACCACCACTGTACTGTGCTAGGTCTGGGCACTGGTTCTGAAGGTTCCCACGTCTTCCAAAGATGAAACACCTTAGTCCGGGGACCAAAGGAAAAGGGTGAGGACTGGGAGATCGGAACTGAAACTGTTGATGTCTGCTCCCTACTGGTAGGAACCTAGAGGGCCCTGATGCTGGAGGCCTGCTACTGACGGCTTTCCCCTTTGACAAGCCCAAATGGATTCCCTCTCGCGACAGACCTCCCGGTGTGTGCATCCTCTCCACCACTTTATCTTTTTTCTGGACCTCCATGTATGTTGGTAAGGTGAAGGGAGTAACAACATACTGGAGAGAACGTCAAAGTGCCTCCTCCAAACATATCACCTGAGACTCTTTATTTATTTTAAGTCCCCAAAATTCCCCAGAAACACAAGAACACAAGTCATGATGATGCATGTACCTTTCCTAGGGTCTCTACCCTGCAATCAATATGGCCTCACTTGGTCGTTCAGTAGGTCCAGAGTCCTTGCATCAGATCATGGGGGGCCCTAAAATCTGGTGTCCTAGCTGGTCTTCCCTGACCTATTTCATGCTCCAAGATCACCCGACATTGTTGCCCTACCATCCCATGCAATCCTCACTGTGCCTATCTTCAGATTCCATCCTATCTCTCAACCTCCATCCTCTGATACCATTTTGTCATGACCCCTCCCACCAATGATGCCCCTCCTGAGCTGGAAATGGTGAAAGGGAGATAATGACCCGCAAGTCCCACCTTCAGTAGGCCCCGGAGTGGCGACTAAAACCAAGGGTATGGGTTTTCACAATTATGGGAGGCATTACCCTATTTATTAATTAAGATCGGGAAATAGGATGAGTCAAACACCAAAATAAAAGGAACATGTAAATGAAAATAAACCCAAAACCAACCCATATGCATTTTTTTATACAAAACTGAATCAAAATTACAAGAAAAAGAAAATATCCAAGGCACTATACCAAAAAGAAAGCAAATACTGCAACCAGCAAAACTCCAATGCCCAACTAGCAAGGTCCCGCACGGCCCCTAAAGTCCTCCAGAAGACCTGGAAGTAAACGTAGGGTGAGATTTCAAGTATACTCAGTAGGGAAACCTAAAGATCTCATGCATAGGTGGGGAGACATCTGAATTCCCCTTGAGAAAATAGAAGGAACCAAAGCCTAGCAAGGAATATATCCACCCAACCTTACAAGCAACACTCACTAAATATCGCAAGTCAATTGAGTAGCATAGTAATATTATCAATGTATGAGTACCCCGCACCACCTTCCCACTGAATAATGCTCAAGCCCTCACGCCTAACACTCTGATGATTCCCCCTCTTCCGGAGCTAGTGTCGCAACCTGGCCATACGAAACTCGAGATAGTGCTGCAACCTGGCCATACGAAGATCATAGTATCCCACCAGCACACAATCCTCAGCCATAACCACATCTGATCCTACATTCCACTGGAACTCAATCCTCATCCATAACAACATCTCATCCCGAAGACACCTAGGAACCACATCACATCCTCATCCCGAAGACTCTTGGGAACACATCACATCCTCATCCCGAAGACTCTTTGGAAATATCTGTCATAACCTGCCCAAAGGATCTTGGGATTTAGAACCGGGAAGAGGGAGTACAAGGAAGAATAGTAACTATCCATCCTTTGGATGTTTGGGAATCTAACCCCCTCGTCCCACAGGTGTTTGGAACGTAGTGCTAAACATGGGTGGGGTGCATAAAGAAACATAAAACATAAATATTTATATAATAATATCAACCACTCAGCCTATCCTAAGGCTTCTACACAAAAGATCTGAGCACATTCCTCAACACTACTACCACGAAAGTACGCACACAATGAACAGCCCCAAACTCCATTAAGCTTTTCATTTTCAAAAGTTTTAGTTTATCAGTTCCTTAACTACCGAGAAACTAACAACAATAAAACCAGATCAATCGTTCGTAAAACATATCCCTGCCAATCACAAATATAGTAAGGAAAAAATACAAGAAACACAAAACCATTTTATTTTACCAGCTAATCAATTCCATTGATTTTACATATTTAATCAACTACCATTCCCCACAATTCATTAGTTAAAACTTCCACTTTTATTCATATGCACAACCCATCCCTACAGCCCAACTTCCAGCCACCACAACCACAAACACCTCGGAAACAATACCTGTACCTCATCATTATCCCTTTGATACCATTCACCGCAGCACTGTTGCCCATCAAAACCATATGATACATGCCAATCCACAACCAAGACAACCACAGCCCCACTGCTCACCCATTCCACAACAACCCAGGAAACACCCTTCCCATAATTAAACCCCAAAATGCACCCACAAAAAAAAATTCTTTCATTTAATTTAATCGGCGTGATCATACAAGGGTTCTAGGTATTCATTTAATCATCCAACATTACATGATTAACCAATTTCCACATTCTATGAAATTCCATCCACAAAGTGGTACAGAAACACAGGGAAACATTTAATTGCACATGAAAAGGCCCCCAATGACCATGATTTTTAGTAGTCATAAGCCCATTCAATTCACAACATAATCAATGTATAAGAATTTATGGAAATAGAACAACGATATAAAAAAAATTCCCCCAAACCCGTTCTTTAACGAGTTATTATCTTTATTTACTGGTTCAAACGTACCTCATGAAAACAAGAGGATACCCACCCCACATGATACACAAAAGGGAGAGAGATGAAGGTAAGATCTCTACCTCAAATGATTTTGATGTAAACACCAACAAACGAAGAACGCACAAGAAGCCGGGCTGATCCTCCAAGAATCCTCCTTAGATCCCTTCTCTTAACGCAACCAAGAGCAAATATCATCATATTTGGAAACCACACACTTATATCTAACCATAACGGGTGTAGATCTAAGAAACTGAGGGAAGATGAGAAGAAGATCTAAGTATATCTAAGGAAACGATCAAGAACAAAGAAGAAAGATCACATACCTCAAGAAACCGGCTTCGATTCGCCAAGGGAAGCCTTCAGATCTCCACCAAAATTCTTGGGATAGGTTCTCATACATTCAAGGGAGGGTAATCCTGAGTTATGGCTGCTTAGAGGGTTAAAAAACCATTTAAAGGCAAACGAGTTAGATCCACAATTTTAGGATCTAAGATTAAGTTCCTGCACGGTTAGTCCGCACGGTTTGACAAACCATGTGCTAACCGTGCATTAGATACTGCTTCACCAACACTCCTCACAGGGTTAGTCAGCACAGATATCCAAACCATGCGCTAACGGTGCGTTATCCACTACCTATAACACCCACCTCGCACGGTTTGGCTGCACAGTTTAGACAAACTGTGCGTAGTCCATGCAAAAGCTACTGCCCTTTGGTCTTCCTTAAAAGTTCACCCAAACACACCCCTAAGTCACCTTAACCTCCTAGAACACCTCTAACACCTCATTTTTTCAAAGTAATGGACCAGAGAGGTCCGAGCCATTACAGTTTTTTGGAAAATATTTTGTTATGGCTGGGTAGATTAAAATTGAATGATTTTTGTGAATAAATTAAGGGAGTAAGTTCTGTTATATAATTGAGGAGGACACACTTAGAATTTTTGAAAATAAAAACTGATACCCATGTTCTTCACATACCAAAATGATCATAAATAAGACGTTCTAGAACCATGGTTAATATAGTTTCTAAATATTCCTCTAAAATAATTATTGAAAAAAATTTAGGTCATTTTATTTCTTATCTTCTATGTTTAACCCCAGGTGAACAGATTTTCACCTTAACTGCGGTAAATTATTTTCACTGTTTTAACTATTAATTATGATAAAAAATTAAGATAAACATATTGGATTATATAAATTATAATAATTATAAATTTGAAATAAATTTTTTCAAATCCTATCACGACCCGTTACGGTGGGTCCCACGCCGCGACTCCCCTTGCCCGCCTCCAATAGGCCAGGGGCAAGTGACTAGCACCGAGTAGGAATATTACTTACATGGGAGGAATTGATAGTACATGTAAACACACACATCTCCAAGCCCACAAATGCTGAAATATAAAAAAATGTTAATGAAAAAAATGCATGCATACAACTAATCCCAACCACCAGAGTACAACAGAAGGTAAAGTTCTGAAAGAAAATTGGGCCAAAATACAGACCCACCAAATCAAGAGTCTTAAAACTGCAATGTCCAACTTGTGAACACAAAAAGGTACAGGGACTACTACTCGTAGTAATAGGAACACCCCTGCCAGTGAGGAACTCCGAAAGCTAGATCTTGTCCTGGACCGCCCTGGACTCTGTCAAAAAGCTGCTCGTCTTCCCAAGACATGACACATGCGGGCAAAGCCCTTGCAGGGGTGAGTATACCAATACTCAGTAGAGGACCCTGAAAACCCCAAAGCAATACAAAAAGTAATATTACAATAATCTATACACTGTATATGTCTACAGAACATATAGCAAGTGAAACACAGTCTAGATATACATGAAACCCAAACACGTGGTCTAGAGGCAAGTCACACAATCGCATACCCCATCTAGGGATTCCATTTGAAGATTCTATGAAGAAATAATTTAGGGAGAACACACTCCATGAGTCTGGTAGCTCTGATGACGTCTGTCCTAGAAGTAATGTTCATTGGGAAATACCACTAGAGATAGATACAGTCATTACGGGAGACACACTATTGAGTGAGAAGATCACGATAGATAGATACATTCATTACGGGAGACACACTCCTGAGTGAGGAAAGATCGCGATACACAGATGAGGATTACTACTAGGGCCATGGTGGATATCGTGACTCATCCGGATTCACCAACTAGGTAAGGGATCAATGCCCGGTAGAGTTTTTCACATCGATGCCTGAATCTACATAGGGTCAGGAATGCATAGAGGATCTCGCTCTGGGCCTCTTGGAGGAATGCTTGACTCTATCACAGAAATTCCTAATGAAGGGATCATACTCCTATAAAAAGAAAATGATGCCTGACATTTAGGGGAACAAGAAGAAGGGGCACAAACCCAAATGAAACCTGTCCAAGAAGCACTGGACAAGATGACCAAACCATTTTACAAAAAGTGTACGACATGTAGAAAAGTCACACGCCGTGTCTTCTGACCCCGGGTACTGCCCATGTACAACGACCCATGTCATAAGGTTGGTCATGTAGAGAAAGTCAATACACGGCGTGTGGTAGGGAGTACATTCTATGTCTGAGTAACTAGGGTCGGATATGTGTATGCTGGTCGTGTGCCCGTACACAGCCTCATCCCAAGTACGCCATCCCATGTAGTCAGTATAAGGGGTTTCCCACGCTACTGGCCTCACCTGGCCGTGTGGTGTAGTACACGACCGTGTACTACACCTCGTGTCTGTGTACTTTCCAAAGTACACGCCAAGCCTCAGGGAAGGTGCAACACGATGTGTGACTGGGTTTACACACCATGTGATACTCGTCTGACACCTGAAACCATATCCGCCACTTAGCTGGTCCACACAACGTGTTCTTCAGAGATACAGGCCCTGTATTCTGGGAATTTACTGAAACATGAACCTTCACCGTCACGCCTCTAGTGGTGCCTTGTTTGTCGATCCGGTCATCCGACCACCATGGAACTCCCGGGTTTTGGTCATCCTGATACCACGAAGATGCTTCTGGTATTTTCAGACCTCTGATCGGCTCTGAAAACATGTTTTGATCCTCCTGTATGAAGAACGCTCGAAGAATGTACTCTTCCGATACGAGCTGATTTATCGTCCTTCATGGCTGTCTCACCTCTATAGGGTCATTGCGATGTCATATCCCTAGTTTTAGATCGTTATGTTGCAAGATGGGTGCGCAACTATATGTTGTTCGTCACCCCACGAAGAACGCATAGAATGTGCGAGAAATAAAGGGGAAAAAAGAATCCAATAAAACAAATTGATGAACGAACCTCCGATGTCATTCATCACGACATTGATCTAATCCTATTAGTAGGCTTAAATAGAGAAAAAATCAAAAATAATAATCAACATGGACTAATTCCCTATAATCATCTCTATAAAACCCTCCCTCAAGAACGTACAAATCCATAGATCAACTTATTCGTGGTTGATCTGTGTTTGTCATTTAAATTCAAAAACGAGGAAAGTGGAATGAAATAACAACACCTACCTTTTAAAAAAGGATCGATCATTGAAGAAAGGGTCATGCTTCCATCATCGTCGAGATCCTTCAACTTCGTTGGCGTTGTGATTCACAGCCTCGATTCGTCATCATTCGTCACTGAGAGTTTTCTCTAAGACTGCACAGATTCCCCAGAGTTTTCTCCGAATCCTTTCCAATGAGTGACATCCCAATAAAAAGGGAAACATGTTTGGCATTCCATTACACTGTGACATTAGTGGGTCAATATTGCTATTTTTGAGTCATTATGACATGATATTTAATATTGAAACAACTGCCATGCCGCTGCACTTTAGGGGATGTTTCCACAAAATAATGTAAAATCACTTTGAAAACTTATTTTATTTTTATTTTACTAAAAACGTTAGAAAATTATTTTTTTACCTCGACCAATTCTGGTCGAGGTTAGACCCATTCTTAGCTAAATTCTTCATCCCGGACGCGATAGTGCCCTCAAATTTTTAATTCGATCATCCATTTGGAAACCGCCACAACTGCGCACATGTGCTGACTCTCTTAACTTAAAATGATTCAAACCACTATTTTAGGCTCACCGGAAATCAGAATAATGTGTCATCTCTATGCTTGGTCTCATAATAATACCATGTAATATTTTAAAAAAATTAATACATAGAAAAATCCAAGACATTACATTCTCCCCACCTTGGGGCTTTACGTCCCCGAAAAGCCAAAACAAGACTACTAAAAAAGATGGGGGTTATGTACATGGATATGAGCCTCCCGCTCCCACGTGATCTCCTGATGATTCTCGTGCTACCAATGAATGTGCACCAAGAGAATTTATTTCCCATGAAGAATCCTCTCATGCCGATCCTTGATCTCCACCGGGTACTCAGCAAAGGTCACTCGATCCTCGATGTCCTGCTCACCCGAGTCGATGACGTGTGATGGTTCATGAACATACCTCCTCAGCTGTGACATGTGGAAGACATCATGTACATGATGAAACTGTGGAGGTATGGCTAGATGGTACGCCACCTCACTGACTCTGTACAGTATTTGAAAAGGTTCGATGAACCTCAGAGATAGCTTCCGCCCCAGCCAAATCTCTGTAACCCTCGTCGAGATAAGACCCGAAGAAAGACGTGGTCTCCCTCCTCGAACTCCAGAGGTCTCCATCGTCTGTCAGCATAAGACTTTTTCTATCTCTATGCAGTCTTCATCCACTCCCGGATGATCTTCACCTACACATTGGTGGCTCGCACTAGCTCTGGACCCATGAGTGCTGACTCTCCGGGGTCGGTCCAGCAAAGTGGTGACTGACAGGGTCTCACATAAAAAGCCTCGAAAGGTGCCATACCAATGGTGGAGTGGTAGATATTATTGTATGAAAACTCCACCAATGGTAGGTGGTCTTCCCAACTATGACCAATGTCCAAGATACAGGCTCGTACCATATACTCCAGAACCTGAATGGTATTCTTCGTCTGACCATCGGTCTGTGGATGGAACGTCGTGCTCAAGCGTAGTTGTGTCCCAAAGGCCTCCTAAAATCCCTTACACAATAGGGATGTAAAGTGGGCATCTCGGTCTGATACTATTGTCTAAGGGACTCCATGAAGATGAACTATCTTCTGCACGTAGAGGCGTCCCAAGCTCTCTATGGAATCCTTCTCCCTAATTGCTAGAAAGTGGTCCGACTTGGTGAGTCAGTCAATGATCACCAAGATGGAATCATTCCCCTTGGATGTTTGTGGTAGGAATATCATGAATTCCATCTATATTCTATCACACATACACTCTGGAACCTCTATAGGGTGAGCTAATCTCGTTGGAACCTAGTGCTCCGCCTTCACCTGCTGGCACATAAGGCATCGGGAAACAAACTCAACTACTCCCTTCTTCATGCCTGACCACCAAAACTGTCGTCGGAGATCCGTGAACATCTTTTCCACTCCTAGAGGTACCTCCAAGGGGGATGTATGAAACTCCTTCAGATTCGCTTCCTGCAATGCCACTGGTATGACATTGGATCCTCAGAAAAAAGTATGTGCTCCCCACCTTATGAATATCCATCAGAAGCATGTCCTATGGATAACTGAGCACGTAAAGCCTCACGATCATCTTCCTCAAGTTGTGCCTCCCTAACTCACTGTAATAGTGGATGGGTGAAAACCATCGACTATAGGTAAGTTTTATCCCCTCTGTTCATGAAGGAAAACTGCAACGTGGCCTACTGCTCCATCACCTCACTCAATAGCTGTGAGCTCGACCTTCTGCTAAGAGAATCTGCCACCTAGTTTCCATTACCAATAGTATAGATGATCTCAAAATCATAATCCTAGAGGAACTCTAGACAATACCTCTTTCTCAAATTTAGATCCTTCTGTGAGAAGATGTACTTGAGGATCTTGTGGTCAGAGTAGACGATGAACCGCTTTCCCATAAGGTAGTGTCGCCACATCTTCAATGCGAAGACTACCGCCGCCAACTCGAGATCATGGGTTGCATAGTTTTTCTCATGTGGCCTAAGCTGGAACGATCCATAATCTATCACTTCCTGCCTCTGTATCAAGACACAGCCATGTCCGACCCATGATGCATCGTAGAAAACTACGTACTCGACACCCTCCTCCAGTAATCTCAAGATTGGGGTGCTCATCAAACTCTGTCTCAACTGCTCAAAGGACTACTAGAACTTCTCTGTCCATACAAAGGGATTCCCATTTCGGTTCAAGGATGTCATCGGTGCTGATATTCAGGCAAAATCAGGAATGAATCTCCGGTAATATCCTACCAACCCAAGGAAACGCTGCACCTCTGTCACACTCCGAGGTGGCTCCCATGCTAAAACTGCCTCCACCTTGGATGGGTACATAACTACACCATCTAATGAGATGAAATGTCCCAAAAAGTGGACCTTCTGGATTAAGAACTGGAACTTTTAGAGTTTCCTGTTAAGCTGGTGCTCTCAGAGTATGTCTAGAACCATCTGAGGGGGAATCGCATGCTCCTCCTCTGATGCTTAGTACCCAAAGATTTCATTGATTAAGACCACTATGAACCAGTCCAAATACGGCTGGAAGATCTGGTTCATCCGTCCCATGAACACTGTGAGGGCGTTTTTCACGCTGAAAGGCATCACCAAGTGAACATAGTGACTGTAGGAGAATCTGAATGCTGTCTTCGGTATATCCTCGTCTCGTACCCATAATTGGTGATAACCTGATCGTAGGTCAACGTTCGAGAACCATTGTGCCCCTCTTAGCTGATTGAAGAGGTAATCAATCCTCGGTAGTGGATAAATATTCTTCACCGTCACCTGGTTTAAGCATTGGTAATCCACGCACAATCTCAAACTCCCATATTCCTTCTTGGAAAACAAGACTGGTTCCACCCATGGTGAAACAATGGGTCTCACGAAACCCTTGCTATACAAATCCTCCAACTACACCCTTAGCTTGTGAAGCTCTGTGGGATCCATCTGATTTGCTGACGAATAAATCAGTGCTATTCTGGGGTGTAAGTCGATGCAAAATTCGATTTCACGATAGGGAGGTAGTCCTGGAACATCTTCGGAAAATACATTCTTGTACTCCACCACTACTGCTAGGAACTGGGAACTCATCACATCTATTTCTCTGAGGGCTAGGCTAGAAAATTAATGAGTGACTGGCTACACCCTCCTATGTATGAGCTCGTTCTATGCTACCTGGTTCTCTTTTTCTCTGACAAAGGAAAACCTCATCCCATCACTGTGGACACATCGTACTCTTTGCCTAAAATAGTTAATCTGGGCATGGACCGAAGATAACCAATCCATACCAAGAATGATTTCGTAAAACCTAGACGCTACCACCTAGAGGTTCCAACCGAAACTCTCACCTCTAAGTGTAAGATCACACTGTCTAAAAAGGTGCGTGATCATCGAGTCTTCTCCCTTAGGTGTATCCAAGCATAAGGATTGAGTCAACGGTTTGATTGAAATTTCAAGGTTTCGCACAAGACATGTAGAGATGAAGTAATGACTGGAACCTATGTCTACGAGTATAGAAGATAATGTAGAGATGACACAAATCATACATCAGATCATCCATGGAGCCCCTTGGTCGTACGCCTCAACTGCATACAGTTGTCCTCACCCATGTCCCCCTGCTCCCTGAACCTAGTGCGGACCTTCTAGGGGTGGTGGTGGAAGTAAGTTGAAGTGTTTGCCACCACCTGCAGCTCTCCCCTACTCCTCTGCCACGTCCACCGCCTGGTGGGACGGCCTGCTCCATTCATTGTCTCTGCCTTGGTGGTCCATCCACCGCCTCCCTGTCAGCAGCTTTATGGGTTGGACAATCTCTAGAGATATGTCTCCCACTATCGCATGCATAACACCGCTTCTCCCTGGGATGACTGGATCCAGCCTGAGATTCCTGGACTATCAATCCCCTATCCTGGGTCATCCTCTGATGTCTCTCACGTCCTAATCCCTATGTCTGACATCATCTCACTACTAAGAATGTCTCCAGACCTACCTGCCCGCTGTTAACTGTCATCGGTTGTCTCTGCTCTACCAAGAAGCTATCGATCATCAAGGCTCGCTCGAGAACTCCAGTATAAGTTGAAATTCGTAGAGGTATGAAACTAGCTCGGATGTCTCGTTGTATACCTCTTTCCAAGGTCTGAGCACTGAAGTACTGATCTATGACCATATTAATTGAGTACCTGGCGAGGTTGGTGAACCTCGATAAATAGTCAGCCACCATCATACTTCCCTTCTAGAGCTGAAGAAGCTCCTGGATGCATACCACTCTCAGCGTAACCGAAGAGAACTCCTCCCTAATGAGTCTCTCAAACTCACTCCACAAAAGGGTCTCCATGTCATGAGTCTGTGTGGTCAGATTCCACCATCGTCCTGCCGAACCCTGAAGAAGGCTCGCTCCTAGGATCACCATCAGGTCTTATGGGGTCCTCACTAGACGGAAAACACTAGTCATCGCCCCAAGCCAATCCTCAGCCGCCTGAGGGACAGACTCACCTCGGACCCTGAGGGGTCTCTGTCTCTGGAACTAATGAAGCATGATCAGCCTGCACTCCTCGTCGGTTGGTACTACAGGTACCACAGGAAGCTCCACTGGTGGTGGCATAGCTGGTGCACCACCTAGTGGCAACGCATGGGGAACTGGTCCCTATATCGAAGCCTCATCACTGAGGGGGTCATCCTCATGATCGTACTGCTAAATCCTAGTGGGTATGTGTCGTGGAGGCATCCTATAAGGAAACAAGATGTACCTTGAGTATATATAGATAGCTAACTCAAAGGACATGGAAAAGCACAACCCATTCATATATGATACATGTACATTTATTTTATTTCCCCACAATCAGTGCTTTTGTGTACCAAGTTGAAAAGTAGGTTATCAGAGTCCTAGTGTATGGATACATCGGCCACCCTCAGAAACACTGGAGTCCCTGGCCTAAAATCTGAACTCGAAACACTCAAAACAGTTGCCCCAAACCAATCTCACAGACTCTTGGTCTTAATGTAGAACCAACCTCCTCTAATACCACTTTATCATGACCCGTCCCAGTAGGGCCCATTCTGTGACTCCCCAATCCCGCCTCCAATAGGCCTGGGGTAGGTGACTAGCACCGAGTAGGCATACTACTAACATGGGAGGCATTGCCTATGTACCTATACAAACACACACATCTACAAGACCACAAATGATGAAATGTAAAAAAAATTCTAAGGAACAAAATGCATGCATTCAACTAAACCCAACCACCAGAGTACAACAGAAGGTAAAGTGCTGAAAAAAACTGGCCTAAAATACAAGCCCACTAAATCAAGAGTTTGAAAACTACAATGTCCAACCTGTGAACACAAATAGGTACTTGGACCACTTCTCATAGCTGTAGGAACACCCCAGTCGGTGAGGAACTCAGAAATCTCGATCTTGTCCTGGTCCGCCCTGGAATCTGTTAAAAGGAAGCTCGTCTGCACAAGACACGATATGTGTGGGCAAAGCCCATGCAGATGTGAGTATAACAATACTCCTAAGAGGACCCCAAAAACCCCAAAGCAATACACAAATTAAAATTACAGTCATCTATACTCAGTATAGTTCTAAAGAACATATAGCAAGTGAAATAGAGTCCAGATATACACAAAACCCAGATCCATGATCTAGAGGCAAGTAACACAATCACATACCCCATAAAGGGATTCCATTTGAGGATTCCACGAAGCACTCATTCTGGGAGAACACACTCCACGAGTTTTGTATCTCTGATGACATCTGTATGAGAAGTATTGTTCGTTAGGAAATTCCATGAGAGGTAGATACACTCATTATGGGAGACACACTCATAAGTGGGAAGATCACGATAGATATATACACTCATTATGGGAGACACACTTCTGAGTGGGGAAAGATCACGATACACAGATGAGGATCACTATGAGGGCCATGGAGGATACTGCGACTCATCTAGATTCACCAGCTAGGTAGAGGATCAATGCCCGGTAGAGTTGGTCATGTCGATGCCTGACTCTACCTAGGGTCAGAAATGGATAGAGGATCTCGCTCTGGGCCTCTCAGAGGGATGCCTGTCTCTATCACAAAAAGTTATGTTGAAGGGATCATACTCCTATAAAAAGGAAATGATTCTTGACCTTCAGGGGAATGAAAATAAGGGGCACGAACCCAAACAAAACATGTCCAAGATGCGGTGGACAAGATTTCCAAACCGTTTTCCAAAAAGTACACGATGTGTAGAAAAGTCACACATTGTGTCTCCTAACCCTGGGTACTGCCCATGTACAACGACCCGTGTCATAATGTCAGTCATGTAGAGAAAGTCAGTACATGACGTGTGGTAGGGATTACATGTCGTGTCTGAGTAACTGTGGTCGGCTCCGTGTATGCTGGTCGTGTGCCCGTACATGGCCTCAACCCAAGTACGCCAGCCTGTGTAGTCGGTACACGGGGTGTCCCGTGCTACTGGAATCACTTGGTCATGTGGTGTAGTGCACGAACGTGTACTACACCTCGTGTTCGTGTACTTTCCAAAGTACATACCGAGCCTCGGGGAAGGTGCAATGCGCCATGCAACCGGGTTCACACACCGTGTGATACCAGTCTAACACTCGAAACCCTAGCTGCCGCTGAGCCCATCCACACGACGTGTTCTTGAGAGATACAAGATGTATTTTCTGGAAATTTACATAAACGCGAACCTCCACCGTCACAAATCTAGTGGTTCCCCATTCGTCAATCCGGTCATCCAATCACCATGAAACTACCAGGTATTGGTCGCCCCGACTCCACGAATCTTCTTCAAGTGTTTTCAGACATCCGATTGGCTCCAAAAACTTGTTTTGATCCTTCCACATGGAGAACTCTTGAAGAACGACCTCTTCCAATCCCAGATAATTCGTCATCCGTCAAGGTCATTGCATCTCCGTAGGGTCGTTGAAATGTCAGATCTCTAATTTGGGATCGTTTCATTTCATGATGGGTGTGCAAATATCTGTTGTTCGTCGCCCATGAATAACGTGAAGAACGCGCGAGAAGGAAAGGGGGAATGAAAAGAATCCAATAAAACAAATTAAGGTACAAACTTCTGCCATCGTTCGTCGTGGCGTTGATCTGTTCCTGTTAGTAGGCTTAAAAGGAGTAAAAATCAACAATAATAATTAACATGTACTAATTCCCCATAATCATCCCAATAAAACTCTCCCAAAAGAATTTACGAATCCATAGATCAACTTATTCGTGGATGATCTGCATTCGTCTTTTAAATTCAAAAACGGGGAAAGAGGAATGACATAACAACCCCTACCTTTTAAGAACAAATCGATCATTGATGAAAGGGTCACGCTGTTTTCGTCGTCGAGATCCTTCATCTTCGTTATCACAACAATTCACATCCTCGATTCATCGTCGTTCGTCACTGTGAGTTTTCTCCAATGCCACATGGATTCTCCAGAGTTTTCTCCCAATCCTTTCCAATGAGCGATATCCCAATAAAAAGGGAAACATTTTTGGCATTCCATTACGCTGCGTTATTAATGGGTCAACATTTCTTTTTTTGAGTCATTATGACATGACATTTAATATTGAAACAGATGCCCTGTCGCTGAGCTATAGATAATGTTTCCACAATATAAAATAAAATCACTTTGCAAATTTATTTTATTTTTATTTTACTAAAAAAATACGAAAATTAACTTTTTCCCTCGACCCGCGCCGGTGAAGGTTAGACCCATTCTTAGGTAAATTCATCATCCCGGATGCAACCGTGCCTTTAGATTTTTGATCCGGGCATCCTTTTGGAAACTTCCACAACCACACACATGTGCTGACTCACTTAACTTAAAAAGTTTCAAACCACCGTTCGGGGATCACCGGGCCTTGGAATTTTGTGTTGTCTCTGCTAATGGTATCGTAATAATCCCATATAATATTTGTTTTAAAATAATACACGAAAAAATCTTATACATTACAAATTCAATTCATAGAAGTGGAAGAATAAATTTTTTATTCCAACTTGAAAACAAATCAAAAAATAATTTTTCCCATGAAAAACATTCTAAATATTTAAAAGTATTTATAGATAAATTAAATATGAAATTGATTTCAATAAAAAAATTTGGATTAATAAATATTTCATTGAATCAATAATAAATTTAAAATAAATTTCAACGATAATATAACTTTTTGAATAATTTAAAAGAATATGTAGTTTTTATTAAAAATAATAATTTTTCATTGCTCATAAAAAACTAATATCTTATAAAAAATCCGAAACATTCACCCAAAGATAATTTGGACATGTAGGTTTAAATAATGATGTTTATTTTTTAAAATAAATTTTTATATAGTGGTAAAATAAATTATTTTTTAATTATGTATCTAAATAGCGACTAAATAGCCTTTTAGAAAAAAATACTATTTTCAGAAAAAATGTCATTTTTTTCAAATAGTTATTATTTTATTTATAATAAATACAAATAAATTGAATTTATTATATAAATGCGTAAACCCTATAATTTTTATAATTTAGTTTCTCTTATTAATCACCACCAACATAATGGCTAGTTTATAATAGTCATTCTTAAAAAAATAAGATTTTAATAGAGTATCATGTTTCATTTAAACCCAATGTTACATGCATAGTATGCTATAGAATAGATTTAATTTATTTAAAATATATATATTAATGTATAAATATTTTAAATTTTCTTCAAATCTTTTTATATTATTTCTTATATGATATCAAAGTTGATGTTCCAATTTTATACTCTCAGGACATAACCTTCTCTTCACCGTCAATAAATTACATCATTGTAATTTAAAAAATATATCAGTAATCAATGATTTGAAATTTGTAAAAACAATATTGAAAAACCAAAATCCTAAAAGGGTGAATAAATCATCCACATGATAAGAAATAAAGGGATGTCCATGGTTACTCTAGAATAACACAGAACTTGGTTTCCATGCATGATAGCATTAGTGGGGAGTGAGTATATAGACCTAGAGTATAATCATAAATAATTATGGAGAGTGGTAAATATCATTGATCAGAATAAAGTGGTTAATCTAGAAAAGTATAATGATCAAAAAACTATAAATAGTTAAATTGGGAAAGTACCATCACTTCATCAGAAATTAACCTAACATGATAATATTTTTTTCAGGATCCTTTTGATCGATTTGAGAAATTATTTTACTTTATAAACTAAGTTTATAAATTAATATAATTACTTGAAATGTTTAATTTCATTATTTAATATATTTCCACCACAATATCATATTTTTCTCCCTATAATTTGTATTCAAGATTATTTTTCATGCTTGAAGCAATCAAGCTAAACTATAACATTCTATAATATCCATAAATAAATAATAAATCCTTCCATATGTTTCTAAATATTTACCACTCCAAAATTATTAACACATTTTATCCAATATAATACATTAATTTATAAAGATCAATATGTATTACCCAAAATACAACATAATTTATTTCATAAATAGTTATTGTCCAAAAAAATTGTCTGAACTAATAAAATACCCAAATATTTAGAAGGAAAATTATTAATTTCCAAAATAAACTTAACATTAGATTCCAAGAAAAAATATTATGGATCTTAATTTAAAAATATATATATATGAATACCTTAATCACAATGAAATATTATTGAAAATTTGAATTCTTTTAAAAAACAAACCTTCTATTATTAGATATATTCCATAAATCCATACTTGTAGCAAACTCCTACCAAGATAGAATAAACCATAAAATTACAATCCAATTTCATAGTTTCCAATACTATCCCATAAAAATATATTTATCATTATTATCACAACATCTAGTATATATTAAGGGTTATTATCTCTCATTTATGTTTCCAAAAAGATCAAATTTCCACTGAATACCTTTTCAGAATCATCGATACCATTCAACATATTCTCTTAAATAACTAATGAAAGAGTATTAGAGTATAATACTTATACATTTTATGATTATTAGAATTATTGAATCACTAATAAAATACATATTCAACATAATTATGAAATTAAAATATACATTTACATTATTCAACGTCATCCATAATATTATCATAATCTTATCCTTGATCTGTTAACTTCTTCTAGGGAATATTCCCTTGACACTTAGGGAATTCATTTATATAGTGCTCGATATCCTTACTATTCAAGAATTTCACATTAGTAGATTCATTACTAACCTTGAACTAATGATAATGATGTAATTTATTTATACACATAGATAAAACTTCCACTCCTTTCAATAAATTACCATGGATATTCGTTACATAATTATTAAATGTTTTAAAATCTGTATTTACCTTCTTTTTCTTAAAATTTTTTTAGTATAAAACACTCTTATTCTACTTCTTCCATTAAAGTCTATATTAATTAGTTATTTTTTAAAATTCTTGATAGAACATGACAGTATGTCCTATTAGGATGATAATATTTTGGAGACTAGTTCCCTTTGAATGATTAAATTAATCTGATCAAAGAAATGATCATTCTTACTCATTGGATTATGTGCATTGATATGATTCTCATTCCATCCATTATGAATCTTTTATAAAAAAATGTAATAAACCATATTATATCTTAATATTATGAAACATAATGTATAATCCCAAACCTATTGAAAAAATTAATATAAATTGACAAATTTATACATGGATTTTCTCCTAATCATAAAGGTGGATTTGTTGGTAATGTTTTCAAATTGTAAAAATATTTTCAAATCCTTCATAATGGTTTATAAAAAGAATATAAATTATCCAAAAAACATACCTTGAAAGTGTCAACCTAGGTGAATAGTAAGGCCTACTTCTAGGTACCATATATTTCTCAAGTCAATACCAATGTGCCTTTTTCATTGTAATTACCCCTATGTATATCTATTCTAGAACCATTTCTCATTACAGTATACAAAAAAGGATTTATTTATATGAAAACCCATCCTAATTTATACTTTATAAATAATTATAATGTTCTATTATTATTATCTAAAAGTTTTATAGAAGATTTATGTTTCATAATATATGTCTTCCTAAATATAGTTCACAAAGTTTCTACTAACCTTCCTTTATTAACAACAATAAAGAACCTAACTCTAGTTTCCTAGAGTCAGCGGTTACCGTATTACATTTGCATAAGATATTAAGAATTTTATCCCAAATGACTAGATAAATTTTGTAATCTTGGTAAACTAGATACATTTTTTAATCTTACATTACAATTGAAAAAAAATATAATTTATTATTTTCATCGAGATCATCATTATTTCCATTAGCATAACCATACATATCAATCCTAATACACATCTTTACATCCCAGAGAAATAAAAATACGTATTGGGTGAGATCAAAATCTTAGTAAGGGTACACCTATAGTGTAAGATATCATGACTAAATAAGCATAAAAATATGGAAAGGTAAATATTTAAAACAAATTTCATTCAATCAATTACTTGAGTAAAATAAGGAAGGAAAAAATGATGATAAAATAATTCCATATAAATAATCACATGAGCTTGAAACATAATCATGAATATTCTATGTAATAAAATAATCACATGGAACATAAACACTTAATATCATATTTATGGAATTCATAATATTGGACATGTGAAACATACTATCAAGAAATTTTCCAATACAGTTTAAAACAATGTGTTGAAACCCACTTATATTTCCTAACTAATTTTTCTTATGAGACCTACTAATGCATCAAGTGGATATATAATTATGTTCTAAACCCATAACCTGATGTAAATATAATTTTTCATATATATAATGATTGATTTAGTTTAGGAATAATATTCCTTTTAAAAAAATTAATATATTGAGTAAAGAAAACAAGTTTATCAATATTTCCATAATTAATCCAAAAACATTTAACGTAAAAACTGTATGAAAAAATGGTACAAATTTTAGTCCAAAATAAAAATAATATAGATATTTAATATAATTAATGGATTTTATGATAGATAAATGATATGATTTCTTCAATAAGAGTAAAAAAAATCCCAAAAGAACAGAAGATTGTAAAATACATTCTTACCACTTTGATAACTTTTAAATTGTACCCAATTAACGAATAAACATCATTTTTAACATTAATAAATATGATTAAATAGTCATTCATGTTATGTAAATACATATATAAGTATATACTTCACATAAAAGTGAATAGGTTAATATTAATAAATATGACTCAATGAAATTTAAATTGATAAAAAATTTACGTACCTCACACTTCCATTTGGTTTAACATGATTTAACCTCCATTATAATGGCTTTAAGCATGTCATTAATTTATAACATAACAAAATTCATATTTATAATATCATATATGATTTTATTATAATAATTTACTATTATTTTGTTAATAATATTTCATTATAATCATTATTTTGGTTGTTAACTATCTTGTTATCTCATGTGTGTTTTGTCATGTAAGATTAAATTATTGTTTATATCATATAGATACATCATCTATATGAATATATTAATGTTTTAAATATCATATTGAATCCTTATTTACATTTTTGAAATCATTATTGAATGTTGGCCATAGAAAATTAATTGCATCGCATTGTGGAGATGGTAAATCATATGTACACCCAAGTGATGATATAATTCAATTAACAAGTGATACAGTAATGAAATGGGTGATATATAAATTTTAAATTATATATATCATGTAGTATATATAACATATGTTCATAAAATTTATCTTTATTTCCTTTTATTTAATGGATATGTGAAAATTGAATCACACCATTTCGTGAGGCGGTAGTCCGCTATAAACACAAGCGACGTTATCATTTTTTAAACTGCATGGAAAGTAAGAAGTAATATTTGATATTATAATTCTATATTTATAATAACATAATAAATTTTACATGTTTATATATACATAAAATCCCTCAATATATAAAATCGTGAGATGTTTTGATTGAAAATGAGTTACATCTATGCACGAGACGGTAGTCTGTCGTACATAAGATTTTCGATTTTCTTTCCCATTTGATTAATAAAGTGAGGAAAATTATTATTCCAGAAACATAATAAAATTTAATTATATGATAGATATTTTTTATATTTTATGTTTTAATAAATAATTTATGGTTGTAAAATATGAAATGAAATGAAAGAACTTCTTTAATATGATTACATTACGGAAACCTCATTTAGTTACCAAATAAATAAAAACAGGGTTTGAATTTATGTAAGACCATAAGATATATAACATGGATAAGTTTTTTTAGGATATATTTTCTTAGTTTTTTTTCTAGAAAATAGGATTCATATGTTTGAATAAATTACTTTAGTGAGTTTTTTTTTATAATTTTGGGGGATGACACACTTGGAATTTTTTTAACGAAAAAGTGATACCCTTGTTTTTAAAATTCTAAAAGGTTCAACAAAATCCCAATATCAAAACATGTATGATATATGGTCAAAATACTACCATATAAAAAATACAATAACAATTTTTAGGTAATTTGTAAACATTATATTCTGAGTATAACACCTAGTAAACTCTCATTAATGTCTATCCTTTTGGGGATTTGATGGTTAAAAATGAATAATCCCAATAAATATTCACCATTAATGGTAAATATATAATTAAATTCTATGAAACCCTTATAATGTCCCTATTGGAGGAACTCTAACATTAAGGATTTATATATTATTGACACCAAATAATTTATATCCAACTTGTATTTCTTATCTAAAATTACAGTGAGGAAACTAAAAATTCAATGTCTGCATGATATGATACTTTTCTACATTCATTGGAATTTTTTTTAAATTTTATCTAGTTCACAATTTTTTTATAATTAAATTTTGTTTCTATTTTTCAATTATAGTTTTTATTATTCTATATTTTTGAATCATTTCATAATATATTAATGTTTTAATCATTTTATTTTTTAAAAATTTTTAATGAGAGTATTCATGTTAATTTATTAGCTCATTATGTAATTTTTTCAAAAATCATTCTGAATTTCTCTATATAATATTGTTTAATTTTTTCTAAAAATTATTATTTCACTTTTTGAATATTGATATTAGAAGTGATTTAACCTTTTTGGATGATTTTGGTAAAACATTATTTTTAAATGATTTAAATTATTCTATCTCATTAAAACATTGATATGTTGATACCCTCTATTTGGGATTTTATGGGAAAATGTTTCATTTAATATCATCACATGTAATCACACACAACCCAGAGATGTGAATATTTTCTACTTAATTTAAGGTATATATAAGTCAAGTTAATAGATGTAAATTTTTAAAAATGGTTTTCTCATATGTTCTTTTTTTATTCAGTCAGTTTCATTATTGTTTTATATTGGCCAATGGTTGATACATAATGGTGTTGTTGTAAAAAAATTAAAAAACATAAATAAAAATAAATAAAAAAACATATATTATAAAAACAAATGTTTTTTTATTTTATGAATGATAATGTGACATTTCTTTGAAACATTATTATAAAGGGTATAGTGTGGGTTTAGTGAAAAAGAACATGGAAAGCCAAAAAAAATTAATTACTAAATAAAAGTGAAAATATAAGAATGAAATGGTTGATACACACACACTAGGTATTTATTTTCATGGTTTACTCATAAATTTAATTTCTATGAAAAATATATTTTATCTCTTAGACATTTTTTCTAATACATTTAGAATACACTCATTTCCATGATAATTGAGATGAAATTCATGGTGTGGTTCTTTCTATGTTCAACTTTCTACCATAAATTTAATTTCATTATAATTTTAAAACATCAAGAAATAATGAATTACTTCTTACACCATTTTCTAAAATATGAATTTTTTATGAGTGAAAAACTTCAGGTGTGGGGGTGTGATCATATCAGGATTAACTATTTAATTCCACACAATACAACGATTTTAAATTATTTTTTATAGTTTCACATTCATATATAAAAAAATTTTAATTCACATTTAATTAATGTAATTAATTATACATACTTTTAGATGGAAACTTTCATTTTTCTCCATGTTTTCATTTTCAGTGGAGGGGATTTTGAGATCCTAATATGAAGTTGATGTAAAATACACTAAATAGAATGGAATCTGATCCTCAAATGTGTAATTGTTTTTACATTATGAAACATATTACCATATACCTATTCTCATTAATTTTTTTTGTATAGAAAATACGTTTTCTATTACTATTTTTATAAAATTTAATACCATTTCATCCGTTTAGAGGCCCATAAAAAGTGATCTTTTAAAATAATTTGATTATAGTTAAAAGTACAACTTGGTCACCAATCAAAGTCAATAATTATAAAAATCCATTAGTCTAAAAATATTATAGTTATATAGTAAAGAGTCCATCCATTCACTATATAGATTTTTAATAGTCTAGATAATTTCATTTACTACTCCTAAACTAAGAAAAAAGTGGTATTGAGAAATATGTGTGCAAAAAATGCTACCTCCCATGGCTTGTAAATACATACCATGATTTCTCGTTTTCATGTTCAGCCAAGGGTTGTATATATATAGGGTAATTATCATAAATTTCGAGTTTTTAATTCTATATATCATCATATTTTTAGTTTTAATGTATAATTATATCAAATAAATCCTTCCCTAATCTATGGAAATTTAAATGGTGGGCGATAATTGTTAGGGATATGTACACATAAATATAGACTTAAAGAAATTATTTTTCAACTGTTTTGATAAATTTTATTTTTAAAATTTTTTCTTTTAATTATATAATTCAATTTTTATAATTTTGATTCAATGTTTTATATTATTTTATATATAATTTTTACTTAAAAATAATTCTATATGATATATTAAGTGTCATATTGAATTGTTCTGATTATAAAACATAAGATATTTTATAGATCACAAACCCATGTGATACCAATGTGATTTTCTATTGCTAATTTCATTTAAATCGTGATTTAATCACCATTATATAAGTTTTTAGTTATATTTGTTCCATTAAAATGGTCTGTATGAAAGTTATGATTATATATGTCTTCAACTGATGAATTTCATTAAACAAAAAAATCATAAAAATTAACATCAAATGATATATTATAACCTTTTAATGATATAATTTTCATAAATACTAATAACCTGTTAAAATTTACAAATTTATCATCATTTTTTTAGTAATTATCTTTCTTTTATTATACTTCAGAACATTTTCAAAATTCCCATCATTTTTAGTTTTTTGGTTTAACTTATTTAAAAAACACACTCTGAAACATTTAAAAATCAAATAGAGAAAATTTAGGGTTTGTATTATGGTATAAATTAACTTTAAAAAATTAATTTTACATTATATGATAACACGTTATTTGATGAACATTACACAAGATGGGACATAGATTATTCTTGGGGTTTGGTACTACCTCAGCACACATACTATCTTCAATGAGGTGTGGGGTCACTATTACTACTTATTATGGGATGATGTAGAGTTGATGTATGTGAGATAGTTTAGGTTCATGGGATCAAAATTTTTATTGTTAATATTGGTTTTTTTAATTTTTTACTTTATTATAACTATGTAATGAATATTAATGGCCTACTTGACCTTGTTCACTTGTTTTCATGAAGCAGGCTAGGGTTTTTCTTTCCTTCTTTCTAGTTTCACTCACATATTTGAGAGGCGAGATAATATGTAGCTTCAACTTATATTTTAACTTTCATTTAATCCTACAAGTTATATTAAAACTCATCCACATATAGGCCTCATTGGCACAAGTGTTGTCTCTATGAAAATGTCCCGTAGTTCAAATATTGTATTTTTCTCTCAGATTTAGAGCGTTTTGTGTGTAGATGATTGTTATGGTATAATGGTGGAGCTCAATGGAGGAATTTGTTATATTAAATCTCTTCCCATGATTTCATATAGAAATGATATGTATTTCCTTTTTATATTCCAATTATATTGTGTAGTGTTATCATGTTCATTTATTATTTGTTAGGGTTCCCAATGAGGTCTTGTGTTATATAGCTATTATTTATTCATATATTATTATGTAGTTCAGTTGTTTATTTATATTAATGGTATGAATTTTTTATATTCGGTGTATTTTATTTTATATATTTTTTATTTTTTATAAGATAAGGACTCCCATATATTTGTATTCCTTCTTTATTATAGTCATTAATAACTGGAAAACCCAAGAGGAGTCCTAGTTGGACAAGTTGATTTTTAATAATAGTAAAATTCTCAATAAAATTAAAAAATATAATATATATATTCATTGATTCCTTTATCATCAGCTCATATAAATATAAATAAATATTTCTTGTGGATTATACGTTCAAATATCCACCTCACTGTGTGAATATTTTATAATCCTCCCATTTTGTAATATTGATGAAATTTAATCTCATTCCCACATCATCATTAGAATTAAAAAACATTTTCTAAACAAGTTAGATTGTTTATTTTTATTTGGAAAAGGTGGGAAAATCATAAATTCCACAAATAAATTTTTTCCATCATGCTGAAATAAGAATAATCACCATCATCTCCCACATAAATCATGTTACCAATTGTTCATTTTCTACAGGTCATAAATTGACCATCCTTTAATTTCTTCATGATGAATCTATCCTTTTAAAAAATAAATTCAATGCTTTTACTACAACATTGAGAAAAAAATTGTTCATTAAATCATTTATATAAAGTTAATTATTTAATTTCAGTATATTTTATACAATATCCATTGATCAAACTCTGTTTTTGATTGACCCGTCATTTCAAAATTAAATAAAACCTCCTTAAAATCATTCAAAATAATTTTAAATATTCATATCAACAATTATTTGTGATGAAATTATAGTATATACTGTCCAATGGTTCTCCTTTTAAAAATATTTCTATGAAAATTACACTACAAGTATTTTCTCTTATAATTTTTCCATTGTCTTATAAACCTTTTTAGTATTATAATTTATAAAAAACTAATCCTATATGATTTTAATAAAAACCTTATATTCTTAAATGTAACATACAAAAGAAACATTTAATTATGTAAACTTATTCTATAACATGTTCCCATGTGTTTATGGTGGTGGTTTTTTTAATTTTTTGATCTATTTTCCTAACATATGGTTTTTACACATATTTGTAAACCATATGGGTAAAGTGTGTAGGTTAAGGTGGTTCAAATCCACTATAATGTACAAGGATTCGACATATTTTGCTAAATAATCTAGGTCAACCATGAATCATTGTGGAAATAGGGTATTTTCGGTTTGGGATTATTTTTATTATGTGATTTTGAAATTTAACTTCTTTATTAAAATAAGATTATTTAAGAGAATTATTATACAACTCATTCTCTATAATCATGGTTCTATGAAGGAATTATTTATTTATCTTCATGGTAAAAGTTATTTTTCCTTATATTTTTATTTTATCTTCTTCATCTTTCCATTTATTTTTCATTTTATTGTTCTTATTTTCTCTAGTGGCCATGTTAGCCATTCCTCATTTATTGGATTGCTCTAAAAATAATTATTATGATTCCTATGTAATGTGATATTTCTTATGATAAATAATCTACTGTTTTTCTTCGAATAAGACATATTTTATGATTAATAACAAAAATTGATTTTATGAAGGAACATATTATTGGAATGCAATGGTTTCTTGAGTTTTATAATCCTAAATTTAAAGTAAAATCTATTTATAAAAGCTTATCCTGATGAAGTTGTATTGGTTTTCATATATTGTTATTTTTAAATATTGACATAAAATGGGGTTTGCAATGAATCCTCGGTCATATACACCAAAAACCAAATTGGGTGGGCTTTATGCGTTTATAAAAATTCCCAAGTGTCTCTTTTTAAAATAATTAGTGATTAATGTGAGGTTTTAAACATAAAAATGTTTTTCATGTTATGTCACATGGGATGTTTTGTGAATTTAAGGATTTATTTGAAGGATTAAAGATGTTTTTGGTTGTAATTGTTTCTTTTATTGATCTTATTCCACTTCCTTGAATGTTCATATGATTAAATTCATGTTGACTTATGTTCCTTTTATATTTATGACCATTAATTGATATTTAACTCATATTAAGTAATTGTTTCCAAGTTAATTCAATTTTATTAATAATAATTTAGATAATTGTGATTTATAATCATTTTTTTTTCTTTGTGGTTTTAAAATATAATTTTCTACAATTTTCAATATTGGATTAAAAATAAATTCTAGGTTAGCACCTTATAATATTGGTTTTAATATAATAGGATTAACCCTTGGTTTGAGCCCGTTTACATTATATTTTATTTTAGTTTTCATATATCATGGAATGAAATAGATTATGGTTTAATTATTATGTGGATAAAAAGGTGTTTCTTATTAAATGGTATAGGGATTAAAGATGAGGAATTGATGTTGTGATAGGTTTTTTATACAATGTTATTAATAGGTGACTGATGGTCTATAAAATGGTTTCACACCTCCCATAGATATCTTAAAGATAACCTTTGGTACTTATGTATGGACCTATGCTAAGTACTTTCAAGGATCTAGATATGAATTATATATCATTTTATTACACCACACAAATTATATGATACTATTATATACATATGGGTTACCTCTAGGACATAATGTAGTTCTACCAAGTATCTCATGTTTTAAAAGATATAGTTAGATATGATTGGTTGTCTTCATAATAAATTATTAGGATATTATTGTACCTTAACATTACATACCTTAGGGAAAATCCCATTATTCATGATTATGATGTTTATTTATATGTATTTTTATCATATTTAAATTATTATATAGCGTGATATATACTAACTGCCTTTAATATCTTTATTAATAAGATTTGATATTATTTATTTTTTTTAACTACTTTTAATTAATTATTATTATAAAATGACATTATTTTATCTATTTATTTTCCTTAATTAAGGTTATTCAATTTTTTATCCTACATTATACCTTTAATATCCATTGTTTATATACATGTTCATATAGTAGTTATCTACATGTTGTGTGGTTTAACATTTTTCATATTAATGTCATTCCAAATGCATGACTACTTCATGTCAGTGGATTATATTGGTTTATTTATTTATTTTAAACGATAATTAACAAATAATTTTGGAAAATTAATTGGTAATTATAGGTTTTTAAACTCATCCATTATTCTCTCATGAAATAATGATATTTATTTAATTATTTTTAAAAATTTTTCTCATATAGTTTTGTGAACATCTCTTTTTATACCAAAGTGGGATCATTATGTCATATAAGAGGTGTTATGGTGTGTTCATGTTGGTTGTATTTTATAAACTCTAAAAATATTTTTTCCTGAAAAATAATTCAATTTCAAATTAAGTGAATCTATGATCAAATAAATTAAATATAATTTTTGTTTAATTCATATTAAGACTATTATCTCACACAATACATACTTACATGTTTTTTTATTTAGCTTTCATATTTCTATACAAGTGAATAAGTTGTTACTTTATGTTGTATATTATTCTCTTTTTTTCATTGAGGGATTATTTGATATGTGTTGGGAGTTTATGGCCATATAGAGTTTATTTTACAGTTGGTTTCATTTATAGTAATTTTGGATGTTTATTTATCATCCACTTTACAATTTTTCATTAATTTCATAATATTTTCTAGTTACACCTTTTATATATATAATTTTATTTTTATTAACATATGTGTGTTCATTCATTTATTTTAGTTTCACCTTATTTAGTGTCTATTTATATTTAAAATTCATATTTTATTATACAAGGTATTCCAATGTATGGATGCACCATGTCGTATTATTAATAATATTCTATTTACTGTATATTAATATTTAGGGTTTGAAATAATTTCCATGTAATTATATATGATTCCAAAAATGATTTTTTCAGGCCCATTGGGATTAGGAAGACGCCCTAGGACTTCTGAAGGGACGACCCACGTGATGTATTATATTCACAAATGTTTTTTTGTAGAATTAACATAATTAATGTTGTACCCCCGGTTTCAGGTAAGTAACCCTTATTTTATGATTTTTAAGTACATGAAGCATATGATAAATGGTTGGGGAGAGTTTAGAGACTTTTAAAGGGTCACAAGGCAAAAGGTGATGACACATAGGCTTCACACAGGTTGCCCAAACCATGCGGAAGCCGTGCAGGTGGTGTCACTTTGGACAGAGGAGATCGCACGATGTGTGCTCAGTTTGGGAAAACCGTGCGAGGAGGCCGTGCAGAGCGCCCCTTACAAACAGTGACTACGACATGGTTAACACACGGTTTGACTAACCATGCGAGCTAACTATGCACAAAGTCAACTTAGATCCTATTTTTAAGGATCTAATCCATTTTTTTTCTTTTAACCCACTAGTTTTTGCTCATATATGGCCCTAACTCTGGATTTCTCTCTCGTGAAGGTGGGAGAACACTTACCAGGTGTTTTGGATGCGATTTGGAGGGTTTCCTTAGCGTTTAGAGGCCGGTTGATCGAGGTAAGTCTCATTTCCATTAGTTTTCTTAGATCTCCTTATTCCCTCTTAATGGATCCTTAGATCTTCGCCCAAGGTGGGTAGATCTAAGGTATTGGATGACCTTTATGTTTGGTTTTGGTCTTGTTGGTGATAGGGGAAGTAATCTAAGGAGGTTTCATAGTGTTTCGACCCGGTTCTTGGTTGGATTCGCTTATTTTTTGAGGTAGTTGGCTCCACTCTTGATTCCTATTTCATAGAACATGAAGTCTTAGTTCAAATTTATTTAATTTCTTGGTTTTTATTGTGAAATTTTGGTTCAAAGCATGTTATAAATCTTCTTTAGTGATGATTTATGGGTTTTGATGAAATTGTGAAAATTGAAAGAATGGTTTTTGCAAAGTGTTTTGGTTTATTGATTTTAAAATAGTAATTTAAATTTATTGATTTTCTGGATTTGGAAAATGGTTTGCGGGAAAAAGGTTTTCAATAAAAAGGGTTGTTTTATTGAAATGGTTTTGGCATGGTTGGAATGGTGTGTTTTTTGGGCACATTTTGTGTGTGTGTTCATATTTCATTTACAAGGCTTGGTTGAAATATGACCTTGTGCTCGGAGCCAATGGTGTAATGAAACATGGGGAATAATTACCTTGTGACAACTTGGTAGATCAACGAGAGACCGATCATGAGTATGGAACTATCATAACAAATCATGCATGGATGATTTCAGGAGTTGGTGAAATGGTTGGTTGTGTGGATTTGTGAAATGGAATGAATGTGCCAAAATAGAAATGGGGATTTGATTGGAAAATTTTCTTGGTTTCTTTTATTGAGAAAGATGGGTTTCTTTGGAATATGTTTTTGACATGGAACTCGTTATATTGTTAACTGTTTTGGAATTGTTTTATATAAATTGTTTTATATAAATGTGCTAACATGTATTACCCTAGAGGCATGGGTTGGGAAGTCATTGGGTAAAACCAACTTAGTTTCATTACTCACCTCCTGATTTAGCATGTTGGTGCTTTTGCAGATGTCATATACCAGTGTTGGTCGGAGTGGACACTCAAGTGGGGGGTGAATTGAGTTACAATTAAAATTTCTGTTAAAAATATTTCTCTTAAAATCCCACTATTTAAAAACAAATTTAAAATATAGTGAATTTATACAGAGTTTAAATGTTCAATTAGTTTCTCAAAGATTGATTAGGTCTCAGCTTACATAATCTGAAGATTAAATTGAATTTTGAATATAACTTACTTGTTTACAATAAGTATAAACACTTGATAATTTAACTATCAAAGTATCTTTAAAACAAATTATATTTCAAAGTATTTAGTAGTGGAATATGAAATATATAGTATACTTATAACTTAAACCAAAATGCACAGAAGATGTAACCAAGAGGTTCAGTCTCAAGCCAAGACTTAGTCCTCTCAAAGAATTTATATAAATTGACCCACACCCTGGATCGGGGTAAAAAATAGTACAATACTATCTTGGTCCAAAGACCTCTACCACAGTTCTATGTGGGAAAACATAGACAATAGCTCACAGCTGTCTAGGTCGTACTCGACCTCTACCACTATCCACAGTGGGATACAAGGGAGTTAATAGAGTTTGAATGAGGATTTTAGAATCCTACAGCTTATCTCAAGAGACAGTGTGTCTATAAAATAAACAGGGTACACACACTGCTCGAAATTTAAATGAATGAATCACTAAAGAAAGTGTGAAGGAGTATAGAAAAGCTTTAGTGATTGGCAGTGCATCTCTGGACTCATTTGATTGATCAGAAAAGCTTCTGAGTCCTTCTTTGGTTTTTGTTCTGAAAAACAGAGTATCGTTTTCTTCCTTGGTTCCAGGTTCAGCTTATCAGCCTGAGTGCATGATGTGTTTGTTGTAATTCTTCACTCAAGATGCAGCTCATGTTCTCTAGAAAAGAATTTCTCTGTGTATGTCCAGTGTTCTTGGAGTATGGATGTAGCCTTGTGTGAATACACCACGTTTGAATGCTATAGATCCTTTTTCTTTTTCACCCTTCATGTTCCTTCTTAGTTCCTTGATTCTCTTTGTACGCACACCCCTTGTTCTCTTGTTTCCAGCTAGGTCTTTAACTTCCCTTTTATAGATTTTAACTCCGGGAAAAAGGAATGATTACTTTTTGCATGGGTACTAGGTATGGTTCCCTGACATGGCGACAGACATCATTAAATAACATTAACTGCATTAAAAACATCAATTATAACCATTATCTTAATAAATAAATTGTATTGAGAATATAGAGTTTGACTGGTTGGTCAATCATTAGTAGCATCCTGTTGGTAGATGTGTATGGTGGACTTGGTGTAACAGTGACCTTCCATTGGTAGCTCTTGAACTTGTATCGGTAGCTCTTTGCATCAGTATCTCTTGGTATCGGTAACTCCTTACTCTGTATCGGTCACTTTTGGTATCTGTAGGTCTATATACTGGTGACTTCATTGTATCAGAAGATCTTGATCTATCAGTAGCTATTATTTGTATCGGTAGCTTCATTCTGTATCGATGAATCTGTATATCGGTAGATCTTGGTCTACCGGTAGCTCTGGTCTATTAGTAAATATGGTCTGTTGGTAGCTCTACTTAGTTTTAGATATTATGTGTATTGGTAGACTTATGCATATTGGTAGCTTTAGCTTATTGGTGACTCTGTCTATCAGTATAATTATGCACATCAGTAGCTCCATTATGTACTATCGGAAGACTTGTTCTATGCTTACCGGTAGATTTGTACATATCGATAGCTATATGCAGATCAGTGACTTAACACATCTGTTTTATGCAAAACATATCTGATTCAGTTAGAATTACTTCAGAACTCATACAAACATGGATAAACATTGATTAACATATCTTAAGGATAATTTTAATATTATTATCATCTTGATAGTAGTATATCATAGATTAAGAGAATTTGAATATAGATAAACATTAATTGGGATTATCAAAGTATGTAAAAGCATAATTGGGATTGTCAAAATATGTAAAATCATAGTTGGGATTATCAAAATATGTAAAAGCATAGTTGGATTATCAAAATATGTAAAAGCATAGTTGGATTATCAAAATATCTAAAAGCATAGTTGGGATTATCAAAATATGTAAAAGCATAGTTAGGATTATCAAAATAGGTGAGGTCAACAATCTCCCCCTTTTTGATAATCACAACTTATGATATTATAGTTTTAAAACAATGAGTAGTTGTATCAGAGGATATATCATTAAATGCAATTATCTCAGAGAAAATAGTATGTTATAGAATGTAATGTATCAGGGGTAGAATTAAATGCAATGATATTAGATGGGAAAATCATGGTAGCTCTTCCTTAGATAATATTGCTCCCCCTTTGAGAATATTTATCCCTCTTTGATACTTAGATAGATAATATTTCTCCCCCTTTGTGATAATCAAAAAGTGGGAAACAAGAAACAGAAAAATGAACACAATGAGAAATAAATTAAATCCAATTGTATTATATGTTTCAAAAGGGTACATAGAAAGAAAACAAAATACAAGGGATTCCTATCAAACATCTTAGACACTTGTTCAATCCACATCCTAAAGGTGAGATTTTCCATTTGGATCAGAAGAGGATTCAGACTATGCGGATGCTGGTGAAGGCTTAGGAATTCCAGAGATGATCACAGGAGGCTGAGCCATAGAAACTGTGCATGTCCTGTACTGAGGAGTTCTTTGAGTGATCATAGGTGTAAGGCTTCGAATGGCTTGGGCTAGAGTCATCTGAATAGGAGAAGCAGTAGAGGCAGAGGCAGGTAAAGCAGGAGGTTCAATCACTGGCCTAGCATTAACATGCAAGAAAGGCATCAAAAGATTTTTGAAATCCATAATTATTCCTCCTCCTCTCTCCATAAAAGATATGAAATCATATTTTTTCTCCATGAATTTTTCCAAGGCTGGAGTCAATTCCCTTAGTTTGTTGACTTTCTCTCTAAAGTCTTGATTGATAGGAGGTAACTTCAGGTTTTTCTACAGAAGTTTGAAATGATTGTTGAGTTGATGCTTGGTGTAAACCTTTTGAAAATAGGAGTCTACCTTATCTTTCACTTCTTTCTGAGAGGCAGAAGCTTCTCTCATATAGTCTTGGACTATCTTCATTATTTCTCTAGCTGAATCTCTAGTAGAAATCAAAACTTTTCTCTAATCAGATGAGTCCACAGAGCCACTGGTTGATGCTGAACCAAGCTCCTCCTTCATCACAACCCGAATCTGATCCACATCCACTGAAGGTCTAGAAGCAACAAAACCAATAGAGAAGGTTATTGTTTCTTTGAAGTTATTGGTCAACCCACTGATAAGATTTTGGACTAGGGAATCCTGGGTTTTAACATGATATTTCATGGAGGTTTTAAAACCACCAAACACTGAAACCATCTAGCTTACAACACTTTTGACATAGGCTAATTCCTTGTCTGCTTGGGATTTTGAGCTCATGTAAGATTCTAAAGAGATAACCGATTTCTTTAAATCTTTAACATCGACTCCCAGTCAATATACTTGAGTCTGGTAGTCTGTAACTTCTTCCACTATTTCGGCCATAAAGTTTGACAAATTACAACCGAGAGAGAGTTCAAAATATTTTTTCAAATTGCTCATCTCATCAACAAAGCAGTGCTTCAACTCAGCAACAGAAGCACTAAAGGACTCCTTCATCTCATCATTTAAGGATTCAAGGTCATACCTGGTGATCATATCAGTAGGAGTAATCACAATATGTTCTCTTTCAGTTACTATGTTGGCCACTGAGTCAGTCATAATCAATTGGATTGATTACACCAGTGAAGCTTCCATCATATTTGTCTCTTCCACAAAACTGTCCTTATGATTTTTCTTCAAAATATCCAAGTCATGCATTCTGACCACATCTTCAAGAAACAACTCAATCTCAACATCATAAATAATCTTTGGTCTATTTTGGGATGCCTCATTATCAGAATCAAGATAGTCTAATCCACAAACCACAAAACCTGGGTCTTCTGCCCAATCCTCAATCTCAACAGCCACTGACACACTTCCAAACTTGGTTTGATGCTCCCCCTCAAAGGGTGCATTCCCATGTACAGAAACATCATTCTCAGTAGGTCTTTCCTCCTCATAAGAATCTTCTACTATCAATTCATTCTCTACAATAGCAGGAGGGTCCTCTGGATTTGGTACATATTATTCCATTTCTTCTACTACATCCTCAGTAGGCACATCCGAGCTTCCAATTAATGGACTCAGACTTAATCAGATAGAATACAAGGCTTCAGATTCATTCTCCTTTTTCTCTTTATGATCAGAGTCTAGCTGGTCTTCCATATCAGTAGGTGTCTCTTCATCTACTAAGGTTTCATTTTTAGAAGATACAATTTCAGCACCAGGACTTGGAGGTAAGTCCGTATCTCTTCCATCAAGTTTATTCTTCTTCTTCAGTCTCATCATTGTACTTAGGTTCTTTTTCATCAGGTCCTAGACCTGGATACCTCACATCCTTACGTATTTATGGATGATTCACAGGATTGAATTTATCATATACCTTCTGTTCATCATTAAACCACTCTCCTCTCCATGGGTTCCAACTTATCTTCATGTATTTGCACACAGTGGTTGTGATACAAAAGTTATTCCTTACTGACCACTATCTCATCTTGAGACTCATCTACCCATTTCAATTTGATCATTACTGAGATCAACATGGAAAAGAATAGGGAATTAGTCTTTGGTTTTGTCCTTGTAATGTCTTCCATTTGGATCATCAGCAATCTGCACAGATTCACTTTTACACAATGTCTCAGGAGATGCAGGAGATAGATATCCTGATATCTTAAATTCGCAAAGTCTCCTCTCCTTGGTATTAAGACATGATGAACCAATTTGAATAGAAATCTGTTCTCTCCATCCATTTCATCAGCTACTACTTTTATTTGATTTCCATCATCGGTGAGCTCCTCCAAGGTAGCCTCATAATCGAATATATAACTTGTAGGTGGCATAGATTTCGAGACATATCCAGATACACCTTCGTGTGGAACCTTCAGGCATTCAACCCACTCAATGGATGAAAAAGACATCTCCTTTCCATTCACAAAAAAAGTCACTCAGTTCTCATTTTCAGATTTCTCAAAGCTTACAAACTCATAAAATTGTTTCACTAGCTTCATATAGTAGGGGCCATTATTATTCGAAAAGAAATCTACCCACTTTTGATCTTCCATCACTTCGAGCACTAACGACTTGCTAGACAACAACCATTCCACCCACAACTCTTTTTCAATCACAATAACTCTATTCTGCAAATGAGGATTCAATGTTCACCTACCCGACCTAGTTCTACCAACACTACCACTTGCTTCTGGATCGAACTTCTGCTTCTTTACTTTCATCTCATCAGTGTCATCTCTTATGGTAGGAATTTTGGTTTTTTCCATCTCTGGTTCGAGGGATTTAGGGGTTTTGAGAGATTTGGGAGCTATGTTTTGAGATTAAGGGTTTGAGGCTCGTTGGATTGATAAGTAGCCAGGACTTTGTTTTTATCATTTAGGGATCACAAAATAAATAAATAAAATGAAATAAAGTAAAAACGATTCAGATTCTGGTGGCAGAAAGAAGTTTAAAACAGTAGAATCATGGTAGGGTTTATCGGTGAGGTTATATCGGTGAGGTATCACATCGGTGATGTTACATCGGTGAGGTATCTACATCGGTGAGGTTACATCAGTGAGGTATCTACATCAGTAAGGTTACATCGGTGAGGTATCTATATCGGTGAGGTTACATCGGTGAGGTATCTACATCAGTGAGGTTACATCGGTGAGGTATCTACCGATCAAGGTTAATCATTCCCAACTCATGTTTAATGTAACTTAACCTATCAAAACTCAAAGGTTTTGTGAAAATTTCAGCTAATTGATGTTCAGTTTCTATAAATTCAAGAGTAATATCACCCTTTTGGTAATGATCTCTCAAGAAATGGTGCCTCACATCAATGTGTTTGGTCCTAGAGTGAGATACATGGTTCTTTGAAATGTTTATTGCACTAGTGTTGTCACAGTTTATAGAAACATTCTTAAAATCATATCCATATTCTAAAAGAGTGTGTTTCATCCACATATTTTTTGCACAGAAACTACCAGCAGCAATATACTCTGCTTCAGCAATAGACAAAGCTACAGAATTCTACTTTTTACTACACCAAGATACTATGGATTTTCCCAAAAAATGATATGTTCCATATGTTATTTTTATTTCAAACTTTCAACCAGCAAAGTCAGCATCTGAATAACTCATTAACTCAAAGGACTGTCCTTTGAGTAAAACTAACCTAAGTTTACAGTGTATTTAAGATACATAAAAATTCTTTTAACAGCAAGTAAATTAGATTCTTTTGGATTAGCTTGAAATCTTGCACACATACACACACTAAACATAATATCTGGTTGAATAGCAGTATGGTAAAGTAAGCTTCCAATCATACCTCTATAATTGGTTTGATCCACTAGTTTCCCAGCTTCATCTGCATCCAATTTACAGATTGTACTCATAGGAGTATCACATTCTTTAATACTATCCAAACCAAACTGTTTTAAAAGATCCTTTGTATATTTACTTTGATTTAAAATAATACCATTTTCACTTTGAAAAATGTGAAATCCAAGAAAATATTTATATTCTCCCATTAAACTCATTTCAAATTCATTTTTCATACTCTTTGAAAAATCAATACATAAGGAATGTTTAGAAGATCAAAAAATAATATCATCAATATAGATTTGTACTATTAAAAAATATTTAGAAATTATTTTAATAAAAAGAGTTGGATCAGCAATCCCTTTAGTAAAACTTTTTGAAATAAGAAAATTACAAAGTCTATCATACCAAGCTCTTGGAGCTTGTTTTAAACCATATAATGCTTTAGAAAGTTTAAAAACTTGATTTGGAAAATGAGGATTAGTAAATCTAGGAGGTTGTTCAACAAAAACATATTCAGTTATAAAACCATTTAGAAAATCACTTTTGACATCCATTTAATATAAATTGAAATTTAGATGAGCAGTATAGACAAGTAAGATTCTAATGGCTTCTAATATTGCTACAGGTGAAAAGGTTTCCTCATAGTCTATACCTTTATCTTGACTATATCCTTGTGCAACTAGCCTAGATTTGTTTCTAACTATATTTTCAGATTCATCAACTTTGTTTCTAAAAAACCATTTAGTGCCTATTGTCAAAGTGTCCTTGGGTCTGTCAACTAATTCCCAGACTTTGTTTCTTTCAAACTGATTTAACTCTTCTTGCATAGCCATTACCCAAAATTCATCATTGATAGCATCATTGACATTTTTAGGTTCTAAATGTGAATGAAAGGCTTGATGTTCAACCTGGTTTCTTAGAGAATCTATGGTCTGTGTCCCTCTATCATGATTACCAACAACAGCATCTAAAGGATCATTATTTAGAATCCTAGTTGATCTAGTAAAGGTAGGACGAGAAATTTCAGGTTCATCTATAGGTTCGGGTTCAACAAAAGAAGATTCTGAAATTTGTCCAGAACTGGATATTTTTACAGCAAGTTCTTTAGTTTTATCATTAAGGTCCATAATAGTCAAATCTTCTTCAAGATTTTCAAGAGAGGTTTTAGGCTCATGTCGATCAGTTTCCTCAAACTTGATGTGAACAGATTATTCCACACATTTGGTTCTTTTTTTAAAGACTCTATAGGCTTTTCTAGTTAAAGAATAACCAATAAAAATTCCTTCATCACTCTTAGAAGCAAACTTTTCCAGATTATCCTTTGTATTGAGAATAAAAACATTGTATCCAAAGACTCTGAAGTAACTAACTTTGGGTTTTATATTATTCCATAGTTCATATGGGGTCTTCTTGAGAACAGGTCTAATCAAGTCTCTATTTATAATATAACAAGCTGTATTCACAGCTTCAGCCCAAAAATAAATAGGCAGGTCATACTCATTAAGCATAGTTCTTGCTATTTCTTGAAGGGTTCTGTTTCTTCTTTCTACTACATCATTCTCTTGAGGTGTCCTAGGGGCAGAAAAGTTGTGACTATAGCCATTGTGTGAGCAATAAGATTCAAACTCATTATTTTTGAACTCACATCCATGATCACTTCTCATGGTTTTAATCTTAAGTACACTAAGGTTTTCTACAGACCTAGAGTATTTAACAAAGTAATAACAAGATTTAATTTTGTGAGCTAAGAAGTATACCCAAGTATATCTAGAAAAGTCATCTACTAGGACATAGACATAGTGCTACCCATTTAAACTAAAAACTCTAGAAGGTCCAAACAAGTCCATTTGAACCAACTTGAGAGGTTGAGAAGTTAAAAATTCTTTCTGTTATTTAAAATAAACTTTATGTTACTTTCCCTTTTGACTAAGATTACAAACTTTTTCATTTGTGAATTCAAGTTTGGTAGATCTCTAAATAAGTTATTCCTAGTCAATTTTATAAGTTAATAGATGTTGTGGTGTCCTAATCATCTGTTCCAAAGCCAAGACTATTTATGAAAATCATTTAAACAAGTAACATTTTGCTCAGCTAAAGAATTCAGATCAACATCATAAACATTTTTATTTCTTAAAGAATAAAATACTAAAACATTTTTAGAGTTAAAAATATTACAAGAATCATTTTCAAACTTCAAATTAAATCCATCATCAGATAATTGAGAAATACTCAAAATGTTATACTTAAGTCCATCAATAAATAAAACATTTGAAATCAAAACTAAATTAGTGTTACCAATCTGGCCTAGGCCAATGATTTTTCCTTTAGAATTATCACCAAAGGTGACATGGCCTCCATCAACTTTGATTAAACTCTTGAAGCATGAGTAATATCTAGAAATGTGCCTTGAACATCCACTGTCCATGTACCATACCTTTTTGTGAGAACTCTTCAAGTAGGTTTCCTACAACACAGATTTAAACAAAAAATGATTTTGGTTCCCAAATCTTCTTGGGTCAATAAAGGTTAGCAATCAAAGCTTTAGGTACCCAGATTTGTTTTATGGGTCTCATATAATTTAAAGAATCAATATATTTTTAAAGATAAACTTTATTTTATCTATAACCATAATAATAACTAGTTGAAGAATACGAATTTCTAGAACAGGAATAAGCACAATTTTTTCTAGATTTAGGAATAAATCGATTTTTGGTAAACTGTCTCTGTCCAGGTTGATATCCCAAACCAATAGTGTATTTTGGTGCAACTTGTTTACCTAGCATTTGAGTAAGTGTATCTTTTTCCTTTGTGAACTTTTATAATTCATTTCTAAGTTTCTCATTAAACATTTTCAGTTTAGTATTTTCCTTCAATAGTTGAGCATTCTTTTCCTTTTCTATATAAAAAGTAGATTTAACATTGGTAGTGAGAGCATGCTGTTTCTTTAGTGACTTATATTTTTCCTTATGTTCATTACATGTTTCTTCCAGCATGTTACAATATTCAAACATTTCAGCCTTAGACATATCTTCTGAATCAGAATCAGATTCTGCATCATCTATAGAATAATAGGAATTTAAAACAGGAGTATCTAAGGTTACCTCAGATGTGTTGGTCATGAAACACTTGTTGGCACGATTATTTTCAGAATCAGAAACTTCAGATTCACTTGTGCTATATTCTGAAACACTCCAAGTAGCTTTTATAGCTTTCATGTACATCTTGTCCTTATAATCATGTTTCTTTTTGAATTTTAATCTTGGATAGTCAGCTTTGATGTGTCCTTTCCTCTTGCATTCATATCAGACAATATCATCTTCCTTATTAGAATTCTTCTAATCCTTCTTCCAGTAACCATTGTTGTCATACTTTCCTTTGTAGTTTGATTTTATGAATAATTTATTCTTCCTATAGAACTTATTAAATCTCATGGATATTTGAGCCATTTCAGCATCACTGCCTGAATCCGAATCTTCAATGGTTGAACTTTCAGTACGTACATGTATTTTCTCCTTGTCTTTGCTCTTAGGATTAGTAGACTTGAAAGCCACAAATTTTCTCTTGTGTTCATCATCTTCTTTATTATTTACTTTAAGTTATTCTTCATACATCATAAGATTACCTATTAATTCCTTAACAGGGAGTATTCTGATGTCGCATGATTCTCTAATGGAAACAAATGTGTCTCTCCATCTTTCTGGTAGACATCTTAATATCCTCATAATTTGTTCCTTTGCTGGAACAACCTTTCCAAGAGAGCTCATATTATTGACAATCTCATTGAACCTGAGATACATGTCAGAAATAGGTTCATCATATTTCATTTTAAAATTATCATATTTAATAGTATAGGTATTCAACCTCATTTCTTTGACATTGGTTGTTCCCTCATGGGAAATAGCCAATGTGTCCCATATTTCATAAGAAGTTTTACAAGCTGAAATTCTATTAAACCCTTCATCTCCTAAAGCACAATTCAGGGAATTCATAGATTTATAATTATTATTGTAAGAAATATTTGTAGGTTCATCCCATGTTGTTCTATCAGTTTCTGGAAATTTATATTGTGACTCTATATCAGTCCAGATATCAAAACCCATACTTTCTAAGTGAATTTTCATCTTAAGTTTCCACTGGGCATAGTTTGTACCATTAAATAAAGGTGGTCGGTTAGTAGCAGGACCCTATAGTCTATTATCCATAACTATATTTTAGAAAATATATTAAAGAGATAAAATTTAGAACTAACAGTAATTTAAGATCTTTAAAGATGCAACTAAAATCACAGTTGGAAAACAAAATGTTTTGAAAACTTGTATTGATAAAAACAACCTCTGATACCAAATGTTGGTCGGAGTGGACACTCAAGAGGGGGGGGGGGGGGTGAATTGAGTTCCAATTAAAAATTATGTTAAAAATATTTCTCTTAAAATCCCCCTATTTAAAAAACAAAGTTAAATTGTAGTGAATTTATACAGAGTGTAAATGTTCAATTAGTTTCTCAAAGATTGATTAGGTCTCAGCTAACTTAATCTGAAGGTTAAATTTACTTTTAAAACTAACTTATTGGTTTACAATAAGTATAAAAAATTACTAATTTAACTATCAAAGTAACTTTAAAACAAATTATATTTCAAATTAGTTAGCAGCGGAATATGAAATATATAGTATACATATGACTTAAACCAAAATTCACAGCACATGTAACCAAGAGGTTCAGTCTCAAGCTGAGACTTAGTCCTCTCAAACAATTTATATAAATTGATCTACACCCTGGATCGGGGTAAACAATAGTACAATACTGTCTAGGTCCAAAGACCTCAACCATAGTTCTATGTGGGAAAACACAGACAATAGCTCATAGCTATCCAGGTCATACTCAACCTCTACCACTATCCACAATGGGATACAAGGGAGTTAATAGAGTTTGAATGAGTATTTTAGAATCCTCCAGCTTAGCTCAGGAGATAGTGTGTATGTAAAATAAACAGGGTACACACACTGCTTGAAATGTAAATTAAATAATCACTAAAGAAAGTGTGAATGAGTTTAGAAAATCTTTAGTGATTGGAAGTGTAGCTTTGGACTCGTTTGATTGATCAAAAAAGCTTCTGAGTCCTTCTCTGGTTTTTGTTCTGAAAAACAGAGTATTGTTTTCTTCCTTGGTTCTAGGTTCAGCTTATCAGCCTGAGTGCATGAAGTGTTTGTTGTAGTTCTTCACTCAAGATGCATCTAGTGTTCTCTAGAAAAGAATTTCTCCATGTATGTCCAGTGTTATTGGAGTATGGATGTAGCCTTGTGTGAATGCACAACGTTTGAATGCTGTTGATCATTTTTCTTTTTCACCCTTCATGTGCCTTCTTAGATTCTTGATTATCGCTGTATGCACACACCGTGTTCTCTTGTTTCCAGCTAGGTCTTTATCTTCCCTTTTATAGCTTTCAGCTCTGGAAAAAAAGGAATGATTACTTTTTTGCATGGGTACTCGATATGGTACCCTGACATGGAAACATACATCATTAAATAACATTAACTGCATTATAAACATCAATTGTAACCATTAGCTTAATAAATAAATAGTATTGATAATATAGAGTTTGACTGGTTGGTCAATCATTAGTAGCCTCCTTTTGGTAGATGTGTACGGAGGAATTTTTGTAACATTGACCTTCCATCGATAGCTCTTGAACACGTATCAGTAGCTCTTTGCATCGGTAGCTCTTGGTATCGGTAACTCCTTACTCTATATCGGTAACTTTTGGTATCAATAGCTCTATATACTAGTGACTTCATTATATCGGTAGATCTTGATCTATCAGTAGCTCTTCTTTTTATCGGTAGCTTCATTCTGTATCGGTGACTCTGTATATCAGTAGATATTGGTCTATTGGTAGCTCTGGTCTGTCAGTAACTCTGGTCTGTCGGTAGCTCTACTTAGTTCCAGTTATTATGTTTATCAGTAGACTTATGAATATTGGTAGATTTAGCTTATCGTTGACTCTGTCTATCGGTAGACTTATGTACATTGGTAGCTCCATTCTGTACAATCAGAAGACTTGTTCTATGCTTACTGGTAGATTTGTACATATCAGTATCTATACGTAGATCAGTGACTTAACACATCTGTTTTATGCAAAACATATCCTATTGGGTTAGAATTACTTCAAAACTCATACAGACATGGATAAACATTGATTAACATATCTCTAGGATTATTTTAATATTATTATCATCATGATAGTATTATATCATAGATTAAGCGAATTTGAATATAGATAAACATTAATTGGGATTATCAAGTTATGTAAAAGAATAATTATAATTATCAAAATATGTAAAATCATAGTTGGGATTATTAAAATATCTAAAAGCATAGTTGGATTATCAAAATATGTAAAAGCATAGTTGTATTATTAAAATATGTAAAAGAATAGTTGGGATTATCAAAATATGTAAAATTATAGTTGGGATTATCAAAACAGGTGAGGTCATGGGTTGGTAAGTCATCTGGGAAAACCTACTTAGTTTCATTACTCACCTCTTGATTTGGCACGTTGGTGATTTTGCAGATGTCATATACTGGGATGTTGGCAATGAAAAAGTGTCACATGTTTATAGCACTACTTCGTGATACTTGGGTTGGTTCGTGATGTCGGGGCTTGGATCTTGTGGAGCATGGAGTTGGGTTGTCGTCTTTTAGTCTTTTAGTTTGTCTTTCCGCTTATTACTCTAAATTTGTGTTGGTTTCCACTGTGGTACTCTTGGTTGTTTTATGATAAAATAAATGGTTGAGTTGTCTTAGCTTTTATCATGTATCATTTAATTGATTAGTTTGGTTATGGTTGTTGGTTCTGTGGTATGTTTTAAAAGGTTAAATCCTCCCCCACTTGTTTTGAAACCCTTCGACATTTACTGCCAGCCTTTGTCACCTTGGGGATGTCGCTTAAGGCCTAGTAATGACTCGTTGAGCTCTCAAGCCAATGGGAATTGGCTGGTCATTACAAATGGTATCGGTTTGTTTGGTCCTTGGGGTTTAAATACAATCAGCTTGTTCCTTTCTTTGTGGAATAATTAGTCATCCGTTTTTGTTGGTCATGGTGTTGAATTCTTATGTGTCTATTCCTTGGGTGGTTATCTTAGAAAGGAGTAGGATTTTCGGAACTTGGAATTTATAGCATAAAAATACATAGCTATCCTTTTTATATTGAACTTCATGTTACCAGGGAGTTGGGTACATAAGTGTTCTAGAGACACTTATAGGATTACAAATCTCATTGTCATGGGTTTAGCCAATGAGAAGAGAATGACATGCATTAGAGGAATTACTTCCCACTAGGAGTGTATATATCATTTTTAGAAATGGATTATGGTTTGATGCAAAAGCATGATTTATGATAATTTTAAACTTGTTTTCAAATGAAAGACTTTTAAAAGAGAATGGTTGAAGTATTTTGAAAATATATTGATTTCCAAAAGAAAGAAACAAATTTATTTATAAACAGGTAAATGTGGAAAATCTTGATGGTCGGAAATCGATGTTGTGATAGTGATGTGATATAAATTGAAATTCTAATCCTTCAGTTGCTAGGAAGTGAGACTAACAGAGTGCGTTGTTTGTATAGAAAATGGCACCTGTTAGGCGTTGTAGAAACCAAACGGAAGAGGCTGCGGAGAATGTGGTACCACCTGAGCCACAGGTGAACCAGAAACTTGTCCAAAGTATAGTTCAATCATTTAAGGCTGTAGAAACGGGAAATCAGAGGGATGATTAAAGGCATGTAGACCATTCTTTCCAATTCCAGAAGCATAATCCACCCATCTTTCGAGGTGATTCTGAACCAGAAAGGGTAGAGGTGTGGCTGAGTAGGATGAATCGTATCTTTGATTTCATCAGAAAACCAGCAGAACTGAAATTAAAGTTAGCGACATATATACTGAAGGATCTTTCATGACAATGGTGGGAGCTAGTGGGGCAGGCTAAGGTGGATCAAGTCCTGAGCTTGGAGGAATTTGAGGAATTATTTAATAAACAATTCTATAATTAAACGTTCAAGATCTAGAGGATGACATACTTTTTCATCCTAAAGCAGGAGAATCTCTTTTTCATGGATTATGTGGCTAAATTCATGAATTTAGTGCGCTTTGCACCGGATTTTGCTGAATGTGCATCGCTAAAGGCACGCATATTTGAATCAGGGTTGCGATTGGAGATTCGCTTGATGATAGCTGTGCTCTATATTATGAATTATACAGAGATGGTAAACAAAGAAAAAGTAGATGAAATAGAAATCTCAGGAGTTTTGGGAGAAGGAAGTATGATGATACCCATGGGAACGAGTGGGAACTCTAATGCAGGGAACAAGCGGAAGAGGGAAACCTACTTCCAAGGTGGGAGTGCGAAACAGAATCAGATGGCTGGATTAGTGAATCTTCCTCCACTACCCATGATGAAAGCCGTGTGTTTTTAATATGGCTCAATTGATCACATGAAATGAGAATGTACAACACCTCCGAGAGCATTCCAAAATTTAAACAAGATGGGGCATCTTCAGCGATATTGTCATAGTGCTCCATGGTCGGGTGTTCGTGACACTTCTCAGGTGTCGAAAACATCTGATTCTTTGATAGGGTGAGGAAAATAGAATCAATCTCACTAGAAGAACATAGCTAGATATGGTGATTCTAGGAATACCATGACTCCTCAGGTAGGGAAATATCAACAAGGAAATAAGCAGCAAAGTGAAACAACAAAGCAATTGTATAGAGCGGAACATGTGATTGTGGATGACTAGTCTGGACTGTCTATGGTGAGAGGTACAATTCTTTTGAATTCTACCCTCATGCATGTGTTTTTTGATACTAGTGCATCACATTCATTTCTTGATTCTCGTACTGTTGATTTTCTGAACTGAAAACATGAAATTGTGCCTTCTGTGATAAAAATTCAAACTTCTATTGGTGAATTAGAATGCAGAGCCTTCGTGTGTAGATCATGTTATATAACTGTTGATGGATTTGAGATGAAATGGGATTTCTCTGTGTTGGAGATGGATGTCTATGATATAATCCTAGGTATGGATTGGTTGACAGAGTTCAGGGATCACATCAATAGTTATTGCAGAATAGTTAGTTTCGTGATAGAGGAAGGCATCAAGCATCTCTTTAGAGAAGAAAGAGTGGTAAAGGAAGGTGCAACGAGAATGTTGGCACCAGTAATGGCAACTATATCTTACTAGTTGGCTACGTTAAAATTGGAATCGATGGACAAAATCCCAAATAACAGTTTTCCAGTAGTTGTGGATCAATTTCCTGATGTTTTTCTTGAAAACTTCTTAGGGTTACCACCTGTAAGAGAAGTGGAGTTTACGATTGATATCCTTCCAGGGACTAGTCCTAGCTCACTTCCACCTTATAGGATGGAACCAAAAAAGTTAAATTAATTGAATGTTTAGATGGAATAACTGGAAAACAAAAGTTTTATTCAGCCAAGTGTGTCTCCGTGGGCAGCACCAGTTTTGTTTGTAATAAAAGCAGATGGAACTTTGAGGCTATGTGTTGATTATCGTAAACATAACCAAGTTACGATAAAGAATAGATATCCACTTCAACGCATTAATTACCTATTTGATCAATTGAGGGTATCTCAGTGGTTCTATAATATTGACTTGCGGTCAGGATATCACCAGTTGCGAGTTCAGAAAGAGGATATTCCGAAGACAGCCTTCAGAAGCAGATATGGCCACTACAAATATGTAGTCATGCCTTTTGGCCTTACGAATGCACCATCAGTCTTTATAGAATTGATGAATCAGATATTTCAGTGATATTTGGATTCTTTTGTTGTGGTGTTTGTGGATGACATATTGGTGTATTCAAGAACAAGGGATGAGCATGAGAAACACTTGGCGATAGTGTTGAAAATCTTGAGAGACCATCAGCTGTATTCCAAATTATCAAAGTGAAATTTTTTGGATATAAGAGGTACGCTTTTTGGGCCATGTTGTTTTTGAGAAAGATTTTTTAGTGGATCCAGAAAAAATAGAAGTTGTTCTTTCATCGCAACTTCCGAAGAATGTCTTTGAGATACACAGTTTTCTTGGTCTAACTGGTTGTTACCGATGCTTTGGCATGAATTATCATGATGATATTTGCCTATGATAGCATTGAAAACGAATAATAGTGCATTTCAATGGACTGAATAATGTCAGAAGTCTTTCTAAAAACTGAAGGTTCACCTTACCTCATAACTTATATTGATTTTTCAGAAATCAAGACAGGGGTATGTAGTGTATTGTGATGCTTCAGGATCTAGGTTGGGATGTGTTCTCATGCAAGGAGACCATGTTGTTGCTTATGGATCAAGATAGTTGAGAGTTCATGAAAAGAACTACCCAACACATTATTTGGAGTTTTCTATAGTTATCCATGCCTTGAAGACTTGGCTTCATTATCTCTTTGGTGGGAAATTCACTATGTTTATGGATCAAAAGAGTTTAAAGAATATTTCCCCACAACGTGATTTGAATCTGAGGTAGAGGATATGGATGAAGTATCTTCAAATGTTCGACTTTTACTTGATTTATACACTGGGTAAGGGAAATTAGGTGGAAGATGCATTGAGTAGAAAGTCATTTTCTCAGTTGGCGAAAGAAGCTTCAGACGAATGGCAGTTGATGTCAGTCTTAGCTGACATGCATATGGAATATGAAGACCGAGCTGATGTTCTGGTTTTATTTCCAGTTGCACTTCTTTCTGATTTGGTGGAGACAGTAAAAGAGGCACAAGCATCTGAGGTAGACTGTGTTGCAATGAGTTCAAAACTCATTGGTGGGGAGACCATTGAGGGATGGAAGCTGGATGTGAGTTCAGTTTTGCGGTTCCAATATCGGATGGTTATACCTTTAAATTATTACGAACAACTCCTTCATTCTTACCACCATTCCAGATGGGTTTTCATCCAGGAACACAGAAGATGTATAAGGCGATTAAGGCACAGTTTTTGTGGAGCGGCATGAAAAGGAATGTGGCAAGTTCGTCTCGCAGTGCTTAACATGTCAGCAAGTTAAAGCAGAACATCAGTGGCCATTGGGTATGTTGTATTCTTTACCTATCCCAGTGTCAAATGGGATCAGATAGCAATGGATTTTGTTACAGGTCTTCCAAGAATGGTCTGGAAACACGATTCCATTTGGTTGATATTGGATCGTCTAACCAAGTCGGCCCATTTCATCCCTATTCGTGAAACTCATACGGTTGAAGATCTTTAAAAAATATATATCTAAGAAGTGTTAAAGAGACATGACATACCAATTTCAATCATGTTAGACAGAGATCTGAGGTTCACATCCCGTTTCTGGCAATCCTTAGAGAAAGCCCTGGGAACTCAGTTGAATATGAGTACAACGTGTCATCCTCATATGGATGGACAATCCAAAAGGACGATACAGATGTTGTAAGATATGTTGCGGGCTTGTGTAATGGATTTTGGTGGCTCGTGGGAAGAGCATGTTCCTTTAGTGGAGTTCTTATATAACAACAGTTATCAAGCCTTGATACGCATGGCTCTGTTTGAAGCATTGTATGGGTGTCCTTGTCATTCACCACTATGCTGGCTGGAAACTGGTGAAACTTCACTAGTTGGGATGAGCCTTTTCTAAGAAACAATGAAGAAGATTCAATTGATAATGAAGAGGATGGAGACGGAATAGAGTTGTCAGAAATCATATGCGGATCATCGCTGAAGATCATTGTCGTTTGCGGTGAGTGATCATGTCTTTTTGAGAATCTCTCCAAGACTTGGACATCGTCATTTTGGGAAGCAGGGAAAATTATCTCCTTGATATATAAGCCCATTTTGAGATACTGGAATGGGTTGGAAAGGTGGAATATCGGTTGGAATTACCACCACAGTTCAGTGCAGTGCATAATGTGTTCCATGTATCTCAGTTGAAAAGGTATCAGCCTGATCCAGACCATGTGATCAGATGGGATCATGTTGAACTAGAGACGGATGCTTTGTTGGTACATATTCCGGTGCAGATTGTGGATAGGCAGGATAAAGTCTTATCTAGAAAAAGCATCGGTCTAGGGCGGGTATTGTGGAAACATGGTAAGATTCCGGAAGACACTTGGGAATAAAAGAAAGAAATGAAAGAGAAGTGGCCATAACTCTTTCAGGAAAGCGATGGTTTTCTACATTCCAGGGACGGAAAGGCCAATGGTGGGGAGAATTTAGTACCCCTGGTTTCTGGTCAGTAACCCTTATTTTATTATTTTCAAGTATATGAATCATATGATAAATGTTTGGGGAGAGTTTGGAGACTTTTAAAGGGTCAAAGGTTAAAAGGTGGTGACGAACGGGCTTCACACAGGTTTCCCAAACCATGCAGAAGTCATGGGGTGGTGTCACTTTGGACAGAGGAGATCGCACGGTCTGCACATGGTTTAGGAAAACCGTGTGAGGAGGTCGTACAGAGCGCCCCTTCCAAGCAGTGACTACCGCACAGTTAGCGCATGGTTTGACTAAAAGTGTGGGCTAACCGTGCGCAAATTCAACTTAGATCTTATTTTTTAGGATTTAGTTCATTTTATCTTTACATGCACTTGTTTTTCTCATAGATGGCCCTAACTCGGGATTTCTCTCTGGCGAAGGTGGGAGAACACATACCAGGTGTTTTGGAAGCGATCCGGAGGGTTGCCTTGGCATTTAGAGGCCGGTTGATCGAGGTAAGTCTCATTTCTGTTAGATTTCTTAGATCTCCTTCTTCCCTCTAGATGTATCCTTATATCTATGCCCAAGGTGGGTAGATCTAAGGTAGTGGATGACCTTTAAGTTGGGTTTTTGTCTTGTTGGTGATAGGGGAATGAATCTAAGGAGGTTTCGTGGTGTTTTCACCCGGTTCTTGGTTGGTTTCACCTATTTTGTTAAGGTAGGTGGCTTCACTCTCGATTCCTATTTCTTGGAACTTGGAGGATTAGTTCAAATTGATTTAATTGCTTGGGTTTGATTGTGAAATTGTTGTGCAAAGCATGTTATAAATATTCTTTAGTGATGATTTATGGGTATTGATGAAATTGTGGAAATTGAAAGAATGGTTTGTGCAAAGTGTTTTGGTTTATTTATTTTAAAATAGTGATTTTAAATTATGGATTTTCTGTATTTAGAAAATAGTTTGTGGGAAAAAGGTTTCAATAAAAATGGTTGTTTTATTGAAATTGTTTTGGCATGGTTGGAATGGTGTGGTTTTTGGGAACATTTGGTGTGTGTGTTCATATTGCATTTACGAGGCTTGGTTGAAATATGAACTTGTGCTCGGTGCCAAAGGGGTAATGGCACATGGGGAATAATTACCTTGTGATGAATTGGTAGATCGACGAGAGACCGCTCATGAGTATGGAACTATCATAACGAAGCATGCATGGTTGATTTCACGGGTTTGTGAAATGGTTGGTTGTGTGGATTTTTGAAATGGAATGAATGTGACAAAATGGAAATTGGAATTTGATTGGAAAATTTCCTTGGTGGCTTTTCTTGAGAAATATGGTTTTCGTTGGAAAATGGTTTTGACATGGAACTTGTTATATTGTTAACTCTTTTGGAATTGTTTTATATAAATTGTTTTATATAAATGTGATAACACGTTTTATCCTAGAGGCATGGGGTGAGAAGTCATCGGGGAAAACCTACCGAGTTTCATTACTCACCCCCTGCTTTGGCACGTTGGTGCTTTTGTATATGTCATATACCGAGATGTTGGCAAAGGAAAAGTGTCACATGTTTACAGCACTACTTCGTGATACTTGGTCTGGTTCGTGATGTTGGAGCTTGGAGCTTGTAGAGCATGGAGTTGGGTTTCTGTCTTGTAGTCTTTTAGTTTTTCTTTTCACTGTTTAATCTGATTTTGTGTTGGTTTCCACTGTGGTACTCTTAGTAGGTTTATGATAAAATAAATGGTTGAGTTGTCTTAGATTTTATCATGCATCATTTAGTTGATTAGTTAGGTTATGGTTGTTGGTTCTATGGTATATTCTAAAAGGGTAAATCATCCCCCACTTTTTTTGAAACCCTTCGGCATTTATTGCCAGCCTTTTGCGCCATGGGGATGTCACTTAAGGCCTAGTAATGACCGGTTGATCTCTCAAGCCAATGGAAATTGGCGGGTCATTACAATTTAAAACACATTAGATTAAATTTATTTATTATTTCAAATATAATTTTCATTTTTTCTTCTTAAATTACTAATTACCTATGAAACTGTCCTATGTGAGGTTAGATGACTTCCTTTTAATTGATAACTTCTCAATAATATTTTTTAATAGAAATAAAAATCATTACCCTAGAATATTCATTTATTATTTTAAAATCCATAGTAGTAACATCAATATCCATAAAAAGAAAAATGAAAATTCATAGATATATTTTTTTGTCAGTTGTTTTATGGATTTAAAATTTTTATCATAGGGTTTTTTGTTTTTATTATGTGTTTGGTGTGTATTTCATTATTTTTAGTTAATTTTGGATAGTTCTTAGAAATTTTATTATTTTGATAATAATAACATAATTTTGTACAATCATGAGTTGATTTTTATTAATTGATTCTATATATTAAACATGACGAGTTATTTGTCGATTCACTAGATTCTATAAGTGTTTTGGAAGAAAAGAAATAATATATGAATAAATTAATAGATTTTTTATATTGATTTTTGGTATTCATATTTTTACTTAAAGAACAAATTGGGTATTTTTAATGCTATGTTGGGATCCTACAGGATATGTCCCTCAGGCAATGTACTCTTAACTCAGTATTAGAGAAGGCATCAGGAAGCCAATGGACAGTAAAAACTAGCCCCAAGAATATATTAAGGATGATATAACCTCACAAAATTGAACTAAATTTATCATTATTGATAATAGGGTAATGTAAAAAATATTTATAATATGTTGGTGCTCCAATAGAACCACCAGTTTATTATTACATGTCACTTTATACTCACCAATGGATGCTATGTCAACTAATTAAGACTACTCCAGTAGCAATGTAGTGTTGATAAAAAACTTGATATAGAATTTATATCAATTTTTTCTCATGTATACCATTTTTGAATTCATCAACTTCCAAATGTAACCATTTGGAAACCACACATTTTGAACTTGAGGAAATGTAATAAGCATTGTGATTTCCTTTCAATCTGGATCTGAAAAGTTGGGAAAATATGTATTCATTCACTAGACAACAAGAACCATATAATATTCTAAGGATTCTTCTATGATAATGTTACTCATTATATATCCCAATATTTTATCCATACATATTCACAAGATAAAACCCTAACATATGATACTTTATAACTATAATTTAACCCATAGTTCACCAACATAATACTACATTTCAAAAATAATGCAATGTATTAAAAAAATATAGCATATGTTATGTTGAATATTTCTTGAGGGACATAATCTGAAAAAAATTGATTTAACTAGAATTATAATGTTTCAGAAGTGTCCATGAGTTCTTTTATAACATAAAAACACTTGATTACTATTTAAAATTTATTAATCAAAAGATATAGATATAGATGTAGAATTAAGAGTTGTTAGTCAAGTGAACTTCCATATAGAGTGAATGTCTATCTTATGAGTATAAAATGAATCCCCATACAAAATGATAGAACAAAATCAAGAACTACAATTACAAGATAGATAGATTATAGCCATTCCATGGGAGAGACTAGTTAGTCTATGTATAAAAGGTTGAGATATAGACAATAGAGTATAAAGGTTGTTGATACACATGGAAGGATATCAACACTCACTATCCATGTAGAATGATAACTGAATTTTTGTGTAAGTAAATTGAAAAGTTCCCATTCTTGAAGGAGAAAAAACATGAAGAGGTTGGAGGCATCTTCTAAGGGGGGTGATATTGAGGAGTATGAATACTATGGAATTATAAAAATGATGTATCTATAATTATCACTAGAGAATCTTTTTTTATTCATTATATTTTTATTTTATTGAATGAATATATATGGTTAAACATCTAGTGGTTTTGGGGAGAGGTATATATGTGAATTTTTATTGGTTCTTGAAAGAATAAAATTCACTCTATCTTATCCTTTTTTTTTTCATAATTATTTAATTTCTTGCTAACCTAACAGATTGTCTTAGGGGATTGGTGAATAAAAAAGTGTTGAAATCAAAACCATGAACCTTTTATAACGTCCTTGGCCTAGAATCCACTGAACTGGTTCATCGAGATGAGTCTCCAAATAGCCTAAAGTGTGCCACCGCATATGCTAGAGGTTGGCGACTTGTAGATGGGGTAAAAAGGATCACATGGGGAGACTATACCCTTTTTACCAGAGTAATCCATAGAAGATATCAAGTGAATTAAAGGAAATAATAATAATATCCATAAATATGTATTACTTACTGGTTCCCAAAGTGGGTATAAACCAAAAAAAATAGTATATATCATTTCCTGTTTACAGTGCCAAAAGTTATAGAAAAACCAAAATAAAAACCAATAGTATAATATTGAAAAAATTTCATGACTCTAAGTTTGGTTCCTTATCGATGAACCTTCCAAGACAAACTCAACACCCTATCATGGGGCCTTTTCCCTTTTCATAACCTACAACCAAGAAATATGATCTGGTACCCAATTGCATCCCGAGAAGGGAGAGAGTACAACTCATTAGGACACCACCAATAGTGTCTATAAAATATCCAGTCTAAACAAAAAGTGAATAAAATAACTAAATAATAATAAAGAAAATAAATGACAACTTATTTTCCATTTTCTAATGATATTAACTTATCCATTTCTATCATTACACATGTTTTCATCACTTATGTTACCTTTATTACTAAATTAACATTCATCACATGTTCATGGTCTAGGAATTTACAAGAATCACGCAATGGCATAATCTGATCAATTATCAAGAATAAGGTAATAAAACAGGTTACTGAACTCTCTAGGGAAAAAATCAATAAAATTTACATCACACTTACATTGGAACCGCAGTCTAGGTAGTCTCATCAATTGAATATGTTAGGTGAGTAAAGCCATGGTCCCCTTCCCTATCCCATGCATAATGGGGTGGGGTTTAGAGCTCTATTCTCACCCAACCCATGGGTGTAGATCCCCAAGTCAAAAACCCCACAACAACAATGCCATGTTCATGTGATTATTTATTCATTTACCATATATATCATATCACAAACCATAAAAAATCAATAGTCACAACATTGAAATCTCAAAATTATTCAACTTCTGAATCAATATCAAGCATTAACAGATTAGCACATTTACCAAATTACATTTCATATCCCATTTAATACATTCCCCTATGTAATGCCTTATCACATTACGTGTATTCAATAACTTCCATGCATTAGAAAATTTAACATAATCACCAATTCCATTATGTTACCCCATTTAACACACATATCAGATTAAAATTAACCTATTTAACATGTTCATCATTTCATATGCATTAACCAAATAATGATTTCATTTATATTTCATAAATATCTTAGCACAATTCTATTATTACATCCAAATCAATTCATGTTAATTTAAAAAATCCATCACACCATTGCCAAAGTCTATAAATTGCTATTCATATTCCCTTTTTATTCATTATAACATCCCCGCATGTTCTTCATGGGATCTACCTTATCAAAAATATATTTTGGTATTAAAATTACCATTTATTATGTCTAGAATCATTGGTGACACCCATGGGGGCCCTAAATTGGTCTAGTAAACCTCAATAAATCCCACATGAATCGTGAGGGGTTCAAATCCCCATTTTGACAACCATTCTACCAAATCATACTAAATACATCAAACATAAAATGTGTGTGAATAAGACACACAACTATTCAAGAAAAATTTAACATAAATACTATGGTATATAACTTATAGACCACCTATCACAAATCCTAATATGAATGTATACTCAAACATATCCTTAGATATGATTTCATGTACCCCTTAGAGCCCCAGCCTAAGATCATCTAGAAAAATAGGGTTTTAGGGATTAAAAAGGAGAAGAATGGAACCGTAAGATCTAATTTAAAAAAGAGAAGTAAGAGTAGTGTTAGACATACTCGGATCTTTGATATGAACCGAACATGACTCCAAATTTCCTAGAATCAAAGGATAATGATCCATGGGAATCATTCGAAAACAATGTTCATCATTAGGGTTGATATAAGAGAAATGAAAAAAAATCATGTGATAACCTTAAAATACCAAGCGGGTAATGGTAAACCCCCAATTTTAATGGGCCGTATGGTTTGGCGCATTGTTTTCCAACCCATGCGCCAACCATGCCCCATCTTCTGTCCAAGTGGAATTCAATCCACACAGTTTCATGGGGACCCTGCGTGGTTTGAAAAAACAAGTTCCAACTATGTAGAATAACCCTTTCTAATATGGGTCCATGTGGCATGATTTTCTAGGGAGCACACGTGGTTACCATTAACTATGAACCAACCATGAAATATACAATGGATGGCCATTTCATCTTTTATTTTAGGTCTCGAACCCCCGGGACACCCCCCAAACATCTTCACAGATTCGAAAAACATTTTATTAGACAATTTTATGGTATATAAAAAATATAAAATTATAATGTACTTATAAAAATACTGCAATCATACAAGCTCCCCACCATATAATGGCTCATCTTGTATCCGCACTTCCATGAATCAATATGCCTCCAATGTAAATAGATTAGTCCATTGAGATTGCATATCTAAATCTCTCTCCTATGTTTCTTCCTGAATATTACCATAACTCTAAAAAACTCAAACCAATGGAATAGTCTTTCCCTATAATACATTTTAAATTAAATCCCCAATATGAATTGGATTCTCCACTATGGACGTATTCTCCAAATACCAAACATCAACCACAAGAACAATATGGGTAAGCCTTGGAAAATTATTCCTAAATTTATACAAAAGGAAGAGTCAGACATTGCATCATACCATAGTCTAAGATCAAATAGACATCTGATCATCCCAATCCACCCTAAAACTCATGACTGAAATCAATTCACTCCATTCCTTTCCTATTTTCAAATACGCAATGGTTCCCCAAACATAACACCACTAGAAGAAAAAAACTGTTTTCTCAACCACAATCTTGAACATATATCGATCAACAACCAAAGGTTTCATGGTCCCATTCAATAACCAAATATCCAAGACACAAGCATAACACTCACGACACTCAATCGATAATGATCCATGCCAACGCTATCTGTTAAGGCCATAAAACTAGAAATGGTACTTACCTGAGTCCATCCAACCTAAAACACCAATCATGTTGATAAATGACCCCTTTCCGTCTGTGATTCTCCCCAAAATGTCCTTTATCTCACCAAAACCTTATTCGGGTGGTTGAAACCCCCACTATTTAAAGAGGTCAGCAGAAACTCAACTCAACTTTCACAACACACCTAACGTGTTTCCTATTTCTTATTTCCCAAATTCCCATGAGAACCACACCCATACTTAGCATCTATCCTTACTGCCAATACCACTTGGAAAACATCCCTACCACAATTATTTGTGAACTAAGAAAGAATTGACCTCTATTAAGTTAGAATTTATTTTTTAAATGAAATTTCCATAATAACATTAACTGTATGTAGCCCATAACTTTCCATGTCCATTAATTACCACATTGTGTAAAACCCCCTTGACTGGTTTCTCCTAAAACTCCATCTTCTATTGTTAACAGACAACTCCTTTCAACTTCTCATGGTGCCTTCTCACTTAAGGTCTTTCACTTTCATCTAATGAACCTACCCGGGTTACTCCCTAACCCCCAGAAGAACTCTAACATCAAGGAATCCACTACCATCCAAAAAATCATCATGCTCCACCACACCCATCAACATTCTTAACAAATTCACTCTGTCATCCAGACAATAACTAAATTTGACTAGGTTCTTACTCAAAATCCATTTCCCAAATTTGAAATGTACTCCCCCCCAAACACCCATAGAAGGTAGTTTCTAACCCACTACATTTATCCCTTGTTCCTAGCCTATCCGAGCTTCCACAACTGACTCATCTTTGAACAACTCAAATTCATGATCAGCATGCCATCCCCTTACTTGGAAAATATACCCAAACACCTAAGGACAATCCATGGTCACCCAATCACACCTACCAGAGGCCATACCCAACCTTCGATGAGGTTCTGGAACCTATCTTCGGTTCCTATGAACCATTGGCATGTCTCACCAAGCCTTCAATGTCTTTAACATAGGCATATGAAATTCTATTAAGAACCACCTGAGCTCAAATCCAGAGCTTCTATCAACTAAACACCACATAAAAGTCCCACCTATACCTTCCTAGGAAACCTAAATTTTCACACCACATGTTCTCATTTCCATCCCTATGCAACCCCCTCTACTATACATTCTTCTGTACACATCCTAGACTAACTTCTCAATCCCCACATTAGTGTCATTCTCACCATTCTCTCTAAGGAACTAGAAACCTGATGGATTAGGCTTCAATTATAAGCTAAATTCCAAAACATAGATGTGGCCTCGTGGAACTTCCTAGAATAATAAATAAAACATCACATGATACACGTTATTGGCCTCTAGTAATGGAAACTATGATGTTTATCAACATCTGATCCATCACGAGGATCTCACCCATGGATGGTCGATGGTGTATATCAAAACCATCGACCACCACATATACCTCTCCCTATGTGTAACCTCAATGATGTACCATATCTAACCAAAACACTTTCATGTAACTACGTGTAATGTCAGATCATTCTCATCATACCTAAAATGATGTCAAGATGTTGGGAATGATATTTACTATCTAAAGGTATTGTAAGATGACATTGAAGAACACCAAAAATATTATCCATCATCTATGTCACCTCCACTATGGGGATAACTTGACCCATTTAAATTATGAGGATTCCTTGCCCATGATATCTCATCAAAACCTAGAACACACAACTAATGTGGGGTTACCAACAAAACTCACAACCACTTAATGAATCGCTATTAAGCATTCATAGACCAACATTTCCTTTGTCTTGACTTTACCACACCACTCGATCACTTATAGAACAACTCTTCAATTCACAATGGAAACACATTTATCCATCACACTAATGTAGAACTAAATGGACCCCTACGTAACCTGCACATTCCACTTATTTCATGGACAAAAATAGTCACTTACTTCTTAGAAACCTTTGTGACAAATGATATCATGACTTCCCAAGATGTTTCTTCTTATGGACCTGATTTGGGTCCTCAAGGTCTCACAATTTCTTATGAAAACATACTGAAACTATCTCTAGTTCAGAAAATCCAACATCACCATGCCCTCACCCAATGTCTTCTTATTTACCGGACTATGCCTCATGTTCTCTCATCCCCATTGGCCCCAAGGCATTCCCAACATCTCACCAACCAACTAAATCATTTCCATAAAAATCCTAAACATGTAACCAATATCACATTAGATTTAACCATTATATCAAAGTTATTCCTCCATGATTCACTCACCATTGTGTTGTCTATCCAAAATCAACATCGAGGCCTCCATTAATCATCATCCAAATGGATAGGCCATACATAGAAATGATACAAGCATTTGAAACCAACAATTAGACTAAATTCAAACACACTGGTACATTACTAAAGAAACCAATGCATAACCATAATATTTACATAAATGTGACAGAACACACTATGCATTGATTCCTCCTATGCAGTATCTCTAATACTTCATATTCTAATGCACCTACAACACTAGTATAACATCCCTTGAGGTCACCATTGATTTACCCAAGACATTCAACACATAGTTACATATCGAGTCATGTTTCCAAAACCATTCAATATCCCACTTAGCCTTTAAGGGAAATCCCTCACCTATTTGAATCCATAACATACATTTTCCTGATGCATCCAAGAGAACTCATGACATAGTCGATCCCTCTCACAGGTCTCTCTAGAGGCTTGAGTGATACTAACTTCCCAAACTAGGGTTAGTGTTAATAGGTCGCTAAGTCCTATCTCTAGGTAAAATATGTCAGTATACCAACAAGTCTCCACCTACATGTGGAACTCCTTACTCCACTCTGAAACTCACCACATCCAACACACCGAAGGACGCATTTACTCTAGGTCCCAAGCCCATAACAACACAACCACCACTAACGACACCACAAACCAAGACATCCCCTTCAAAACCCAATGTAACCTACCCAGTCACAACCCAAATGAGTTACCACATCCATGTTATCAGAAGATACCTCTCAATATCAAGGAAATATCTTAACAAAAGGTATCATAAGTAACACCTCACTGCTAAACACATCAACTCGCAAAGGTCTCCAAATTAGGGCACTCTCACAACCTAGACCACCCAAACACAGGCTCTGTTCTCAATTCTAGGGATATCTATCCCCCATGTACCTAATTTTTCCAACCTACCACATCTGTGGAACTCATGTCCACACTCTAAAACATACTTAGATAGAGGGGTTACAACCAGAAATCTCTAATCATATCAAAAATACTCAGCACAACCCACCCTGGGTACCGTTCTATCATCTAGATAAAACAAGTGATGTTTTTGTGGAACTTATCCTCTATTTGATTATCTTATACCAATGATTTTTATTATCCCACTACTGAATGGGAATTCCCATAAATTACCTATTGTCTCCCAACTATTACATGTCGTCATGGTGTAATTTCTCTATAATTTCAAACATGAGTCTTAAAACACATAACATAAATCTTTAGCATTTTACACAATGATGGATCTCCAGTAGCCATAAAACCCCATTTCCTTTACACTATCCCTATGTATAGCATCACACTTAGAACACAACCCTTAAAAATTCCCACTATGGGTGATGGCTAATATGGGGTAAAATAACTCACACGACCACATGTCTTTTCATATGATATCCATTATATTGTTTCCACTATCACAATATTAACCTTTTTCATCTACACACATTTTCCATTCACAACCTATTACATACAAAGTTTCAACCCATTTACAACCTTTCATTTAACAACATTATTTACCTAATATTTATTATTCCTTCCATTTATCTTTTCACACCATCTTTATTAGACACAATTTTCATCAAATTTGAAGAATGTAAAGTACATTCTACCCTTCATGACCACACACCCATATCATATGTGACTATCATGATGCGTGACACCTATATCTGTAGTTACCTAAAATAATGCATGAAGGGATAACCTCATGCCATCTCCACCATCATCCAAACTATCATAAAATAGTCACTTCAAACGTCAAGTTTAACACTCAATGGTGAAATGTCATTCAACCATAACAATTCATAGCAAGAACAAAAATTCTCACCCTATTTATTGAATATAGAGAAATAAATGATGTTAAAATAATGAACAAGTACCCTATATCTTTAATTGATGATTTATTTGACCATATTTATGGAGTTCAATATTTTTTTAAGATTGAATTTTGATATGGATATCATAATTTGGGAATGAGGAATGAATATATTCCTATGACAGCTTTTAGAAATAGGTATGGACATTCCTTGTTTACAGTGATACAAATTAGACTAAAAAATTAAGCCTTTATTTTCATGGATATATTGAAATGAGTTTTCAAGGAATATCTTTATGATTTTGTGATGGTATTTATTAATGATATTTTAATATCTTCCAAAAGGTTTGAGGACTGTGAGAACCACTTGTGGGTCATTTTTGATACACTTATAAGAAAATATTTATATGGGATGTTTAGTATGTGTGAATTTTGGTTTCAAAATATTATTTCCATATCTATATTGTATCTAAGGATGGAATCTCAATTAATAATATGAAGATATTGACTATCCATGATTGGCCTGCACTTTGTAACATAATAGAGGTACATAGTTTTATTATCTTAGAAGGATACTATCATTGTTTCATTAAGAAATTTTCTAGATTGACTAATCCACTAACCAAGATCACATGTAAAAGGGTTAATATCATAAGGAAAAAAGAATGTATAGAAAATTATTATGAATTTAAGATAGGATATATCAATTATCCAATTTTGAATCTTCCATATGAAAATGATGGGTTTTTGATATAAAGTGATGCATCAAAAAATTGACTGGGCTGTGTCCTTATGAAAATGATAATGTTATTTCTTATGCATCAACATAGTTGAAGACACATTAAAAAAATTATCCAACTCACGATCTTAAGTTATCAACCATAATATTTTCTATGAAAATATTCTTGAATTGTCTCTATGGTGAAGGATGGGAGATATATATGAATCACAAGATTTTGAATTTTTTTTCAAATAATGAACTCCTCTAGAGGAAATGTATCTTTCTTGACTTGATCAAATAATATGATTGTTCAATACACTACCACACAGGAAGGGAAAACAAGGTAGCTGATTCATTATGTAAGAATGATCCTGAACTTCTAAACCAAATGAGGATTTAGAAAGACCCTATGATCATGGATATAATAAATATGGATATGAGAATTTTTAAGGGAGAGGAAACATCATTCCTTTTTCAATTGATTACAAAACCATATTTAATGGAGACGATAAAAAGATCTCAATTTGATGATGAGAAACTTACAAAGAAAATTAATTCCATTAAAGATGGAAGACTGGTGTACTTCAGGTATGATGATGAAATTATAAAATTTTGAAAGAGGTTAGGTGTTCTATCAATACCTGTGCTAAAAAAGGAACTACTAGATGATTCTCATAACTTAGATTTCTCAATACATCTTGGTAGTACCAAGATGTAAATATATATATGTGTGTGTGTGAAGGAACATTTTTAGTGGGATAACAAGAAGTGGGAAATTGCTAAATATGTGTCAACATGTCTAGTTTATCAAAAATTGAAGGTCGAGAGGAAAAATCCTCGAGGATTCATGAAACCTCTACGTATTATTATGTGAGAGTGGGATTAAATTACGATGATATTTTTAACAGGACTGCCAAGGAAACCTTGAAGGAATGATGGAATATCGGTAATTGTTGATCATCGTACATATTCGGCATATTTCCTTTCTATAAGATAAAATGTATTACTAGATATCCTAGAAATACTCTATATTGATAATGTTGTAAGAATTAATATTGAACCTATATCTATCTTTTTCAATTGAGATCCCCTATTTAAATCAATTTTTTTTCTATTATTCTTCACAATTATTTGGATAATAAGCATTATATGATTACTATTTATCACCATCAATCTGACAGACAGTCTAAAAGTACTATTCAATCATTGTAAGACATATTGAAATTGCGATCACATGACATTCAAAATAGTTATGATGACTACCAAATAAAGTATTGGGAATTTCAAGTGGGAGATTATGCCTTTGTGGAAGTATCTCCATGAAGGGTTTCATAAAATTCGATACGAAAGGGAAATTGAGCCCCAGGTACATCATACCATTAGACATTTTGGAATGAATTTGACCCACAACTTTGCATTTAGAAATGCTTCCATGTCTCCAAATTTTTTTCAATGTTCCATGCGTCATTTTTAAAGAACTATGAGCTTGACCCAACACATGCACTCAAATATGAAGAAAGATAATTTGAACTTTATCTATCTTACTATAAAGATCCTATCGATATTATTGACACTAGAGATAAAGTATTAAAAAATCACACGAATTTTCTGGTAAAAGTTCATTGGAGAAGCCATAAAATGGATGAAGAAACATTAAAACTTGAGGATGTTATGAATAAGAACCACCCTCATCTTTTTAGAAGGCTATATTAATGAAAATTATGAGGTCAAAATTTCTATAGGAGGTAAGAATATAACAGCCCATATTTACATGGTATATATCCTATTATAGAAATTTAATTAATTTAATATCTAACATTGAAAATAAAATTATTCTATTTAGTATAAATCATCTAAAATCACATATAGAACAAGAAAAACTCTCTAATGAATAATTAATAAAATATGAGCATTTCCCTAGAAATTATGATCATAAACCAATGAAATAGTAACTTTACCTTTCAAATAGTATTGTGACTCTTAGAAATGGTAATATTCCCAATGAAATAGTAACTTCATATATGAATGTATATATAAAATTTATGCATCTTACAATGGTAATATGATATAATTAAATCAAAGTATTATCAAATAAATGTTTTATAAATTATTAGTTAAGTATTGATATTTTTATAAAAAAATAGTTCCAATTAAAATATTATAATTAGTATATTGATTTAGAAGAAATTTTATTTTAGTAAAATATAATCATAAATTAATATACATTTTTTATGATTATAATATATTTTTATGAACCTTAGTTAATTTTTTAACATATTATAAAATTAGTTATATATTTGAAATTGGTATTTTTCATGTAAATGATGATTTTAATTAAAAATTAAATTTATATTATTTAGAAAATTAATTCTTAAAATGGGGTTCATTTTTTAATTCTACACATTGAAAAATTGTTATGGGTAATTTTTGGGTTTTTTATAAAATGCTTGAATCTTTTGTGAATTATAAAATACGATAATTTATGATCAATGTAAAATACATGTATTTTTGATTAATTGGTTATGTATGGATGATGAAAGCTTGTAATATAGAAATATAATTAATTATTTTTAAATATTTGGTGATAATTTTCAAAATATTCACCGTGTCGAGCCAAAATAATAAACTAAAGAATAAAATAATGAGTAAACACCTCTTTTCTTGACTATAAATACCATCCATCACCACCTATTATGCTCACACCTTAAAAAATTTATATTTGTCCATGTTCTTCTCAATACTCTTCCCAATATACTCCCCTAAATTCATGAGTAGTTGGTCTTATAAAAAGACCAAAATCAATCCCCTTAAGGAGGTTCTCAACAATGAGAATTCAAGAGGTAAAAATCACCTTTCTTTTATTTTGTTTTATTTTCAATTTATTTTATTTTCTTATCATTCCCTTATATCACCTATCCAAAGAGAAATGATAAATATAGTATAATTTATATAATGTAATTATATCATGTTAATGTAAGATCCATCATCAAAATACTTTCTATCTATCTCTCTTTTATTTTATAAATGAAAACATCGCTCGTGATGTGTTGATTTACTGACTTCATGGACGATGCATTTTTATTTTCCATTAATACATTCAATGCTAGTAATAAAACCATGATTATGGTTAAAACATATTTTATTAAACATATTATACATTATTTAGAATTCTAGAACCAGTATATCTACATGATATTAATTAATAAGACAAAAATATTTCGTAATGATAAAAAAACCTCTGAAATGATCTAAACTATTATCATTACAGTTAAATATAATGGATCATCCTCATGTATAAAAAATATATAATACCATTAAATATTATGGATGTTTATTAATAACATATGAATACAATTCTGGAAAATTATACCCATTTTACACAGTCTTCAATACTTATAAACAATTGAACTGATAATGAAAACCAAGAAAGTGAATTCTCATGGATGATGAAATTAAACTCTAAAACTCATATATAAGGCACTAAATTTACAAAATAAAAAAATAATGAATAAAATAAATGTATAAAATTTTATCATTTAATTAATTAATTAATTAGATTTTATTATACAAAACACTAAGATTAGTGAAGAAAATATTCTAACAGAAGGTAAGGGACTTCATCTCAATTACCATTTAATTGAGACATACATGATATTGTGAACCTGATGTATTTTATGTGTTGTATCTACTATCCCTTTGAGATAATTTTTCATTTGAAGTTATATTTATTTTAAATATCCATATTCTTGTATCATGGATACGATTATTGTCTTATCTTTATGCCTTTTTCACATACGAGGTATATTTTGAATGTTGTTTTTACTGGGTAAATATTGATGAATCTGAATCCTCTACTCAATACGGATATCGATAGATATATTTTTCATGAATTAAATCTAGTAATGAATAATTATTTGGACTTTAATTGATAGGTGGGTCTTGTTAAAGCCCATTGATGCATTAAGAGGAAACAATAGACAAAACAGTTTGCGATAAACCCTTCGTGTTTATTTCCAATGAGAATAATATGGGTATCTACCCACAATATTAATCCAACTTGACAGTATGATGGTTCATTTTCTAGATACATGAAATCCAAAAAAATATTAATTTTCATTATTCATTATTTATTTATTACATTCCAGAAGGATTTCACTATAAAAAAATCTATTGATTCTTTTTCATTCTCAGTTTATTAATGGCATGTGTTTTTTAGTTACTCACCATGGTATATTGATTATATATAATAGTTTTTGACTAATTTTTTATTGATTCATGATTCCACTATACATAACCCTCACTGAGAATTTGAGCTTACCCTTTTATTTTATTCACTTATCGGGGTTGTGAAGATGAGATCATTGAATATGTGATAAGAAACAGTTTATTTTCTTTTGTTAGGAACTATTTTAAATATACATATGTAATAAGGGAACCATGTACTTATCTATATTATTCAAGACTAATAAATTGATCGTTCATCGGTGATGTGGTCTCTTGTATCTATTCCATTGCAATAAAACAACCACTAACTCTATGCTACTAGGGTTGGGGAAGCTACATTTTACCACTATTTCTATTTTAAATCAATCACACTATATATATTTAATTTTAGTGGACATAACTCACCATGAGAGTTCCATTTGAGGACAAATCGTAGGCATGGCTCCCATTTCGTCATGAAAACTTGGATTTTAATACCATTGGTCTCATTGGATTCATGTTGGTAAGTTCTTCAATCCTCTTGTGGTGTTATTTATTTGAATTCATATTGATGGAGTCATTTAGGTTCAATATAATATGAAATATTTTTATGTTATCCACCAATTTCTAATTTTTCCCTCAATCAGAACAAAATCAAAGATTGATACTCGATGGGTTCTCTACTAGATACCTACGATATGTGTCATATACCTTTCCTGACTAGTTTACTATTTTATATAGATATTTTTTGATGTTATACATGTTTTAATTTAAATCATTTCCCCTAAAAGGATTTTAATTCATTTGTTAAATGAATTGGGACCTTTTAGTATTCCCATCAAGTACCCTTGAGATTTTTGGATGTTGTTAGCCCCATTCTAGGCTACCCAAGGGGTTCGTCTTTCTATCCTCATTTTATATAAAACCTGTGGTGTGTCTGTGAGATAAATTAGTTAGAGGGAAACCCTTTATAATCACTCATAATTGAATTAAATGATTATGATAATTTTGATTCCCCCTTTTACATTTGTTGAAATGATGTAAATTGATTTAATTTTTTTAAAATGGAATTGTTACATGAGTTGAATGAACTCATGGAATTTATATGGAATGTGAGTGAAATAAGATGATGAATTGATTTTGGTAGTGGATGCCTTGGTTATTATACCTTGTATCCTGATTCCATAAGAATCTTTGGATATTTATACTCCCTAGGTATTGATTGCAGTAGTGGATGTGTTAGAACTGTTTACTCATTTAATAATAATTCTGTAGGAGGATGAGGATCCTATTACCCCTTGGATACTGATTTCATGAAGTTTCATTAGATAGAGTCTATTAGCATGCTCCTCAATCTCCAACCATGTCGTTACCATGTTCCTATGAATATGATCTTAGGACTTAATGTGGATGCCTTGGTCTCCTGTACCTTGGATTTGACTATTCAAGCTATAACAATTTTGTTTATACGGCATGATCATGATGAATATTATACACTGGTTTATATTTTTTGGACATGGTTGATGTTATACAATGAATTATATGATGTGTCCATGATGTATGTTTACACTGGATAACACGGAAAGGCCATTTTAGATTTTTGGTGTGTTACATAGGTATCACTAGTATGGATAAAAAATTATAGTGTATTGACATGACTATGTTACACATATTTAGTTATGATTGTACCACTTCCCTTAATTATGATATCTTGACTGTTGTTTGAAGTGAGCATTATTTGGTTTGACATAATCACATATTCCTTGGTCACATTATTTTCACTACCTCTGTACATGTTTTCTATATTGCTCAGTGCTTATCTATTTATACACTGATTGTATCTGTTGTAGACATCAATGGTGGTGGCCTACTAAGTGTTTTCCCACACCCTATTCAGGCCATCATTGGGTACCTATAATTACTTCTTGGATTCAGATAAGGATTGAGGTAGGTGACAATTGTACGATTCTTGATTTGATCTTCTTATTTATTAGGACAAGAAAAGCACAAGACTGAACTTGGCTCATTATGCTAGAATGGATAGTTATTTTTTTCCTTTTTCGTATTTTGATACATGTATTGTATTAGATTCTTGTATACCTATTTTCATTATTTTTATAGACATAACATGACACATCATATGGTATATGAGACTATATCTGACAATGTTTTTATTAATGTCTTGGATTTTATCTTTTGCATGGTGGATTAATTATTTCTGTTGTTGAATGATATTTTTACAACCATTGTTCTATAAACAATCATGAGGTAATAGTCTCCCCATAGACACACCTTATGCTATCTATAATATTCATCATCCTCTAGCATCCGGTGATGAGTGAATGAGGCCATCTGACCCACCATCTCAAATCACCATTTACTGGCATCTATTTTAGAAAGATACAATGTGATATTATAAGGATTTATTTTCCAGTTTTTTTGTTATTTTTAGATAATATATAGTGATTATTAAGGTATTTTAATTAGTAAATGACTTATTCTTGGGAGTAGATAACCCATGTATATAAAAAGACATATTTTCTAAAATGGAAATTGTTTATTTCTGGATTTTTTTATTATAGTTGATTTTATTCCACTATTGGGTGACTCGCTTTTGGTTTTTTGTTTATAATTATTCTAAATATCATTGTTTCCTGGTTAGGTGAGGGTATTAAACCAATGAAAAATTTTATACACCTTCTATAATTCACATTCCATGAATTATTCTATTCTATTTAGGGTGAATTTCTTGACTGCATGATATTGTTTTATGTTTATTTTGTGGTATTATTGTTTTTTGCTATCTTTTGTGAAGAGGATTGAGGAAAGTTTCCAATACTTATAGTTCCTTCCATATCCTAATTAGGTTTTTCATACTTACGCTTTAGTAGATATCTTGAACCACTAATTATGGAATTTTGAGACATAGACCATTAGTCACTTGGACTGGAATGTGTTATGTTAATAATTAAGTGGACAACGCACTTTAGTTCATGTGGTTTATGATCTCTAATGGATTATAAGTGGTGAACCATTTTGTTCAAACATTTATTGGGAAATAGGAAATGAATATGAATAAAAATTGAATTTAAATTGTGAAATGGAGAATTTGATCTAGACCTGAATTTAGTTGGGAAGTAGGAAATATATCTTTTGATGTTTATGAAAGATCTTTTTTACCAATTCCTAGCTTTAGGAGTAGGGAAGGTGGTGTGTATTTTTGACCTATCCAAAGATTTAAACTATGGTATTCTCATTATCGATAATTTCTAAAGAGTGTATATAGCATTGTAACGACATGCTTCCATGTTGACCTTCAATAATACACCAAGTGGGTGGTGATGACCATGGGCTAGAAGTTGTGGGATCTGGGCTAAAAATAGATACTCCTATTATGCCAGGAGATGCACCAGTTGTAGTACCTAATATGGGTGTTGAGGAATAGTTTCATGAGAGTTTTAAGTGATTCATATAGACTGTTCAGGTTGTAGCATTTCCTATATGGTCTATGGAAGAGATTATTCATGTGTTCCAACAGTAGAATCTACACATGTTTTTGGGGATAACAATCTACGGGATGATGATCTATGGATTGAGTTTAGTTTTTTATTTTTTATCATCTAGAGACACCTCCTAAGTGGTGAGTGAGGATCGTGGCTTATATGCTCCATGGAGTAGCTATAATTTGGTGGGATGTTTTGAACCAGGATGATGTGCTGCGAGATATGGTTTAGAGGGATTTTAAATCTAGTTTTTACAACTAATTATTCCCCAAAACATTGATATCAGTGTGGGCTAGTGATTTTATGCATCTAGTTCATGGAACAATGACCATTATTGATTATTCATCATTATTTATAGAGCATCAATATTTTGGGATGATTTATCTTGTTGATGAGCTATAAAGGGAGAGATGCTTTGAGGAAGGTCTCATACATTCCATTAGATCTCAATTCATCATGTTCATGTTGAATAACATTACTAAAATAGTTAATAATGTGTTTATTTCCTGGGAGAACCTGAGGGAATATGGGGACATAGAGAAGAGTAGTTCAGTCTCTTGACCTAGTGGTTTGTCTTTCCATGGTAGGAAGTGACATTTTAAGGATTCATGTGATGGGATTAATAGACATGGTATTAGTTCTAATATCTTTGTTTTATATCATCTTTGTGGAAGATGGATAAATGTGAGGAATCATAGTGATTGATATCCAGTTGAGTGTTTAGCTTGTGGTGGGGTGGTAGATGTATAGTGTTTTCATAGGACCTTTTGTCCAACAATTAGTGGAAGGGGGTCAAATTAGAGACCCAAAACTTTTCGTACATGGGAATTACATTAATTTTAAGGAATACATAATACATAAAAAACAAACAACCAATGACCGTAATAGTTTAGTGTCTTTCGAAACTCGGAACATAATCTTCTAATCATGGTGAAAGATCTTCAATATCTCCAATAAATATCTTCCCCTTTTGTTTTCTTACCTAAAACCATTCTTTATATCTTGGGGAAAAGAAAAAAATAAAGGGTGATCTCAAATGCTCAGTAAGGGTAAACATGGAGAAAATAAAACAAATCATATACATTTGAACTTAAAAAAAACATGAACATAAAGTTTAAACATCAAAACATTGAGAAATAAATCATGGTAGTACATAAGGAATAGATCATAAAGGAACATTAATCATGATAAAATAGCATGGTAATAAAACATGTTATTGTGGAAAACCATTAAGTACATGATATTATTTCCATAGTAGCCAAGGCATTTCTGCCAAGACCATCTTAGTGGAAAAAATCCCTTACTGAATCGAGTTCACTCCTCATTCCATTCCTATATCACTGAACCTGATTAACTTGCTATTCTAGCCATGTCTTTCTCATGAGATATAAATCTTTACTCAATTCATTGGGGGGAGATATAGGTCTCACCCATCTCATAATGAAACCATTCTTATGTGTGCCACAAAACAATCAGAAATCAATCATCATAAACCAAAGAATAAAATGGGTTTCATAAACATCATCCCATCTTAACATAATCCATATAAAACAAATGGATATCATTTAATCATAAGAAAAATCAAACCATGTAAATAATAGAGACATTATACTTGAAACATAATCATAATGTCATCTTAGATGGAAAATAGTTTTGACAAAACACTTGAAATGAATTCATGAAGAAAATACCCTTTCTTCTTCAAAATAATTTTCCCTTCACAAAATTACATGCAAGTTTAAAAGAAAAGAATTTTTTTGAAAATAATAATGAAATCTTGTAGGAAAATCTTCATGAAAATTAGGCGTTATGAAACCGTAAAAATCCGTTCATGCCGTATAAGTTAAGAAAACATTCTTCTCGTACTTTTTTCCAGAAAAGTCAAAAAGTACCTCTTATGGTAAACAAAAGTAATATCCCTTACATACCATGTAGTAAAAGTAAAAAATGGGTAAAAAGTACTTTAAAAATACATGAAACCATTTTTATAAAACAGGGACATGGATGATAAATATAACCCCAGTAAATACTTACGAATAAACAATCTCAGATAAAAATGAGATTTGAAAAATTATCCCTTACCTTATGTCTGATATGAATTGTATGTATTTGAAACTCATGTATAATGATTTAAATAATGTCATTGAATTATTAAAGAATCATATTAATTATTTTTATATCATATATGGTTCACTTATGACTTTATATTACCCATTCTTTTGTAAATTCATGTTAAAGTAGCGTTTTGGGTAAAATTGTTTCATTTATCATCCGTGTTTTGACTTGTAGTTATTCATATGATTAATTAGATAATGATTATTTACTTCTATAATGGAAAACCTGATTTATATATAATATATTTTCATAATATACATATATATAATTGATCAATAAATGGAAAGAAATACACCGTTCATGGATACGGTAGGTCGTACGTACGCATGAATGTTGTTTTCGTTTCCTTATTAAATTGAATGGAAGTAAGTAAATAAAATATAAATAAGTCCAGTATCATTAATATGTCATATATTTTATGATTATTTAATTTATATACTTTATAATCATTCTTTAATGGTTAAATTGCAGAATGAATCTCATCGCATTGTGGAGACGGTAATCCGTACGTACGCACGAGTGATGATATCATCCCCATAATTATTGAATGGAATTAGAGTGGATGATATAATATCTCAGAATTAGTATAATTTTATAATTACCATACATATATTTATTCTTTACACCATTATACCCATCCGAGTAAGGTGGTGGTGGAAAAACATATTACACCACGGCGTGGAGACGGTATTCCATACGTACGCACGCGCGGTGATTTCATTTTCCGTAGGATGGATAGAAGGTTAAATGGGGTTGTTTAATATTTATAATAACATATAAGTATTGTATTGATAATGATATTATTACTTTATAATGAAACAAATAATTAAGAAGAAGTTGAAGAAGAAGGAAACTTGAAAGAATTGGTAGAATAGATTACTTCTTCTTCAATTCACCTCTTTTAAGATTCCTCTTAAGGCACTAGAGTTGGTCTTTTGAGGAGACCAGATCCTATATAATGTTTCTAGGAAAGTGGATAAGTTAAATGGGCAGGGTTTGGCTGAGAATGAAGGCTAAAAATGGTGTGAGGAGGAGAGGGAGGAGGTTCCCTTTTATAAGGGAGGAGAGGGGCACCTTTGGAATCATAAGAAATATTAATTTATAATAAATTCAAACCCCACATAAAAACTTAAAAAATGACTAAAATACGAATAATAGATGATATGGGGTTGTAATATTATCAACAAATAAAATTTAGACATGTTTGGAATTTATTTTAAACATTCTCAACTTGATTTATCTTTATTTAATCTATTTAATTATATTTGTGGTAATAAGATTCTAAATTTTAAATTGTTATAAATAATTACATATGTGTTGTTAATTTTCCATAATTGGATAATTTATGAAATTTTAGACCATATAAATTTTAATTTGTAATTTTTAAATATTTTTGTGATTTTTAAACAATTTTATATTATGTTATTTTTATAAAATAACAATAGTGTCAATTTTTACACTATTCATTTATTTATATTTAAATAAAACCCTCACAGAATATATGTTAGAAATAAAAGCTTTAATAGATTCATAACATGTCATATTTATATATAAAATCAGTGGAGCACATTAAATAGTTCATATAATATTTATTTTAATATTTTTAAAACAATTTATTTGATATTTCAATCAATAAAATAATTTCAACATCACTATTGTGTCACCTTTAATGATAATTATTTAATCACTAAAAATTATAAATAAATCCACATGATGTATATAATTATATTATCTTTTAGTATAGTATTCAATTTCTATGTTTCAGGAAGTTTATCACTAAATTAAAATTATTATACTTATAATATTTAATAGAGTGACATGTTATCACTTTCTTTGTTTTTAATAATAATTAAATTATTTTCATGGTAATAAGATCATAAAATGAATCTATTTAGACCCTTAAGTGATATGGGTCAATTTTTAGTCATCCAATAGAATTTTTTCAGGTGTTAATGGTAATTTTATTTTCTTAGGTTTACCCTTAATTACCCGATTTATCTTAAACTGAAGTAAATAAAAATTACAGTAGTTATTATTCATAATATCAAAAAAATAAAATTAACCAATTAACATAATTTGGAAAAACTTAATCCAAATATGGAATCCATTTTTCAAAATTCAAAACACCAAATTTTTAGTAATTAAATTAAAATTTATCCCGTTGTTTAGAAAACGGGTTTTAAAAGATAATATATTTCCAAAGATTGAAATGTTTTTACCTATGAATTCAATGTAAAATTAATTGTAATGATGTACATTATATTAAATGGTAAAAATATATTCTATTTATACTTTAAAAACCTTCGATATTATAATTTAACCATATAAATCATTGTGATGAAAAATGTTGTTTTTAATTAAAAAATAGCGTGTTTTTACTATTCATGAAAATATGAAAGTTATCAGAATAATATGAGAAATTAATACAAAGTAAATTTTTATATCATGATTCCAAATAAGAATTTTATTTTGTCAAATTGAACTTATAAACATGTCAAAAATGAGATTTAAAGTGGATGCGCCATCAAAAGGCGGCAAAAATGCATTTTTTCAAAAATACATATTTTACCCGAAAATTTTATTTTGTTCTCATAACATGTTCTAGAAAATGTGTAAGATGAATAATAATGTTATAAAATTCAAAATTTAGTTAATACTATTCATAAAATCTAGTTCATAATAATATATAACAATATATCATTGTTTAGTAAATCCCGGTATTGGGTACTACACACGCTATCAAGGAAGGTTGTGATTGCGTGTAATGAAAGCCAAGTCAGGGATGCATGTAGTGAAAGATCCTTTTGGTTTAGCGTAAAACACAAGACATCAATGAAATTAAAAAAATAATTCTCATAAAATCTCAGGTTGTTACATTCTACCCCCCTTAAAATGAATTTCGCCCTCGAAATTTGTCAGGGTTATAAATGGTTTACTTCTTGAAAGGTTATTTCATAGAAACCCACACCGTAAAAAGTAATTAATAAACTTAATTTTAAAAATTAATGTTATAATCAAAATGGATACCCAATGCAACTCGTCACTTGGGTTCCCACATAGGAGAACAAAGGTGAAAATATGGATATGGAAGAGAAATCTAACTGTCATGTTCTGATGGAGAGTGGTAGAGAACATGTCTATGAAAAATACAACAATCACAAAGCCATAAATTTGTGATAATCTAAGGTATCATCTGATTCATCAGATATGAGGGCACTAGGACAACATTTTTGGTTTTCAAGATCATTTCCCTAATGTTGAATATTTTGAATTAAAAGAAATACTTACTTGATTTTGTTACAATATTACAGTTTCTCGTGCTTTGAACAATTTACACATCATCTCTTAAAGAAATGAAGTTGAATTTGTCTTTTGCAAAGAGTTAGTAGATCATGCAATAGAATGATAGGCCATTCCATCTGTCTCAAACATAAGGTTAGAAAAATTTATATACATAAGTCCATCTATGGTGAGATTAATCATATATAGTTCCAAAAATGGACTTTTACTTCATCTATCATACCACTTAATAAAATAAAACTAGTTTCTACTAACCAGGGACTTCCTGTAAGCCAGTGGTAGGTGATAAAGGCATGTCACATTTCGATTGTGGGTTCGATTCCTATAGCCTTATCCGACGCGACGAGTTGTCTCCCGTCCTACAGGTTGTCTTTTATCCCCTAAAACTTCACTATTATAACATTACAAAAATAATATCGAAAAACATTCTACCCTTAAACAATACTATCTGATGTCCAATATAATCCATTCCAGTATTTAGACTTATCCAAAATACATCTTTCCAATCTCATAGTATAAAGAAAACGATTACTATAAATGTCATTAACCAAGCATGTGAATACCATCATTTATCCCCCATATATCATAAGATATATCTTGTTGGTCACATTCCAAACATGTGAATACCTTAATCATGTATTCTCTTGAAAAAATGAACACCCATTGAACCTTTGTGAAAATATGAATGCTATCAAAAGTTCACTCTTTCCACATACCAAAATCCCAAATTTTCTATATACTCAAACCATGATATTTTTCATGAGATCATTTCATTTTCTCTTTATCCCTTCATTATTCGCATATCATCTTCTTTCCAAAATTATTTCAATCACATTTCATGGTAATCGGTACCATATAATTATTGAAAACCACAATAAATCAATACATAGATATTCCAATATTCCACAATACTATAAATGAGATTCCACAACATTATTTTGGAATCTCGTTACATAAACACATAATAATTCCACCACATAGTTTTCATACTCAACATCGCCAATAGTGATCACATGTAACTTCCCTTTGTCCTTTTCCTTATGAGGTTGTTGATGTTTATCATAATTAACCCTTGGATTAGGGCATTGATTAGAATAATTCCCTATTTTCTTGCACTTGTATCATTGAAGTGTTGGTGGTGCGTTCTCTGTAGTCTTTTCTTTATTCACATCACTAGATACCCTTTTTCCATTACTTCAAAACTCAGCTGCTTGATGACCTTCTCTTCCACACTTAAAAAATTATCCAGTGCCTTTAAGACAATCTCCACCATGCTTCTTTCCACACTTTGAGCATAAAGAAACATTCACATTCTTTTCACCATTGTTTTATGATTTTTCTGTGAAATCCATCTTTCTTTTCTTGTCAAAACCATGAGATGGATATGTAACACCAACTTCATGTTCTACCTTGATATCACAACATGAAATTTCTTCATAGCTACTGAAGTCTCTTATAGCTAATGCCCTTCTATGACTTGGGTTTAAGCAACCGAAGAATCAATCAACTTTAGTTTCAGGTTGAATGATAATGCCAGATGCATACCTTGCAAGCCTTGTAAAATTCGCTTCATACATTCCAACAGATTCATCATCCTTTTTCTTAAGCTCAAGGAACTCCTTTTCCATATTTTTTTTCAAAGAATACGAGGGAAGTACTTACTAAAAAACAAGTTCATGAACTTGTCTCATTCTATGGATTCAATTTCATCTCAGGGCCTTGTATTCTTAGAGTCCACCAATGGTGTGATTCACCTTCTAAATGGTAAACAACTAAAATGAATTTTTCATGTTCTGAATAGCGAAGTATGGAAAATATATTTTCAATGGTACTAATCCATTACTCAGCAACAAGTGGATCAGAAGACCCATTGAATGACAGTGGACGTTTCCTCGTGAAGGAATCAATAGAATATTGTTCCCTTCTTTGATCATTTGGAAATCCAAAATAATTCATAGATTGTGTAAGTATAGCAATAAGATTTTTCACACCATCTCCCATCACATTTGGTTTCTCGAGAGGACAATCATTGCATTTTCCATTACATTGATCAACACGGTTCCTTCGGGTTCTAGCCACCATCTAAAACCCAAAAAGAACAGTGTGAGATTCAAAAATCATGCTAGGAAAACAACATAATAAAGGGGGAGTACCTTCAACGTATAACATCTTAGGTTTAATTCTAATATCATTACAATAATTCAAGGACTATAACCTATACTTATACTTATCCTTGGGGATATACCTAGACATACCTTAGAAATATCTATAGGGATCTCACTAAAGTTCTCACATCCTAGTTTCCAAAGGTTGACTAAACCTTTCCTCTAATACCAATAGTAGAGAACCAAATCATGAAGTACATGGAAATTACATTACTTTTGTGGAATACTTAATACATAACAAAAACCAACACACAATGACCGTAATAGTTTAGTGTCTTTGGAAACTCAGAACATAATCTTCTAATCATGGTGAAAGATCTTCAACATCTCCCATAAATATATTCCCCTTTTGTTTTCTTACCTAAAAACTTTCTTTATATCCTGTGGAAAAGAAAACATATAGATGGTGAGCTCAAATTCTCAGTACAGTTTAACATGGAGAAAATAAAACAAATCTTATACATTTGAACTTAAAAAAAAACATGAACATAAAGTTTAAACATCAAAATCTTGAGAAATAAATTGTGGCAGTACATAAGGCATGGATCATAAATGAACATTAATCATGATAAAATATCTAGGGAATAAAACATGTAATTGTTTCAAACCATTAAGCACATGATATGATTTCCATAGAAGCCAAGGCATTTCGACCAAGACCATCTTAGTGGACAAAGTCCCTTACTGAATCGAGTTCACTCTTCATTCCATTCCTGTATAACTAAACCAGATTAAATTGACATTCCAGCCATGTATATCTCATGAGATATAAATCTTTACCCAATGCATTGGAGGGATATATAGGTACCACCCATCTCATAATGAAATCATTCTTATGTGTTCCACAAAAAAATCAGAAATCATTCATCACAACCCAAAGAATAAAATGGGTTTGATAAACATCATCACATCTTAAAATAATACATATAAAACAAATGGATATCATTTAATAATAATAAAATTCAAACCAATTAAATAATAGAGTCATTATACTTGAAACATAATCATAATTTCATCTTAGATGTAAAATAGTTTTGACAAAACACTTGAAATGAATTCTTGAGGAAAATATCCTTTCTTCTTCAAAATCATTTTCTTTTCACAAAATGCCATGAAATTTTAAAATAAAAGGATTTTGTTGAAAATAATAATGAAATATTATAGAGGAATATTCATGAAAATTAGGCGTTATGAAACCGTAAAAATCTGTTCATGCCGTATAAGTTAAAAAGACATTCTTCTCGTACTTTTGCCGGAAAAGTCAAAAATGACCTCTTATGGTAAAAAAAAGAAATATTCGTTACATACCATGTAGTAAAAGTCAAAAATGGGTAAAAATTACTTTAAACATACATGAAACCATTTTTATAAAATAGGGACATGGATGATAAATATAACCCTAGTAAATACTTACGAATAAACAATCTCGGATAAAAATGAGATTTGTAAAATTATCCCTCAACATATGTCTGATATGCTTCGTATGTATCCGAAAATCCTGTATAATGATTTAAATAATGTCATTGAATTATTACAGAATCATATTCATTGTTATGATATCATATATGGTTCACTTATGACTTTATATTACCCGTTCTTTTGTAAATTCATGTTAAAGTAGCATTTTGGGTAAAATCATTTCATTTATCATCAGTGTTTTGACTTGTAGTTATTCATATGATTACTTAGTTGTTGATTAATTACTTCTAGAATATAAAATATTATTTATATATAATATATTTTCATAATATACATATATATAATAGATAGATAAATGGAAATAAATACACCGTTCATGGAGACGATAGGTCGTATGTACGCATGAACATTATTTTAGTTTCCTTAATAAATTGAATGGAAGTAAGTAAATAACATATAAATAAGTAAAGTATCATTAATATGTCATATATTTTATGATTATTTAATATATATAATTTATAATCATTCTTGAAGGGTTAAATTGGAGAATGAATCTCACCGCGTTGTGGAGATGGTAATTCGTACGTACGCACGAGCGATGATATCGTTCCCATAATTATTGAATGGAATTAGAGTGGATGATATAATATCTCAAAATTAGTATCATGTTATAATTAACATATATAGAGTTATTATTTACACCATTATACCTATCCAAGTAAGGTGGTGGTGGAAAAATAGATTACACCACAACGTGGAGACGGTATTCCATACGTACGCACGCGCGGTGATTTTATTTTCTGCAGGATGGATAGAAGGTGAAATGGTGTTGTTTAATATTTATAATAACATATAAATATAGTATTTATACCGATGTTATTACTTTATAATGAAACAACTAAATAATATGAAGTTTAAGAAGAAGGAAACTTGAAAGAATCGGTAGAAGAGATTACCTCTTCTTCGAAGCACCTCTTTTAAGCTTCTTCTTAAGCACTAGAGTTGGTCTTTTGAGGATACCAGAACCTCTATAATGTTTATAGGGAAGTGGATAAGTGAAATGGGTAGGTTTTTTATGAGATTGAAGGCTCAAAATGGTGTGAGGAGGAGAGGGAGGAGGTGCCTTTTTATAAGGGAGGAGAGGGGCGCCTTTGGAAACATAAGAAATATTAATTTATAATAAATTCAAAACCAACATAAAAACATCCAAAATGACTCAAATATGAATCTTAGATGAGATATAGTTGGAATATAATCAACCAATAAAATTTAGACATGTTGGGAATTTATTTTAAACATTATCAACTTGATTTATCCTTATTTAATCTATTTAATTTTATTTGTGGTAATAAGATTCTAAATTTTAAATTGTTATAAACAATTAATTATGTGTTTTTAATTGTCCATAATTGGATAATTTATGAAATTTTATACGATATAAATTTTAATTTATAATTTTTAAATATTTTGTGTTTTTAAACTATTTTATATTATTTTATTTTTATAAAATAACAATAGTGTCAATTTTGACACTATTCAATTATTTAAATCTAAATAAAATCCTCACAGAAGATATGTTCGAACTAAAATATTTAATATATTTATAACATGTCATATTTATTTATAAAATTAAGGGAGAACATTAAATAGTTAATATAATATTTATTTTAATATTTTTATAATTATTTATTTGATATTTCAATTAATAAAATAATTTCAACATCATTATTCTGTCCCTTTTAATGATAATTATTTAATCACTAAAAATTATAAATAAACAAACATGATGTAGATACATTTACTAGATTTCTAGATACAATTCATGTTCGAAGTTTCATGAATTTTATAACTAAATTAAAATTATTATACTTATAAGATTTAAGAGAGTGAAATGTTGTCACTTTAATTGGTTTTAATAATAATTAAATTATTTTCATGGTAAAAAGTTCATAAAATGAATCTATCTAGACCCTTAGGTGATATGGGTATAATTTTAGTCATCTAATAGAATTTTGGCATGTGTTAGGGTAATTTTATAATCTTAGGTTTACCCTTAATTTCCCGATTTATCTTTAACTGAAGTAAATAAAAATTACCATAGTTGAAATTCATAATATCAAAAAAATAAAAGTAACCTATTAACATAATTTGAACCCAATTAATCAAAATATAGAATCCATTTTTCAAAATTAAAAACACAGAAGTTACAGTAATTAAATTAAAATTTATCCCGTTGTTAAGAAAACAGTTTTTAAAAGTTAAAATACTGCCAAAGATTGAAGTATTTTTACCTAGGAATTCAATGTAAAATTAATGGTAATGACATAAATTATATTAAATGATAAAAATATATTCTATTTATATGTAAAAACCTTTAAATATTATAATTTAAACATATAAATTATTGCGATGAAAAAAGTTGTTTTTAATTAAAATATAGCATGTTTTTACTATTCATTAAAATATGAAAGTTATCAGAATAATATGACAATTTTATCAAAAGTAGATTTTTATATACTGATTCCAAATAAGAATTTTATTTTGTCAAATTGAACTTATAAACATGTCAAAAACTATATTTAAAGAGGGTGCGCCATCAGAAGGTGGCAAAACTGCATTTTTTTAAATACATATTTTACACGAAAAATTTATTTTTTTCACATAAAATGTTCTAGAAAATGTATGAGATGAATAATAATGATATAAAATTCAAAATTTAGTTAATACTATTCATATCGGCTAGTCCATAACAATATTATAATAATATATCATTGTTTAGTGAAACCCGGTATTGCGTACTACACACGCTATCGAGGAAGGTTGTGATTGCGTGTAATGTAAGACAAGTCAGAGATGCATGTAGTGAAATATAATTTTGGTGTAGCGTACAACACAAGACATCAATGAAATTAAAAAGAATAATTCTCATAAAATCTCGGGTTGTTACAGTCAACTCTTACTCCATGTTCAGGAGTGGGTTTCATAGCTCCATCTTAGGCTTGGAGGTGGGGTATTACCATTCATTTAGTCAAAGGTTATGGCCATGTCTGAGGAATCCTTGCACCCCTTACACCTATAAAACACATTGGGTATACTCTGAGTAGTGAGGTTATTTCACATGGTAGATATAAAAGCCAGATATATTCTGTACAACCTACACCGAAGGAGAAGAGTTTTAGGGAGATTATGGTGATTGTTATGATATTAGAAGACACTATGATAGTAACTACTCATTTTGATATAGTTGATTCATATAGTTTCATATGTGTACCTATCCTAGAGAGCCTTGTGCAGATCTTTCCAGTATCTAATGGAATTATGAAAATCAATAATCTGTTGAGGATTAAAATGTGGGATGTATACAGGTGAAAGGAGTTCCCAATTGAGATTGGGGTGTGTTAGTTTGTATGGGGAATTTTTTTCCCTAGATATGATTTGGTTTCATGTAATACTCCATATGAACTATCTAGTTTCTTATCGATTATATATTGATTTCAATCACTAGAGGGGGGCTTAACATCTTTAGAGGGTGGATTTTTTATTCACAAGGGTAAATGTGATGCCCAGGTGAGCCGAGATAGACCAAAACATAATTGGATGGGCATGATTATAGCCTATATTTCTAGGGAATTTCTAGATGATAAGGTAACACATCAAGAGGACTATACTATAATGGTTGGTCATTATAAAGATGTTTTCCCGGATTATTTATTTTAGTTTACCATTATAGATAGATATGGATTTATTCCTAAATTTAGTTCTAGGGGAGCACAAGTATCCATTCCACCTTATAGGATGGATTCTATGGAGTTTCCGGTGCTTAAGAGGTAGCTAGGGGACTTGGAGGCCAATGGGTTTATAAGAATGAGCACTTCTATATGGGGTATGCTAGTCCTTTTGTTAAAAATGTGAAAGGTGCCTTCAGGATATGTGTGGATTACCAAAAATTGAACTATTAAAAGATTATGAATTTATATCCCTTGCCACAGGTATATGATCTCTTTGAATACATCTTATGATCTCAGGATATCCTTAAGATTTATTTAAAATCTAGTTACCATCATTTACTTTTTCTACCTGTAGACGTACCTCATATATATTTTCATAGAAGGTTTGGTCTATATGAGTAGATGGTTATTTCATTTGGACTCATGAACATGCTAGCGATTTTCATGGCATTGATAAAATATGTTTTCCATCCTCATTTGGATCCATTTATGGTGTCACAACAAAATATTTAACTTTTTACAACAAGTACATTTATGTTGGTAAAATTACAATTTCTGTTTGTAAAACATTTTACCAACACTTATATCCATGCCACTAAACTGTCGGTAAAAACTCTATTACTAAATGTTTTTGCGACAGATAAAATTATTTTGTTACAATTATTTGAATACCAAAAGATAATATATGTGTTGGTTAAAGTGTTTAACAACATAATATTATGACAAATTTTTATGTTGGGAATAATATTACCAATATATAATAACTATTTATAAATTTAATTTGAATAAAATTTATAAATTTTGATATTTATTAATTTATCAAATACAATTCATTAGTTTTAATTATTAAAACAAAGAAGATCGAAACAAATGTTGAAATTTAGAAAAAAATAATTATATTAATAATGAAATTTAATAAAAAATGTCAATTCAAATACACAAGATCTCACAAGCACCCCCCCACCTACAACAGGATCCATCACAGCCTCACGCCCCTAGTAGAATCCATCACCTCCAGTCAGCTCCAACTATACCAAAACCTTCAACGCAACAGCACCAGTGACCCATCCATGCCCCAGAACCAATAATCCATCTCCAACACAAGTATTAAACAAATCAATTCAGCTCCAATACTAGTGAAAAACCTCAAGTCACTACTATGTATCATCCTTCAGCTCCAATATATACAACACAAGAAATAAAAAAAACATACCCACTAATCAGTAAAAAATATCTGTATGAATTGAAACATTTTTTTAGAGAAATGAGACATGAGTTAGTCACCCAACTCAAACCTCTAAAACATTATTAAATTAAAAAATGTTGCGTGAATACACAATGTGTAACAATCTAACACCATATTGAAATTGAAAATTGTTACAAAAAGACACAAAGTGGCGAAGGAAAATGGATCAGATCATCTCTAATGAAATCATGCCTACATTATATATGGATCCATGATTTGATATTCCACCCATAATTCTACCTGTCACGGTAAAAAAATATCCACATATCAACAGACAGCTCAGATCAGATTTTTCCATCACAAAAAGGTGTATAATATAATGGGATTTCCCACTTTTATTCTTGATTATACAGCTATCCATGCAATATTGATATTCCATTTCAGAACTGGTTTCTTACATTGACCTAATAGAATTAAATACCAGAAGAAATAAATCTTGTATGATTTCATCTTTATATGAACTTCAAGACCAAAAGAAATGTATGCAGTGGAGTCCTGGACACGTAAAATGTTGATGAAGGAATAATTGTACACAAAGTAGTGAATGAAAAATGAATCAGTTCATCCTCAATGAAATAATCCTTCTGCATTTGGAGATCCAAAATCTAAAGGTCATGAGAAATCTAATGCAATTTCCAAATGTCTGTCCCTAATATCGTGAAAGCTCGTGATCTAGGGACATCATGTCTCAAAAGTGTCTCAACAGTCCCAGGTACAGAAAGATATCATATTAGTTTTCATCATGTCAGAAAAGAGAATCAAGAAGAAATATAAATCTCAGAGCTCAATATTCCCAAAAATAATTTACTATCAAACCATAGTCAACGGATTTTTGGTTTAACAGTATTGTATTCTTGGGCACTTTCTTGGGAATAAAGGATTCAAATGAGAAAAATTTTTATGGCATACCTACAAAATGATTATTAATTTTAGTACTTTCAATAAACAAGAATATCAACAATTGAACAATTTCAATCCATATTTCAAGGGCTACTCACTTAAGTGATGACAAATCCTTACTACAAGTACTGCTCATGTAGTTGAAAAACTAAAGGTTCAACATAAGGCTTTCCACACCATATGCTTCATTCAAATACAACACTCTATCATAATATATTATTACCAATTTCTACAAACATCTCAAAGTGAAAAATAAGAAAAAAACATATAAAAAATAAAAACAAGAAATAATGATATGTTATATATGTTATTTTTCCCAACGGTTGTAAGAAATGACAATATAAATTTGTAAGTGACACAAATACTAATTGAAATGATAAAAATAAGAAATAAATGAAGAATAAAAACCTTATAGTTAAAGGTAAATATAGAACCACTTTCCTTGTTGTAGACTTGATTTTGTTATTGAATGGTTGGGCAGATTCTGAATGGGGCATCTATTGAGTTTGGCTTGTTCAAAGCGCACGATGAGTGACTCTTGTAATGTTTTTAAAAATGAAAATTGATACAATAAGAAAAATATTTCATATATCATTAACCTAAATAAATACTGGCTAATACCCCCTGGTCATATTTCAATGAAGATTCTTTCTAAAATCACGAGAATCTAAAATTTTAACATGATGTCAGTGTCACTACCATGACAAACCCTGAGCTATTAAATATGAGAACATAACTATATGTAATTGAGGAATGGGTGAATGTGTTGACCAAAAATGAAGATGAAAATATGAGTTAATCATCTTATATTCTTACCAATAAAAAACAAATCAATATTACAACCACATATTTTTTCAAATAAGTTTAACAATAATTATAAGGAAACACAATCTTTAATATTTTCTAAAAGCATCTCAGTATAAAAAATAAGAAAAAAAACATATAACAAAATGAAAACAAATGGTTAGTCATTAATTTTGTTTTCCCAAATGGTTGTTAGAAATGATAATAAAAATCTATGTACACAAATACAAATTGAAAAAATAAAAATAAGAGAAAAGAAAGAATAAAAATCCTTATAGTTGAAGGTAAACATGGAACCTTCACTCACCTAAATAACCTTCCAATGTTTTTATAAATCTAGAAATTTCATCTCTTTACAACTTGAACACCTGAAAAAGTTCATGCATATCCTATAAGCACCTCTATGGATATAAGTATAATGGAACAATAATAAAAATAAATCTAATTATCAAATGGATTTTGGTAAAAATAATTCATGTTTCATGACATATTATGTGTCAAAAAGTATTAAACACATTTTCAATTATATATTTGTAGGTTCAAAATGTTTTTTAACAGCATAAAAAAATTAATTTATATTAAAAGAACATAAAAAATAATAGGAATGAAATAATATCCCTTTATGATAGCTATTATTCTAATAATTGAATCAAAAAAATAATCCTATTTCATATAAAAAAATATAGATAAGTTTCTAGCTTCAACATACCTATTCATAATAGGTAACAGAAATTATTAATTGGTACATTAGAGTTTAAAGTGCTCTAAATCGAGATTAAGTGATGGTGTTCCAGGTGGATTGAATATGTGAGAACTCTTATCTTTTAACTATTTCCAACATTCCAGGATGATGTCATGAATTCCCCACAGTAAATATTGAATTTCTTTGGTTAGATTTAACACCCTCTAAAAGCTAGTTTTAGAGCTCCTCTCAGGGTGTCAGCCTCCATATATGGTGTGGTCTTGACTGCCTCGTCTCTTAATTTGGCTAAAGCACTCCCTGAATATCTATCCATGTTCACACTCCTACATTTAACCACTAAAATAATTTGGTTCAAAAACATCTCAATAACTCTGAACACTTGTCATGTCATTAAATTCTAGATATGCTTCCCCTCTGACTTCCTACTTCATCTCAACTACATTAGGAATAGACCGGTCATAAATAGCCTTGAGTGAGGACTCCCTCTATACACTATGTATGTAGCATGTCATGCTGACTACCCTACGCATGGAAAATCAGTTTTAGGCACCAATACACAGACTCCATCTTTCCATGCATTGAACCTCACTTTAGTCCCCACTACACTAATGCTATCACATACATTAAATCGATCATTTACAAGGAAACTCAAATAGAGAGTTATCAAATTCCAATAATAACTCTAAAGTAGATCAGATCTATATATGCAGTGAACTATCCAAATAAAAAACAAACATCTCCACCGTAAAACCACAAAATCATACAAGAACAAGATCTAAAAAATATCCTCCTTATAGAATCAGCAACAATGAACTCATTTTAGACTTTAGTCATTAGCATCTAAAATTAGAGTCATCTACATTATGACTTAATAGTAATCAGAACCTGACACAACCACCATTTTTTGACTCTATTTGATTCGTATATGTAGTAGTATTTCTTCCAACAAAATTTGTGGAAAACAGTAAAAATGGATATGCAACGCTTCAACCTATAGAAAAATACAACTATGTCACTTGACTCTATGACCTTTAGCTAGTCTCAAACAACTGATTCTTGAAAGAAGTGGATCCAATTATCTTTTCTCAAACCGCAAATGACCCTAAAAAAGATCAATTCATAGAAATAGTATACTAACTTTAATTGAGAGCCAACAAAATTGAACACCAAGGAATAGATCCAATAATGACCCCGTGGTTAGAACCAACGACAACACAAACTAGGAGTGACTCTATACTTGCAAACTCCTTTCAATACAAAAACTCCACTATAGCAGCCTCTTTATGACATGATATTCCCTTCAATAATTTACGGAAAATATCCATGGACTCATAATTACAGCGTAACTATAGAAATCACCACCATGACCATCACAGTGCTCAAACCAAACACTTTAAAATAATTTTTTATAAAAAATAACATGTACTTCACCATAATGTAACTTATTTAAGTTGATTTCTGCTGAAATTTATCTGCAAAATAGCCCCATCCCTTTGGAGAAATTATATATTTATTCTATTATCAATGAAAAACATCCAATTAGTAAATAACATATAAAAATACTAATTTTGAATTCTAAAATAAACTGTTATTTGATTACATGAAAAACTGGTTTTTAATAACATGAATATAGAATTTTTAGGTTCCAAAAATAAATTCAATTCAATATAAACATATACTACTATGCATATTTAAACTAATTAAATCTATAAGTAATGAATTAAAAAAAACTTAATATTATAGACTCTAAATATAAAATTCAACGGTATATAAAAAAGTTAATGTAATAACCTCTAAAAGTCCATGCACGACCTATAAGCAACTCAATTAACATGAATCAAAAAAAAATCCCTCCAAACATCTAGAACACACTATGATGATCAACCTCTAGTTAAACTATGGAACCCCAACATGTTCACTACATCAACCTGAACCAGAGAACAACCCAAAAATATGAGGCTTCTACCATGACATGATCATTACAGTTATGCGCTATTTGTTAACACTATAAAAGTAGTTTAATAGAAAATAATAATTACTTCTCTATATTATCACACATTTTACCTGTCAACATCTGCCTCAATATTTTCTATAATAAGCTCAATATGATAAAAAAGTGAAAAAAATGAAGAATACAACCTTATTGTTGAGGGTAAAGAATCTGGACACTTGGAACACTTCACTCACTCCGTTCACCTTAAATTGTTATTCTAATGATTTCCAATTCAATTCTTCACAACATGAACACTTGAAAAAGTACATGAATGTACTATAAATAACTCAATTGAAATAAATAACAAAAAAATTCCACCAAAAATTATGACCATATTCCAATAATTTACCTCAATTAAAACGATGGAACCCCAACTTTCCATTATATCTACAAGAAATAGAGAATAAACAAAAAATATGATGCCACTATCATGACATACTATGATTCAAAAACATTTATAATCATGTAAACATATCATTGTGATTTTCAAATTATAAATTCAATGCAATATAGATAATCAACTATTATGTGTATTTCAACAAATTAAATCTATAAGGAATGTATTGAAAACACTCATAATAGTATAGACTCACAATATTAAATTAAATAGCCTATTAAACAATTGATATAATAAAATGAATATAATTTATTTACACATCACAAGGAAAGGGAATCCTATATTAATCATGAAGAGGAACATCATTTAGGTATTGCGTACACCAAATCAAAAAATTAATTGTAACCTTATACTGAATAAAAAACCATTATTCACAGCATTTAAAATGAATCTCTTAATAAGATGATTGTGAGTACATTAATGTGTAAAACATTCAATCTCTACTAATTTCATTTATAAAATTTATATGTGAATTGTATGCTTTACAATAATTCATAGAATGAAAATGTTTTTTCAATTAAAATTACATTTGGACATACAATGAGACGTAAAAAGGAGTTTGTTCAATCTTCAAACTATGTGGGTGTTATCATCCACTAAACATTTTTAGCCCAGAATAGGGAAATTCTATTATAATATTCAGATTTTTTGACTTCCAATAAGTTCTTCGAGGGGGAGCGAGAATGATGAACCAAGGGGTGATGATTGAAGGGAATATAGCTTGAGAGGAATGGTGTGGCAATTATCCGAAAGGGATGAAATGTTAACAGCTACTTGGGGTGCTTGAATGATTACCAGATTTGGGATAAGCCAAACGGGGATGAATGTTGTGGCGACGAATCGAAAGGATGAACCCTACGGTAACGAACACAAAGGATGAACCATATGTCGACGAACCGAAATGTTAAACCCTGTGGAGACGAGCCAGAATGGGATGAACACTACAGCGAAGAACAAATGTGTTCCTTAGTATTTTTAGGGTTATCAGGGGATGAGATTTAGGAATGAAAATCCTGTAGTTGGGAGGCGCACATCTATTCATCGGATGATATTAATAAATATGTAGAATCATTATTATTATAAAAATTATATATTTTAAAAATAAATTACTTATTGTCAATACATCTAATTCTATATTTTTAACTTTGTAAGTTTATAATTTATTTGGTTAGAATCAAGATAAATTTGAATAATTCATTGGTAAATTTAAATTATATATATTAATTTCATGATACAATATTAAATTATCAATATTTTAATTCAATATATATGTGGATAATTTTATTGAAAAATTACTTGTTTTTAATAAAAAATTAAAAAAATTATATAGTAAATTATTGGTAATATATTTGATGACGTTGAATAATTTCTTGTATTGTGTTTTTTTAATAGGAAAATAATTTACATTAATTATAAATAATTAAAATATATCCATTTTTTTGTAATATTATTGTTGGTATTTGTAATATATAGACACAATTTAAATTGATAATAAATTATATGTTGGTATAAGACAGTTAATAGTAACAAATGTATATGCTGGTAAGAAGATTTGGTGGTACTTAAAAAAATAACAACATAATAATATATCTGTTGTAATTGATCGTTTTTACCAACATATATATTATTTAACACAAAATTTCTATTGGTATAAGTCATTTCTTTTGTAGTGTGTTTTTCATGGATGATATCTTTGTGTATTTTCTTAATCGACACAGTCATGAGAAACATATTGAAATAATCTCAGATACACTAAGAGAGAATTAGTAATATGATATGCTCATAATGTTACACTTATAGGAAGAGAAAACTCTCTTCCTATGTCATACTATCTAAGAGAAATGATTATCAGCTGACCCAGAGAAGGTGAGAGTCAAAGTATCCTAGAATAAACCCAAGTACATGTTTGAAATATAGTATCTCTTGGGATATCTAGATATTAGAGGTATTTCATATATGACTTATCATGATTAGAAGAACCTCTTAATGGATAAATAATAAGGGTTTAATGTTTTTTTGGATTGATAAATATGAGATAACCTTTCAGTAGCTAAAAAAGTGACTGAGTTTAGCACCATTCAGGATTCATAGAGATACAGGAAAGTTCTATAATTTTTATTTAAATGAATATGGTATCAAGATATAAGAAGTTATGTTGCAGGCTTATAGATTAACCCTATACAGGTCTCTTCAGTTGAGGCCACATGTGAAGAATTACTCGACACATGATCTTGAGTTAGAATATGTTTTTCATGCATTGCACTGTTGGAGGAATTATTTACTTGTAGAGATTTATTTGGAATGCAAGGACTAAAAAATCCTCAAGAATATATTTACCCAGGATGACATGAATTTGAGGTAGTGAAGTTTTGGATGAAAACCTAATTTCTTTTTACATTGAACTATCATATAAATCTAGAATAAGTAATGTAGTTTTCAATGCACTGATCAAAAGAATGCAGATACATGAATTTTAAGAGGCCAATACTGACTGATATATTATGGTTGTGTTCTCATTGATGTACTTAGAGTCACAAGATGTTCAGTGAAATACCTTTCTTTCATCATTAGTTTTGATCTATAATATTCTAGATAGAGTGAGGATGAGACAACTTTTTGATGTTGATGGCCTAGTCCTACGGGATATTTTAGAAATTGAGGACCCTCCTCTTAGATGGACCATTAGCAAGGATGAAATTATATGTATACATTGTATCATATGGGTTCTGGATGACATATGTGAGTAGATGATGTAGTAGTTTCATGCCTCTATTTGGGTAGTGTATCCTGACATCACCAAGTTGTATCCAGATTAATATATTCATTAATGGTGGTTGGGAATGAAATATGAGGTACCATGTTTTTTCACGATATGTTCTACCTGTCAATAGGTGACGGAATAACATCATTGAGCAGCTTTAATTTTATTACTGTTACTCATTCCGAAAAAGAAATTGAAATATGTTGTTATGGATTTCATAACTAGGTTTCTGAGTTCACCTTGAGATAGTGATTTTGTTTTGGTTATAGTGGATAGGTTCATGAAGGTTCACATTTCCTACTAATTAGGGAGACCTTCTTAGTAAATTATCTTGATAGTTTGTATATCCATGATATAGTGTGACTTTATGGGGTTCCTTTGACAATTGTATTAGATAAGGAGGCCTGATTTACATCTCATTTCTTGAATAGTACATAAACGGTTTTGGGTATATGGGTTCTTCTAATCATAACATACCACCCTCAGGCTGATGGCTAGTTAGAGCGCATGATTGAGCTACTTGATGAAATTCTTAGATCCTGAAACCTTGATTTTAAGGATTCTTGGGAGAGGCATAAACCCATAGTTGATTTTTACTACAAAAACACTTTGTAGGCTACTATACAGATGGAAAATTACGAGGCTTTGTATGATAAGCTATTTCGATCACACATATGCTAGATATAAGCATGTGAAGAAGTGTTTATTGGAACTTTTCTCATTAGGAGAGTTCAGGGCATGTGCTGTTGATCTGTAAGAGAATAGATACTGCACATCATAGAAATAAATCTTAAATTGATCATTTTCAATGACATCAAGATTTCGAGGTCAGGGATTGGGGTTTTTATGTATCTCACTGAGGCTACGACACAGGTAGATTAGAAGACAAGGTAATATTTCATTGAAAATGTCAGTCCAATCGAGATTCTGGAAAATGTCATGCTAGTAGCCTATAGTTTGTAGTTACCTCCTAGGTAATAGGACATGTACAGAGTCTTCCATGTATCTTAGCTGAACTATTATTACTCAGAACCATCTTACACACTATATTAAAATGAGTTACAGTTACAAGTTTATGTGTCTTTCAAGAAGAATCCTATTTGTACGATTTACATGATCACAAATGTTCTTTAAGGCCACTTAGTTCCTCTAGTTTGGTTCCAATAGAATAAGATCCATTTATAGGATGATACTTTGGAGAAGGAGGCCAACATATATTCTTAGTGGAAAGAGTTGATCTTAGGTGATTCTTAACCACCCTTGAAAGTGAAATTTGGGAATAAATTTCCTTAATGGGGGAGATTGTAAGATATTTGGTATTCCTATGAGTCGCATAACTTTTTTCTATTTAAATCCATAGTTTTGACCTAGTATGAGTTAATTTTGGGATAACAGGAGCATTGGGGGTGTATGGGGCATATTCAGATTTTGGAGACTCACTTTATGGAAAATGAAACCAGGAAAAATGGATAGTAGAAAATGCATTACCATATCCATAAGGTTTGAGTATCCTTGTGGGGGCTAGATAAAAGACTTTAAAAGGATGTATGTTTTGAGGAAACCATTTAACCTTAGGTTCAAACCTGTGTGGGTTGATGTAGAATTTTAATAGATCCTAAGAGCATGGTTTTAACATGGCTTGGAAGACCACTCACATGAAACCATTTGAGGCACCCCTTGACATAATGAAGGTTATCTTGGTTAGAAAATGGTTTATTCGACCATGTGACCTAGATTTTTTGGGTGATTTAACCATTTCACACCAATTTTTTATTTTAAATCAAACACACTTTATAAATTTCATTCAAATTAATATAAGTAACCTTGGTAACTCCCATTGATACCAAATATCAGTCTCGGTTCCTATTTTTTCATCTATACTCAAATTCAAACACCTTAAATCTCATTGGAATTGCACTTGTATGTTATTAAGTCCTCTTGTTTCATTATAAATTAGACTTCGTATTGATAGATTTATTTAAGTGAAATATAATATTTTCTATTTCTATGTTCATCATCCATTATTCATTTTTCTATTGATCTGGACTAAATCAGAGATTGATAATAGATGATTTCTTAACTACAAACCTATGGTGTGTTATCTACAACTTCTCCAACTAGTTTGTTTTTTATTACAGTTAGTTTTCATTATGTCTCATTCTGAAAATTCTAATGTTTCCCATAAAATGAATTGAATTTCTTGGTTAAATGAATCGGGACATGTTAGGTTTTCCATTCAGTACCCTTTAAGAATTTTAGAGGTTGTTAGCCCCAACCTAGTCTACCCAAGTGGCGTGCCTTTGTATCTTACCTTTTTTTATACCACATGTGAGGTGTGTGTGAGGTCACATAGTTAGAGGGAACCCATTTATAACTGATGATAATTGAATTAATTAATTAGAAGAGAGTTTATGCCTCCTTTTCCATGTCTTGACATTATATAAATTCCTTTAATTGTTTGAATGGAATTGTTATATGAGTAAATGAACTAATGTAATTTTTATGGAATGTGATTGAAATGAGATAATGAATTTTTTATTGTAGTGGATGCCTTGGTGGGTATACGTTGGATCCTAATTCTATTGGATGCAATGTAAATGATACTCTATGGGTATGGATTATAGTAGTGGATGCATTGGTACTATTTACTTCATGGGTCCTAATTCTATTGGATTTTGAGGGTCTTCCAACCCCTTGGATATTTATTTCTTGGACTCATGTTGGAAATGGCATATTGACATGATCCTTGGACTCCAACCAAGTCATTATCAAGTTTCCATCTAGATGATCATGGGACTCAACATTAATTACTTAGTCCTCTATACCTGAGATCTAGACCTTCTTGGTCTGAAACATTTTATTATATGGTGTGATCATGATGATGATTATTATACACTAATTTCTATGGAATTGTTGTGGTTGATTCCATACACTTTCATATATGGAATGGTTATGATATATGTTTAAACTGGATTTCATGGTAAGGTAGTTGTGGATTTTTTTCATGTTATTATGATATACCTGGTATGGGTATCAGATATCAATGGATTGATTGGAAATATATTTATTTTGGATTTTACCATTTCCCATTATAATGGTAGCCTTAATGTTGTTTATAGGGATCTTTGTTTGGAAGGAAAATATCACATATGGCTTGGGAACTTTACTTTATATAATACTATAATTGTTATATATATTTAACACTTCTTATCTTGTTATAAATAGATTGCATTTCTTATAGACGCCATTGGTGGTGGCCTACTGAATGTTATCTCACACCATATCTAGGCCTCAATTTGGTACCATGATAGACATCATGGATGAAATTAGGGACAAGGGAAAGATCCCATTATAATATGCTCGATTTGATATTCTGGTTGCTTTGGAGAAGGGGATAACAAGACTGATCTGGGATCATGGCACTAGCTAAGACAATTAGTTTTTGTCCATTTTTGTATTTTGATACATGTATTGTACTGGATGTATATATACCTATTTTATTACTATGTAGATACACAACATGACACATCATCATGTACATGAGATTACATATGGAAGTATATATTTATTCATGTCTTGGATGTTTATCTTCGTGATGGTTTATTCACTACTTTCACTCTTGAATAAGGTGTTTACAAACACTCTGAAACACTTTTACATGAGTTAATAGTCACTCCATGGACACACCCTAGTCCCTCACTACTAGTAGGAAGCCTCTGGTATCTTAGGATGCATGCTTGAGGCCATGTGACCCACTAGCTTGGGTCACTATTTAGTCAAATTTAGTCTGGGATGTCACACTTGATCCAAGGAATGTATTTGGATTCTACACATGATAAAGTATTCATTTTCAAATACTTATATCCAAGGATAGAATAATCACACAATTCTATTGTAGAAGGGGCAAGGAAACATTAGGAAAAGTTGAAAAAAAACAAACATCAAGGGAACTGAAAATACAGATACTAAGATAATAATACTCAAGGAGGTTATGGGAATCAAACCTTGACATTAAATATATAATGAAATGGTATTCTGATGATCCTTGAAGTTAATATGTTGATAAAGTGTCATTAATTGATTATAAATTAATTTTTTGATAACATACAATTAATTTTCCCAAGGATTTATCAACTTATATAATGAAACTATGATATCATTCGTAATAGAAAAATTAATGTTCGGAAAATTATCAGGAAAAGCACCAAGAGAGATAAAGGGACATTTCCTAGAATAAATAAGTTAAGTCACAGTGAAGGATGTTTATAAATTACAACCCATGGTGGGAAGGCTATCAGGGGAAGATATTTGGAATAACATATAAAACTAGCGTGCAAGATGAACTACAATGGGGAGAAGATGACCTAGAAGAGAATTATGATAGTTGAAATTAAAAAAGGAGTTGTAAATTGAGTTGGATAATAAAAATAATAATATAATGTAGAGACTATGAGAGAGTGATACTTAAGAAAACTTACTATGGTGTTAAAGCTTTTAACCACTTACAATATTTCATAAAAGAGATATATAAATGTATATGAACATAAAAAATATTTAAAATGATTCATCTAGATGATCTATAAGATTGGATTTATATCATATATAGAGTAACTATATAAAGTTCCACACTATACCATGTTCATAAAGAATATAATTTTAGAAAAAATATAGCATGAGATTTTTACCATAACACCACTCACTAAAGATTTTAGTGCGATCATTCAATGAAACATAAAAAAAGGTATATGGAAATAGTTATCTTTAAGATCTCTTTTAATATTGAAATAAAGGTTATAATAACTTTTTTAGTAGATTTGGATTAAATTATCAACATTATTCCACTAGTACATCACAAAGAATCTATAATTATATTACTTAATCTCACAACTATGGAACTATAATTATATCACTCAAAGATAAATTTTCTATTCTGAAATTGATGAAACATAACCGAAAAACATGTTCAAGGGGATATAAAGTGGCATATTCCAAGATAATATCCAATAAAAATCTCTAGTTAATCTAGGGATAAAGAGGTTAATGAACTGAAAATATTTAGATGCATGGTTTCATCTCCTTAATCATCTATATTGTTAAATTTCTGGTTCCCCTATTTCCATCTGTGTTGAATAAATTAATTATGATTAATCAGAATATTTCATCATACAGTAATATTAATAAAAGACCATTGAGGTGATGAGATCCCTGACATGTAACTGAAGAGAAAAGATGAATTGTATTTTTCAACTAATAAAGTGATTACTTAGCTGTTAAAAATGAAGAGTGCACTTAAGAAAGTCCTTGGTTCCTCTCTATGGAGGAAAAAATCCCTATAAAACACATTGTTTGAAATAATAACTTCTTTTACCCCATTGTGAATTTTACACCTACCTAACATTATACTATTTGAACAAGCACTATCATTATTGTAATTAGTTAATATATCTCTTAAATATCAAACTAGTGTAATTGATATCTTTATGTGAAAAGATGGAAAATTTATCTTACTAGTTTATTTCCAAGTGTTACAAATAAAGAGTTATAACAAGATTTTAGTTATATTGGGATGATCATTCACAAAAATCGGAGGTTCCTCGATTGGTGTGCCTTAAGGAATGATAATTTCTCATGTATGATGGGATAATGAAATATTTAATGTATTTAAAATTTTAAAAATAAAATTTGAAATAATGACTTTTTTTTACTATATTTAAATTATTGTGATGTGAAAACTAATTTTAATACATAAACTTATGTGGATAATGATAAACTATAATAATTCACTCACAGTGTTGAATATCAGACCATGTATTGTGAGGAATATTAAAATATTGATTAAAGAAGTTTTACAAGGGATGAAAAAAATATTTTTGAGAATAATTGGATCAATTTATTATATTAATGTAATAATATATGGAGAAATCACCTCTTCTATAATTAAATAAATTTCCTTACAAACTGAAATATGGTTATCTTTGTGTAAATGAAATATGACATGTAGTTTTAATATCTAAATTATAATATAGATAAGAGGAAAAGTTCCTTGTTTTTTTAAGAAATAATTGAACATATTTTACTTAAATTATGTTATATATAAATTAATTAGACCAACCATATATATACACATAATTATCATGGAGTATGAGGTTACTCAAAATATTGAGTGTCAAAAAAGAATCGACAAAAAAATAGTAGAAGTGGTTAAATCTAAAATATTAATTTAATGTAATGTAGGAATAATCTATCACATTTCTTAGAGTTATTGGGTATGTTCTCAGCATGTTCTACTTAATAATTTCGGTTTTAATATGATAATAAATAATGTAAACACATATTTCAACGTGGAATATAACTTGATGGTGTTTTTATATATACTATGGTATGATGATTAAGGATATAAGGAAAGAACATTTGTTTCTACCATTCATAAATTTGATACATCAAAGGCTTTCAGGACACTCTGAATTTTTCTTTTGGGATAGATATCCAAGAAACAACCAAGTACAAAATGATAATACATAACTATATATGAAGAAATTTAAATGTAAATATACAAAATTTACATAAAAATTTATTATAGTTGGACTTTGTGGAGAATTAGACACATTTTATATATTGATGTTGTCCATTTTCTTAGATAGAACAAAAGAATCATTTAATTGTCTATGGATGACTTCTTTATCATTTTCAAGACATTTGAATAGTACTCAGGGAACCCATAAAAGGTGTTCTCCACATGTAAGGAGATCAACTTGGTAATAAATTGGTAAAAATTATAGTTCATGATTAAATAAGGTATTGTGTTTGCCCAAAAAACCCAAGTATGTAATTCAAGTGGATATGTCTAAAATAGAGGTTATTTCATCACTTCCTCCACTAAAATTAGTTAAGGTGGGGATAATATTACTTGTACATGAATGGTATAGTGAACGAGGTTTAACATACTTGGGTATCTCATAAATTTAAATGAATATTCTTTACATTATAACGTACATGGATTAGGACCTTAATATGTTTGTGTATTTTGAAAAATAGAACAAAATAGTATAACTTGGTGAAAGATATTCAGTGTTTCCCAAAATTATATTCTCATTTACTAAATGTACTTTAACCATTTCTTCATAACCTAGGGAAAGGAAACATAAGAAATTATGGGCTTAGATGCTCGGTAAGGGTAAATAAATGAGATATATAAGACTAACATAAGCCTAAAATAATGAGAACAATAGAAAAACATTTTATGATCATAGCTGTCACGACCCGCCTTCACCAAAAGGAGGGAAGGGTCAGCAGATTGCCCGGCCCTTCCTTCTTCAAGTTGAAGGAGATATAATGACCCCTGAAACCCTCCTTCAATAGGTCTTAGAGAGGCGACTAGCGCCAAGGGTATAGAATCACTCACTAAAAGGAAGGCATTACCCTTTTTATTTTAATAGGATCGGGAGATAAGATAGTAAATCCCACAAAACCAAAACTAAAAGTGAAAGAAAAGAAAAAACAAAGATTCCTATATGCAAGTTCCAAAAGTAAATACCACAAAGTACAAAGTGACTACAAAGGTAAAGTACCAAAGAAAGAAAAACAGCAACTGCAACTATTCCAAAGGTCCCGTGCTAGTATGGTCCCGCGCGATCCCCAAATTTCTCCTGGAAACCTGAAAATAGTTTTATATATGTAGGGTGAGCGTACAAGTATAATAAGTAGGGAAAAACCTAAAGCTCTCGTGCACAAGTGGGGAGGCATACTAATGCCCCATGAGAAAAGAGATAACTAAGCACTTTACAAGGAAACTAACCACCCAAGCCTCACCAAGGTACACTCCCCAAATAACGCAAGTCAAGTAAAATATAATAATAGCACATCGATGTTTGGGTACCTCGTTCCACTTTCCCACTAGTTATTGAGGACATCCTACGCATTGAACCAATCCCACCATACTCACCACAGTCCCACTACCACACCCTGCCCGCACACACCCGGGCCATACCCTCACGCAGTCCCACTGCCAAACCCCACCCACAAACACCTAGGCCACAACTATCTCACATAACCATGTCTGCAAACACCTAGGCCAGAACAACCACCGCCACACCCGAAGGCACCTGGGCTAGAAGATCCACTGCCATGCCCGAAGACACCTGGGCCTCACCCTAAAGACACTTGGGAAACCACCTTCCCGCACACACCTGGGCCAACCACCGTGCCACCCTGCCCAAAGATTCTTGGGCTAATAATGGACTTCAGGCCATCATAGCCTACCTGAAAATACTTGGGCTATCCAGGGAAGGGAGCATAAAGGAGCTAATAACCAGCCACTAATTGAAGTGTTGGAAAAAACACCCTCCCCCATGAAATGAGGGTGTTCGGTACTAAGTGCTCAACTTGGGTGGGGTGCGAATAAGAAACACAAAACTACAAGTATATGTATAGTTAACAAGCACTCACCCAAAGTTTAGGTTTTTCTTCAGCCGGCCTAAAGAACACATTCAACACCCACGTCCAAGTCACAACCCACACCAAACCAAAACCCATCTGTCCCATCTTTGTTTTCATGTTTAGTAATAATGTTAGATGAGTTTTTTGCACCTACTTGGGAAACTAACAAGCATAAGCACAAGCCCAGATACTACCCCATGTTCCCAAAACCCAAGAGCCAATAGATTCTCAACAACAGAGGATCCCACCCCAATTCGTGATATGAGCAAGGTAACCACGCGACCTCAAATTCAAAACCAACGAAACCATAGCAACAGGGGATCCCATCCCCTACCACATCACCCAGAAATCAGCCCATGAAAGAAGAACAATCAAACCACTACCACCAAGAAAAGCAGGCCCATGCAGGTATTTTTAGATTTAAACGATTTAACACACTCCATGATTCCAATTTCACAGTACTTTAACCAGGGTTATCACAGAAAAAGGATTGATCCTGGTGCTTTCAATTTATTTATCCGAATATACGTAATTAACCAATTTCCTTTACACATCAAGGGTTCACAACCAGAATACAAACCATTTAAACATTACCAGAGGTAAGGGTTCGTTAGTACACAGGGAAAGACCACCAATGACCATGATTTTCAGTAGGCGTACACCCGTACAATTAAGAAATCATTAATTATGGAAGAAGAGAAAAACAGAGCAGCAACATCGGTCACACCCCTCCCCTTAGTTCTTTAGAATCCATTTGTTATCTTCTTTAATTTTTGGTTAATTCAATTCTACAGAAACAATTGTATACCCAACCCTCAAGATACACAGAAAGGAGAGAGGAAGGTGAAACCCTACCTGATTGATCAATGATCGAAGTTTATCTTCACCTGCCAGGAATAGAAGATGCGCGATTTGCAGGGGTGGGGCCTCGGAAACTCAAGAACTATAAGAAGAAACAATGGGAGGGTGATCGTGAAAATCAGAAACCCACGAATAACCCTTTAGTTTATAAGGTCCGGGGACGGTTGAGATAAAAATGTGAAAACATGTAAGGAGTGGGGGTGGTGGGTTGACCACGCAGCCCCACACGTCATTAAAGGGGTCCTCGCCTTTAGGGGAAGTTTAAACCGATGCACCCAGGGTATCTCACTTAATCAAACTCCATTAATTAGCATTAATGGGCCTTAAAACATGCTTAAAGGGGTCAAAATAGGGTTTAAAACCCAATTTGTGCAAAAAGGAGGTGCTGCTGGAAAAATCCGTGGGGGTAGGCAAGAGCTACCAGTAGGGTGCATCGACCGGTAGTCGGGAGCTACCGGTGGCTGACAGCAACCGGTAGCCGAGCTACCGGTAGGCTGTAGCGACCGGTAGTCGAGAGCTACCGGTGGCTGTCAGCCACCGGTAACCGAGCTACAGGTAGGGTGCAGCGACCGGTAGACCAAGCTATCGGTAGGCTGTGGCTATCGATAGACCGAGCTACCGGTAGGTCTGCTACCAGTAGGCTAAGGCTACCAGTAGGCCTACCGTGGGTCAAACCTCATCGAGAAGTTGGGATGGCCTCCCAGACCACCCAGAACACCTCAAGCATCATATTTTTACTAAGTAATGGACCTCCAAAAACCCGGTCCATTACATTAGATACCTCTCAAACTATTCTCGCCCTCGAGATTCAAAACAACCCACAAGGAAAGAGAGGGTCCGAACAACCACCTCGAAAGATACCTCTCAAGAGCGAACCTCGTTTTTAACTAAAAACACCTTTCTCTTAACAACCAAGCAACATACCATTTCAGACTGTCCAGTCTGTGGGTTGGGGAGTCTCTTCCCCCATGTCAAGATACTATCTGATTTGGGCGGCACTGACTTGCCCGCACGGGTTTAGTCGCATCCACCATAATGCGTCTTGATTAGGGGTTCGATCCTCCCATCTCCATAGCCATGATTTTTACAGAAATTCAGAGAGGAATGAAAAACCCCATATTTCATAGCCAACAAGGTAAAACGATCCACCACAACAAGTATAAACAGAACAACACAAAACTCAAAACAACTCTAGGTACTGAGCATGAATATCTGTTTCCCTCTCCCACGTGCTCTCTTCAAGCCTATCGTGTCTCCATAACACACGAACCATGGGAATGGTTCGCCCACAAAGCACCTTCTCCTCACAATCCTCGATCATCACTGGTCTTTCCACAAAGGTCACATCATCCTCGATGTCTAGATCTCCCCAGTCAAGGACTTGTGAATCGTCTTGAAGATAAAAATGGAGCTGGGATACATGGAATACGTCATGTATCCCCAGTAGCGGCGGTGGTAACGTTAGATGATAAGACACTTCGCTGACCCACCACAACACTTCGAAGGGTCTGATGAACATGGGAGAAAGCATACTCCACTTGCCGATCCTCCGTTGTCCACGCTGAGGGGAGACCTTCAAGAACACGTGGACTCCAACCTCACACTCCACGGGCCTCCTCCTGGTATCAACATATGACTTATATCGGTCCTGGGCCTCCTTCATCCTTTCCCGTATAAGCGGAACCTTCTCCGTCGTGCTCTGCACCATATCTGGTCCAAGGATTCCCGCCTCTCCGACTCCGGTCCAACACACAGGTGAGCGGAATGTCCTTCCGTAAAAGGCTTAAAACAGGTCCATACCCATGGTAGAGTGATAGATATTATTGTAGGAGAACTCTACCAGAGGAAAGTTTTGCACCCATGATCCTCCTAAGTCCAGAACGCATGCCCGCAGCATATCCTCCATGGTCTGGATGGTGCGCTCTGTCTGTCCATCTGTCTGGTGATGGAAAGTAGTGCTAAGACGTAGATGGGTGCCAAAAGCATGCTGAAATCCTCTCCAGACTCGTGAGGTAAACCATGCATCCCTATCCGAGACTATGGACCTCGAAACTCCATGCAACCGCACCACCTCATCCACATACCTTCGTGCCAAAGCATCCACTGCACTTTACTCCTTAATCGCCAGAAATTTAGCCGATTTTGTCAACCGGTCCACTACTACCCAGATGGAATCGTATCCCCCTTCAACCTTGGGTAGTCCTGTGACGAAATCCATCGAGATTTCCTCCCATTTCAACTCAGGGACATCTAGATACTGCAGCAGGACACCTGAAACACAGTGTTTAGCCTTCACCTTCTGACACACTAGGCACTTGGCCACAAACTCCGCCACTGCTCGCTTTACTCTAGGCCACCAAAACTGTCTCTTCAGACCCTGGTACATCTTGTAAAATTCTGGGTGTACTGCTAGGGGTGTGTTGTAGAACTCAATGAGATCCTTTCCGTGCATCGCCTATGGAACAAACATCTTCCCCTGGAAAAACATCCGGTTATGACCATCCTCCGTCCATCCTTCCGGAGAATTGCTCTGGTCAACTCGGTCGTGCATCACATCACACTCTAGGTCTCCCCACTAGGACTCCTCCACATGCTGAAACAGGGATGGCTGCACTGTCATATGATATAGGAAACCTCTACTGCCATCCATCCTCGCATCCAGGTTTAAGGCAACCAACTCCTCCATTTCCTTCTAGGTGTCTGTCGACTCTTGGACCGCATCCTTCTGTGATCTCCTGATCAAGGCATCGACCACTACATTCCTCTTCCCTGAAGTGTAGGAAATCTCGAAGTCGTAATCCGGGAGGAACTCCACCCACCTTCACTGCCGCAATATTAGGTCCTATTGGGAGACGATATACCTCCAACTTTTCTGATCTATGAAGACCACAAAGCGTTCTCCGATGAGGTAATGCCACCATAACTTTAGCGCAAAACCGACCGCTACAAGCTCTAGGTCGTGGGTGGAATAATTACGCTCATGAGGGTATAGCTGCCTAGACCCATAAGAGATCACCCCTTGTCACTGCATCAACACACATCCAAGGCCTTGCCCTGAAGCATCACATAACACCTCATACACTGCCCCTTCTTCTAGTAATCTCAGCACTGGGGCACTAACCAACTTCTCCATCAGATAGCTGAAGGCTGCCTCACACTGCTCACTCCAAATGAAAACCCGATCTTTCTTGGTCAAGTCTGTAATAGGGGCTGCAACTCAAGAGAAGTTGTGTACAAACCTCCAATAGTAACCTACCATCTCAAGGAAGCTACGAAACTCTGCCACATTCTTGGGTGCTACCCAAGAAACAACTGCTTCAACCTTTGATGGGTCCACCACTACCCCTTGCTCAGACACTACGTGCCCATGGAAGTGCACTTCTCGCGCCCAAAACTTGCATTTAGACAACTTACCATAGAGCTGGTGCTGTCGGAGGGCCTCCGAAACCGTCCTCAGGTGCCCCACGTGATCTTCCTCTGATCTTGAATAGATTAGGATATCGTCAATGAACACAGATACGAACAAATCCAGGTACTCCCGAAAGATGGAGTTCATAAGCCCCATGAACAGAGCCGGGGCGTTCGTAATGCCGAAGGGCATGACTACGAACTCAAAGTGTCCATATCTACACCTGAATGTTGTATTCGAGATGTTGGCCTCTTTCACTCTCAACTGGTGATACCCAGACCACAGGTCGATCTTTGAGAACCACCCTGCCCCTTTTAGCTGGTCGAAAAGATCCTCTATCCTCGGAAGAGGGTAGCAATTCTTGATCATTACCTGATTCAGCCTCATGTATTCTATGCACAACATGATACCACCATCTGCCTTCTTTGCGAACAAGACTAGAGCACCCCACAGTGATGAACTTGGTCGAACATAACCCCTCTTCATTAGATCGTCAATCTGAATCCCCAGCTCTCGTTGCTCCGAAGGTGCCATCCGGTAAGGAGCCATCGAGATTGGACGAGCACCAGGCATCAATTATATCCCAAACACGATATCACATCGAGGGGGTAGAGTCGTTAACTACTCAGGAAAGACATCCATAAACTCTCTGACGATTCCTGGCACCTCTACCATCTCAGCATCTACTGGCTCTGCTGATAGTTCGGCTAACAAGGAGAGGAGGGGTTCCTCTCTCCTACTGCCCTTCTGATTTCTCTGCTTGCTGGTGAAAGTAGCACGCCGGCTGCCCAAGTATGAGAACACAACCCTTCCTCGGAAGTAGTATATGATGGCACACACTTAGAATAGTCAGTCGATTCCTAGGATGACATCATATGGATGAATCTGTAGCAGTAGTAAATCCCTGACCGACTGATGTGGTCCTATCATCAGTCTGCATCCTCGAAAAACATAAAACAAGTCGGTCTGACCTCTGACTAGTGTGCTCAGAACCAGGGGCACTAGAAGTATCTCTAGACCCAAGGTACAGTCTAGAATGGGTGCAACAAAGGAGTGCTAAGCTCCGGTATCGAACAAGGCATAAGTAAGAGTGCTAAACAAACCGATCGTACCTCGAATGACCTCCAGCCCTGCTGGAACTGCTGCCTCCGCAGCGTGCAACTGTCCACACCCAGATCCTCTGCCCCTCAGATATCGGCCACCTCCCCGACCACGCCCCGGCCGAGGTCCCTGAGGAGCACCCTGAGGTCGGACTCCTCCTACAACATCTGCCCTCAGAGGAGCGGGAGCTCGCTGCCCCTGCTGCTGCTGGAAGGGCGTAGCTGGAAGCTGCTGCTGGGGCGGGTGTTTGGCCTGTCCACCAATTCCATACTCTACTCGGTCCGGGCACTGAATCCAGAGATTTCCATGGCTCCCACAGACGAAGCACCACGATCCTAGTCCCAAAGGAAAAGGGCGAGGACCAGGGGACTAGAACTGAAACTGCTGCGGCCTGCTCCCTACTGGTCGGAACCTGGAGGGTCCTGACGCTAGAGGCCTGGTGCTGACGGCCTTCCCCTTTCAATGGTCCCAGCTGGATCCCCTCTTGTGACACACATCCTATATCGTGCATCCTCTCTACCACTTCGTCCTTCTACTAGACCTCCATGTATGTCGGCAGGGTAAAGGGAGTAACAACATACTGGAGGGAGGGACGAAGCGCCTCCTCTAAACGTCTTGCCCAAGACTCCTCATCGGGAAAGAGGTCCGGAGGAAAATGTAGGGGGTCCTTGAACATGATTCCAGTTCCCTTACTAATATACTCCCCTGCTAGAGGGAGAGAAACTCATGCCTCTTCTCCACCTTTATCGTTGAAGAGAGTAATTCTGCCCGGAACCCCCACTCGAAATCAGCCCATGCCACCTCAACCTCTGTCCTCTCCCCTAGGTAAAGGTCCACCACTGACGCGTCGTTCCCTGTATCTGGCTAACGGCCAGAGGGACCCAGTACTCGGTCGGGGCTCGAATCAGGCCGAAGGCTATCACCAGCTCCTCTAGCCAGCTCTACGTCTTCATGTCAAAGGTGCTCCCCTCATACTTCCTGAGGGTTTATCGCTGGAAGGCACGAAGTGTCTTCTTCCACTGGTTATCCTCTTCCTCTCGATCAACTCTCTGACGATTAGCCAAGGTAGTCTCCAGGGCCTTGATCACCCGCACCACATGTGGTCGTCTCCCAGATGCCATAACTACAAGGTAAAAAAGGAATGCCTAAGCCCAAGTAGTGTAAAATATTGTTATTAAAATTTCTTAAACTTACTATTGATTCCAATTCCCAAAACACCCATTAAACACGAGAAATCAAGTCATTATGGTGCATGTACCTTTCCTAGAGTATCTACCCTGCAATCAGTTTGGCCTCACTTAGTCATTCGTTAGGTCCAGAGTCCTTGCATCGGATCACGGGGGGCCCTAAAATCCCGTGTCCTAGCCGGTCTTCCCTGGCCTAATTCACGCACCAAGGTCACCCAACACTTTTTCCCTACCATCCCATGCAGTCCTTACTATGCCTAACTACAGACACCATTCTATATCTCAACCTTCCTTTGATACCATTCTGTCACGACCCGCCTTCACCAAATGGAGGGAAGGGTCAACAGATTTCCAGACCCTTCCTTCTTCAAGTTGAAGGAGAGATAATGACCCCTATAGGCCCCGGAGAGGTGACCAACGCCAAGGGTATTGAATCACTCACTAAATGGAAGGTATTACCATTTTTCTTTTAATAGGATCGGGAGATAAGATAGTAAATCCCATAACACAAAAACTAAAAGTGAAAGAAAAGCCAAAACAACCATTCCCATATTAATGTTCCAAAAGTAAATACCACAAAGTACAAAGTGACTAAAAAGGTAAAGTACCAAAGAAATAAAAATATAAACTGCAACTGTTCCAAAGGTCCTATGCTAGTATGGTCCCGCATGATCCCCGAAGTCCTCCTGGATACCTGATAATAGTTTTATATACGTAGGGTGAGCATACAAGTATACTCATTAGGGAACAACCTAAATCTCTCGTGCACAAGTGGGGAGGCATACTAATGCCCCGTGAGAAAAGAGATAACCAAGTACTTAACAAGGAAACTAACCACCCAAGCCTCACCAATGTACACTCCCCAAATAACACAAGTCAATTAAAATATTATAATAGAACATCGATGTTTGGGTACCCCACTCCACTTTCCCACTGGTTATTGAGGACATCTTACGCATCGAACCAATCCCGCCATTCTCACCGCAGTCCCACTACCACACCCCGTTCGTACACACCTGGGCCATACCCTCACGCAGTCCCACTACCAAACCCCGCCCGCAAACACCTGGGCCACAACTGTCTCACATAACCACGCCTGCAAACACATAGGCCAGAACAACCACTACCACGCCCGAAGAAACCTGGGCTATAAGATCCACTGCCATGCCCGAAGACACCTGGGCCTCATCCCGAAGACACTTGGAAAACCACATGCCCGCACACACCTGAGCCAACCATCGCGCCACCTTGCCCGAAGATTCTTGGGATAATAATGGACTTTAGGCCATCACAGTCTGCCCGAGGATACTTGGGATATCCAGGAAAGGGAGTAGAAAGGAGCTAATAACCATCCACTAATAGAAGTGTTGGGAAAAACACCCTCCCCCATGAAATGGGGGTGTTCAGACCTAAGTGCTCAACTTGGGTGGGGTGCGAATAAGAAACACAAAACTACAAGTATATGTATAGGTAACAAGCACTCAACCAAAGTTTAGGTTTTTCTTCAGCCTGCCTAAAGAACACATTCAGCACCCACGTCCATGTCACAACCCACACTAAACCAAAACCCATCTGTCTCATTTTTGTTTTCATGTTTAGTAATAATGTTAGATGAGTTTTCTGCACCAACTTGGGAAACTAGAAAGCATCAGCACAAGACAAGATACTACCCCATGTTCCCAAAACCCAAGAGTCAACTACTTCTCAACAACAGAGGATCCCACCCCAATTCGTGATATGAGTAAGATAACCACGCGACCTCAAATTCACAACCAGCGAAACCATAGCAACAGAGGATCCCATCCCCCCCCACATCACCCTGTAATAGACCCGTCAAATAAGAACAATAAAACCACTACCACCAAGAGAAGTAGGCCCATGCGGGTGTTTTTAAATTTAAAATATTTAACAAACTCCATGATTCCAATTCCGTTGTACTTTAACCGGGGTTATCACAGAAAAAGGATTGATCTTGGTGCTTTCAATTTATTTAGTCGAATATACATAATTAACCAATTTCCTTTACACAGAAAGGGTTAAAAACCACAAAAGAAACCATTTAAACATTACCAGAGGTAAGGGTTTGTTATTACATAGTGAAATACCACCAACGACCATGATTTTCAGTAGGTGTACACCTGCACAATTCAGAAATCATTAATTATGGAATAAGAGACAAAAAAAGCAGCATCATCGGTCACACCTTTCCCCTTCATTATTTAGAATCAATTTGTTATCATCTTTAATTTTTGGTTAGTTCAATTCTACAGAAACACTAGCATACCCAACCCACAAGATACACAGAAAGGAGAGACGAAGGTGAAACCCTACCTGATTGATCAATGATCAATGTTTATCTTCACCCGTCAGGAATAGAATATGCGCGATTTGTAGGGGTGGGGCCTCGGAAACTCAAGAACTTGTAGATGAAACGATGGGAGGGTGATCAAGAAAAGTAGAAACCCACGGAGAAACCTTTAGTTTATAAGGGCTGGGGATGGTTGAGATAAGAATGTGAAACCGTGTAAGGAGTGGGGGTCGTGGATTGACCACGTGACCCCACACATCATTAAAGGGGTCATCGCCTTTAGGGGCGGTTTAAACCAACGCATCCAGGGTATCTCACATAATCAAACACCATTAATTGGTGTTAATAGGCCTTAAAACAGGCTTAAAGGGGTCAAAATAGGGTTTAAAACCCAATTTGTGCAAAAAGGAGGCACTGCTGGAAAATCCCGTGGGGGTAGGTAAGAGCCACCGGTATCCGAGAGCTACTAGTGGATGACAACTACCAGTAGCCGAGCTACCAGTAGGATGCAACGACCGGTAGTCGAGAGCTACCAGTGGCTGACAACTACAAGTATCCGAGCTACCTGTAGGTTGCAGCAACCAGTAGGTGAGAGATACAGGTGGCTGACAGCTACCGGTAACCGAGCTACCGGTAGGCTACATCCACCGGTATACTGAGCTACCGATAGGATAAGGCTACCGGTTGGCCTACCATGGGTCAAACTTCAACGAGAAGTTGGGATGGACTCCCAGACCACCCAGAACACCTCAAGCATCAGATTTTTACTAAGAAATGGACCTCCAACAACATGAGCCATTACAATACCATTCATATCAAATATATATACTTGAGTTGTGGAAAAAATATTTTTAGTTCATAAGACATGATTATTATGAGATTCTAGAGAATAATCCATTAGAGTATAATAGACGAATAAGACATAGAGTTTTTGAAAAACATGTTAGAATATCAAATTATTTCCATACCAATCAAGGAATCTATTAGTATTCTACATTAGTAGTATTCTTTCGCTCCCACAACCATCTTATTACTCAAGTTTCACTACCAATACCATCTTAAAATATTAAACTTTTTACTAATCTGAGTTCACTCCACATTCTCTCCATGTCTATCTCATGAGATATAAATATTTACCCAATTCATTTGAGGGAGATATAGGCCCCACCCATCTCATAATTAATTCATACATACATGTGCCATAGGATTATAAAAAATATTATCATAACCAATGAAAGGAAATTGGTATCATAAACATGTTATCATAACAAAACCTAAAAAAATAGACAAGTTTCAGAATCAATTCATCAAAGAGTATCCCAAGAAAATAAATAGGTTTCATGATCATATAACTCATGTAAGAGAATTTAGTTTCATAAAAATATAACCCATGAAAGAGAAATAGGTTTCATAAACATTTAAATCCTGAAAGAGAAACTTGTTTTATAAACACCATGTTGTAAAAACATAAACCATATAGAAAAATAATTTTAATGTATCCCTTGAATCATATCCCTAGTAAGGAATTATTAAAACTAATGGATTTCATCTAATATGGAAAATAAATTTTGAGGAATCATTTAAAATCATTTCTTAATGAAAGTATGTTTTCATCTTTGAAAAAATAAATTGTAAAACATAAAACATTTTAAAAATATTTTCATCAACAATAACCATGAAAACATATAATGGAATCTAAAAAACCTTTTTCCTTGAAGACATATAATATAATATTGGAAACATTTTCAAAACATTTTCCCTTGAAAATTTATAAAATAAGCTTGAAAAAATTTGAAAAAAAATTCCTTGAAAGATTACAAAATAATATTCAAATCATTTTTACCATATTTTTAAAGATAAAAAAATTAAAACATTATTCATAAATAATAAATTTTTAATAAATTTAAAGTAGGCTTCAAAAATTATTTAAAAAACATGTTGTATAGAAAAACTTTGTGAAAACCTTTTTCATTGAAACTCCCTTTAAAAAAATTTCTATAATATTTGAAAAACAGTTTTTCTAAAAACAAGTAATAATTTAATATTTTAAATTATGTTTCAAATAATTATGGTAATTATGTATGATAAATATATACAATCCGCGTATTCCTTTTGTTCCCTAGAATGTATAGAGAAGTGACTCAATAGGAAAATGACTCGAAGATTACTTTTTTACAAAACCATTTTGTTAAAAAACTAAAACATGGGTAAAAATTTCATTTAGTTATCAAATGATAATAGTATAAATTTTTTTAAAACATTATTTGAAAACAGGGTTTTTAAAGAACGTAGATTCTAGACTGAATATAGATGTAATATTAGATTTTTTCTAAAATACACTTTATTAATTATCTAAAGTACTAAAAAGTGGATGAATGGTACCATTACTCGAAGATATTGGGATTAATGAAGAATAAAAAAATTATTGAGGTTTATTGAGATATTTATTCTAATATTTCATCAACTTGAAGAATAATCATAAATAATCCCAATAAATGAAGAGATTTTTGAAATAAACTATTAGCACTTTGGTAACATTGAATCAAACAATCCATGTAAGAAAATGAAATTAAATAAAGATTAATTTTTTTGAAAATAATTATATTCTTGATATAAAATTCTAATTTTATTTATATAAACATCATAGATGAATATAGGTTCATAACATGGCATGTATCTCAAAGAAGGAAAATTGAGACAAAATTAATTTATAGATTTGGTTACTTTTGAACCGTAAACCCTATGAAATTGTGATCATAAAATGGATAATTAATTGATCATAAATTAATTAATATAGTAAAATAATACACTAATTTTAATTATATACACCACACATAAAAAATTGGTGGTGAATAAGGCATAAGTCCCACACAAATAAATGTGAGAGGAGAAAACCCTTACCTTTTCTCTTGACTCTCTTTGTACTCGTTCAAAAATCCTATATAATAAATATATGTTTACTATAAATATATTATAGAACCATATTAAATTATATATTACCATATATTATTTTATTAATTCCTTTTATTTCCCTCTTATTAACTCTTCCATGTTAAAGTTTTGTTTCAGGTAATAACAAATTTGTTTTTCGCATGTGATATGATTTTTGATGTTTTTGTCCTCATAATAATATAATTATCTACAATAATATAAACCATGTTTTAAATATAATATATATTATATATACATTTACTTATAATAATATATAAAATATATAAATATGAAATGGAATACACTGTTTAAGGAGACAGAAGGTCGTGTGTACGCATAAACCTTGTTTCTGTTTTATTGTCGTATTAAAAGAAAGAAAGTAAATAATATATATGTATATAAATATATATTTTTTAATATTAAATTATCATTATTATTTCATATATATCTTATTGAAGGACCCCGGGATACCCTGAGAGGGGAGGGGTGAATCAGGGTGACAAATTTTTCTTTTAATGCGATGGATCTCGTTCCCACGTTGGTAGGAACTTGTTGAACATGTATGATGAATATGATTAGAAATCAAACATTCACGTGAACAGAGAAGACACAACACATTTTACTTGGTTCACCACTAAGGGCTATGTCCAAGGAGCATATGCCGACAAGTTTTCGGTCGTACCAAATTCCACTAATCTTCACTAGCTGTGGATTACAAAGGATTGGGAAAATCACTCTGTCCCAGGCTCACTTCCTTTACAAAGGTTTAGGGATAACTCATTGCTTCCCTCGGGTCACTCCCGTTAACTCCCCCTAGCTCACATCCCTTGGTGAAGTTACACTCAGTTTATAGACGTGAAGGTCTTTTAATCATTGAATAAGAATACATCCTCTGTTGTATGTAGATGATCTGTTGAAGTCCAACTCTCACCAGAAGAACCTCACTTTCTGCTGAGGGTACCAGATGATCCTCCAGCTTTAGTGCAGCTTCAAAAGGACGGATGTACTTTAACAACCCTGGCGCGCTTCTCCAAGCTCTGGTGCACAAGTTTCAGGAATGGAGCGCAATTCATTTTCATAGTACCAACTTGGCGCACAAGTGACTCCAAAAAACTTGCGCGACACTGCCTCTTTGAACTCCAAACTTGCGTGACTCAACGCCTCTAAATCCCAAACCACTTTGGACACGTAGCCAATAGCCGCCGCGCAGCCTCTACTTACGCGACCCAACAACCACTTGCGCGACTCAACCACTTGCGCGATGAGAGATCCAAAAATTTCTAAGTCTTGAACTTCCTTACAAATGAGGAGGGAGGGGGGGTCCCTATTTATTGGAAAACTGGACCCCCTGCGCGGCAGCGCGCAAGTATTCCCTCGGTGCGTAGGTTCCGGCATGCAGATCATCATCCCTAGCCTCTGTCGCACTACTCACTTGCGCGACCACACAAATACTTGTGCGACCTTCATTCCTTTTCCATATTTTGAAGTTATGATCTTGAAAAACAATAGTCGCGCAAGTTTCCAATCCTTTTAGGCATCGGCATGCAAGTCTCTTCAAAGCATGCAGGTCACTTGTGCGACCAGCTGAAAACTTGCGTGACCATTATCCCTTTTCCATTTTCCTATATTTTGATCTTGAAAAACATATGGCACACAAGTTTCCTCTTCATCGAGTACACGGTGGGCATGTCTCTTTTCCAAAAACACTTTTCTCCATTTGTCGATTTTCAGGCCTAAAAATTTGGCAAACACTAGGAAACGATGCCACCTTCAATACTATTGTCTGCTTGAACTGTATGATCTCTTTGCTAGTACACATTCTGAACTTCCACTTAGGATTGAAAACAAACACAAATCACACTCCAAATCATGCATAAAAGACCATGGTTCTAACAATCTCTCCCTTTGGGTTTGTTGGGAATCAGAAAATAAATTCAATAGATATTCATCCACGTGCAAACCAAAAATGCAAGGATCAACTCATCCAACACTCTAAGTCTACGTGAGAAATGCTCGGTGTAGAAAACAAGATAGGAAGTTTGAATTGGGTTCCAGTGTTTTGGAATTCTCAATTATGCCCAAGAATCAATACCTGATTGATGAAATCCTTCTTATCCTTCTCATCCTATCAGTGACACTGAATTCGCATTGTGTCACAGGAGCATTATATGCCTGAACATTCTTGAATTTATTCATTTCTCCCCCATTGAAAATAAACTCGTAGCTTGGTTATTTGTTCATTTTTCATCTCAAACCATACTCCCCCTAGATAGTATCTCCCCCAGAAACCTGCATTACATCCATAAACAGATAAAAATAGTTATCATAATCGGGGAGAGGGGTATTGCGTAACCTCCTAATGCACTGGGAGGTGGTTGAACATCGAGGTTCAACCGATGCTTCTCAAACACAGTCACAGATAGTGGCTTGATCAGGATATCAACCACTTTCTCATCAGTTCCCACATGATCCATTATAATCACCCCTTGTTGAACTTTTTCTTTGATAAAGTGATACCTGATTTCTATATGTTTCATATGGGAATGTTGTACAGGATTCATCGTAAGATCAATTGCTCTCTTGTTATCACAATAAATCAACATTGGTTGCTTTACCTCATCACCAATATCTGTTAATTGTTTCTTTATACATAGAATTTGAGTGCATGACTTTGTGGCAGAGATATACTCAGCTTCAGTAGTACTAAGAGAAGTACTTTCTTGTTTCTTGCTCAACCAGCCAACACATTTCTGCCCAAAATAGAAGGCTCCACCACTAGTGGACTTTCTGTCTACTACATCACCAGCCCAGTCAGCATCAGAAAATGCTGATAATTCACTATCCTTGCCTACAACAAAAAATAACCTAAAGTTATGTGTACCTTGAATGTACATCATGATTATTTTTACTGCCGCCATATGTTCCTCTTTTGGATTACTCTGAAATCGGGCTGCAGGGTATGTGGAAAAGACAATATATGGACGTGTCGCTGTTAGGTACAGTAGGCTCCCAATGATCCTTCTGTACATGGTGGGATCAACAGAGTCCCCATCCTCATGCTGTCCAAGTTTAGTTCCAACTACAATAGGAGTTGACATTGGTTTGGAATCTTGTATATTAAACTTTTTCAGCAGATCTCTTGCATATTTTTCCTAATAAATGAATGTGTATTCCTTCTTTTGAACAACCTGCAACCCCAGGAAATATGTGAGCTCCCTAATCATAGACATTTCAAATTCTGATTTCATGTGGTTGGAAAATTTGTCCACTGATTTCTGCCTATTGCCACCAAATATGATATCATCAACGTAGACTAGAACCATGAATTGATATTTTGGAGAATTCTTCACATAGAGATTGTGATCTACTCCTCCTCTTTGGAATTTCAGCTTCTTGAGATATGAATCCAGTCGTGAGTACCACACCCGTGGTGCCTGCTTCAAACCATATAGATCTTTCTTCAGTTTGCAGACCTTTGTTTCATCAGTACCCAAAACAAATCCCACTGGTTATTCAATGTAGACTTCTTATTCGAGTACACCATTCTAGAATGCTGTATTGACATCCCTTTGATATACTTTATATCGTCTTTGGAGTTCCATGGCAAGGAAAAGCCTGATTTACTCCAGTCTATCCATTGGAGCAAAGGTTTCTTCAACATCAATTCCTTCAATCTGGGAGTATCCTTTACATACCAGTCGTGCCTTGTTTCTGATGACACTTCCATTCTCATCAAACTTATTTTTGAAGATCCATTTGGTACCAATCACATTGTGACCTTTGGGTATCTGGACAATATCCCATGTATTATTCTTGTCAATCTGATCTAATTAATCATTCATGGCTTTCACCCAAGATTTATCATTTGCAGCTTCTTCGAATGAGGATGGATCTACAACTGATAGAAATGTAGATTGCATGTTATTCCTCATCCTTCTTGTTTGAGTGGGTGCACTCTTGTCCCCAATTATGTTGGATGGATCAATCTCATCTCTTCGATTTCTCCTGCGAGGTTCAGTTGCATTCTCTTCAGCCACAATTTCTTCTTCAGATTCTTCTTCTGAGTTAACATCATGATGTGACTGCTGAGTATTTTGTATAGCTTCCTCTATTTCTGCATTTGTATTTTCTTCACGTTCACTTTCTTCCTAACTTTCTATCACATCAGAATATGACGTCCTTGAAGCATTTGTGGTTTTCTCTTCAATTATCTTAACATAACTGCTTTCCACAATCCTTCCTAAATGCTTGTTGAAACACTTGTAGGATTTGCTGTTCATTGAGTAACCGAGAAAAGTTCCTTCATCTGCATTGTCTCCATACTTCCCTTGACTTCCTTCTTTGTTCCTGATGAAGCATTTACTTCCAAAGACATGAAAGTATTTTAAAGAGGGCTTTAATCCATGCCAAAATTTATATGGTGTCTTTTTCTCACCCATATAAATTCATGTTCAATTCTGAATGTACACTGCAGCTTGAACAACCTCTTTCCAGTAATGTCGTGGAATACAACTCTCAATCAGCATAGTTCGTGCCATGTTGTTAACTTGTCGATTCCTACGTTCAACAACTCCATTTTGTTGTGGAGTTCTCACAATAGCTACCTCATGTTGTATCCCATGATTCTCCAAACAATTTTCAAATTCAATGGACGTGTATTCTCCTCCATTTTCAGATCTCAACACTTTGATTGTTCGTCCAATATCATTTTCGGCGATTCACTGATATGTTTTCATGCAGTCAAGGACTTGTCGTTTCCTGTGAATGACCATCACACATTCCATTCTACTGTAATCATCTATTAAAAGGACAAATTACCTTTCTCCATGAGTTCTAGCAACATTTATCGGCCCACATACATTTGTATGAATCAGATCAAGAATGTGAGATGCCCTTTTCTTCTTTGGCCGATATGAACTATATACCAGCTTCCCACGAATGCAAGCATCACAAGATTTTTCACGTTCATGCTTCAGGTTTGGAATGTCTATGACAATTCTCAATTTTTATATTTTCTCCATGTTTTGTTGATTGATGTGTCCCAGTATCTGATGCCACAAATTTTTTTCTTCTTCAACAGTCATGTAACAGACATTTTCTTCACTATCAACTTGATACAAGTTGCCTTCTAGTCTGCATCCCTTCATAAGTGAATTGCCTGTCGTTCCCTTGATAGTGAAACATTTCTGATTAAAATTAACTATAAGTCCCGAGTCACAGAGTTGACTCATGCTGAGGAGATTATGACGTAAGCCATCTACGTAAAGGACTTCAGTATTCTTTAGTTCCCCATTAACTAATTTGGTACTTCCACTCCCTTTGATTTTCAGAGCTCCATCATTACCAAATCGTACTGTACCATCAACCTTCCTTTTTACATCTGTTAGCAGGCCGACATTACCTGTCATATGAGACGAACAACCGATATCCTGAATCTAGGTACTGTTGTTCTTTGTAGCTTTGAGGGCCACCTCTGCAAGGTTGGATTTTTCAATCTTATTTCTTTCCTTCCATGAGACATTGGATTGAGTATATAGTACTGATGGCCTTTCAATTGTCTCTTCCGCATACCCAAGTTCTTCATAGTCGAAATCTTATTTGAGAGGAGAAAACCTTTTTGAAAGAGAAACACTGTCTTTCTGATGATACTTGACTTGTCTTGAACATCGGTATGAGGTGTCCATGTCCCTTCTTTGCCTACAATTTGCAGCCTTATGTCCAAAGTTATAACAACGATAACAAAATCCATAGAAATTGTTTCTTCTATAAGAATTAGGATATGAATTTGTTCTTATTTGTTGAACTTCTATATCTTCTCCATTCAGATAGCTTCTTTCCTCTTTTCAATAATACATGGTAAGGCCCATATAGCCACAGAACTGACACTTCATGAATGGAAATGTCTTCTCACTTGAATTTATCCTCATACCTTCTTCCTTGGGAGAATAGTTAGACTGTCTATCATTTCTGAATGTTTGAGGATAATTTTCAGTTCTCCTTTTAGCTTGGATTGTGGGTTCCTTTTTCAGCACTTTAGTCAATGTTTCAACATGTTCAAATTTCATCTTCTCTTTCTTTTGGATCTTTTCACTTCCAATAGTTGATATCTTAGCCTTACAGCCAATTCCACTCTTTCCCATGCAAGCGGGTCTTTGATCACTCAAGATTTTTCCAACACCATTTGAACCACACTTGTCTCTTGCTAGTAATTCTGCATATGAGAATCTTCCAAACTGTATTTTCTTCCTCGAATATTTTGGAATTGATTCAGTCTCAAGTTTAATCCTTATATTAACAACTTCCTCCTCAAGACCCTCAACAGTCTTGGATTTTTCATCAAGTTTGGAGGTGAGGTCATTGATGACCTTGGCCTGCTCTTCAATTCTCAGCTTCAGATCCACTACATCATCATTTCTTTCAATTATTTTAGACCGTACCTTCACAAATTCTTCCAGTTGTTAAACATTAGCTTCAAGTTGATCAACATATTCAGTTGATTCTTCTACATTTGATTTCCAGTTATTGAAACTCTTACTTTTAATCATAAGATTACTAACTGCATCCATAAGTTGCATCTCGGGATCTACACAAGTTCTCAATTGTTTTTCTCCACCAATATCTTCTGACTTTTAAACAGTGGCCATCATGGAAGCATGGTTCCCAGTTTTGAATTATGGTTCTTCTTCATCACAGAATTCATTATCATCTTCTTCCTCTTCACAGACAAAACTCTTACTTTGCATTTTCTTTCCATATTTGAAGTCTCCATTTTTTAAGGACCTTCTCTGAGGCTTCTCGAAGCTTTCATCTTCACTATCTTCATCATTGATCTTTCTTAAGCACTGAGAGGCAATGTGCCCAACTTTTCCAAAATGAAAACATGCGAGAGGTAACTTCCCTTTGAATTTCCCTTTCCCCTTATGGAACTTCTTTGTAATGAGAGAAAGAATTTATTTTTATTCTTCATCTTCACAACTACTATATTTTGATATTTTAAATTTATCCATGGCCTTGAATGCCATTTCCTTTCTCACACGAGTCGTAGCATCTTCCGGTTTGACTCTCATTTCATATGCTACCAAGCTGCTTAGTAGATCATCCAGAGAAAGTTTGGAAAGATCTATTTCCTCAAGGGATGAAACCTTTGCATTGTACAGATCTGGAAGTCTTATTAACATTTTCCTTACAATATCAATGTCTTTGATTTCATCACCTAGACCCCAAATTTCTCCAACCACTTCAGTAATTTGATTGAAGAAAGAGTCTGCATTCTCGTCTGGATGCATCTTCAGATCATCAAACCGATTGTGCAGCACTTGTAGTTTCGCCCTCTTCACTTTGCTATCTCCTTCATAAATGTTCTCGAGTTTATCCCACATGGATTTTTCTAAGTTTAAATTCATAACCTTTAGGTAGATCTGATTAGAAAAGGCTTTAGTGAGTTCATTTTGTGCTTTAGCATCTGCATCAAGAATTTTCTTGTCTGTTTCAGTCATATCCAGGCCTGTTGGATCAATGACTTGTATTCCTTGAACAGTAGAAAAGAGAACCTCCATTCCAAGAGATCTTAGATGAGATCTCATTCTGTTCTTCCAGATCTGGAAATTACTTCCATCGAAGTGAGGGAATCCCCTAACATTGATTGCATTCTCCATGACGATAAAGGACAGATTCAACACCAGCAACCTCCCTCTGATACCACTTGAAGGACCCCGGGACACCTTGAGAGGGTAGGGGTGAATCAGGGTGACAACTTTTTCCTTTAATGTGATGGATATTGTTCCCACGTTGGTAGGAAGTCGTTGAACCTGTATGATGAATATGACCAGAAAGCAAACATTCACAAGCACAGAGAATACACATCACTTTTTACTTGGTTCACCACTAAGGGCTACGTCCAAGGAGCATACACAGACAAGTTTTCGGTCGTACAAAATTCCACTAATCTTCACTAGATATGGATTAGAAAGGTTTGGGCACAATCACTCTATCCCAGGCTCACTGCCTTTACAAAGGTTCAGGGATAGCTCACTTCTTCCCTCGGGTCACTCCCATTAACTTTCCCTGGATCACTGCCCTTGGTGAAGTCACACTCAGTTTATAGATGTGAACCTGTCTTCATAATTGCATAAGAATGCGTCGTCTATTGTATGTAGATGCTCTGTTGAAGTTTAACTCTCACTAGAAGACAAACCTCACTTTTTGTTGAGGGTACCAAATGATCCTCCAGCTTTCGTGCAGCTTCAAAAGGACGAATGTATTTTGACAACCCTGGCGTGCTTCTCCAAGCTCCGACGCACAAGTTTCATGAATGGCGCGCAAGTCAATTGCGCGGTACAAACTCTCCATGTAGGTGACTCCAAATAACTTGCGTGAAACTGGCTCTTTGAACTCCAAACTTGCGCGACTCAGCGCCTCTAAATCCCAAACCACTTTGGACGCGCAGCCAACAGTCGGCACGTAGCCTCTACTTGCGCAACCCAACAACCACTTGCGCGATTCAACCACTTGCACGGCGAGAGATCCAAAAATTTCTAAGCCTTGAACTTCATTATAAATTAGGAGGGGTCCCCTATTTATAGTCAAACTGGAACCCCTGCGTGGCAGCGCGCAAGTCTTCCCTCGGTGCGCAGGTTCCGGCGCGCGTCTCATCCTCCCTAGCCTTTATCGCGCTACTCACTTTTGCGACCACACAAATACTTGCGCGAACTTCTTTCCTTTGCCATATTTTGAAGTTATGATCTTGAAAAACAATAGGCATGCAAGTTTCCAGTTCTCCTAGGCATCGGGGCACAAGTCTCTTCAAAGCGCGCATGTCACTTGCGTGACCAGCAGAAAACTTGCGTGACCCTTAGCTTTTTACCATTTCCTATGTTCAGATCTTGAAAAAAATATGGCACACAAGTTTCCTCTTCATCAAGTACACAACGCGAAAGTCTCTTTTCCAAAAACACTTTTCTCCATTTGTTGATTTTCAGGCCCAAATATTTGGCAAACACTGGGAAACGACACCACCTTCAATACTATTGTCTTCTTGAACTGTATGATCTCTTTACTAGTACACATTATGAACATCCACTGAGGATTAAAAACAAACAAAAATCATACTCCAAATCATGCAAATAAGACCATGGTTCCAACACTTATAAATTTACTAAACTCATCCTTAATACATTCAATTTAAAGTTTTAACAAAACACAACACTTTTAAGAGGCGAGAGTCCACATGCCCAGAAACAAAGTTATCCATTTTAAAAAAAATTGATTACATGAAGGTATGGTTTATATAATAATTTAATATGAATAATGATATTATAAATATAATATATATAATATAAAAACATTATGTTCATCATATTTTCCAACTCTGAAATTTGATGAAGGAAAAAATGAATGACATCATTTCGTGAGGTGGTAGTTCTCCGTCCACATTAACGGTAAGTTCATTACCCATTTGATGGAAGAGTGTGTATGTGTAGGTCTAACACTTTTTAATAAAAAAATATTGGTATATTTAGGATACTTTTATTATTATATAAAAATGGAATAATAATAATTGAGGTGTTTTAGAAAAAAATAAATGAAAAGATCTCGTGGTAGGATATTACCTCTTTTTTGAGTAACTTATTTTGGTTTGTAGCAAAAGGATTCCATGGGTGTCTTTTAAAAAAGTGATTCTTCAAGTAGTAATGGAGGGGTTTTGGGACCTTATATTTTTAGCATTTGGATTATCCAAATGGGTTTATAGGTGTGATGAAGTGATTGGGATAAGTGAACTTTTATAGTGGAGGAGGAGTGGCTTTCTTATAATTATAAAAAGGTAAACACTATTGAGTTCTCTCATTTACATCATGTGCTGAATTTTTTTAATTTTTTATAAAAGTGGGTAAATGGTCTAAATATTTCCATCCAATGGATTATTTATTGGTTTCTAGGTCATTTGGTCCATTAAGATTAATGTTTAGCCATTAAGTAAACTCATTTTTACCTTAATCGGTGTAATTAATTTTAATTGTCATCGCTAATATTTTTTTTGTAATTTTTTTTGGCACAATTAGATATTATATATTATTATTATTATAAATTCGGAATCCATTGTTTAATATTATAATCAAAAAATTTCGAGAAATTAATTTAATATTAATCCCACATAAGTAACGAGACAATAGGTTTTTAAAGAGAAAAAGTCCCAAATTATGAAATGTTATTATATCCAATTTCAAAGTGAAATTTTTATAAAATGACATAAATTAGGTTAAATGCTGTAAAATTTATGTAATTAATCATTAAATAAAATTAAAATATTATTTTACTCTGCAAATAAATCTTATGAAGATGCAATTTTTAATTAAAATTCAGTGGTTTTCATGATTCACCAAAAAATAAAACTTGTCAAAAAAATACAAAAAATTCACCCAAAGTAAATTTTGATATTATTTTTAAAAAAATGAAGTTTATATTATCAAATAACAATTATAAAACTGTTAATATATATATATATATATAATAGGTGTGCCATTAAAAAGAAGTAATTTTACCTTTATAAAAAAATTAAAACTTTTTTTTCATAAAATTAGATTTATTATTATGTTATTACTATAAAATATATTTGATTAGTGTAAAAAATTATTTAAATATATAATATATAAATTTTGTTATAAAAATTCATCAAATTAGGTTTTTTAATTTATTGTTATAAAATGGTGTTTTTATATAGAGAAATAGTTTTCTTATAAAAGGAATTTATTGGTTTTCCAATAGTTCTTTATTTCATTTCCAACTAATTAGTAACAAAAATACTCATTTTATAGGTATGTTTAAATAATAATTTCACACATTATTTAATCTTATTCTTAACACTCATTACAGTTTCAAGGTGATAACTGTAATAATATTTTAGTAACAATATTAATAGTATACATTATTTTGGTAAAACTCAGCCTTGCATGTAACACCATATATTGATGGAATTTAGTATTTTGTGTAACATAATCCCAACATAGTATTGTGTGTACCAATATTTAATCAAATTATTCTGTGTAGTGTAAGATTAACATGGTTTTTTTATAATTCAAACCAAAATTAGTTCTTCAGTTTAACAAAATATATATTTAGTGTTGTGTGAAATGTATATTATTTAAAAGATTAAATTAATTTTAAAAAAATATTTCATAAAATCTTTTGGGGTTACATTATACCCCATTGAAATTAATTTATCTATTGAAATTATTCTATGTTATCGATGGTTTAAATCATATAAGTTCATTTTATAGAAACCCACATCGTAAAAATGAATACTAAAACATTATTCTAAATGTGAAAGTTGGAAACATAACAGTTACCCAAAGTAAATTATAACTAAGTTTTGACATGGGAGAACATAAGTGGTAATTCACAACATAGAGCTAGAAGATAAATCTAACTATCAAGTTCTAATGGATATTGATAGGGAAAATGATCAGGAGAAGGTTAATGATCACAAATGCATAACCCAAAGTGACTTGAAAAGGTCATTGATGTCATAAAAAATGATTATAATTAGACAAAAATTATTTCAAGACCATTTTCCAAAAGATGAATAATTTTAATGACAAGATATACTAAGATGATTATAGTAAAACTTTACCCTTTGATATGCCATGATTAATTAACACTTTATCTCTTATTCTAAGAAATAAAGGTGGATTTTTCATTCCTGAAACATTAAAAGATCATCAGATCCATAAATAGAATGATAGGTCATTACATCTATCTTTATCATACAAATAATTATCATATGTTATCCAATATGCATAAATATTTATATTGTGAGGTAATACTTTATTTTCTAAAACCTAATAAAAAATTTAACATAAATCATTCAAAAAAAGGTTAAACTTATAAACGTTCCAGATTATGAAAGTCAAAAATTTAGAAATAAATAAACTTAATTTTCAAAATCATATTAAAATTGGTCCCCCCATATATCATGATTTTTCTATTATTTTTCACATACCAAATATGAAAATACCTTTATCATGTATTATTTTAAAACATGGTAATGACATAAATTACCATAAATATTTATTGAAAACGTGAATGTTTTATCATTCCAATGTATATTTTATATATTCATTGAATTCAAAAATGATGTAAACTTCATCAATAAAATCCAAAATCACTTTCTCTAGAAATCCTTAATCAGTTCTATGGTAATTAGTACCGCCAAAATTATTTATTCATATCCAACAAATACTTATCCAAAAATCATTATCTCAATATTAAGAACATATTCTGGTTTATCTTTACCTTAATCTTGTATTTCCTATAAATACCACATTTCGATTAAATCAATTTTCTAGTCTATCACAAACTTTCAAAATTTTCTTTTAAATATTTAGATAAAAATATAAACTGAATAATACATATATATTTCAACATTCATATAACATAATTCATGAATCCAAAAACATAAAAACGTAGATTATTTTTCTTGAAACATAATCCATTAAACAGGCTACATCACCATATTAATTAATATCTCTTTCATTTTACATTTCACCTATAGTCTGATCATCATCGGAAATATAACCATTACTCGCACCACCTTAATGGCTCTATTCGTGATCATTTCCACTTGGGAAATTGATCTTCATAATGACCATTAATACCACACTTAAAGTATTTAACTGACAATGGTGTCTTTGGGAGGCAAATATTATTTTCTGTTTCATTAACCAAAATCTTCATTTTTCATTTGTGGGTAATTTATTTGTGTACATATTTTCCATTGCCAAAATATGTTTTTATTCCTATAAGATATTCACTTAGGTGATTCTTTCTACATTTTTGACACGAAGGTAACATAATCTCTTTTCTTTCATGGCCTCCATTACATGAACTCTCAGTAAACTCTTTCCATCACTTCATTAGAGAGTCCATGAGTTTGTTAAGGTATACATTATTAATAATGCTCCATTAAAACTATTTAGGCATGATCTCATCATCATTTACTCTAGTTGTCATCCGATTAGACTGGTATTCAATAAATTTTCCATCACATTAAATATTAACCATATTTCATCTATTTCCCACCATTTACTAAAACCTTATAGCATACTATGAGCATCACCCATCATAGATTATAACCACATAATCAGGAAAAATATCTTATAGGACGTCTAAATTATGACACCACTTTTTTAAATCTATGAAAACTTTGGCATATCCTTAGAGATATCCCAAGAAATATCTTAAAAAATATACCTTGAGATATCACTAAAATATTCTCATCCTGGTTTTCAAATTTTGACTATACCATTCCTTTGATACCAACTATAGGGACCTAGGATTAATATACCTAAATATTAAATCAATTTAGATGAATATTCAAATCATTATATAAGTACATTCCCAGGGATCGTAATAGTTTAATACATTTGGAAACATATAAATAAATCTTATAGATTCTTTAATGATAAACAATTTTTCCCAAAAATATATACCCTTTATTACTTCTAGATAAAAACTTTCATTATAACCTTATGAAATGAAACATAATAAAAAGTGATCTTAGATTCATAATAAGGGTAACTAAAAGTGATATATAAGCATATCATGGGAATAAGGGTATGAGAACATGAGAATCATATTTGAAGATCATACCATGTATATCAAAGATCAGATACATGAGTGATGACCTAAAGATTGGTAATTAATAAGATATGAATAATAAGTGAATCAAGATCATGAAGAATGAGAGCATAACATAGAAATAAGACATATAATTTTTGTAAGACATGTAATCAATTAAAAATATTTCCATATTAGTCAATGAATCACTTATAAGGATATATTATTAGTATGGGTTCACTCCCCATACTATCTTGGTATTCATGGTTCACTCCCATTATAATCTTAGTAGTCAAGGTTCACTACCAGTACCAAATTAACAAAAAAAGTTCTTTACTAAACATATATCACTCCCCGTTCCATAGATGTCGATATCATGATATAGAAATCGTTACCTAATACATTTGAAGGATATATAGGTCCCACCCGTATCATAATTAAATAATAAATATGTGTTCGAAAATATTATAAACAGTCATATCATAACTCTACAAATAAAATGGGTATAATAAATATGTCATTATTTCATAACCATTAGAAAAGATAATGGTTTCACAATAATTTTTTGAACGAATTAACTGTGGAAAGAAGTGGGTTTTAGATGCATATAAACAATGAAAAGGAAGAAAATGTTTTATAAAAATATTACTCATGAATGTGAAATGGGTTTCAAAAACAGTTAACATGTTAAAGACAAATGTGTTTTATAAACATCATGCCATAAAAACATAAGCCCTTCAAAGAAATAATCATAAATGAAACCTTGGATCATATCCCCATTAGGGCATGAGTAACACCAATTGAGGTCATCTTATATGGAACATAATCGTTTTTAATCTTTTAAAATAATTTCTTAAGTAAAATATCATTTATTATTTGAAAAATAAAACTTATTAAAATATAAAACATTTTGAAAAAAAATTATTTTAAAATGGCCTAGAAAAAATATAAAACTTTTTTGCAAACAATTTGAATTGTTTTTACATAAACACTTATAGAAGAATCAAGAAAAAAATTAGGACATTTTATATGGAAATAACATTGAAAAAATATAAAAAATCTTGAAAACCTTTTTTAAAAAAATTTCCTTGAAAAATTTTAATAGAAGAATATAAATAGTTGAAAACCATTTTCCTTGTAAACATATAAAAGATGATTGAATTTTTTTTTAATTTTTTTTTTAAAATTAAAATCTTTTAGAATCTTTTTCTTTGAAAAAATCTTATAAAACATTTAATAGAGGATTCAAAAAACATTTAAAACTCTTCTTGAATATAAATTTTGTTTGAAAAACCCTTTAATTGAAAACCACCAAAAAATTGATATAAATAATATTATGAATACCAAATTTTTATGATGAATAATATTTTAAAATTAAAAAGGATTCTCCAAATAATTTTTCTCATGACAGATGATAAATTCATACATGCCAAACTTTTCTTTTTTCCATCATAAAAGGTTATGAAAAGTTCCTTGATTAGAAAATGACATGAAGATTCCTTTTTTAGAACATTTTTTTAACATTATTAAACATGGGTAAAATATTTTTAGTGATCATATGATAATAGTATAAAGACATCGAAAACATTTTTAGAAATAATTTTTTTTAAGGAACACATATTTTCGGCCGAATAGAGAGGTAAAGTTATATTTTCTTTAAAAAAAATTCTTAATTATCTTAAGTAATAAAGAGTGGAAAATGGTAATATTAATTGAATATAACATTAATAACTTGGGGATAATATAATTATTGAGTTTTCTTGACATATTTATCATAATATTTCAACAAATGTATTCATAATCATAAACATTCTCGATAAACGATAGGATTGTTGCAATAAAATCTTACAACTTTGGAAACATTAAATCAAACACACATTGTAAGAAAATGAGATTAAATGAAGCTTAAAATATAATTAAAATAATTAAAGGAAATATATAAAATTTCAATGGAAAGTAAATACCCTTCATTGAATAATATAGGTGCATAACATGGCATGTATATCAAAGAAGTAAAATTGAGGCAAAATTACATTTTTAATTTGGTAGCTTTGAACCATAAATCCAATGAACAAGATATAAAATATGTATATGTAAATACACCTAAAAGTATGAATTATTTTCATATAATACACTCATGGGTGGTTTATACACAACATAATAGAAATGTGTAGTGAATAAGGAAAAAGCCTCACAGAAATAAATGTGAGATGAGAAAACACTTACCATACATCTTGAATCTCTTCGTACACGTTAAAAACCCATGATTAATAAATATAAGTTTATTATAAATATAATATATAAACATATTAAATTTCATCATTCCTTATATTATTTGAATATGATCTTTTATTACCTGTTTATTAACTCTTCCATTTTAAATTTACGTTTCGGGTAATAAAATATTTATTTTTCACATGTGTTTTGATTTGTTATATTTTTGGTCCTCATATGTATGTCATGATATACAGAAATTAAAACATGATATAAATATCATATTTATTATTTATCCATGTATTTATAATTATAAATAAAATATATAAATATAAAATGGAATACATCGTTCATGGGGACGATAGATCGTATGTACACATGAAGGTTGTTTCATTTGTATTATGGTATTGAAAGAAATACATTAAAAGAAATATATATATATATATTAACATTAATGTAGAATTATTATTTAATTCATATCATTTAAATTTACTAAAATAATCCTTATTTTATTCCATGTAATTTGTGAATGAATCACATCGCTTTGAGGAGGCGGTAGTCCACACATCCATAAACGATATTATTATTTTTATGAAAAATGGGTAACCATGAATGTATGTTTTATATAAAAATAATGGGAATAAAAATAAATCATAAAAATATTACATATCATATAAAAATATTATTTCAATCATTATTACCATCTATGATAGGTGGTAAAGGAAAAAATGAACTGCATTGTTTCGTTAGGCGTTAGTCCTCCGTATGCATGAAGAGTGAGTCTATTACCCATTTGATGGAAGTGTGTGTAAGTTTAGGTCAAAGAAATTATAATAACAACATAAAAGTATATTTATTATACTTAATTTATTATATAATCATGTAATAATAGTAATTGAGGTGGTTTATAATGAAAGTAAAAGAAAAGATCTTATGGAAGGATGTTACATTCTCTTTGAGTAACTCGTTTTGGTTTTCACAAAATGGATTCCTTGGTCGGATTGCTATCCAGAGGGAGGATTCTAGGATGAATTAAGATATTTTAGGATCTTATTTGTTCTGTTATTGGATGAGTTAAAGGGATTAATAGGTGTGAATATGTGAGGGGGTTAGTTTCCTTTTATAGTGGATGAGGTTTATCATTATTGAAAATATAAAAAGGTAAACACTATTGAGAGATATTATTTACATAACGCGATTGAAATAATAAATAATTTTTTTTAAAATGGAAATTTTTCTAAATATGGCCATCAATTGGAGTTTAGAATATTTTCTAGGTCATTTGTCCCTTTAAGATTAATTCTTAACCATCATATAAACATGTTTTTACAAAAATCGTTGTAATTAATTTTAATTACATTCATTGATATTTTTGGTAAAAAATGTAGATGACATTATTAGAATTTATATATTATTCTGATTCCAAAATTTGAATATAATTTTCTTACTTCTAATAATATAATTGGAATAATTTAATTTAAAATTAATCACAAGGAGAGAATAAGACGATGGGTTTTTAAAGCGTAAAATATGAAAAGATTGAAATATTTTTATATCCAATTTTAATGTTAAATGGGTTAAAATTAATTAAATTGGGTTAATTGATGTAAAATTGATATAATTTTACTTTTAAACCATATTATAATATAAATTTACTATATAAATAAATTATATGAAAATGAATTTTTGAATTAAAAATCGGTCTTTTTCTTTATTCCTCAAAAAACGAATCTTCTTAAAAAATACCAAAAAATAACCTTATGTAAATTTTGATATTAATCATTAAAAAATGATGTTTATTTTTTCATATAAAATTTATAAAATTTTTAATATCTATATTTAAAATAGTTTCACCGTTAAAAGGTGGTAATATTTCATTTTAAACAAATATATCTTTTTATTCATAAAATTAGATTTATTCTTCTCATATGCCTATAAAATCTAATGTAAGAGTGTGATTTTTTTTTTATTAAATATCTAATATATAAATTTTATTATAAAAAATTCTTCAAAAGGGGTTTATTCAATTTATTAAGATTAAATGGTGTTTTTACCTAGAGAAATAGTTTTCGTAGGAAAAAAATTTAATTATATTCAAATAGTTCTTAATTTCATTTCAAAATAATTGACAACCAAATGAATAATTTTAGTTCAATGTTTAAATAATATTTTTACAAATTAAATAATATTTTTTTTAAAATTCTATTCCAATGGATATGTGATAAATATAATAATATTTTAATTATAATATTAATGTTATACTATAGTTTGGTAAAACATTCCCCTGCCTGTAATTCAAGCTATCGAGAGAACTCAATATTCATTGTAAGAAAATACCAACATAGTTTTTAATGTAATAAAAGTAAATCTATGTGTTTTTTATCATGAAAACATAAGTTGGTGTTGTGTATAATTCAATCCAATTTTAGTTCTTTCATATAACAAAGTTTATATTCAGTGATATGTGAAATGAAAAATATTAAAATGCTTAAATTAATTTGAAAAAATATATATTACAAAAATTCTAAGGGTGTTACAATGGGTATGGAATATTTATAATGGAATTATAAATAATTTATAAATCATTATTTTTATTACTATACAAGGATAATAAATTTTATTTTGATAAGAATGACCTCAAATATTTCAACAAATTTTATAAAGACTTTATTTGATAACCTTTAATTATAAAACCCAAATAGTGTATACATTTTTAAATATTTTTTGTATTTATGGTCTATGTTTTCGAATATATTCTTTGGGGAAAACTAGAAATGAAGTAATATGATATATACTATGTAGGTTACTTATTGAATGTTTCATATAACAATTACAATACATAGATAAGTATATGGAAGAAGTGGAGTATGATATAAATAAAATCAGATCATATCATCATGGAAGTAAATTAATTGTTTATAAATACAAATCAAATCCAAAATTTATTATGTTAGTAAATGAATTTAATCTATATTTGGTTACCTGGGAACTAATAATGTGAGATTTAATTATTGATATTAAATATAATAATAATATGAGAATAAATTTATGACCACCATTCTAAGATAATGGAATTAGAGAATAACCATACTCTTCCTATGAAGGGTGAATTAATTATTATAAAGCTATTTTTTCCAAACCAAAGAGAATTCATAATATTTTAAAATTAAAAATTACTTATCTACTTGGAAAATTCTCCATTAAATGAAAATTATTGAGATAATGAGATTTTAAGTATATTTAAATATCTATATATAGGTGGATCTATTTGTATTATAGTAAGTGGATGATGGGATCTTATAAGATGTGTTCCAGAATAAGAATATTTTTGACTTATCAACAACATCCAAAAACTACTATGTAGTGGAATTTATGGAAATTTGAAAATTTATTTTAATGTAGTTTATATTGGATTCTACTATCTTATAGTTCCCATCGGTTCTAGAGAGTTTGTGAATAAATATGATAGTTTCGAGAGGATAAGTAATATGTGAATAAGGATAGGGAAGCCTCATATTGTAATTATATAAGTTGAAAATTTTTATGTCTAGGTGTCATACATCATTATACCATTCAGAAAATCTCAATGGAATAAGAATATTTTAGGGGTTGTTGATTTTTATCAAAATAAGTTGGTGTTTTTTCACTTCCAGGTAAATTAGTTCCTTGGTGGAGAATTCTTTTGGAAAAAATGTCTTCTATTGATATGAATTTCCAAGGAAAATTATATTTTATAATGATGTTCACTTTCAAAATTATTAGTTTATAATTTTTATGGGTAATTATATATGAAATAATAATAATAAAAGAGTGTATGATCCACAAACTAGTAAAAAATATGAAATATGAAATAAATATTTAATGATAATTCTAGAAGGGATAGTTAGCTACTCAATGAATTATTGAAATTAAAATCTAGAGGATTAATTTTTTCCATATAGTTATATATTTAAAACACCTATTTTTATATCTACTAGTAGAATATTTTTTAGGATAACACTTCATTTACCAATATAAAATAAATATAATTCCTTCTCTGTAATGAAGGCTATCAACCTAGATTATGATTGATGCTAAGAAAATGATGTTTGATAAAAATTACTAGAAGAGATTAAAATGGAATAATTTGAGAATAAATCACTTATGGAGGGGAAGGATAAACAGCTTCATTATAGGCTAAACCAAAGGAAAGACATAATTAATGGACAACTATATATTTTGTTCAATTCATGGATAAATATATTTCCTGGGAAACTGAGGTCAAGATTGTATAGATCATTAAAGGTACTTGATGTGAATCCAAATGGATTAGTGAACATTATTGAAGAAAATATATAACCAGTTAGTGTGAATAAATAGAGGTTAAACTTAATCTATAAACAGGAAATGTGGAGAAATCAACTACCTGGAAAACTAATGATTGATGGGAAAAATAGTGATATTGAAGATTATAAACCAATATCTCTTGGGACATAACCCTATATTTTTACTTTTTGTAATTAATTTTGAAAAAACAATATTTAAACAAATGATTGATTCATTTATATCTTATATGATCGGTAAATGAAAATAGATTAATGAGATATGAATATATGCACCACATAAAAAGAGACTTAATGGAAGGGGGTATTCTACTTACCATATATCTTTCATTTGAGATAAATTATATACTATATTTAAAAATATATATATTTATATATTATTTTAAAATTAGAAATAAAGTATGGGGAAGTGTGGTGTTTACACTATTTACAAAAACACTTGAGATTTTTATCCATCAGTTATTTAATAGATAGATCACTGGTAAAACATCAAGTGTCTAGGATATAAACTTAGTTTGTGAAATTTAGAATGAAAAATATTCAATGACATTTAGGATATGAATTTTTTATAATAAAATTTAAAATTAAATTTTAGTGAATTTTTTTTCTGTAAGGAAAAAAACTCAGGGAGTCAACCTAAATGATAATCATATAAGTCTTCTAAAACTGGTGTAAATTTGAAAATTATGATTATTCTTGATGTTTCTATTTGATACTCAGTGTGTGTTTGAAAAATCTTGACCATGAATAAGATTGAAATTTTATTTTAATATACAGCTACCCATTTCCTAAATTCATTCTTTTTTTAACATAAATAAGCCTAATGGATTCCTTTTATAAGGTATTTATTTGTTCTAAAATCGTCACACCCAAACAATAAGTGTTTAGAAAATCCCATAGCCGAAAAACAGAAATAAATAAGTATGCCCTATTAAAAAAATAATAAATAGCGAGGAAAATATTGAACCCCGATGAAGAATGGTAATTAAATTACAATATTTTCATTTTAGTTTTATGAATTATGCGATAAACTAAATTGCGGATATGTATCATAAAAAATTATATAGAGTTATAATTTAAAATCATGGTTTAACCAAATTTTATTCAATTTACCATTAATGACCTAGGAATAAAATATAACATGATTTAGTTACCCTATGAAACATTTTGAGAGAAATTTCTTGAGGACAAGTAATCACTCATGTGTTGGGGAATGTACATTACATAAATTTTTATTCTCATATTTTTTTTGTTTTTTTTATATTTTTAGTCTATTTTTTGGTAGATTTTAAATTTTTTTATTTTTGAAAATGATATATTAATTTTTTTCATTTAGTGATTTATTTTCTTTTTTTCAAGATATATTCAAAACATGGTGAATTTGGTGGAGATTCAAAAAAATTTCAATGTGTTTAGATATAAGGTAATATGTTTTGACTGATAGAACAAAATATAAAGATATCTAATTGAAATGAATATTTTAAAGTTGATATTATGTTGGGGGGAAATGTATGATAAAATTGGAAACATAAAGATAAATCCCCTAGACAATATAATCTCAACTCAACACTACATAAAGAATTCAGAATCCAAAACAATGTCATAACATAGCCTGAGAATCCATTAAGGTCAATATAACCTAATGGAAGTGAAATTAAGATTATTTTAGTTCCAAAAAAGCATGATATCAAGAATTTATCTTATTTTATCACCCTAAATAAATGTCACAATACTCATTACAAAACTATACCTTCTTATCAATAATTTTTCATCAACTATCTTTGACTATGTCAATCATAACATAGTATGGAGGAAACACTTGAGATATTGTTACTTCCAATGATTCCTTGTGAGAGACAATAAATATGTCCTAAGCATCCAAATATCATCATGGGGGGTTAATGAATGGTTTAATATTAATACAAAATTTTAAGAATGGTGATTCCTTATTTGGTTAGAATATATAAATTTTGGAAAATGTCTCTACAATCACAAGTTATAAATCACATCACATGTGATAAACCTATATTAAAAAAATTACACATGCTTCATCATGAGAATAAATTTACACATAAAAAAGTATTATTTTATAACACATGTAACACTAGTTCTCCAACAAATAATAGATTCCACGCAATTGATACTATATTTCAATGAAGATTTAGCATTAAGAGAAAATGTAGGATATAGTACATCCATCATATCCTTAGGTATCTAATTTCAAAAAATTATTTGGTTCGAATTATAATGTTTAGAAAGTGTTCATAAGTGTTTATGAAACATTTAAATGATAAATAAATACTAAAAATTCTTTACAAAAATGTAAGATAATAGAACAACCATTTCGTCTTTTTGATAGAGTAAGTTTTCACATGGACCACATGCCCAAATTATGGGTATCAAATGAATCCATGTATAAATATATCTAACCAAATTAATAAATGAAATAAAAAGTTATTTATATGGAATCTAATCTATGTGATAGAAAAACTAGTCTTCTTGGGTATGGTTTTTAAGCCTAACAATTGAGAATAAATGTTTTTGAGACGCATGGAAAGATATCAACACTCACTATCCACATGGAATTATCATGGGATGATTAAGGAAGTACTAGGTGAAGATCCCATGTATAGGAAAGAAAAACCTAGAGGGGCTTGGATACATCCATCATGGTATAATAGAATGAAGATATTGTGGGAAAAGTCGTCAGTGTAAGTAGCCTCAATGATCCACATTAGATAATATTTTTCTTACTCATTTTTTTATTATAACATGAATATGTATGGATAAACACATAGTTGTGTAAGGGTGAGGTGAAGTTGTGAATCATTTTTTATGATTGAATGGATAATATTATCTCTATATTATTCTTTTTTTTAATACACTCATATCTTAATCACGTACAATATGATCATAGGGTGTTTGGTAATGAAACAAAATTTCAAATCCAACTCATCTACTTGATGCAGGGACTAATATATCAGAGGCCTGAGAGTATCCAAAGAGGATAAGGTAAAATCAAATCATAGACCATTATGATCAAAAAAATGCTTGTGAATTTATAATTGGAAACCTATCAAAGACCTATGATTATACTAATGATATTAATAGTGAATTAAGAGAGAACATGGAAATATAAAGTTACTGTACTAGAAAATGATAAAAAAAATTATGAAAATGTGATATAGTGAAATGAAACCAATCTCAACTACCCCATATTCTTTATATTGATTCCTAAAAACTAAATATTTATTACTATTATATTCATATTCTCATTTTTTACATAGTTTGATTCATTTAATAATTTAAACTTTATTAAAAATTCATGCCTCTTACATTTTACACTTTCTCAGCTTATGCAAATAGAAATTATGAATTGAACATTCCATCCTTTTGGATACTGCCAGGGTAAAATAAAATTAATTGTATTACATTACAATATGTACTTATAAATAAGGTGTGTATATATCCCTAAAAATTTATAAATCTTGAATATTACCTACTATTCACCATCATTTTTACTCTAATTTTAACTTGTCTTTCAAAGTAAATTATATCATACTCTGAATATATTCATTCATTAAATTTTTCAATTTTATAATTTAAAATTTTATATAATTTCAATTAATTTTCCATAATATTCAACTCTATTTATATAAACATTAAACAATTATTTCTTCTATATATAAATGACCTTATACTTCTATTGAGTGAGGACTTTTCTAGTTACCATAATCATCATACTTCATTGAGGCTTAATCAACCTTGAGAATTTTATTCAAGAAATATGTTAATTAATAATTTGATTTTTCAATGTTAACATTCATTTTTTATCACATTAATTTCATTACCTAATATAATTTATAAACACTTTTTTGTCTAATTTATTTACCTCTGACCATATCTTTTTGTATTCTTTTATCTTTCTACTCTTCACTGCTTAACACCTTCAAATACATAATCAAATTTAACAACCATGATTACGTTTCAATTTGGATATATTCAATATAATTTTATATTTTCATGACTTTATAAAAATGTATATTCTCTTTCTATGGACCTTAGATATTTGGAAGTCACTCCTTCAACAATCACTTTAGCATAAAATCAATCTTAGTTTCTTCTTCTATTTCATCATCATCATATTAATCACTAGTTAACACATCATCATTCACTATATAAATCAAAAAAAATTCATAATATTATATTGACCTATCAAATTTAATTTTTTCTTCAATAAATTTATCATACTAGTTAGATAATAAATTTATCTTTTTCAGTTTTAAGAAATTATTTCATTTTTCATTAGGGGGAAACTTTTCCTCACTGATTTTTTATGTTTTTTAAGAACTTATTGAAAACTCAACTTCATCGTAACTTTTTAATTTTTTCAATTTTATATAATTGGATTAAATTTAACCGATATATATATATATATATTAGAAAAAATTCAAAATAATATTCTCTTCATACATTTTTACCTTTTCCGATACTTATCGATTTTAATGACATAATGTTTTAAAAAATAATCATACAATTTAGTTTTTTTGAATCTTCTCAATATTCATAGATTCAATTTATATTTAATTTTTATCATTAATCTTTTTATTTAATGTTATTCTTTCTCTCGTTTTATTAGTAGTCAATATGTCATACTTGTCATCTAATAGAAGTGAATTGTAGTTATGGTTTTTAAGTAATGATACCTTTACATAAAATTAGTTTGTAAAGAAATGAAGTATCATTTTAACTACCATATAATTTTAGAGAGTCCAAATAAATAATATAAAGGTAATCACAAGTATATTAATTTTTTTAAATAATTTATTATTGAAAACTTCACTGTGAAATTTAATTTCTTCATACTTCATATGCTAGATCAATATTTTTCATTATTCACTTTTACATTTCATTCATAAAGTTTTACTATATTATACTAAATACATTAAAAATATTAATTATAATTAATTTAATGAATCCTTGATATAGTAGTGATAAAATAATTATATTATAAGCATGAAAATAATTTTCAATGTCTATACAATCATCCACTATAATCATTGTAGTATCTACTGGAGGAAAAATAAAATTTTTAGAAACATATAATACATCAAAGCCTATGAATAATATAAATGTATGTATTATATCCTTAAAAATATAACAAATATTCCCATAATGTTTCACAATCCCCTTTAAATTTAAAAAATTACTAAGATCCATTATAGACATAACATTCAAAACCAATGTCAACTTAAAAATTGAGAACATTTGTCACATTTAATATAAGGACATGACCATAGAAAATATGTAAATAATATATTTGGACAAGAATTAATTTTATTTTTTTTCTAAAGTATCTTTTAGGTTTTCTGTTTTAGAGAATTATTTCGTCTCCCTTAAATAAATATCAAATCAAAAATTGAAAACTTTCACTTAGTATCAATTTTCCCATAATATAAAACGTTAAATATATAATTAATTTTATTTTCATGTCATATCATTTAAAGTTTCATCTTGACCTCATAATTGTCCCAAATAATTATTAAAACCCTATGAAAAAAATTTGAAAATGTGTTATGAGAATAAAAACATCAATAAGTGACAAATAAAGATAAATAAAAAATAAATAAACTCATTAATCCATTATTAATCAAACAATTTCCATTTTAAAAATAAATATTGAGATCAAAATAAACATTTTATTTCCTAGTAAATCAACTTTGTTGGAAAAAGATTCATAAAAATAATTCTTAATAAAACATAATGGTAAAATAAAACTCATAAATTTCCATCAAGATCCTGAAAATTAGGAAATATTTTCACAAAAAAGTTATATATTTCACCCTTAATAAGTATAATATATTTTATTTTAAAAATAATCTCAATATCATACAATGTGAAAACATAATATTTCCATTAAAACCCATAAAAACTAGAAACAATTATAGAAAACATTGGATAAAATTTTCATATCACTCTAATAATAACTATTAGTAATGGAATAACCTACCTGATATATTCCAATGATCTATTAAGAGAAACCTAACTGGTTAACATCATCCCTTTACCCAGTTTAATGAATTGATATATCAGGCTCACTCATCCTTGGTTTATAATGGGACCACCTATACATGGTTAATAATGAAACACTACATCATTGGTTTATAATAGAACCACCCATAATCCTAAACAATTCCCAAGATCAATTATTTAATAACAACACATAATGTCTTTCATAATAATATTCTTTTCACCCATAATTTTTTTTTTCAGATATCAAAATATCCATTCTATTAAAAACCCTTTTCCAAAAATGCTAATAAAAAGATGAAAAATGGTTTTATTTAAAGAAAAAATTAATTCTTTTAATGTAATCCCATCATTAAATAAAAATTATGATGGTGGGAAGAAATTTTGATTTCATATATGTTAAAATAGAACATTTTTCCTTTTTATCAAAATATTCCATTGGAAATACATGAAAATATTCATATTGAAAACCTAGGAACTGATTTCGAAAGTTATATAAAATTTTCTTCAAAATTAATTCATTTCCATATAAATATATCAAAAAAATAATTTTTAGAATATGGGCATGGAAGAAAAATATTTATAAAAAAACCTTTAAATCATTTAAAATGAGGTTTTTAATGTTATATGTCTCTTACCTTGAGTCTAAATCACCCCTTATGAGCCTTATATTATTGAATAATAAACATATGTTAATTATATATTTTATTAATAAATAAATCAATTTTATTATTCCTTTTTTTCTTTTATCATGTTTTATACAATTACTTAATTAAGAATGTTTACTTTTTATTTTTTGATGATACTCAGCACATATATTCAAAATGAAATTGGTATGGTTCTATGGTAAAAGGGATAATTATTTGATCACAAACAGAATAATAATCATGAAATAGCTATCAGTTTTATACAATGATTATAATTCTAAAACCAACCATGAAACATGGTTATGAAAAATTAATTATGTTACATTTATGGAGACTTAGACTATACGTACGCATGAATAACATTTCCATTTTCAATAAACATGATAAATTCAAGGTAAGTATCATATAAGATTTACATAATGATAAATATAATATAAATATCATAATATTTCTTTATATACACTTATATATAGTATCAATGTGATTTTTTCCTGAAAAAAACAACCAAAACACTTAATGGAGATGATAATCCACACATATACTTGAACAACGTTAGAATTTTTCATTGGATAGAAAGGTAATAAATTAGATGATTTATTATCTTTAAATAATGATATGTATGTCATGAATATTATATGAACTGATTAAATAAATAAATATAACCATCCATGAGAGGTGGTGATGGAAAATAAATTACATCGGTTTGTGAGGTGGTACACTACCATACACACGAACAATTGATTAATTCACCATTTAATGTTATAATAAAATGATATAGGTTTTGAAATTAATATATTAATATATAAATATATGGGGGATAATAATATTTATTATATAATCATGGTTAAAGAATATTTCAACAAGGTATAATAATAAATAAATGAAGACCCTGTGTTATGAACTATTCTTCTTCTTCAGGAAACCTTTTGAGGTTTATAACTAAATCCTTATTAGGTTGTTTTTATGATAAAATTTGGGCCTCTAATACATGATGAGAGATGTAAGGGGAGTATTTTTTTATTTTTTCCCCTATCTATTGTTCTACAAAGGTGTTTTTAAGAGATAATATGAGTTTCCATTTTATAAGTAAGTGGAGGGGAACTCTAGGAATTTCATAATTTATTAAAATAATATAAATTAAATTTCTTGTAAAAATGAATAAAAATTTATTTAATTAAAATAAAATATGTTTCTGAGTTTAAATACTCTCATAAAATAAAATTTGAACTAGTTTGTACATTGATTTCACCCTTATCTCTGGGTTTTAACTCCCAATTAACCCTTTTTGACAATTATTGTGATACCGATTTTTTTATTAAATAGGGGTAAATAAAGTTAAAATAAAAGGAAAGGTGACCTATAAATGTACCATGGTTGATATTTTCATCCATATCCCATTCACTTTACAAATTATAGGACTTTTATGATTTTTAAATCATTTCATAAAATTTTGTTTGTAAATTATAATTAATTTCATTTTTGGAACTATTTAATTAATTATTATTTGAAAAAAACATGAAAATAATTGAATTAGTATAGAATCAATTAAAAATACCTAATATGTTATCTTTAACTATAAAATTCATGTGAAAATATAACTCACAAAAAAATTAAATTTTTACTTTTTCAAATTATTTAAATGATTTTTCTACTACTTGAGGAAACACATAGTCAGCATTTTATAAGATTTTAAGGTAATTATGTCATAAAAAACATAAAATAAAATTTCAATGAAGAAATATTCATATATCAAATAACCATTTAGAATTGAACATAATTTTTTTCCTTGTCACAAAATATTATAGATATTAAAACCATGATAGTGAGACATTTGACTTTATCCTATACTTTTATAAAAGTTAGATCCAAATAATATTTTTATTATGAAATAAAATAGCTATTTCAATCTGGGTAGTGAGATACTCTTTACATTTCCCATATCCCCAAGGACAAATATCCCATGAACATGGTTGAGGGCCATGTGCAGTATCATGTATGCATCATCCAGCCCATCTCACCAGGACCGCATCATGCATATGCCACTAACAACATCATAAATCCCTAAGGGTCTTGAAAAAATTAGAACCCTATCCTTTTTGGATGTTGTATGATAGGTCATACATAAAAATTTTAAAGGTCAAAATTAATTATAAATTAAAATAAAGACATATTATCTAAGTTTTAATGATTAATGATGGAATATAATCATCCAATTAAATAAGGAAATATATTTTTAATGAATTTTAAACCTTATCACATTAGTTTTGGCCCAACTTAACTCATTTTACCTTTACCATGGTAACATAAATTTACAATGGTTACTATTATATATGTCCAAAAATAAAATAGAACTATTTACCATATTTTAACCCCCAAATTACAAAAATTTTATCCATATTTCTTGATTTAATTACTGTATGTGGATAAATTTCATTTAAAATTAATCAAATAAAATGTGATGAAAAACACATTTTCAAAAAAATTATATTTTAATTATATATAAAATGTTTTTGAATGAAATTAAAGTATAAAATTTATTCCAAATACCATAATTGGATTTTATTCATTAAAATTAAATAATGAAAATTTAAAACTACTATAAGAAAATAAATATTTTAAAATACTAGAAAATTAAATATATTTCCAATAAAATTGGTATTTATCACTGCTTATTGAAACAAAATTCAAAAATTTCTCAAAAATTAACCCTAATATAATTTTAGATATGATTTTATAAAAAATTTAAATTAATTTTTTAAAATTAAATTCCTAAAATTGGGAAACCAATACTTCTTAATATATGGAAAAAAAATTAGTAAGAAAAACATAATTTCCCTTTTAATTGAAAAATTACATAATACTCTTAGACCGAGGTAATTTCAACTCCTTTCAATTTAACATATTGATAGTATAGGGAAGCATGGGGAGTTTAGTTTTATCTACTCAGGTTACAATTTTTATTTGAGACACGGGGCATGGTATACCCACTAAGGAATGGGATTTGGTAGGAAGATAATGGATTTTATAATCCTAGCTAGGTATTATTTACAAAGAATGTATATAAATAAGTCATGAAAATGATTTATTATAAAATTAACTAGGTTGTTACATTCTTCCCCCATTTCTAAAATTTATTTCTTTCAATTTTGTTCTTCTATTTAAAACTTGTGATATTTTTACTTTATAAAATTTTATGATTCCCATGTTACTAATTCAACCGTAGAGTTTTTCCACAAAACTGTAACTTGATTAATTACCTAGTGTCACAACAAATTCTCTATTTGGTCAAGAATTTGTATTGGTTGTTCCTCATAAAAAATGTTTCTTCCAAAATAACTACTCTATAGATCAAAATATTTGATGCATCTGACAAATATTTTTATAAAAATGAATCATTAAATTCATCATGTACCAGAGATGATCTTAGAGTAAAGGTCCATAAATATTAAACTGGTCTAAATTTATCCACAATTTTATAGGACCCATTTATCCATAGACATAAATTTTAATTTTTACCAAAATTCATAACAATTTTTTATATATAAACCTTAGGAAAAACAAGATATCCTACCTCAAGAGAAATCCCATTCATCCAGTTATCCACATAACATTTTCCCTTAATTGAGTGATCCTTATGTGATGTCGAATCATCTCAACCTTCTTAATAATTTTATTTACCAATTCTGGTCCCATCAACTTTCTTTCCTATACTTCATCCCGACAAGCTTGTGTCCAAAACTTATTTCAATATAGTTCCTCAAAAGATATCATATATATACTAGAATAAAAATAAAACTCAATCATATTTAAATTTTTAACCCAACTTCCCTGATAATCTATTTAACAATTGGGAACCACATCCTCTAAATTCCGAATCATTCACTATGAGAGTTCATCATATTGAGGATGAATGGCTATACTAAAATCTAATTCACTACATAACGACTTCTAAAGTACTTTACAAATTTAGAGGTGATTTTGATATTTGAATCAGATAAAATAAAAATATGGACTCTATGTAATCTAATTATATATTTCACATAATGTAATTAATGTGTATCATGATAAAAATTATCTTGAATAGGATGAAAATGATTAGATTTTGTAAACCATTCAATATTTACTATGATTTTATTTTCACCTCAAGATGCATTCATCAATCCCACCATTAAATATATAGATACATTCTATCATTTACATTATAGAACTAGAAAAGGTTGAATCATATCCTTAATTAACTTCCATTCTGCTTTAGCATATTGAAAAGTCAACTATTTCATAGTAAAATAAAAATTTGTTTTTTAATTTCATTCCACCAAAAATGTTCAGAATGGTGTCTACACATTTTTAAGTCATGGGGATGAATAAAAAAAGAAGGTCTATGAACCACACTCAATATTTATTTCTTTATCTGGGGGTCACATGAAAGATTTATCCTTTTTCTAAATCTTAAAAAACTTTCTTTATCAATAAAAAATTTTGGAAACTTACTTTTCATAACAAATTATACCTTTTACTGTAAAACATTTTATTCCATTTGATATTTCTTAGTCCTAGTAATAAACATATGAATATACTAACACTTGAAACAAAATAGAGGGAGTTTATTCATGCATAAGTACTAAGACAACATTCATCAAATCATTAACCAAAGTATAATGTTCCATTTGTATTATGGTTAATGATCCATTATCTTCATAACTCAAAGAAACAACTTCTCTATTTTCTAAACATGGATGGTAAATAATTTTGTGGTCATAATCTTTTATATGTTACATCCATATCCACATTCTCATATTAAATTAATTTTGAGTGAATATATACTTAAAAATTTTATAATCAGTTTTTATTTCACACTTTTCTACTAATAAATTATGTATAATTTTTTTTAATAAAAGTAATAAAACATCAATTTCAAGGCCTTTGTAGGATAGTTTTTATCTTGAGTTTTTAATTGAAATAATTAATAATAAATTACCTAATAATTATACAATAAAACGCAACCAAGAGCATTTAAAGAAGAATTATTGTAAAATATAATGTCAAAATTTATGAATAATAGGACCCAAACTAGAGAATTAACTAATCTTATTTTCAATTCCTGGAAACATTCATCACATTACTTTATCTAGATAAAACTGACTCTTTTTGGTGTTAACTATGTTAGTGGGCTTGATAACCATAAAATGTTATAAGAAATGTATTTGTAATATCATGTGATAATTGTATTTTATGAATTAATTTTAAAAAGAAGTGTAAAATATATATGGATAAAGTAATATATATATATATATATTTACATATAAGAATCTTACGAGCCTAAAATATATATATATATATATATCATAAGAGATGTTGATTCCTATGGATAGAAGTTATAAAAATATTAAATTCATTTCAGTGAAGAAGGATGGAGATGATGAAGACTATGCCTACTCAATCCATTTTTTATCCTAGTAAAGATAAATGGTAGTGAATTATCTAAGTATAAAGGATATAAAAACATTATCTCTATTGAAAATTGATAAGGATCTAATCATCATATAATTTTGAAATATGTAAATTAGATTCATGAAAGGAAGAACATCGTCATTCCTTTATAAAATGATTTATTTTACACTCCTTTTAGAGAAGATAAAGGATGATTAAAGAGATGATATTGAAATTTAGAAGATTTTCGAGACTATAATAAAATTAAAATTTCTAAAGTTCAAAATTGAGGAATAATGATTTATAAGATTTAAGTCACAACTATGTGTACTATAAAATCCAATGATAATGAAATAATTTTTTAATAGTCTGCATAGCTCAACCATATCCATCAAACCAGGGAGTATAAAGATGTATTCAGATCTCTAACAACAATATTAGAGGTAAAGTATGAAGAAATAGATCATATAGTATAAATCAAAGTGTCTAGAATGTTAAAAAGTGAAGTATGAAAGGAAAATTTAAAACAGGATGATGCAATGATTATCTATACCTACATAGAAATGGGAAAACAACAACATTGACATTGTCATTAGTCTTCCATATACATCAAGATGAGGAAATTACATATTGGTTATGATGGATCATCTTAAAAATAATAATCAATTCATTGAAATTCAACAGGAATTCTCACTCGATCATCTTGAATGGATATACATCATAATGCAGATAAGGCTTCACGGAACACTTCTATCGATTGAATCTTATAAAGATTCAAGATTTAACTTTATTTTCCAGAAGAACCTCCATCATTCTCAAAATAATGAGTTGAGATTTATTAGGAATTATCACCCCTAAACTAATAGAAAATGTAAGTGTATTATTCAGGCACTTGCATACATGTTGAGAGCAGTTTGATTGACATTGAAGGATGATGGGATCAACATATTCCTTTGGAAAAGTTATTATATTAAAATTGATTTCACTCAAGAATCCAAATTCATCCTTATAAATACCTTTATGGGAATTGATACAGAACACCATGATTCTAGGATGATGTTTGTGACTATAATAATTTGGGACATGAAATGGTAGAGAAAATTCTATAAACTTTCATGACCATTCAACATCACATCTATACTGTTCAGAGTCAACAGAATATCTATGATAACAATCATCAATGAGAGCTCGATTTTTAATTTAGGGATAAAGACTTTCGATGTATATCTACATGAAATTTAGTCATGAGATTTTTGGGGAAGTTAAATATAATCCCCATGTACATCAACCCCTTCATGGTTCCCGATCACATATGAGATGTTTCATATTGATTGGAACTCCCACCAACCCCTTCTCAAGTGGCCGACATATTCCATGTATCTCTATTGAGGAAATAAATACAAGATTGCTCAAATTTACTAAATTCATTGGTGGTATCATATCAAAATTATCTCCCTAATGGGGAGTATCCAGTTCAGATCTTGGAATGTATGGAAAAAGATTAACTGAATAAGATGACTCGCCTAGTCAAAGTGTTATGGTGGAACCATAAAAATAAACATGCTTCCCGGGAACTGCAAGAATAAATAAATAAGAAGCACACACACATGTTTTCACCGTAGTATATAATAATAAATTATGAGGGTGGAATTTTTTAAGGGGGAGTAATGTAATACCCTAGATTTTCAATGGGTAAAATTTTGTTTAATCGCGTATAAAAGAATCAACAAAAAGCCTCAACAAGCCATGATTACTTACAACTATTATAAACAAGCAGTTAAATTAGTGGGTTTGAATAGTATTAAATAATTTATGAAATATATATAAATTTCCTAATTGATATAAATTTATTTATAATTCTATATGAAATAAACACTCAATTTTGTAGTGAAGACATTTGTTTCTTCAATAAAATATGTTTTCTTCAAAAATAATTTTATTTATTTTTTGTGAGAATATATTAAAATTAATTTATTAAAAATTTAGAAAATTTGTTATATAAACTAAAAATAATATTTATAATATTCATATAATAATTGACTTATGGTGAAAATTGGAGATGATTTTGAAATGATTTATTTTTAAGTGAATACTGAAAATTAATGATTCCTCAAATACTATCTTTTATTTTCATTAAGATAAAGTAATTTAAAAGTGTCATAATATTTTGAAATTTTTATTAAATTTAAATTAGAATCATTTTATTTTTAATAATCTAATTAATTTTATTTTTATTACAAATGTTCATGATTTAGGTAAATGTTTATTTTTGTTCTTAAAATAGAGTTTTTATAAAAACTATTTTTAGGAGAAAAAAGTTTTTAGTTTTCAATTAATTAAAATAACTCCTAATACATAAATATTTAAATGATATATATAAATTAAATATATATTTATATTAATTTATATAAATATAATGATTATTAATAGTCATCTAGTTAATATATGTTCATCTATTTCTTATAAAATATGTTTCTAGAAGTACCATTTTTTGACATGTTTTAAAGGTTTAATTTTGAATTGAATTCATAATATTTTGTGATTTTAATTTGATAAAATGGATCAAATATTTGGAATTATTATTATTAAAAATATTTAATAAATTCTACTTAATCATTTTCATAATGAATTATAAAAATAGAAAAAAAAATAGTTACCATTGTGAAAAACAAAAATGTTAAAAGTGTTTAACATTAAATGGAATAAATTGTTTAAAAATTGTTTTTTTTTTAAATTTTGGGGTTTTAATCAACCATATAACCCTTAAAATTAATTATTTGTCAATTTTTAGTGAACTTGGTTAGATATTTACCTCCCATTGTTGAATTGTTTTGGGAAGTTACAAAAATATCACTCTTAGTCACTTATAAAAAGGATCCTCCTCTCTTATCATTTACATGAATAAAAATCCTTGTGTTTCAAAAAATACCCCAAAAATTAAATTTATGACTACCCTAAACACATCCTATAGGCATTTTGTGATTAGAAATTAAATCTAGGGAGTCTTTAAGAATAATCCCCAAGAGGTGGTCTGAAGAAGAGGTATTGTTCTTAACCGACCATCATTGTTTTATTTATTCTTATACCTCATTCAAATATTAAGAAATCATGATTATATAATTAAATAATATTCTCCCACATACTTATATGTTTTCATGTTAATGTAATATCCCGCATAAACCTCTTCTTTCATAAAATTGGAAATGAAACCATCATTCATGTGTACAGTGGACTACAGCCTCACGAACTGATGTAATTTGTTTTCCATCATCATCTAAAACATCTATTCATGATGATATATTTCATGTTATTATATTATATTCAGGAAATAATAATAATTTATGAAACTTAATATATCATATATGTTATTACCCTTTTATCCATTGAAAAACGATAACTTTGTTCATGTGTAAGGCTAACTACCATCTCATGAAGCGATGTGATTCATTTTTAATTACCACGCCACAACGACAGTATATATAAGTGTATTTAAATAAATAATATGGTATTTATGATATAATTATCGTTATATATGTATGAAATAACATTTATCCTCTTTACATCATTATCTTTGAAAAATGAAAATGTTACCCATGCATATGTACGACCTACCATCTTTATGATTATGACATTGTTGATTTTAAATAACCATATTTAAAGATTTATTTAAAATTTATAATTGATAATAAAAATTATAATTATTTTCTTTTTATTATTTTGGATATGATTAAATAATTATATTTTTTTACCTTTTTTGACTTTACCCAGGGATTTTAGAAATATCTGTCGAACATTATCCAAACATCTCACATGAACCTATACTATTAAGTAAATGAATATGACATGATAATAAATAAAATAAAAATAATAATATACTTGAAATTTTTTATTAATAATTTAAATAATTTAATTTTTTTATTATCTATAAAGATAAATAAATCACATGATGAATCGAGCTCGAGGTAATGGATCTATATAAACAACCACTTTTGTCTGGTTAAGACCATTCCCTCTCTAACTAAAAGTATCATTCCATTTAACATTATATAATTCATATAAATAATGTATATATTTATCGAAAATATATACCTAGATTATTATTCTTTCCTTTTATAAGTTAATACATTCCTTATGATCATTTCGAAAATGCCTTCATTATGAAACATCCATGGATTGTAATATGAGGCAAGATTATATAACACAATTTTTCCATGGGTAATTATTATGTCTATGAATTATAATTGATTTAATTTTTTTGTAACACATAAATCATGAACAAGTTATTATGGTTTCATCTTAATTGTTCTCCAATATATTATGTGGATATTTAGTCTCATGAGACATTATGTATGAGATTAGGGAGTAAACTTACTCTATTATGGGACTTTTTCCATCATGTGATATTGTCTAGGAATTAATCATGGAATCATGTTTATTCCATGTTATATGTTACTACCACATCTCTTATTCTACTATGAAATTATTATAATATGTTATTTATGTTATGCTTCCTTATGATTTCTCATGAGACCTCTTGTTTATGATATCATATTTTACCTTTCAACTCACATGTTATGTTTCCTTATAATGTTTATTCCCATACTGTGACTTTTATATCATCCCTTTATTTAATATATCCATCAAGTTATACTATGATTTTTTTTTGAAAAAATCCCTACCCTATTAGCCTAGATTCAATGGTTACTTTATTAAATTGGAATAATATATATGGAATTGCATCCTAGGAGACCATATAGTTTTGTAGTCATTGTAAATTGTATACATAATGAAAGTTCACATTACAATTGAAAACATGAAATTCACAAGTTTTATTCTCCATCATCATGTCAAGGAAGTGGTGAAATATCTTTAGCTCAAAAATATCATTCAGGTTTTAGCTTTTAAAATGCTTCACTCAAGAAGGATTATTCAGAATTCATTATGTCACAGTAACACTAATTTCAGAATTAAATTAAAAATTAAAAGGATTATTGTATCGATTAAAGAGGCTAACGTGATTAAAAATAATCATTATTATTAAAATGATTTTGACTTTATACTTTTGAGGAAATTGATTATTACTGTAAATTATAAGTTTTCAGCTCGAACAATTTAGACTATCTAGAAACATACTATTCATAATTGGATAAAAGTCAAAATGGATGGTGTGTCAAAAGGGATCCCAGACGCTTCAGGTTTTTGGGATGTCTTTTTTATCCTGGTGGAAGGTTTCTTATATGTTTCAATGCAACATGTGGTTTTTAATCTCATCTAGAAGTTTAAATTAAAGGTATCATTATTTCAATCTCTTTTTCTTATCCTAAGAGATTGAAAAATTTATATATTGAGTATGATTCTACATTCATCATACAAAACATTAGTCATGGAATGTTGCAATTATCTTGGAGACTTATGGGTACATGTATGGAATGTATAGACATTCTTATGAGTATTAATTTTATTATCATTAACACCTTTCATGAAAAACGTTATGTTGCAGATGGCCTTATAAACACAGGGATTGGTATTTTTCTCACTTGGTTTGATGATATACATAAGGAATTGGTTCCATTACATGAAATTTATTGTAATAAAAATACCCCCTTAAATGTTTTTTAATTTATTTATATTTATATTATGACTTAGGCTTTCTGGTTGAGGTACCTTTTAAAAAAATTTCCCTACATATAAATTACAAAATACTTCCTATTATCCTATAGAAAATAAATCATAATAAAGGTATATGATTAAATACTCAATATGATTAATTATACTTAGGATGCGATAATAAATTTATAATCATAATCAATATGTAATGTTAGATAACTAAAACATGTTCCATTCAAAAAATTACATGAGCATATTATATTAGTAATAAATGATGATAATATACTCTCAAATAAACAATCACATGGTATTGAAATTTAACCATGTATATTATAACTAATAAAATAATCACATGGACATTAATAATTGAACTCATAATCTGGGAATTCATAATGAATTAAATCAAAAAACATACTATCAGGAGCTTTCTAAATGTATTTTAAAACTATTGGTAAACCCCCCATTTAATTTTTCTAATTTATTTGTCTCATGAGACCTAACGATGCATCGAGGGGGTCATAAATTATATACACCACCAATCACATAATGAGCCTAATTATTTTTTCATAATAATGGGGAAAAATAGTCAACATTAACTATTGTATTATAAAAACTGACTATGAAATTTTAATTCTTTACCATGTTAATAAAAAAAGTCATAAACCATTCTGATTTATATGAAAAATGGTATCAAAATAATAAGTCATATTCAACTGATTATAAAAAATATAAATAAAATTTTTTTAGGAATCATTACAATGTATTATCAATTGTTTATAATGTTGAATGATGGTTATTATCATTGATGAATAAAAATAAATTTAAAATAACATTAAAAACAATCTTGATGAAAATATCATTTTCATTTTGGAAATCATCTTTTTAATATAATATATCACAATATATTTTGAAAATACTATTTGGTGAAAATAACCATGGATATATTTAAAGTAACATTTAAAACATTTAGTGTCCATGAATATGTAAAATTATGTTCATGTCGTACACATTAAAAAAATTATTCCTTGTATGTTTTTTGTAAAATTTAAATATAAATTATTTAGGAAATAGCCTAATGATTCCATTAAAAAAATAAAAACTAAAACATGGGAAACATTTAATTAATAAATAATTTTTAAAATTAAAAAAAACATTATTTTTTTTAAGAATACATGGTTTTGGAAAAAGGGATTTTTGACTGAAGAGAAAAATAAAGTAAGATTTTATTAAAAACATTTTTCACAATAATTTTATGTACCAAAGAGAGTAAAATAATACTATTAATTAAAAAGTTCTTGAATAACCATAGGATTAGAAAATTTATGACTTTATTAAGAGATATGTTATAATATTTCATCATCATAAATTTTATCACAAACAATCCTCATAAATAATGAGATTGTAAAATAAATCATTACCACTTTGGTAACTTTTGAATCATAAGCCCTATGAATGAAATAACATCAAATGAAACATTAAATACCATTAATAAAAAGTTATTCATGATATAATGTATCAAAAGGGTATGTATATAAACAAAATAAAGGAATAATTTGTGAATATAGTATATGTCTTGTGGAAGTAAAACTGAGGTGAGAAACCCTTACCTTAGATCTGATTTCCATCATACATGTTTATACCAATTTTAGAATAAAAATATATTTATTAAAAAAAATTAAAAACCCAAAATAATATATTTTATACGTTATATGAGTTACTTATAGTCTTTTATGACCCAGTTATTAACAATTAATTGTTAAAATTGCAATTTTGGGTGATAATTGGGTTGTTTTTCATGTATGTATTGGTTCTGTAATTTTTTACTTTTTAAATTTATTATGGATAGACCATATATATAATGTAAAAAATGATAGAAATATTATATATATTTCTAATATATGTATTTATATTAATCCGTAAATGTAAAATATAGAAAATTCATTCCACCATTCATGGAGATGATAAGTTGTACATACACATAACCATTATTTCCATTTTCTTGACGGATGGAACTAAAAGTAAAATAAATAATAATTAAAAATTAAATAATAATAATTATTTCATAAATATCATTTATATATATCAAATACATCCTTATTATCATCCATGTAAAAAATAAATGAAAAACATTTCATATCACTAAGTGGAGGTGGTAGCCCACACGTATGCATGAGCAACACTGTTGTCTTTTAAAATATTATAAGATAATATCTTAGATTTTATATTATATATAAATTAGTTTATGTGGTTATAAATATACCATATATTAATTAAATTTATAATTAACACGTTCTACATAAATCATAAAAAAATCAAATCACATTTCTTCGTGAGGAGGTAGTCTGTAGTACACGTGAGAAATGTTATTGTATCCCCATGGAATGTAAATTAAGAAGGTATATATGATATAATGATTATATATATATAATAATTTCATAAATATAATTTTAATTTTCTAAATCTCTTATTATATACCATCTTTAATGTTGGTGATGGAAATAATAATTATATCAGTTTGTGAGTCGTTAGTCCGTCGTACATGTGATTGACAGTTTCATTTCCCATTTGATGGTAGTGGAGATTGATATGGGATAAAACATTAAAAACTAAATATATAGGGTATACTAGTGTTATTATAATATAATAGTTTAATATTAATTTAATGATGGGGAAATAAATTAAACAAATACACATGTTTGTGAGTTTCACCCCTTCTTCAGAGAGTCTCTTTAGGTTTATGACTGAAGCCTTCCTAATAGGGATTCATAATTAAAATAATTCCTCTAGGATTGAGTTAGTTAATTAATTAAGATATTTGGAAATTAATTTGTTTAAAAATATGTTTTAAGAAGTTGGGAGGTGTGTGGAGAGAGGGTTTCCTTCTAAAAGTGGGGGAGATGACAAACATGTAATTTTTTAAAAGGTAAAGTGATTCCTCTATTTTTATCAAGAAAAATTCATATAAATTGAGTAATTATAAAAAAAATTATTTTATAAGGTCTATATAGTTCCATAAAATGTTATTTGGAAATGTTTTCGGCCATTTTTAACCCTTATCTTTTTAGTGTAACCTCCCAGTAAATCTGTTTTCACCATAACCATGGTAATTTATATTTACTATTTTCACTATTCATTATTGTATAGATATTAAGTTGACCATATTATATATTATAATTTATTTTTATTCAAAAAATGGAATCTATTTTTCAAAATTTAATTTACATAAGTTGTATAATCTAATTTAATATTAAAACCATATACGGGATGAAAAAACAGTTTTCAAGATATGTGTTTTCTTTGGGAAAAGTTGATATTACCATAATTGTATGAATATAGATCATAATTATATGAATTTCCAAATAAAGAAAATATTTTTAATATCTATTAAATTAATTTAATTCATTCATATTTAGGGTGTTTTTATTTATGAAAATAGAGAAATATTATGCACTTTAAAATAGCATTCAGAAAAATGTGTTTCTAATCCCAAAAAAAACTTATGCTAAAATATAGTATAAAAGTGAGTCAAATTCAGTTAATGGGATAAAATATAACTAAATTGTTATTATTATACTTTAAATAAAATCATAATAATAAATTTCCTTTAAAATTAATTAATTAATTATAATGAAATGAAATAGTGACAAAAAAGAGTATTCTTCAATGTTCATCAAAAAATAAAACCTTTTAGAAAAATACCAAAAATACACCCATTGATAATTTTGACATGTATATTTAAAAAAAGTTTTTTTTTCAAATTAATCATTAAAAAATTCGAAAAAATAAATTTGAAATTGTTTTCACAAAGAACGACAAAACAACCTTTCAAAAAAATTCAGTTTTTCATAAAACCCTTATTTTTATGTTAGATGGTTTGTATTTTGTTTCTAATAAATAGAAAACCATTGATTTTTATAAATTTGAAAAAAATTTAATTTTTAGAATTTATTATCATTATTCAAGCATGATAATTTAACTGCTATGTTTTAATGATATTCTCTATTTTACATCCTTTAGACTCGGGGTTGTGTGTTATGTAAGCTATAGAAAAGATTAAATTTATTTAAAAGGAAATATATTTTAAAATACCAGGGTGTCGCATTATATTATATAATTATTATTCTGTGTCATATATTCTATTGAATATTATGTTACTCTTTTTAAATTTCAGGCCGTTATAGGTGACGAACCCAACCCAAATACCCCCTTATTTTGGTACCCAACTTGAATTGTCATATAACGAAAGGGCTTTCTCGATCCCATGGGCCAGTCACTAGCACTCAGGATTAAAAAAAATAGTTGGAACAATTTATACCAACCCGAAGAAATGATAATTACTTATTTATACATTTATAGAATGAAATAGTGTAATAAAAATATGAGCAAATATATATTTCATAATAAAAGGAGAACAACAAAAGCAATACAACTGAAATGGTGGAAAAAAATCTCTAAGAGACAAGTACTACCTTAAAGGAAAACAAAATATAATTACTTCTCTAATATTCTCCATGTGATAGCACGGGGAAACTCTAACCATATCACCATCCATCTACCTAATCCCAACCGACAGAATACATAGTTGTCTCACTCGAGTTATTTTCCTTTTCCCTATATCGAAAGACATAAATATGTATGTACACCGCTAAATGGGATACACAGGGTGTGAACCAATAGGATCGGTAGGGTCTCACCTATTTTTTCCATATTTAGTCTATGAAAAATAATCCAATCATTCTCAAATTTAAATAAAATAATCCATTATATAAAATATGTCCATTTTTATGTCAAAGAATGGAAAAACAATTTAATTTCTACATTTTCCACATTTTCAAATAATGTAGGTAAATTGATTTCAAATAATTTAATATAAATATATCTAAACAGATATACCCTTTCAAAGAAAATGATGCATCACATATCATATTAATTCCAAGGATGCACAACCAAAACAACCCCTGTTGCCTAAAATCTTAGGTACCATATTGTCAAGGATCACTCTAGGTTTGGATAACAAGAACGCATTTACTTAATACTGTAAATAACATGTGAATCAAGCCTTTAAACATATGCATAAAATTTAGATAGTTGGGTCACACCCCCTAAAGTGAACCCCCAAATTTTAAAATAAGGGCCTAGAAGAAAAGGCCTATAGAACAGGGGAAATCCCCATGTGCAAGCCTCCCGACAATAGATGGGGGATATGACTACACCTTCCACAAAGTACCCCAAGCTTCCCATGGGCACTATTTTCAAAACCATTTAATTGTATCATGATTTAAATACCATTTCCTAAAAAACCATTCATATTGCATCAACAAACCCTTTTCTTTTAACTAAAATAGGGGGAAATTATTTCATAAAAAAATTACCGCACACACAAATCAAATCATTCAATCATGCCATTCCATTTAAAAAAAATTAGCAAAAATATGTGAAATGTAGTTCACCAACATATGCTAGATATGGAACCACCTACCTCAAAACTCAAGACCCACACTCTGGAAATAGGATATACTAATTGGTGGAATAAAACAGTGAGAATAGAGGCCCTTGAATCAATATACACATATCAGAATTTATTTCATTAAAAAAATGTGTTGGAAAAGAGGAAACGTCTAAACATACCTCAAGAACACATACCCACTTCACCAAAAATGGATCGGCCCCTAAAAGAATATCATAGAAGATCTAGAAAATAATCAAGGGAATAAACACTGTGGATCAAAAAATTTTATAGCGCAATGAAATAGTGACATTACAGTCAAATTCAATGAAGAAGCTGAAAAGATTACACACCCATAGTGATATCGTTCACAAACATATTGATCAAACATTGAATGAATCAATTTAGATGGGTTGGCAGTTCCAAAAATCACAAAATATAAGCTCTAGGTCAATATCAATGAGGTTTCAAATTGAATGAATAAAAATTTATTTTTTATGGTTCACTAAAAGATATTTCCAAAACATTAAGATGTTGTGTAATCCCTTTACATGTCACTTAATCAACATGGTCATATTCATAGAAAACCCCATTTTCTTTTAATTTAAACCTCTATTTTTAAAATTAAATAATGTGTAATCTATAAACAACAGGTAATGATTCACACAATGTAATAGCCTCACAACATGATCCTAGAGAACAATAAAAATTGTGTATTCCTTACACAATGTGTATATTTTCAATATAATCTTACATAAGAACCAAAACAACCTATGGAAATCTCCATACATAGTGAGAACTCCTGTAACCACTTAAAATTTTTAATCCCAAACAACATTAATTCAAAAATATATAAATCCCTAGTCTTTTGGTTAAATTTTTCATAATTTTTTTTCCAACCTCAGGATTCCAAATATGCTCCCAATTAAAGAGTAAAACGAGTAAAGGGAATGTAATTACATGAAGGAAGGAAATGATATGTTACAAAATCCCAACCATAAGACTTTCTACCCTTAAAAATTCAAGTGTAAGAATTCATTATTTTTAAGAGGTGGATTATTAATCTTTTATCAATGAATTTTTCTCCCAAGTCTCATGAGAATCTGATATGTTCCTCCATAGAACTCTGTTGAACAAAATCAATATCCCATGAAAATATTCACTTAAGAGTAAATGATATTTATTGGTTGCTCTACAGTAGAAACATATTGCTCTAACTCAATATCTTCCAATCTCATAATCTGAAATGGATCAAGAAGTTATTTCCTAAGCTTCAATGTGTGGAAAACATCAATAATACCTATCATAAAAATTTAAAATACCAACCAAAAATCAACCTCTCTAATCAACTCAGTGAACTCAAATGGTCTAACATATCTCAGATCAAAATTTCCCTATTTAAAAATTTTATGGTGACCCATCCAAGGAGAAACTATCAAGAACACCCAATCACCTATAGAAAATTAAAAATTACAGTAGTGTTGATCTTTATAATATTTTTTCCAAATCTACACTATAACCTGACACCGACTTATATCTAGAATCCTTATATATGTCTCCTGAAACAAACTCGATGTCACCAAATAAGCTTCTCTTACCGCTTTCAAACAAAGGGGTGAACTTTAGGGGTGACTGTATAAATTATTTAAAGGATCCATTCTGATTGAAAATTTATAATGGATTATAATAATATTAAACCATTCCTAGATGGTTATCCCAAGTCTAACAAAATCCCATACCTAGGCATGGGTCATATCCACCAAGATCTGAAGAGAACATTTCTTCTGACCATCTTTCTGTGTATGGTAAGCTATAATCATCTCAAACTAAGTCCCCTTGACCTCCAAGAGACTCCTACCGAACCTCTATGAAGTCATAGGATATGTTTCTCAAACAATGGTATAAGTAACCCCATGTAACCTCATAATTTCATGCAAATATAGCTTACCCAAAACTTTAAATTTAGTTGTTTCTCTAATAAGAATGAAATTTACCGACTTTTTCCACCAATAAATAACCACCCAGATAGAATTAATCCATCAATAATTAGTTGTTAATAAAACTACAAAGTCTTTTTACACCTCTTCCCATTTACAGACTAGTACCGAAAGAGGCTACAAAAAATTATATGGTTTCAGAATCTCTACCTTTATCCATTGGTAGGTGTCACAATAGAACACAAAATCAGTAATTTCACACATCATACCAAGCAACTAAAATAATTGTGTCATATCATAACACATTTTTTTTTCTTGGATGAATAGACCATTAAAATATATGAGAATAAAAAAACTAATCTCCTCACATATAGTGTGGGGAGAAATAATCTACATAACTAAGAATATCATCTAAAGAGAGAGACCAAATAAATATTTTCTCCCCACCATAGTGGGTTTCTTGAATTCCACTAAACTCATCATCCTCCTATGGAATCTTAAAAATTGGATATAAGAGAAATTATGATAAATAATAATTGGTCTAAACCATACTTAAAATTTTCTTATGATAATCCATTTGCAACTAAGCAGAAATATTTATTTGGTTCTACTCTTTTTTTTATTCCAAAATAGATTTTTATGGAACTCTCTTGCTAAGAGTGTGTGTAACGACATTAACCATTCCCAAATTATAGACAATATCAAAGTAAAACATATAAAGTTATTCCACCCACCACCTCTATCTATGTTAAAATCCTTTCTAAGAATGTATATAGCTCAAACTCTTCTAGTCAAAAGATATTGTGAAAGTTTCCTAAAAAGACAGTGTCACCAACATTTAAGAACATGCATAACTATTAAAAGCTATATATCATGAGTGGGGTAATTCATCTCTTAGGGTTAAATATGAATATAGTTTTATACTACCATATAATCTCCTTCATAATAACTAAACTCAAAACATCACCAAAAGTGTCAAAAAACCCCATTTACCCATTACTGTGAATAGGTAAGATCCGAATAGGAGACAATGTCCGTAGTCTTTTCATCCCCAGAAAAGAAGACTGAAATTTTTTATCCCATAATAATTTCATCACTTTATTAGTAACATTAGTCAAAGGTTACAATAACATTAATAAATCCATAATGAACCATTGATAATATGATCAAATACTAAAGAATAACATTATATTGAAGACATATTATGCCTCTTTCCATGAAAATAAATACTTTTCCTTCTCAGGATCATCTGACAATACATGATTTGATATTATGTTCCCTAAGAAAATCACATATTTGTTCGAGAAACATTATTTCAAAATCATTCCATAAAAATATTAACTCTTCAAGATTTCTAAAACCAAACCCAACTGGTACTCATGCTTATGCTCAGATCATGAGTAAATCAAAATATCATGCATGAAGACTGTCAAAAAATTATTGAGATGCAGATGGAATATCTGATTCATTAAGTCCATTAAAACTGATTTATCATTAGTTATACAAAAAAACATCAAAAGATATTAAAAATTTCCAAACCATCATATTAAGTCCATATTTGGTATATCATATTTACAAACTTTGAGCTGATGATAACCCAATATAAGATTGACATTAGAAAACAAATTTTACCCCATTAAATTTTTATACCAATAATCCACATGAGGAAAAAGATACTTATTCTTAACTCTTACACAGTTTAAATTTTTATAGTCAACACATAATCAGAGTAAACCATATGCCTTTTTGGGAAATAACACCAAGGTTTCCCAAGGAAAAACACTAGGGAGAAAAAAACCCTATGCCATTGGATCATAAAACTAAATCTTGATCTCTCTCATATTTGATAGTTCCATATGATTGGAAGGTATAAAAAACAATTATGTTCATAGAACCGGGTCAATCGTAAACACCACCTCCCACTCTATAGAAATCCTAAAGAAATTTTCTATGAATACATCAGGAAAATCCTAAAAAATAGTGAGAAGATTAAAAATATAAGAAATTTCATCATGTTAAACCACTACAGTAGAAATTTTTTTGAGATCTGGGAAGGAAGGTATTGCATAAAAAACCTCAGATCCTACTTTCACTGAAACATGGTGAGATCCATAATATAAAAGAAATTATACATGTCGATGATAAAAATAAACCTCAGCATGATTAGAAACAAGCCAATCCATTCTGATGATGACTTCAAAGAGACTAGATCAAGAGTGAGAAAATCCCTGACTATCTCTATATTAGGTTTTTATATCACACAAGAAGGACACTAAGACCCCAATTATTTCCTCTTTCCATGAAGATTCACTGACTCCATAACAAATGGAATGAGCTCTATTTTATTTTTATGAAAATAAACAAACTAAGTAGGTACAAATGAGTGGGAACCACTAATATGAAATAAACTAATTACTATGGAAGATGAAATAATGTTGGTTCCTCTCACTATTTCCAAACCCACATCTACCTCCTCAGAATACTCATCTACATAATGAATTTTCTTCACTCCTAAGGCATATAGATGGATCCTTATAGTAATAGAAGCATCTGACTATGTTGTAGTATCCCTTTTAACTAATGAACCCTTACCACATAAAGCAGTATACATAGCTGGAATGAAATTCTACAGATGACCATAACATCCAAAACAATTTCACAACTTTGTAGTTGAATAACAATAATGTTTTGTTTTTCTGACCATTCCACGCTAAAAGAATGTTATAGGAAAACCACTAGGTATAATTTTAGGTGCCAAAGAGGTCAGCTACCAAGAACCACCTCCACCACTCCTGTAATGATCCAAAAAAATATAATTTTTCCATGGAACAATATAGAAAATGTTAACATATAGAAGAGAAGATGAATAGTTTACAACAATTTATTCCATATTAATTTAATATATAATATAATTTTCTACTATCTTCATATAGGTTGAAATATGCAGTATAAATACATGTTATCTGATATTTGGTCAAACACCCTCTTGGTACTTCTGACCTTTCATCTGGTCATTCTTTACATTATATGGTGTAAACTAAACTATCTTATTAAACTGATTAGTTCACACCAACCCTGAATTCTCTCCTTGATACAAAGATAGGAACTCTAAAGAGGTCACCATCATCAGTGATTCTAGAAAAAAAAATAAAAGAGATAATATTGAAACCCTTATAGTCTAATCCTATGTGCATATCCTCTTATACCATAGAATCCCACCATCGCTTTATATAACCCTCAAGTATGAACATGAAGGAATTCACCTTGATACTATAATTTGTATCTAGGATTTCAGAAATCTAATTAATATTTTCAAGCCAGTATTCTCCCTTTAGATCTTCACCTGTACCTTTAATGGATGGTGTATTCTCATGGAGGAGACCTCGTGATCAATATCTATCTTCTACAACTCATGTATTTACATGAACTACTGAATTCTAATATTATCTTAGTTTTTATCTAACTACCCGAACTACCCACATGATAACATTGATAAAAATCGATCCATAAGAGGAAATCCTTAGGAACATTAGTTGTACTTACCAAGGAACTCATGGAACATTAATTAGAGGTATACCACTTGAGTATTAAATAGAATAAATGATTAGAAAAAATAGTAATCTTAGTTAAAACAAGATAACACATAAAAATTATATTACCCTCCAGAACTCAAAATAGGATACCCACATCCCCATATACAAAGGTGACATGAGTCTCGTCACATCAACATTTGCTGAGGCACTCACCACAACCAACCACTCAAGTTACAATAATCCAATATCTATTCTACCAAACATCCCAAGACAAGGACTCTTGAAGAAATACCTCCTTTGATACCAAACTGTGATGAGCCTAACTCAAATACCCTCTCAAACTGGTACCTGGCCTGAATTTCCACATATCCAAAGAGCATTCCTGATCCCCACAAGCTTGAAACTAGCACTAAGGAATTAAAAAATATTTGGAATGATTTACCCCAACTTGAAGAAGACAAAATGACATAAATATACTTGTATATAATGAATCAGAATAAGAAAAACATGAACACGCCCCCCCATATATATATATATTTATATTTATCATAACAGAAAGTGAACAATAGATGTGATACAACTAAAATAGAAATAAAAAAAATCTATAGAAGACAATTCCAAATATAAAGGATGAAAATAATGGTCGCACCAACAGTCCCCATGTGATATTGTTGTAATATTCCCTCTATATCCGCATCCAGCTACCCAAAACCAACTTACAGAAAACCCCATGGCCTCACTATGACACCTATCCTTTCACGTCATCAAAATACATAACCTAAATTATGTACCCTCAAAGGGGTATGAAGGTTGTGAGATAATAGGCTCAATATGGTCTCACCCATGTGTTCCATATCAAACCTCTGAATAATAATCCATTCATTATAAAATTTATAGAAATAATTAATGTTATAACTTTTATCAATTATTATATCAATGCTTGGGAAAATAATTTAATTTTCCCTTCTTCCACATTTTAAAATATATTTGATAAAACAGTTTCCAATTATTTCATATATATTTATCAAAATATATATAGCATTTAAAATAAAATCATAAATCTCATATCATATCAAATCCATGGTAGTACAACCAAAACATCCCAAATCATCCAAACGAACTGGTAACATCACACCAAGGATCAAAATAGGTTTGGAAATCTAATACACCCATACCTAAAAAAGAAAATAATGCATTATTCAAGCCTTAAGACATATTCATCGAGCCTATAGAGTATAATAACACCCCAAAAAGTGAACTGACCAATAGGTGTATCATGTCCCTAAAACAAATATCCTACGGAGGATAGGAAATACCCAAGATAAAACATCCAAAAAATAGACAAGGATTATTACTAAACCATACACTTAAGTACTTAAGGATTCCCATGGGATCTATTTTGAAAACAATTTCATCAAACAATTTAATTATATCATTATTTGAAAATCATTTAATATAAACCAGTTTTCAATGCATTGTAAAACCCTTTTCATTTACCAAAACCATGGGGAAACCATATTTCATAAAAAACTCATTTCCACGCACCCAAATCAATTCATTAAAACATTCCATTTCATTTATTAAAACCATTTATCCAAAATAAGAAAAATTCAGTTCACTAACACTTGCTAGAGGTAGAACCACCTAGCTCAAAACTTGAGTCGAAAATTCATTTAGTTGGTTCTTCCAAAAGGAAGAACACAAAAATAAAAATGGAGGCCTTATAATCACTTTACACATCTTAGAGTTGATTCAATTTAAAAAGGTTCGTAAAATAGAAAGATCACAACATACCTCAAGATTGAGAATCTGTGACACCATAACTAATAAAGGATTTCCCACTGGAACATTATCACTCAAAGGATCTAGAAAAGAATCAATTGAATCAACACCATGGGTCCAAAAATCAAATAGTTTAATGCAATAGAGTTATCATGATTAAATTAAATGAATCAACACAAATTATTACTCACCAAAATAGAAACCATTCACAACCCATTTGATCAAACACAAAATGAATTCATTTGGAAGGGTTGGGTGTTCCCAAAATCACTACAGTGGAGCTATTGGTTGAGATTAAGGAGGATACATGTTGAATGAATAAACACATCACTTTTATAGTAACCTTAAATACGTGTATAGTATATTTACATGGAATTTAATCCCTTTACATGTCATTTAATTCAAGGGGTCCTTATACACCAAAAAAATAATCACATTTTTTATTAAAAACCCTATTTTTAATATTACACTATGTGAAATATTTACAGGGCGTTTAATTATCACATTGTGTACTCATTTCATGACATGATTCTATATAACATTATTCATGCTTTATTCCTTACACTATATGTATATTTTTAGTAGATGGTAAAAACTACAGATCCATACACAAAAAACCAAACCATTTCAAAAATTTTCCGAACTCAGGGAGACACCCACGAAGTGTAACACCCCGAGCTTCCACGATACGCTTCTCATTCAATAATACAATAGCTTGCATTGTACGCAACTTCGAGTTCTAAAACATCGCGACAAATCAAACTAGCCGTTATGAATAGTAATAACCACTTTTTAAAATTATAGAAATTTTATATTTCAAAATGGACTTCATTTTTGTATTCGTAATATCGAAATTAGCCTATGTTGAATTTTTGGTATTTTTCTGAGAACTTCTAATTTTTTATGAATAGTGAAAAATACTTTAAACAACTTTTTTAATCAAAATAATTTATAGTGATAAGTTATACTATTGAGTGGATTTAATGTATAATTAGAATATATTTTTACCATTTTATCCAATGGTGGTCATTAGAATTAATTTAACATTGAATTTGGACATAAACAATTGCCAATCTTTTGATATAAATTGTTTCTTGAAAACACGCTATTTGTCGTAACAGCGGGAATTAATTATAAAATTAATTAATGCAACTTATATGTTTGGAATTTTGTAAAATAGACATCATTTTTGAATTCGGAATATCAATTATAGCTTAGGATAAAATTTTGGCATTGTTCTGAGAAACTTCAATTTTTGATGAATAGGGAAACCACTAAGTGGTAGTTAAATAACTGATTTAAATGAAATATTACCACTTCTGTGATTTGATTTTCAAAAATCCGACATACATGGTTGTCATTAAGAAGTAAAATGTGGTTCAATGAGATTATAATAATTTTTTGGTGAATAGTAACTTATTAAGTTCTTAATCGCGATTAGTGGTAATTAGTGTAGTTTAAGGTATAGATAATACTTTAATAATATTAAATGACCTAGACACATGTCCCAACCTCATTGGTTGAGTCATGGCCGACCAAGACAAGCCATGGCCTAACTTGGGGACCCCATGGATCCACTTTTGTTAGGAAATGACATAAATTACTTTTTATTTAATGTTAAAGTGAAAATGACACAAACATAATATGTTTTACGAAAACAATTTTTAAGTAGGGTTATACAAGTCCAAATTTTGATTATAAATAGTCATTGGAAAGATAAAAAGATTTCCTATACCATAGTATTTGTTTTATAATTTTTAGACATTAAATAAATTTAATTATTTATGACATAATAATGATGCAGCGATGACATCATTATCTAACGATTTAAATAAAATGGAAAGTTAATATAAAATCTATGAACTACACATGGCCAAAACCTATTGGATGAGTGGATTTCGATGCCTTATCACCTTATCCACGAATTCTATCAATGTGGGACCTTTTAAAACCGAAACACATTTTCAAATAATGTAATGTTCCTTTACTTTCCAAAAGTGCCCCTCCTCTCCTCTTATAAAAGGCCCCCACCTCTACCTCATTTCACACACTCTTCAAGCCATTGGCTCGGACAACCCCTGCCCATTTGCTCTCTCCACATCCCTCTCCTCATCCTAGAGGATTCCCTTTGGGCAGAATCCTTTCAAAGGAAGCCTTTAGGCTCAACTCAAAAGGAGTTACACTTTTTAAGGTAATTCATTCTCTCATGTTCTTTTGTTTTATTTTGCTTCTCCAACCCCCTAAACTCTTTTTATTTACTTCTTTTGTAACAACACCAGTATCTTAAATATACTAGGATGTTGTTATAAGATTTATTTGAGCTACACTTCCACACAACTACATCAAATGGTTAAAGAACATAAGGTTTCCGTGGATGGCGAAATTCTGCCTCCCGAAACGATGATTGTTCAACACTCATTTAACACCTTCAAAGGTGGCCATTATGATGTCACTATTTTTATATATGATATATAATATGTTTATGTTTTCCTTAAGCTTCTGTTTTTTTCATTTTGGGCATACCTTTATGGTTTCCATTATGGGTAAAACACGATATCTTCATTTTAGGAAGCGCGGACTACCGCCCCCTGAAAGTAATTTGATTCGTTAATACCATATGTGGGATGTGTGAAGGATAAAGTTAATGATATTATATATGTTATTATACTGGAATTATAATATACTCTTATATCATTATGATTCCATTCCAGAAAATATGAAATAGAAATGGAAGTAGCGTTCATGCGTACGTACGGCTTACCGTCTCCATGAACGGTGCATTCCATTTCTTACCTCTAAATGTGATGTAATATTATAAATGAATGTATGTACTGGATATATATGACATATATGATATCTACATCATGAATACCATTCTGGATATAATGAACCTTTGACCAAATTAACAACATGTAAGTGTAAGAAGCCTATTTTTGACTTAAGAACCAAATACCGACAAAACGACCGTTATTAACTTAAATAATTACATAATGATCATATCATTGTAATAAGTGATATAATAAGGATAATGAAATTGAGAATGGTTCTTAATAAGGTATATATTAACTCTAGTTTATTATTCAGGAGGTTAAAGAACGGTTGAGTCAAGTCGGACACAAGGTAAGGGAACTTCTTAACCCAACTTCCATTCTTTGGGTTAATCTCCTACTTTCAAATTATGTCATGATATTATATCCTATTTTTTTTATTTTTACTTTCTTTATGTGTACCTATAGTGAATACACATAATAGATCTATTTTATTTTTAAAAATGATCTTTTTAAGGACTTCGTCTCTATCCCCTTTCATTGAGGCATATTTTGGCTTTATACACAACTTTCCTTTTATACGGTGTATAAAACCCTTTGACTTTTGCATTTATTCAAAAGGAATCTTTTTTATACGAAGCGTTTTACTAAACGACAAAAGGGAATGTTTTTCTTTCCGTACTTATGCGGCGACAACGACTTCTCCGCCGCCGTGACCATTATTTGAGATCCGGCTTCCTCTTCAAGCCATCATTTTTTTTAATGAAAAATAAATACAAAGTTTTAACTCTCTTTTATTTTGGTATTGAAAATGGTTTTGAAAGCATTTTTATTATATCAATGTGTTGTATTTATATCTTGTGATTGAAATGTGGAAATGTTATGTTTCCTTTATGCCTGTTTTATGAGATACGATTATGTTATGGTTTATGATATGTTTAAACCTATTCATATGAGGAATGCATTGGACTTAATAAGTGACGGGTGGAGCCCGCTATAGCTCCTCGATGCATCGGCAGGTCTCATGAGACAAACTAGTGTCTTGGCACGAGGCCTTGACAAAATCTTATTTGTGGTCTTGGCACGAGGCCTTGACTACGTGGTTATGATAGTCTGGCATTATGCATTCCATCATTATGAAAGTGGTTATTGATATTGCATGTGATTATTCGACTAGTAGAATATCCATGTGAAGAAGTAAATGGCATTATCTCATTTTACTTTTGCCATATTATGTTGATGTTCAAGTTTAAAAGGCTTTTGGTTTAGTTTTACATTGCCTTAAATGTTTATGTTTATTTATGAAAGCTTCCGCAATATTGTTATCCTTACCGAGCATCTGAGCTCACCCCTTTCAATGTTTTAATATTTTCCAGGATGTGAAGAAGTATTTTATGAATGACCTGCAGGGATAGTCAGAAGAGGATATGAGTGTGGACTATGGAGACTTTGTTATTGTAGTTTTTCACTTTATGATGTAATGTAACGTTTACAAATGTATCTAGTGTTTCCAAGGCTACTAAACTAATCGGTCTTTCGAGACTTGATCTTTTGTGATCATGCCAATGTTACGAAGTAATGCACCGACTCTGGGTAGCTGGGGTCGGGGCGTTACAGTTGGTATCAGAGGCAGTTTAGTACTAACCTTGGAAGCTAGATTTAGATAAACTCTGATTAGAGCACATAGCCCAAAGATAGACTTTGAGGATTAGTATAGAAGAACTTCCTAGAATTTTGGTATTATAGAGATGTTATGACTTTTCCGAGCAATACATCCCTGTCTGGATACGAGCAGGTAGAGGCGGCTCTGGCACAGATGTACCTAGGGGTAAAACCCGAAAACACCGCTTTGAGCTAGACTCGAACGGGAACTGGTGCACGACAACGGGCCTTGCTGCACTCTTGGTTACGACACTCCCGGGGGATATGCTTAGGATAATTCTCATTTTATTTACAAACCACTATGAAGGGTTATGAGTATATAATTCCTCAAAGAAAACCTTTTTATGATTATGGATTATATCCATAAATAGTTCAATTTATGTTAAGTAAGTATGGAATTATGTATTTCGATTCATAAACTAACCTATTTTATGGCATTGTATAGAAATGGCGCCCAGTAGAAGGAATGTGAACTCCATCAATACGTATGATCCAAAGAGTAAGAAGGATCATATCTTTCATGGTATTAAGCCAACATTTAGAAGGGAAATATTCTCCCATGTGTTATCAACATATGAAGAAATAATATCATGTGTTAGTAAGATAAGTAGAGAATTCTCTGAGTCTTATGGATTTGAAGGGATGAAAGAGAAGAAAAGGATGGAAGAGAGAATGATGGATAAAGGGACGAGGGAAAAGAAGAATTTTCCAATATGTGATAACTGTGGGAAGAAACACCCTGGTACTTGCCTAAAAGGAATGGGAGTCTGTTATAAATGTGGAGAAAAAGGTCACCAGGCACGTGATTGCAAGGGAAAGAAAGAGGCTGTCAAAGTTGAATGCTACAATTGTAGAGAAATGGGTCATTATGCAAATGAATGTCCTAAGCGTCAAGGAAACTTACCTCAGAAAAGGCCAAGGGATCAAGGACAATCTTATGCTATTACTACAGTTGAAGCAGAATAACTAATGTATTGGTGCTTTTGGACTCATGGATTATATTCTGGTTATTAGAATAATGTGATCTATATAAGGATTGTACTGCAGTACTTTTTGATTTCAGTAAGGTTTTAATATGATTAAGGTAATCATATTTTTAGTATGTGACAATAAGAGAAACTTTTCTTTTTATGGGGAATCTGATGCTACAATTGATTTTGGAATTAAGAGACATTTTAGAGAAAGTCTGGACAGAGTTATTTTGGAGTGGATTAAGTTGATCTTTGGATAGTATGGTTTAAGGTTAAAAAATTAATGAAGATTGTTTTTGGAGTATTATAATACTATAGTTTTAGGAAAAGGACAACCTGCAGGGTGGGGCATAAACCGTCGCGTCGGACAAAGCTGTAGGAATCGAACCCACAATCAAAGTGCGACAAGCCTTTATTTCCTACCACTAGCCTACAGGAAGTCCCTGGTTATTACAAAATAATTTTACTAATCTAAATGGTATGTTTTAACATTTTGAACCTTATACAATTAGGATAAGTATGATATTTTTGAGTTCTATTATCTTTTTGGGTGAAAGATGAGTTGAAGGTTGAAACTCTAATTGTCAAGCATAAATATATATATACCTATCTCTTATTCAATGAATAAATTAATTCTTAAACTTTAGTAAAGGGATATTAAAACAAAAAAATGTGTTATCCTAATACCTTATGTCTTGTTGAACTGATGATATTTTAAATCAATATAGATTGAAGGCTTTGAGGCCCTCAATTTGACAGTTGATTGTTATTGATGACCTCAATCACTCCCTACAAATATTTACGTTTTTCCTCCAATTATATGTCTCTAATTGCCACCAATGTTCTCCTTATCGAGATTATAATTTGGTGGTGACTTTCTTATTTCCATTTACCTCTTATTAAGGCTAAATTTTATTAATCTTATTTCCGATGTGGGTTTTCCACAAAGGTATTTTCCCTTTTCAACCTTTTATTTTCCAAGAAAAATTTCAAATTGCGAGGACGCAATTTATTGAAGGAGGGGAGAATGTAACACCCCGAGCTTCCACGATACGCTTCTCATTCAATAATACAATAGCTTGCATTGTACGCAACTTCGAGTTCTAAAACATCGCGACAAATCAAACTAGCCGTTATGAATAGTAATAACCACTTTTTAAAATTATAGAAATTTTATATTTCAAAATGGACTTCATTTTTGTATTCGTAATATCGAAATTAGCCTATGTTGAATTTTTGGTATTTTTCTGAGAACTTCTAATTTTTTATGAATAGTGAAAAATACTTTAAACAACTTTTTTAATCAAAATAATTTATAGTGATAAGTTATACTATTGAGTGGATTTAATGTATAATTAGAATATATTTTTACCATTTTATCCAATGGTGGTCATTAGAATTAATTTAACATTGAATTTGGACATAAACAATTGCCAATCTTTTGATATAAATTGTTTCTTGAAAACACGCTATTTGTCGTAACAGCGGGAATTAATTATAAAATTAATTAATGCAACTTATATGTTTGGAATTTTGTAAAATAGACATCATTTTTGAATTCGGAATATCAATTATAGCTTAGGATGAAATTTTGGCATTGTTCTGAGAAACTTCAATTTTTGATGAATAGGGAAACCACTAAGTGGTAGTTAAATAATTGATTTAAATGAAATATTACCACTTCTGTGATTTGATTTTCAAAAATCCGACATACATGGTTGTCATTAAGAAGTAAAATGTGGTTCAATGAGATTATAATAATTTTTTGGTGAATAGTAACTTATTAAGTTCTTAATCGCGATTAGTGGTAATTAGTGTAGTTTAAGGTATAGATAATACTTTAATAATATTAAATGACCTAGACACATGTCCCAACCTCATTGGTTGAGTCATGGCCGACCAAGACAAGCCATGGCCTAACTTGGGGACCCCATGGATCCACTTTTGTTAGGAAATGACATAAATTACTTTTTATTTAATGTTAAAGTGAAAATGACACAAACATAATATGTTTTACGAAAACAATTTTTAAGTAGGGTTATACAAGTCCAAATTTTGATTATAAATAGTCATTGGAAAGATAAAAAGATTTCCTATACCATAGTATTTGTTTTATAATTTTTAGACATTAAATAAATTTAATTATTTATGACATAATAATGATGCAGCGATGACATCATTATCTAACGATTTAAATAAAATGGAAAGTTAATATAAAATCTATGAACTACACATGGCCAAAACCTATTGGATGAGTGGATTTCGATGCCTTATCACCTTATCCACGAATTCTATCAATGTGGGACCTTTTAAAACCGAAACACATTTTCAAATAATGTAATGTTCCTTTACTTTCCAAAAGTGCCCCTCCTCTCCTCTTATAAAAGGCCCCCACCTCTACCTCATTTCACACACTCTTCAAGCCATTGGCTCGGCCAACCCCTGCCCATTTGCTCTCTCCACATCCCTCTCCTCATCCTAGAGGATTCCCTTTGGGCAGAATCCTTTCAAAGGAAGCCTTTAGGCTCAACTCAAAAGGAGTTACACTTTTTAAGGTAATTCATTCTCTCATGTTCTTTTGTTTTATTTTGCTTCTCCAACCCCCTAAACTCTTTTTATTTACTTCTTTTGTAACAACACCAGTATCTTCAATATACTAGGATGTTGTTATAAGATTTATTTGAGCTAAACTTCCACACAACTACATCAAATGGTTAAAGAACATAAGGTTTCCGTGGATGGCGAAATTCTGCCTCCCGAAACGATGATTGTTCAACACTCATTTAACACCTTCAAAGGTGGCCATTATGATGTCACTATTTTTATATATGATATATAATATGTTTATGTTTTCCTTAAGCTTCTGTTTTTTTCATTTTGGGCATACCTTTATGGTTTCCATTATGGGTAAAACACGATATCTTCATTTTAGGAAGCGCGGACTACCGCCCCCTGAAAGTGATTTGATTCGTTAATACCATATGTGGGATGTGTGAAGGATAAAGTTAATGATATTATATATGTTATTATACTGGAATTATAATATACTCTTATATCATTATGATTCCATTCCAGAAAATATGAAATAGAAATGGAAGTAGCGTTCATGCGTACGTACGGCTTACCGTCTCCATGAACGGTGCATTCCATTTCTTACCTCTAAATGTGATGTAATATTATAAATGAATGTATGTACTGGATATATATGACATATATGATATCTACATCATGAATACCATTCTGGATATAATGAACCTTTGACCAAATTAACAACATGTAAGTGTAAGAAGCCTATTTTTGACTTAAGAACCAAATACCGACAAAACGACCGTTATTAACTTAAATAATTACATAATGATCATATCATTGTAATAAGTGATATAATAAGGATAATGAAATTGAGAATGGTTCTTAATAAGGTATATATTAACTCTAGTTTATTATTCAGGAGGTTAAAGAACGGTTGAGTCAAGTCGGACACAAGGTAAGGGAACTTCTTAACCCAACTTCCATTCTTTGGGTTAATCTCCTACTTTCAAATTATGTCATGATATTATATCCTATTTTTTTTATTTTTACTTTCTTTATGTGTACCTATAGTGAATACACATAATAGATCTATTTTATTTTTAAAAATGATCTTTTTAAGGACTTCGTCTCTATCCCCTTTCATTGAGGCATATTTTGGCTTTATACACAACTTTCCTTTTATACGGTGTATAAAACCCTTTGACTTTTGCATTTATTCAAAAGGAATCTTTTTTATACGAAGCGTTTTACTAAACGACAAAAGGGAATGTTTTTCTTTCCGTACTTATGCGGCGACAACGACTTCTCCGCCGCCGTGACCATTATTTGAGATCCGGCTTCCTCTTCAAGCCATCATTTTTTTTAATGAAAAATAAATACAAAGTTTTAACTCTCTTTTATTTTGGTATTGAAAATGGTTTTGAAAGCATTTTTATTATATCAATGTGTTGTATTTATATCTTGTGATTGAAATGTGGAAATGTTATGTTTCCTTTATGCCTGTTTTATGAGATACGATTATGTTATGGTTTATGATATGTTTAAACCTATTCATATGAGGAATGCATTGGACTTAATAAGTGACGGGTGGAGCCCGCTATAGCTCCTCGATGCATCGGCAGGTCTCATGAGACAAACTAGTGTCTTGGCACGAGGCCTTGACAAAATCTTATTTGTGGTCTTGGCACGAGGCCTTGACTACGTGGTTATGATAGTCTGGCATTATGCATTCCATCATTATGAAAGTGGTTATTGATATTGCATGTGATTATTCGACTAGTAGAATATCCATGTGAAGAAGTAAATGGCATTATCTCATTTTACTTTTGCCATATTATGTTGATGTTCAAGTTTAAAAGGCTTTTGGTTTAGTTATACATTGCCTTAAATGTTTATGTTTATTTATGAAAGCTTCCGCAATATTGTTATCCTTACTGAGCATCTGAGCTCACCCCTTTCAATGTTTTAATATTTTCCAGGATGTGAAGAAGTATTTTATGAATGACCTGCAGGGATAGTCAGAAGAGGATATGAGTGTGGACTATGGAGACTTTGTTATTGTAGTTTTTCACTTTATGATGTAATGTAACGTTTACAAATGTATCTAGTGTTTCCAAGGCTACTAAACTAATCGGTCTTTCGAGACTTGATCTTTTGTGATCATGCCAATGTTACGAAGTAATGCACCGACTCTGGGTAGCTGGGGTCGGGGCGTTACAGTTGGTATCAGAGGCAGTTTAGTACTAACCTTGGAAGCTAGATTTAGATAAACTCTGATTAGAGCACATAGCCCAAAGATAGACTTTGAGGATTAGTATAGAAGAACTTCCTAGAATTTTGGTATTATAGAGATGTTATGACTTTTCCGAGCAATACATCCCTGTCTGGATACGAGCAGGTAGAGGCGGCTCTGGCACAGATGTACCTAGGGGTAAAACCCGAAAACACCGCTTTGAGCTAGACTCGAACGGGAACTGGTGCACGACAACGGGCCTTGCTGCACTCTTGGTTACGACACTCCCGGGGGATATGCTTAGGATAATTCTCATTTTATTTACAAACCACTATGAAGGGTTATGAGTATATAATTCCTCAAAGAAAACCTTTTTATGATTATGGATTATATCCATAAATAGTTCAATTTATGTTAAGTAAGTATGGAATTATGTATTTCGATTCATAAACTAACCTATTTTATGGCATTGTATAGAAATGGCGCCCAGTAGAAGGAATGTGAACTCCATCAATACGTATGATCCAAAGAGTAAGAAGGATCATATCTTTCATGGTATTAAGCCAACATTTAGAAGGGAAATATTCTCCCATGTGTTATCAACATATGAAGAAATAATATCACGTGTTAGTAAGATAAGTAGAGAATTCTCTGAGTCTTATGGATTTGAAGGGATGAAAGAGAAGAAAAGGATGGAAGAGAGAATGATGGATAAAGGGACGAGGGAAAAGAAGAATTTTCCAATATGTGATAACTGTGGGAAGAAACACCCTGGTACTTGCCTAAAAGGAATGGGAGTCTGTTATAAATGTGGAGAAAAAGGTCACCAGGCACGTGATTGCAAGGGAAAGAAAGAGGCTGTCAAAGTTGAATGCTACAATTGTAGAGAAATGGGTCATTATGCAAATGAATGTCCTAAGCGTCAAGGAAACTTACCTCAGAAAAGGCCAAGGGATCAAGGACAATCTTATGCTATTACTACAGTTGAAGCAGAATAACTAATGTATTGGTGCTTTTGGACTCATGGATTATATTCTGGTTATTAGAATAATGTGATCTATATAAGGATTGTACTGCAGTACTTTTTGATTTCAGTAAGGTTTTAATATGATTAAGGTAATCATATTTTTAGTATGTGACAATAAGAGAAACTTTTCTTTTTATGGGGAATCTGATGCTACAATTGATTTTGGAATTAAGAGACATTTTAGAGAAAGTCTGGACAGAGTTATTTTGGAGTGGATTAAGTTGATCTTTGGATAGTATGGTTTAAGGTTAAAAAATTAATGAAGATTGTTTTTGGAGTATTATAATACTATAGTTTTAGGAAAAGGACAACCTGCAGGGTGGGGCATAAACCGTCGCGTCGGACAAAGCTGTAGGAATCGAACCCACAATCAAAGTGCGACAAGCCTTTATTTCCTACCACTAGCCTACAGGAAGTCCCTGGTTATTACAAAATAATTTTACTAATCTAAATGGTATGTTTTAACATTTTGAACCTTATACAATTAGGATAAGTATGATATTTTTGAGTTCTATTATCTTTTTGGGTGAAAGATGAGTTGAAGGTTGAAACTCTAATTGTCAAGCATAAATATATATATACCTATCTCTTATTCAATGAATAAATTAATTCTTAAACTTTAGTAAAGGGATATTAAAACAAAAAAATGTGTTATCCTAATACCTTATGTCTTGTTGAACTGATGATATTTTAAATCAATATAGATTGAAGGCTTTGAGGCCCTCAATTTGACAGTTGATTGTTATTGATGACCTCAATCACTCCCTACAAATATTTACGTTTTTCCTCCAATTATATGTCTCTAATTGCCACCAATGTTCTCCTTATCGAGATTATAATTTGGTGGTGACTTTCTTATTTCCATTTACCTCTTATTAAGGCTAAATTTTATTAATCTTATTTCCGATGTGGGTTTTCCACAAAGGTATTTTCCCTTTTCAACCTTTTATTTTCCAAGAAAAATTTCAAATTGCGAGGACGCAATTTATTGAAGGAGGGGAGAATGTAACACCCCGAGCTTCCACGATACGCTTCTCATTCAATAATACAATAGCTTGCATTGTACGCAACTTCGAGTTCTAAAACATCGCGACAAATCAAACTAGCCGTTATGAATAGTAATAACCACTTTTTAAAATTATAGAAATTTTATATTTCAAAATGGACTTCATTTTTGTATTCGTAATATCGAAATTAGCCTATGTTGAATTTTTGGTATTTTTCTGAGAACTTCTAATTTTTTATGAATAGTGAAAAATACTTTAAACAACTTTTTTAATCAAAATAATTTATAGTGATAAGTTATACTATTGAGTGGATTTAATGTATAATTAGAATATATTTTTACCATTTTATCCAATGGTGGTCATTAGAATTAATTTAACATTGAATTTGGACATAAACAATTGCCAATCTTTTGATATAAATTGTTTCTTGAAAACACGCTATTTGTCGTAACAGCGGGAATTAATTATAAAATTAATTAATGCAACTTATATGTTTGGAATTTTTTAAAATAGACATCATTTTTGAATTCGGAATATCAATTATAGCTTAGGATGAAATTTTGGCATTGTTCTGAGAAACTTCAATTTTTGATGAATAGGGAAACCACTAAGTGGTAGTTAAATAACTGATTTAAATGAAATATTACCACTTCTGTGATTTGATTTTCAAAAATCCGACATACATGGTTGTCATTAAGAAGTAAAATGTGGTTCAATGAGATTATAATAATTTTTTGGTGAATAGTAACTTATTAAGTTCTTAATCGCGATTAGTGGTAATTAGTGTAGTTTAAGGTATAGATAATACTTTAATAATATTAAATGACCTAGACACATGTCCCAACCTCATTGGTTGAGTCATGGCCGACCAAGACAAGCCATGGCCTAACTTGGGGACCCCATGGATCCACTTTTGTTAGGAAATGACATAAATTACTTTTTATTTAATGTTAAAGTGAAAATGACACAAACATAATATGTTTTACGAAAACAATTTTTAAGTAGGGTTATACAAGTCCAAATTTTGATTATAAATAGTCATTGGAAAGATAAAAAGATTTCCTATACCATAGTATTTGTTTTATAATTTTTAGACATTAAATAAATTTAATTATTTATGACATAATAATGATGCAGCGATGACATCATTATCTAACGATTTAAATAAAATGGAAAGTTAATATAAAATCTATGAACTACACATGGCCAAAACCTATTGGATGAGTGGATTTCGATGCCTTATCACCTTATCCACGAATTCTATCAATGTGGGACCTTTTAAAACCGAAACACATTTTCAAATAATGTAATGTTCCTTTACTTTCCAAAAGTGCCCCTCCTCTCCTCTTATAAAAGGCCCCCACCTCTACCTCATTTCACACACTCTTCAAGCCATTGGCTCGGCCAACCCCTGCCCATTTGCTCTCTCCACATCCCTCTCCTCATCCTAGAGGATTCCCTTTGGGCAGAATCCTTTCAAAGGAAGCCTTTAGGCTCAACTCAAAAGGAGTTACACTTTTTAAGGTAATTCATTCTCTCATGTTCTTTTGTTTTATTTTGCTTCTCCAACCCCCTAAACTCTTTTTATTTACTTCTTTTGTAACAACAACAGTATCTTCAATATACTAGGATGTTGTTATAAGATTTATTTGAGCTACACTTCCACACAACTACATCAAATGGTTAAAGAACATAAGGTTTCCGTGGATGGCGAAATTCTGCCTCCCGAAACGATGATTGTTCAACACTCATTTAACACCTTCAAAGGTGGCCATTATGATGTCACTATTTTTATATATGATATATAATATGTTTATGTTTTCCTTAAGCTTCTGTTTTTTTCATTTTGGGCATACCTTTATGGTTTCCATTATGGGTAAAACACGATATCTTCATTTTAGGAAGCGCGGACTACCGCCCCCTGAAAGTGATTTGATTCGTTAATACCATATGTGGGATGTGTGAAGGATAAAGTTAATGATATTATATATGTTATTATACTGGAATTATAATATACTCTTATATCATTATGATTCCATTCCAGAAAATATGAAATAGAAATGGAAGTAGCGTTCATGCGTACGTACGGCTTACCGTCTCCATGAACGGTGCATTTCATTTCTTACCTCTAAATGTGATGTAATATTATAAATGAATGTATGTACTGGATATATATGACATATATGATATCTACATCATGAATACCATTCTGGATATAATGAACCTTTGACCAAATTAACAACATGTAAGTGTAAGAAGCCTATTTTTGACTTAAGAACCAAATACCGACAAAACGACCGTTATTAACTTAAATAATTACATAATGATCATATCATTGTAATAAGTGATATAATAAGGATAATGAAATTGAGAATGGTTCTTAATAAGGTATATATTAACTCTAGTTTATTATTCAGGAGGTTAAAGAACGGTTGAGTCAAGTCGGACACAAGGTAAGGGAACTTCTTAACCCAACTTCCATTCTTTGGGTTAATCTCCTACTTTCAAATTATGTCATGATATTATATCCTATTTTTTTTATTTTTACTTTCTTTATGTGTACCTATAGTGAATACACATAATAGATCTATTTTATTTTTAAAAATGATCTTTTTAAGGACTTCGTCTCTATCCCCTTTCATTGAGGCATATTTTGGCTTTATACACAACTTTCCTTTTATACGGTGTATAAAACCCTTTGACTTTTGCATTTATTCAAAAGGAATCTTTTTTATACGAAGCGTTTTACTAAACGACAAAAGGGAATGTTTTTCTTTCCGTACTTATGCGGCGACAACGACTTCTCCGCCGCCGTGACCATTATTTGAGATCCGGCTTCCTCTTCAAGCCATCATTTTTTTTAATGAAAAATAAATACAAAGTTTTAACTCTCTTTTATTTTGGTATTGAAAATGGTTTTGAAAGCATTTTTATTATATCAATGTGTTGTATTTATATCTTGTGATTGAAATGTGGAAATGTTATGTTTCCTTTATGCCTGTTTTATGAGATACGATTATGTTATGGTTTATGATATGTTTAAACCTATTCATATGAGGAATGCATTGGACTTAATAAGTGACGGGTGGAGCCCGCTATAGCTCCTCGATGCATCGGCAGGTCTCATGAGACAAACTAGTGTCTTGGCACGAGGCCTTGACAAAATCTTATTTGTGGTCTTGGCACGAGGCCTTGACTACGTGGTTATGATAGTCTGGCATTATGCATTCCATCATTATGAAAGTGGTTATTGATATTGCATGTGATTATTCGACTAGTAGAATATCCATGTGAAGAAGTAAATGGCATTATCTCATTTTAATTTTGCCATATTATGTTGATGTTCAAGTTTAAAAGGCTTTTGTTTTAGTTATACATTGCCTTAAATGTTTATGTTTATTTATGAAAGCTTCCGCAATATTGTTATCCTTACTGAGCATCTGAGCTCACCCCTTTCAATGTTTTAATATTTTCCAGGATGTGAAGAAGTATTTTATGAATGACCTGCAGGGATAGTCAGAAGAGGATATGAGTGTGGACTATGGAGACTTTGTTATTGTAGTTTTTCACTTTATGATGTAATGTAACGTTTACAAATGTATCTAGTGTTTCCAAGGCTACTAAACTAATCGGTCTTTCGAGACTTGATCTTTTGTGATCATGCCAATGTTACGAAGTAATGCACCGACTCTGGGTAGCTGGGGTCGGGGCGTTACACGAAGGCATTAAAACATTTATACCTGGACTCTATTAATTGAAAAAAAAATCATCAATTTTTTTACATGATCTCCTTCGTAAAGAGTCCAATTAAGGAACCAATTAAAGTGAAAAATAAGTATAGATATGGGAATTACGTGAATGTAGATTACAAGATGTTGCATTACATCCTAGCCCCCTAAATAAATTACATCATCAAAATTTAATCTTGATTTCAGAAATTATTGGATTAAAATTTTAAAATACCGTTGTTAGAAACCAACATCATAAAAAGGGACAATAAAACACCCCATTCATAATAGAGAAACCAATGTACAATGGTCATCAATAATAACACATAATTAGTATTCCAAATAGAAGAACATTGGTGGTAAGTGAATATATGGATATGGTAGAAAATCCTAAATAATTAGGGTGAGTGATTGATATTATTGATCACAATAAAATGGGTGATATATAGAAGTCTAATGATAACAAAACCATAAATATGTAATGGATGAAAAGACCATTGTTTCATCTTAAGTGAAGGTATTAGGACAACATTTTTGTTTCAGGGTCCTTTTTCTAGATATGATTAATTCCTTTACTATCTAAACTATGAACATAAGGAAATTTATTTATGTGAAAAGTAAAATTTCATCATTTAGTAAATTTCTACCCCAATCTAATAACTTTTTCAAAATAATTAGAATTCAATTTCTCGCTTATTTAATACTGGATCAATAAAATTAACATGTAACAAGACATACTATCGATAAAATAAGGACAAGTCCTTCCATGGATATTTATCAAAACCAAAATTGTTAGTAAAAGTTATCCAAAATCTCCCAAATTTTAACTTTGTCCATTCCATAAATATTTAACCTTAAGTCACATCTAAAATATGTCTGACAAAAACCAATGTAGAAAAATATAGATGGAAGGTCACTATATAATCATTATATTACTTATAAAATATAATGTGTCTTTTAATGTCATATTCAAAATATATGAATTCATTTATTTCAATAATACCTTAATGAAAAAATCCTGATTCCTAAAAAATAGTTTTTTGAGTATATTCAATAAATCCAAAAATGTTGTAAACTCTAATAAATATAACCCAACCCATCAAATCACTAAATAATTTTATGGTCATAAATATTATAACATAAACATATTTATATCATTATTATCTCAAAATAGGGCATGTATAAAGTGTTATCTTATATAAATCAGATTTTTTAAAAAAGATAAACTTTCCACTAAATCTCATTTCCTCATCATCAGTACCACTCAAAATATGATCTTAAATCCATTATGAAATAGTAATACAATAAAATCATTATGAATTACATGATTTTTTTGTCCAAAATATCATATATAAAACACTCGTATAACATAATTCTTGAATCCAATCAAAATAACATTAATCATTCTACTCCATCTATGGTAATTTCAAAAGATTAACCTTAATCTCTTAGCTTATTTTTGAGTTCTGTTACCTTTATTTTAGGATAATTCATTTGTGTAGTTCCCTATCTCTTTATAATTGAATAATTTAACATTATGAACTTCATTATTATTCATAAAATCATGATCATGGTGTCCTTTCTCTCCCAAACTATATAAAACTCATATTCCCTTATTGAAAGTACCAAGGTGTTGTTTTCTAAAATTATCACATGTGGTAAAAAAATCTTTCCCTTATTACCCTTTTACATGTTTTCTCTATCTCCCTCTTATTATATTGACTCCCTTATACCACATAACTCTTAGATAATTATTTCTTTATCTTTATATCATGTGATACTATACCCTCATATAAGGAAATTTTTTGGAGACTAGTTCCCTTTAAAATATTGGCTTATGCCTTTCAAAGAAATGATCATCCTTACTCTTGGATTACGTACATTGATATGGATCCCATTAATTATGATATGTTTCATTTATATATAATGGAATACAATTTTTTATCATAATAGTATGTATCATAATTTATACTCTCAATAATATTAAAAAACAAGATATAAATTAATAAAATAAAGCATGGTTAATCTCATAATAGTCAACATTATTTCTTTTGGAAGTTTCCCAGTCATAAAATATTTTCAAATCATTAATAATGGGTTTTAAAGAAAATTTAAATTTACCTAAGAATATCCCCAATGATTGTGAGACCATGTGTATATTAAGGCCCATTTTCATATAGTAGGCAACACTCGTGTCAAGCTCGATGTTCAATTTTCATAGTTATTATCCCTATGTATATATATGGAATATCCACTTCAACTTGTATTATATTTAAATGGATTTAGAAAAACCATATAATATTTATCTTAAAAAACATTTAGGATGTTCTTATATACTTATAAAAATTTCAATAATATGGGTTGCATTCCCTGACATGTGGTCTCTTAGTTATACTTCTCAAGGTTTTAAATAAACTTGCACTGATACCAACTGTAAATACCAAAACCCTAGTATCACTTAGTCGATGGTTACTTTATAAAATTGGAATAAGATATATGGAATTTCATTCCAAATGATAGTATAGATTTCTAGTATTGTTAAACTATATACATATATAAAATTCACATTATAATAGAAATAAAAAAAATACACAAAGTGTTCTCTTTCATAACACTATATTTACACTTATCATATCCATTCCTATCAATTAAAAACCACTTCTTGGTTTCCTGGGAAAAATAAAATATATGAAGCAGTTTAGCTAAGATCCTCATTATTGGTAAGCATAAAATAAAATATATAATGAATAAAAACATAATCAATAGGTAATGGTAAATAATTGGAACACATTCCAATCGATAAATTACTTGATCATGTTTTAGAAGTAATAAATTATTATCAAATAATTCCATATAAATAATCACATGATCTTGGAAATTAACCATAGATATTATAACTAATAGAGTAATCACATTGAAATTATTAAATGATCTCATAATGAAGGAATGAATAATTTCAGACATCTAAAATATACTTTCAATGCCTTTAACAAGATAATTTAAAACTATAGGTACAAAATAAAATAATTTGAACAACTGATTTTTTTCTTGAGACATACCAATGCATCACAGGGCTATGTAATTTTGGGCCCCACCCCTCACATAATAAGATCAATGATTTCTTTATATTAAAGGGGTCAAACGTGATCAATATAAACATTTATGTTGTAAAAACTATAAAATGAAATCTTAATAATTTCCCATACTAATAAACTTAATTATAACCAATTCAGAGTAATATGGAAAATGGTATCAATGTATTACATCCAATTTAACTAATTAGTAAATATAAAAATTAATAATTGGGATGGAATCAATAAAAAATATTTCTAATTGATAATAATGTAAAATGAGGGTTATTGTAATTGATGAATAGTACTACCATAAAAAAATATATTAAAAACATTTTTTATGAAAATACACTTTTCATTTTGAAAATCGCTTTTAAAATAAAAAATTTACAAAATATTTTGAAAAAAAATTAATTTAAAGATAACATTTGATGTTTTTAAAATAATATTTAAAACATTTATTGTCCATGAAAAATTAAAATTCTCTTCATTTGATACACATTTATATAAAAATTCTTTCTAAATATTTTGTAAAATCGAAACAAGAATTCTTTGGAAAATTACTTAATATTCTTTTAAACCAATTTTTATAAAATTAAAACATGGGTAAAAATTACCTTTATAAATAATTTTTACAATTTAAAAAATATTTTTTGAAAATATTTTTTATAAAACATAGTTTTAGAAAAAAAATTAAACTAAAGGGAAAAATAAAGTTATATTTTCAAAAAAAATCATCCCAATAATTTTATGTAAATAGGTGAGGAAAATGATAAAATTACATAAAAATATCATGAATAAACATAGGATATTAAAATTCATTAGTTTTCAGAGTGATAGATCATAATATTTCATCATTTTAAAGTTAATCCCAATCAACCCGGATAAATAATGATTCTATAAAATAAACCATTACCACATTTATAACATTTGAATCATAATAAAATTGAAATAAATTATAAAAAATTAAATATTAATTACCATGAATATAAATATAATTATTATATAACATATCAAAATTGGTACAATATTCATCAAACAAATAAATAAGTGGAGAATATGGCACAAGTCTGAGAGAAGTAAAAGTTAGATGTGAAACCCTAACCAAAAATATGATTTACATCACACGTGTATGTAACTCCTGTATAAATAATAGAGATTTAATATAAATATATTAAAAACCCATATTAATATAATTTAGACCCTATATGATTTACATATAGTCATTTAGGAACAATTTATTAACAACTCTTTGGTAAAATCATTGTTTCAGGCCATAATTGCTTCATTTTTAATGTTTTTTTTCATAATTTTGGTTCTTTTACATTGATCATGGTTAAATAAACTCAAAATTTTTAAATATTATGTTAATATAATTTATTTATATTAATATATAAAATTTAAAGGTGGAAAATGCAATTCACCATTCATTGAGGCGGTATGTCCTACACTCACATGAACATTGTGTCCATTCTCTCGATCTATAGAAAAAAATAAAAATAAATTTCCATTAACCATTAAAAAATATTTATTATTTAACATATATAATTTATATTAATAAAATAAATCCTTATTACCATCCATATAAAAATAAAATGAAAAATATTTCACATCACTACATGGATGTGTTAGTCCACACGTATGGACGAGTGACATTGTTGTTTTCCAATGGATTGGAAGGTGAGAAGTTAGATTTTATATTATATTTATAGAAGTTTAAATTGTTTATAAATATAACATATAATTATTAACATTATCCATGCTACCTTCCATGTAAATATTAATTGAAAAAAGAATCACATCACATTATGAGGCGGTAGTCCACTTTACACAGGAGCGATAATATTTTATCCCCCATAGAATGGAAAGTAAGATGTTTTATGTGATATCATAATCAAGTAATTATAAAAATATCTTAAATATAATATAAATATATTATTCCAATAATTATATCCAACATTGGAAGGTGGTGATGGATAATGAATTACATCGGTTTGTAAGGCGGTAGTCCAATGTACATGCGATCAACTCTTTCATTCCCTGTTTAATGGAAGTGGAGATTGATATGGTTTATTACATTCACATAATAACATATCCGTATATATTTTATACTAATTTTTTTATATTACCATAGTTTAATATTTTATTAAGGATTTGTAAATTCAAATAAAACAAATAAGCAATTTTAAGAATTTAACCTCTTCTTCATAGAGCCTTTTTATCTTTATACCTAAATCATTCTTATAAGTGACTAATAAATAGAATAAATAATATAAGATGTGTATGTGGAAGTAATTAATATATTTTCCAAGTATTTTATGAAAAAAATTATTTTTTATGTGTGATGTGGAGAGGAGAGGGGGTGGACTTTTTTAAGTGGGGAAGAGGACACACATTGAATTTTTGAAAATATAATGTGATATTTGCATTATATTCAAAAAACGATCCTCTAAAATTAGTTTTTATAGAAACTAGAAGGTTTTAAGGTCTATATATGGCCATATAATGGGTTTTGACAAGTTTTAGTTTACACTTAACCCTTACCTTCTTAGTTTAACCCCTTGGTAAACCCATTTTTATCTTAACCACAATAATTAATTTTTACAGCTTGTTCAATTAATTATGGTTAGAAATTAAGTTAGAAAGATTATATAATATAAATTATTCTAATCTAAAAAATTTAATCCACTTTTCCATATTTAATTCTCAAAATTGGCACAGTACAATTTAAGATTAAACTTGTAGACATGATGATAAAGCGGTCCTTTAAAAAATTTATTTTCATGGAAAGGATGATCTTATATTAATTGTATGAATAGAAAACATTATTAAATTTATTTAAATATACATAGTTAGATGTATAATATATAAATTTCAATTAAATAATTTCTATTTATTTGTTTAATTTATTTACTAAAATATAGAAACATTATGCGTGTTACAAAGGTTTTCAGAAAAATGTGTTTTTAATCAAAAAAACATATACTGAAATAAAGTATAAAGGTAATTAAAATGTAATGAATGTGATTAAATGTAAGTAAATAATAATTATTTTACTTAATATAAAATTCAAATTGTAATATTCCTTTTAAATTACTTATTTTTTTGTAATTTAATTACAGTTTACAAAAATATGTATTTTTAAAAATTCATCAATAAAAATATTTTCAAAAAAATAAATAAAATAACCCAAAGAGAATTTTGATTTGTATATTTCAAAAATTAATATTACTTTTTCAAAAAAACATTCTATATTAGGTGAAATTAGTTTAAATTATCTGCACAATGCGCAACTAAACTACCATTAAATATATAGTTCTTCAAAAAAGTTGTGTTTTCTTTAAAATGATTGTTGTTTTATTTCTAATTAATATATAACCATTCAGTTTAATTTAATCATGTTTAAACAATATAATTTTCAAAATTTATTTATTCAAATTCATAACCACTAATTTAACAGATAGGGTATAAATGTATATTATATTGTGGTTCATTTTGATTAAGGGTTGTGTGTTTTGTAAGCTATCAAATAGAAATAAATTTATTTAAAAACAAATATATTTTAAAATATTAGGGTGTTAAATTATCATTCATGAATTGTGTTACATTTTATATAGGCTATCGAACATGATTTTAATCTTTTAAATAATTTTGGTATTACATTTTTTGAAGCCAAAATGAATTTAATATCTCACTACAAAAAATAAAATAAGGATGAAATGTTTTAAGTCTCCTTTTTATGTATCATGAACCTAGACTTCCAAAGACCCTAGGAATAATGATCTTTTTTGTTGTACTTATTGAATATTTTTGTTACAAAATCATGTTATAATATGTGTAAAAGTATTTGGTCTCTATAATTGGTACTAGATAAAATATCTAGTCATTTTATGGGAATTATGATTAGAAACCTCTAGTAAAATCCCTACAGATAAGACTATACATTGAAAAATATCATGTAATTTTGGTTAAATATCGAGTGAGTGGTTTCTAAGAGAATAAATCCATGTCAAGATCCTATAAGTGGAAGTGGTGTTAGCATTGTTATATATAGGTGTAATAACCCCAAAAGGGTGTATTGATCTAGAAAAAATCATCACTTGTTGCATGATAACATGCATTACTATACACCTTGTTTGAATCTCCTAGGGGATATGTTTTAAAAATTCACAAACTCTTTATAAAACAATAATATAGACAAAAACTAATTAATTATTTATAAAAACTAAAATCTAAATTACTATGGATAATTTAATTTGAAATCTATAGACTCATAATTTAGGATAAACTTAGAATTTATAAATTATTACTCCCATGTTTATAAGATTCCATTTTTTATGTTTGTTAGTTAATGTATTCTCATATTATTTTTCATCTTTTTGTCGATGGTGGGAAATAGGACAAACAATGCCAAAAAATGACATTATAGGAAATCTAATGACTTTCATAATGATATTCCTAACTTTATGGGAGTGGGAGATGAGAAAATTATGGAAATAATTCCTCAACATAATAAAGTTATAAATAATAACATGAATTATGTAAAATACACTCCGATAAAGAAGATAAATTTTTAGTCAAGTGTTTTATGTGAAAAGGCCTACTACCTTTTGTGGATCTTATAATCCCATAATTTTAGAATAATGGATTAAATCAATTGAGAAGATATTCTCTATCATCTAATTATAAGAGAAAGAGAATTTTGTGTTGGTCGTTTATCTTAATGAAGGAGAAGTTGATCAGTGGTTAAAAAGGATCAAAAAAATCAGAAGAGAATATTGATTCCAAGGAATGGGAAGACTTTAAGAAAATAATTTCCAATAAGTATTTTCCCTAAACTCTCTCTTAAAATAGATATGGAATTTAATTCTTTGATTAAAAAATAAATATGACTCTATTAGGGTGTATGAAGAAAAATTCACAAGTATTTCAGGTTATACCTTCATGTTGTCACTGAAAGTAAGGTAAATTTATTCTTTAGTGGGTTAAAAATATGTTTATGAAAATAATTAGAAAATTTGGTCTTTGAAAACTAGGAATATATTTTATGTTATTCCCTAAATGTTGTGATGGATATCGATGAATCTTAGTGGTATCATGGGACTCAAAAAAAAAATTAAAATAGAGTTTCATTAGGGTGTATAATGTGATAAATCCTATGGAGGAATGAAATACCAACATACTGTGTATCAAAAATGTTCAAAGAATCATCCTAGAAATGATTTTATAGGAACTGAGATATATTTCAAATGTAAAAATATGAGCATCATAAAAAATAAGTGTTGTAGGTAAATAAATAAAAACACTAACATATAATAAGAAAAAAACTCATATTAACACTTATCCTGAGATGTATTGATTCAATTATAATTAACAAGGTAAATATGAAATACAATTCCCTAAGATAAGGGTTTTCAGTGATAATTAATGAATAAAATTCCAAGGAATATAGGAAGGTCATATTCAATCACTACCACTGAGGTGGATCCCGATAATGATATGATGACAAGTAAACCGATTATTCATTAAGGAATAGTAAATATGAATTATGATTCTATTTCAACGCATTCCATCATATCATTCAATTTTATTAGAGCTGTTAAAATAACATCAAATGTGGGTTTGTGCTATCTTTGAGAATAGTAAATAGAGTAATGGTTGCATCCCAAGTACATAACACCTCCCCGACCAATGTTTGCGGACTGAATATTCCAGTAATTCTCACCTTACTTCCTTTAGAATAGTTTTATAATATATTTTTCATGGATTGGATATACTTATATAAATCCTACAAAAAACTGTTGAGATAGGGAGATCAATATTCAAGTCATAAGTCATCCACTGATTCTATGCATGTGTACGTAGGAGGATGAATCTCCCTGAGAATCTTATATTCAGAAATAATTATTATTTCTTTACGAGCACGTATATCAAGGTAAATTGATAAAAAATAGAGATAAGCATTCTTTAATACATTCAAATTATGAGGGATTATAATATTGTATTACCCCCACAGAGTTTTCTTACAATCCACCTACTTGATAGGTTGAGTTCTCAATCGAACTTATACCAAGATCTCTACCCATAATGAAAATTCCTAATAAATGACCACCACCGAGTTAGAAGAGATTAATAAGTTATTATAATAAAATATGATAAAGAGCTTTATACCACCCCCAGTTAATCATTATGGGGTGCACTATTCTTCTTTTTCCTAAATAAATGTTGTTCTATACGCCTCAACATTGATTATTATGAACTCAACAAAATAATAAAAAATACCTCTTCCCATATATTTATGAATTTTTTGATCACCTATGTGGGCCCCATCATCTATCTATGATAGGCCTTTGGTCGAGATATCACTAATTAGAGTTGAGTAAGGAATATATTCCCAAAAAATCATTTTAAACTAGGTATGGACATTGTAACAAACATACCTGAATGCCCTCTCAAGTTGGTTCCCTACCCAATCCATCACATACAGGAAGGGAATTCTTAGTCCCCATGGTTAGGAAACTAACACAAGAGTAACAAAGAAAAAATCATGGTGAATGATTTTTTCCAACCTGAAAAAATAACATAGAACATATATATGATATAAATAATACTGGAGAAGATAAAAATATACCATAATTGAACAAAAATAGTGGAATCCAAACCAATCAACTGTAGAAAAAATCTCCAAGTACACTCCCAACCACAAAAGGTCTACCAAAATAAAAAGAATCATCCACTCCATGCGATAGTGTGAGAAGACTCCCACCATCTCACCACCAGCTACTCCACTCAACTATCAAAAAACCTCACTCTTTCCCTCTGGCATCCTGCATTTCCCTTCTTTAAAAGATATAACCAGGTATATGAATGTTCAAAGGGGTATACATGGTGTGAAATAATAATATCATTAGGGTCACACCCAAGTGCTCTATATCAATTATATGGACAATAATACAAGCATGGTAAACTTTTAAATAAAATAAGTTGTGATAACAGTGTAATGGATTTTATTTCAAAAGTATGAAAAAATAGTTTATTTTCTCCTTTTTCAAAATTTCTAAATAAAACTAGTAACTTGTATTTTGTGTAATTTGATAACCATGTATCACATAAGATACATCATTTTTTAAAATTCATGCATGACTTATCATATCAAATCTATAGTAATACAAAAAAATATTACAAGATAAAAGAAGAAGAATAGGTAACATCATGTTAAGGACCAGACAAGTTATTGATAGCTTGGAAACCCATAACTAATATAGAAATTTTTTTAGACATAAATAAACTAGACATATGCATTATGTCTAGAGTGAAGAGGAACATCCCAGCAAGTGGACTCCACAATAGGACTTAAAATTCCCAATAACAACAGTCCAATGGAGTATAGGAAAAACCCATGAGAACCCCCCCAACCCCCTGACTGTGGATGAGGCCTATCACTATACATTCAACCAACGTACCGAAGGATTCAGAAGTTCTATATTTTCCAAACCAGTTCATCAAACCATTATTTGAAAACCATTCCATAAAACAATTTCACAATTCTTTCAAATAACTTTTCCATTTACTAGAATTAGAGAAAATCTATCATATATAAATACTTAATTTCACACACAAACAAAAATCATTCATAATATTCCATTGCATATAATAAAACAATTTATCAAAAAACACGAGTAATGTAGTTCCCCCAAAAGGATATAAACGGCACTGCCAACCTCAAAACTCAGTTCACACACTCCTGCGATGGAATCCAACACACAAAAGAAACCAAAAAATGTAAACAAAGTCCATATAAAAAATCCTCTCATACTAGAATTCATTCAATTTATCAAAAAGGTTCCTTGAAGTGGAAACATAAAATATAACTCAAATAACAGAAACCTTTTCAACACAAAAAATAAAGGAACAACCCCAAGAACAAGATCACACAACTGATGTAGAATATAAACAATTTAAACATCACCATAAATCCAAGAACACAATATAATAATTAAATGGTGATACCATGATTGAGTTAAATGAAGAAAAAAAATATTACTCGCATAGAGAAATGTAACCCAACCACAACGGTGATCAATCACCGAATTAATCAATCTGAATTGAATGGAGGCTCTCAAATTATCTAGAGAAGAGATCTAGTTTTAGGGCAAGGAGGGTTGTGAAAGAATGAATGAAAAAATAGCTGATGCATTTCCCAAAAAGATGACCTCTTGATGTTTAAATGATGTGAAATCCATTTTAACATCATGTAATCTATAAGGATGACATTCACTGAGAAACTTGTCACCTTTTTATTTAGAACATATCATTTTACAGTATAAGTCATGTAACTAATACATGACATGTAATTCATTCAATCTATATTCAAAACCCATGACCTTTATCTTGAGTATAATTACACATCATGAAACCTCTTTACATGCCATGTAATCACATAGCACATTAAATAATATATATATATTCTTAAACACAAAAAACCAAAAACAAAATTCAGATATTTTCCATATATATGGATAACCCTGAAAAGACACTGACACATTCATACCCAACTCTATTAATTCAGTCGAACATAAATCTAATAAATTTTGGTAATTTTGATCATAAAATTTTCTTCATCCTTTGGAGTCCCCAGATACACCTGATTAATAATCAATACAAGAAAAGAGGATATAATTGCCTGAAAGCATGTAACGAGATTTTAAAAACTCCCAACCACAATACTTTATATACCTAGGATTTATTGTGGAATAATAAATACCAATAAATATGTGAGTACATTTTGTCCTCATCAATGAATCACATTCACAAGTTTCATGATAAGATGATATGTTCTTTCATAAAACTTTGACAAACAGAATAGACTTCCCATGCAAGAATTCAAATTGAGAGTCAACGATCTCAACTAGCTTCTCAACAAGAAAAATATTTTGATCTAACTCAATATCCTCCCTACCCAAAACATTATAGGGTTCAGGATGATACATCCTCAGATGTGATGTTTTGAAAACTTCATCAATGTCTACCAACAAAGTTAACAATTCCAATTGATAAACAACATACCCAAGTTTCTCAATAACCTCAAACAATCCAACATATCTTGGAACCAACATTCCCTATTTTCCAATCCTATGGTGACCCAACTAAGGAGAAAAAACTCAATAAATCTTGGTCAACTACATAAGAAAAAAAAGATAATTTCATTGATATGCATAATACTTCTGCTGACTCTACACCATAACCATATGCCAACACATATCCTAAATCCTAGAAGATGTCTCCTATACCAAACTTAGTCCCACAAAAAAATCTTTATACACCTCTTCCAACAAAGAGATCATCTACATAGGTTATAATAAAATACTCAAAAGGATCCATGCTAATTAATTATTGATAACTATTTTTATAAGAAAATTCAACCAGTCCCAGTTGGTTATCCCATGTTCCATCAAAATCCAAGACACATTCACAAAGAATATCCTCCATTATCTGAGTATCACACACTGTATGACCATATTTCTATGGATGATAAATTTTAATCTACCTAAACTGAGTCCCTATCACTTCCTGTATTCTCCTATATAACTTCTATGTAAACCTAGGATCCCTATCTAAAAAAATAGTACAAGGAAACCCATGTAATCTCATAATTTTATACAGATAAATCATAACCAGATAATTAACATTAGTCGTGTCCCTAATCAAAATGAAATGATCTAACTTTTTGAACCAATCAATCACTACCATGATAGAATTACTTCCTTGGGGAGTCTGTGGTAGTCCAACAAAAATCCATGGATACCATTTACCATTTCCAAACTAGAACTGAAAGAGGCTTGAGAAAAACCCAAAGGTTTCAGATGCTTTATCTTAGTATGTAGGTAGGTGTGACAGTGGGAAACATAAACAACAATTTCATGCTTTATAATCAGACATCTAAATCCACCCCCATTGTCATAACACATCATCATAGTTCCCATATTAACATACCATAATGAACTATGACAATAAAACAAAACAAAACTCCTCATTAATGTTGGGACTACAAACTGATTCCCAAATAAGACAATAACCCAAGCATGATCAACTATTAATGAAAACAAGGCATGATAACAGTTGAACTATTTTTATATCAAATATATTGAAAAAATTATCTTTTCCCACATTTCCAAATAGAACAGTTAAATTAGTTTCAATGGATTTCATAACCATATATGACAGTAGATATATCATGTCAAAACAAAACAAGCATCACATATTATATCAAATATATTGAAGTAATACAAAATAGAACATTCTAAAAGTAGAATCATGGGTATCATCACGCTAGGGATCCCAATAGTTTTGTATATCTAAGAAACATAAACCTAACATAGAAAATTACATAATCATCATGCTAGTATAAATATGCATCGATTCTATAGATCATAAGAACACTCCCACAAGTTAACCCCCCAACAAGTCTAACAAGTCCATAGAACAATAGAACTATGTAGTAGAGGAAAATCCTATGATAAGAATTCATAATGTCAAAGAGATATATTAATATGCCTTCCACCTAGGTACCCAAGGCTTTACATGTTCTCTATTTTACAAACTACTTCATCAAACCATTTCCATCCAACCATGATTTGAAAACCAATTCACAAAACCTTTCAATAATGTCTTGATAAATAATTTCCATTTACAAAAACCAAGGGAAACTATATTTTATAAAAATAAAGTTCCACCCACACAAAAAATATCTTTTATATCATGCCATTTCATTTATGAAAACTATTTATAAAAAATAATAGAAATGTAGTTCACGAATGTAGTCTTGATATAGAACCAGCTAACACAATAATCAGGTGACGCATTCCCACAACAAAATCTACCCCATATAAGTAAAAAAATAAACAAAGTGGCACCAAAACCAATAATAACATCTCATAATTGATTCAATTCAACAAAAAGGTCGGTGAAAAGGATACAATACATGTACCTTAAAGAATAAACACCTCCCACAAAAAAAAACAATCTAATGACCCCAAAAGAAGACCGCACAATGGATCTAGACAAGAAACAAACGAAAAAACACCATGTATCCCTAAAATAAATAGTGCAATGCAACAATTATACCATAATCAAGGTCAATGAAGAAGTATAAAGGATTACTCACTTAGAGAGATTCAACACAAACCATAACTATGTTCAATCTCTGAATGAATCAATACAGATTGAACAGAGGCTCACAAAATCCTTATAGAAGAGGTCGAGGTCGAGATCAAGGATGGATGTGAAGGAATGAATGATAAATCAGATTATGCATCACCATAAAAGACAAAATCATGTTATATACACAATGTATAATCTATTTACATATTATGTAATCTATGGGGATTAAATACACTAAAAACATCTTTTTTATCATAACTTATCTTTTAACCTTACATTTTGTGTGGCCATTACAATTTGTGTACTCCTTTCAAATTGTTTAAGAAATTTATGACTTTTTGTTGGGTAATGAGTGTATATCATATAACCCATTTACATTTCATGTAATCACCCAACACATATCAGAAAACCCTGATTCATATACACAAAAAAACACCAAACCAACTTAGGAATGCTCCATACTCTAGGGGAATCCCACAATGTCATTAACACATTTATACCATGTCTCCATTAATTCAAACAATTATACATCCCAAGAAATTAGGTAATTTATCTTAGAAAATATTCTCTTTCCTTTGGAGTCCCCAGACACACACAACATTAGAGGAAAACAATCATGGATTTGATAGTTACCTAAAATTAGTTAAAAAGATGTCACAAAAACAATTATTTCCTAGTAATACCTTTTAAACTCACTAATTCTACATATTTTATTATAGAATTAATTATTAGAGTATTTATAGATGACCTCAATATGTTTCTGGTAGTTTATATAGATGATATTCTGATTCACACCAAATTCATGGAGGAGTAAGTGAAAAACATAAACACTGTACCGAAGTCCTTGAGAAAGGATAAGGTATATGAAATGTACGGTAAATGTGAGTTCTAAATAAATTAATTTTCATTTCTAGGGAACATTATCGCCACCAAAGGGATAAATACGGAACGTTCTAAGAAAAATTCATTTGAGTACTGGACTAGACTATAATCTATAAAAAATATCTATATTTTCCATGGACTTGGTGGGTATTACTAATAAATTGTGAGAAAATTCTCAAGGATCTCAAAACAATTAATTATGATAACTTGGTAAGGAGTAAAGTTTTTTTGACTAGTGAATGTGAACAAATATTTAATTAATTAAATAGAAGGATTATCACTGCAAAAATCCTCACACTAATCTCAAGTGTGGAACTTTTCATCAAATATTATGATAATTTGAAGAAATGAAAGGGAAGTGTACAGATGCGGAATGATAATTTGATAATATATCCTTTAATGCAGTTGAAATTTTATTTGAAAAAATAGCACACACCTGATCTGGTGTTTCCCGCACTGAAAACCAAATTGAAAATCTAGAATCATTATCTCTATAAAGAGAATTTTGAAATATATATGGATCATAAGATTCTAAAATATATATCTACACAAATGGAAATGAATACGTGGAAGATGGTATGGTTTGAACTGATCAAGTAATACGACTTCTAAATCCATTACCATCATGGGAAAGCAAACAAAGTGGAAAATTATTTTAAGTAGAAAGGATCCTGAAACCTTATCAATAATGATAATTGGGAAGGATCCAATCATCTGAGACTTCAAAAATATTGAAATGAAAATCATAAAGGAAGGAACATCATAATTACTTTATCATATGATTTCTAAACCACCCATTCTAGATAAGGTTAACTAATCTCAAAGAGATTATGTGGAAATTCATAAGAATAGGAAATCTATAAGAAAAGTGAAATCCTTAGGGTTCAAAATTGTTGAAGAAGGAGTTGTAATATGTTCATTGAGACTATGTGTAACATCAAATCTAGAGATAGTTATGGGGTTGCTAAATGATGCACATATCTTTCCCTTATCCATAAAATTATGTTGAATGAAGATGTATCTAGATCTTCGATAGAAATACTCGTGGTAAAATATAAAGAAGGATATTGTAGAATATACATCAATGTTCATGGTATACCAAAAAGTGATGTATGAAAGGAAAACTTATCTGGGTATGACCCAATAATTACCCATACCTACAAGTAAATTTGAAGACATCACTGTAGACATTATCACTAGTCATTCAAAGACATTCAAAGAAAAAAATTCCATATGGGTTATGGTTGATCGTATTATAAATACCACTAGGTTCATTATAATTTGAAAGGACATCCCACATGATGATCTTGCAGATATATACATCAATTAGATGGTGAGACTTTAGGGAAAACCAATATTTATTATATCTTTCTAAGATCTTAGATTTACATCCATGTTTTGGAAGATCCTCCAACATGCTCTAAATAATGAATCAAACATTAGTATGTATTATCACCTTCAAAAAAATTCTAGTTTGAGTGGACTATTCTATCACTGGAAGATATTTTGAGATCATTTTTGATGGACTTTAAATGAGGACAGGATTAATATCTCTCACCGATCAAGTTCTCTTATAATAACATCTCTCACTCAAGTATCTAAATGGTTCCTAATAAAACCCTTTATGGGGGGAAATATTGAAAACCAATTTTATGGGATTAAAATAGTAAAAAAATATTTTAGGACCATGAATGATTTAGGAAATCATATAAAAGGTCATTACTATTCAGTAGCACATCAATACTACCCAAAATCGATATAAGATCGATGTTGAAAATTGTCAATGAGACCTAGAGTTTGAGGTCTGGGATAAATTGTTTCTCCACATATCTATATAAAAAATATACATAAGATTTTGGAATAATTTAATGTTAATCCATAGGTATATTGACCCCTTTGTCGTTCTCGATCACATTAGAGCTCTGGATTATTAAATAGCATTCCCACCACATATTTTTCAAGTGCAGGTCTACTCTATGTGTTACTATCTAGGAAGTACATACCATATTAATCACATGTATTGAATTAAAAGGTGAAATAGTAGGAAATTATCTCTCTGACTAGAATCTGCTGAAGATATGGTATTATAGATTTAAATTTCTATGCAATAAGATGACTTACTATGAAAAATTATTATGGAAGAACCATAAATATGAAGTGGAAACTTGGGAATTAGACGAAGTAATAAAAAATAATTACACATAAATTGTTTCAAAATACCATGTAATATGAAATATTTAGGGATAAATTTTTTGATTGGAGGGGAGAATGTAACACCCCATGTTTTTCAATTAAGTAAAATTTGTTTTAAATCATATAAAACATGCAGCATAGAGCCTAAATGAATCATGATTATTTAAAACTATTATAACCTATCCATTAAGTTGATGGATATAAATAGTATTAATTACTTTATTAAATATATATAAATGTCCTAATTCATATAAAATTATTTATAAATTTCTAGGATATAAGTACTCAAATTTTTTATGAATACATTTTATTCTTCAAAAAAAAAGTTTTCCTAAAAAATAACTGCTATTAATTCTTATGAGAAAATATTACAATTAGTTTCCTGAACATTTAGAAAATTTATATTATAAAATATGAAATGTTTTATTTAATCATAATATCAAAATTTAGTAGGGGTAGAATTTTTATATTCTTCTAAATTTATTGATATTTTATTAAATATTGATATTTATCAATTTTCAAATACTATCATTTATTTTCATTAAATCAAGTAATTTAAATGCCCTATTATATTTATAATATTTTTTTAAATTTACATATGAACCATTTTATTTGTAATATTATAATTAATTTCATTTGAATAATTAATTTCCATTATTTGGGTATAATTTATTATTGTTCTAAAAAACAGGGTTTTATGTATACTCTTTTATAAGTGCATAAAATTTATCCTTTAGAATTAATTTAAATAACTCCTAAAAAATAGATATATAAATTAAATTTATAGATTATAAATATATTAATATTAATTTATATTCATATAATTATTATCACTGTTCATATAGTTTGTATACTATGATTTATTGCTTGAGAAATGAATTTCTTGAAAAATAGTTCTTCGACACATTTTGAGGGTGTAATTTTAAATTTAATTCTAACACTATTGTACTTTTAATTTGATAAAATATATTAGATATTTTTAATCAGAAAAATTATTATTATTTAATAATTTAAACTTAATTTTCTAGTCATTATGAATAGTAAAAACAACAAAAAATTTATTACCCTGGTGAAAATAAAAAACTGTACAAGTGAGTAAGCATAGATATAAACGGAATAATATGTTTAATGTTTCTTCCATTTTTAAATATTTGAGTTTTTTTAAAAAAATATTTCCCGTAGAATAAATAATTTATCAATTTTTCTAGAACATTTATTGAAGGTTACTTCCCATTGTTGAATAGTATTTTTGTATTTAAAAAGATGCCAGTCCCTCTAACTTTTAAAAGGGAACCTAATATCCTCTCCACTACACACATAAATAGAATTTTTATTTTTAAAATACCATAAATAATACCTTAAAACAATATTTACATCCTGTAGTCTTTTTTTTATCATAAGGACAATGTTGGATGATTTAGGTATATTCCTAAAGAGGTGGTCCAAAGAAGTGGTATTGTTCTAAACTGAGCATCTTTGTCCCATTTATTATTTAATATCCTTAAAATATTACATAATATTCATGATACAATAACATTATTATATAAAATATATGGATATTTTGTTATATAATATGAATATACTACATCCATCTGCACTTCCGTCAAATTCTAAATGAAACCATAGTTCGTGTGTATGATAGACTACCACCTCACGAACCAATGTATTTAATTTTCCATCATCACCTCTCATACTTGTTCATTTTTATGGATATATATTTTATATATGATATTCAAGAGATATTTTTCATTATTTAAAGATAAAATATCATTTACCATCATTCCTTAACATCTATTGAAAATTGATAACGTTGTTCATGTGTACGGCGAACAACCACCTCGTGAAGAGATGTGACTCATTTTTTATCTAAACATAACATGGATGGTATCTGTAAGGGTATTTAAAGAAATAAAATGACATTTAGAATATAATTAAAATTATTTTAAGATAAAATAACACTTACCTTATTCCCTTTATGATCTTTCAAAAATGGAAATGTTACTCATGCATATGTATGACCTAGAATCTCCATGATTGTAATGTAGTTAATTTTTCATAACTATAATTCATGATTAATTTTAAAGTTATAATTTATTTATAAAAATGTTAATTGTTTCATTACTATTATTTTTTAGCTGATTTAATAATAATATCTTTTCCTAATTTAACATTCCAATGTGATTTTGGATATATGAGTCGATCATCATCAAAATGTACTACCTAAACCTAAATGATTAATTCAATGAATGTATCTTACGAATAAATAAAATAAAATGAATAATAAACACAAAAATGGTAATCATGTATTTAAATAATTAATATATATTTATTATTTAGTAATAAAATAAAATCACACCATGAATCAGGCATGAGGGAAGGGATCACTCTAAAGAACCATTTTCTTCCTTTTATGACCATTCTCTCTCTAAATCACTTTATCTCTCAAAATAAAGTTATAGAAAACTTATAAATTATTAATATATATCACAGAAATATATTCCTAGATTTTTCTACCTTTATTTTATGGTTTAATAAATTTCTTACGTTATTTTCTCAAATTTTTTCGATATGAAACTTCCTTAGATTATCATATGAGGTATGATTATAAAGACCATTTTCATTCCATGGGTAATTATTATATTCATTACTCATGATTTATTTTCATTTTATGGATCAAATAAATCATGAAAACTATATGATTGGTTCACCCATATAGAAATCCAATGCATTGGGTTGAACTTTAGACACATGAGATGATATGTATGGGATTAGGGATTAAAAGTAATCGATTATGGGACTTTGTCCACCATGTGATATTATCTTAGATGTTAGTCTATATTCATTCTTATGTCATTTAATATGTTTATACAACATTTATTGTGTTATCATGAACTTATTAAACAATATAATTTATGTTATTCATAAATTTGATTACTCATGGGAGTTCTCTTTTATGATATCATGTTATACCTTTTTACTCACATGTTATGTTTCCTAATCATGTTTATTCTCTTACTGGGTTTTTTAGCTCATCCATTAATTAATTTTATTCTCGAAATTATCATATTCAATTTTGGGATCTCAGAAGAATATAGGTTATTGTTATGGAGAATAAAATAAGGATTTAATGTTTTAAGATTACTTTAAATTTATCGTGTGTCGAGTCTTCTAAATACACTAGGCCTACATATGTTTGGGGTGGTTCTTATTGAATATTTATGTTTAAAAGTCAGGTAATAATATTTTTAATGGTTTTGGGTCTCTAAATTAACTATTATATTCCTAACATTCTTCCCCAATGATCTATTCATACCTACTTCATCTAGTGTCGGTTTCTTGTTTGAAAATATCACTCATAATCCAAAGTGTATACATAGAATCCACCAATACATCCTTAGTTATAATGTAACAAAAGATTAATTTAGCATAACCATGAACCATTTCAGGGCCATTAATTCAAAACTTGTAGTCGATGCATTATTTTAGTAAAAAATCATAGATTCACATATACTTGGTTCACATAGAATCCAACTAATTACCCAAGTTAATGATAGATAGCCTTTGTATCTCATTCCACTTCCAAGAGAAGGAATGTTTGGAAATATAATTACACCCCGCATTCAAGTATAAATTTGTTTATAATAGTATCTAATCCCCTAAAGAATACAAATAAAGGGTTGGGATATTATCCTACCCCACTTTCATGTATGAGGTGGAGTTTCATGGAATCCTACTCTTTTACAAACATCCAACCATAAAGAGGAAAATAATCCAATTTCATTTTTATATTATGTATTAATTATAAAAGTATGAGATTTTATTTCCATGATATGGAATGAATGGTCATATAATCACATCCCTCTATCATTCAACATAATAAACTCAATCACATATAAAGGAGGTAATATTAGGGTCCACCCACCATTAAATGGATTTATCCCCTTATAAGATTCTCAAATACCATTATAAGAGCTCACATAAGACCAAAACTACCAATATAAATATTCCTAAACACTTTTCTCCTTAAAAAATCATATTAATGAATTATAAACAAATTTTAATTAATTTTTTCTAAAAAATATATTATTTAACCCAACTAGAATACTTATAAAAAAAGATACTAGACTATGTAACAATGTTAAATCCTTGAGGAGTGGGTTTTATTTATCTCTCAATGAATAACTAAGTCTAATATTATTATAATACCTAAAAACTGATGTCTATTAATGAAAATAGTTCAAATTAAATTGAAAAAATACAAGAATAAGTCATGGTGTACATTCACCAAAATCATTCATAAACACATGTGTTCATCCTGTATTATCCTCTTATACTATCTACATATGGAATCCCCATTCCATCAACATAATTCCACCTTGATCTAGTGTAATCGTGATGAGATACCTATTTTAAACACAAACAAAATAGATGAAATAAGAGAGGAATAAGATATTCATAATATGGAAGTGAATCTAAAAACGAGGTGTGTATGAGAGGTATGAGGATCCACCCCCTGTTATTCCTTAGCAGCCAATGAGGAACCCCACATGGGTTACTCATTATTAAAAAAATCACTATTTTGAACTATATATAAATGGACTTAAGTGGTATCAAGTACCTGGAAAATAATCACAGGACACTTGGGGGCCCTAACTAGGGGAAACCTCATTGTATCTACATTTGTTACCTAATGTAATTAGACTAGGTACAAGGTGAATTTCTTTATCCACTATCAACCAAACACCATAACATTTTAGTTATGTCTTTTCAACAAAAAAATCGCTTATATGAATCTATTTTAAAAAATTAAAACCTATCAAAATCTTCCAAATATTGAACTAAATCCAAAATTTTAAAATGGTCATAGGTTCACTTCTATCATATCTTAATTTTCCTTCCACTCCAAAAAAAACAGACTAATCTGGGTTTTTGAAAAACTCCCCTCTATCATACATCCCATCCCCAAAATGTATCCTCATAGATTTATGTGTATCCATGATGGTTATTCTAATATAATAAAATCTCTTAATCTTGTACATTCTACTTATTTTGTCATATAATAGTGTGTAAAAACTAATGAAACTATCAAATTTCAATACTCATGTATTCTTGATCCTTCATACGCATTGGTTATACCTAGAATGATGTATCTAAATTTTTGTTCTTTATCGCTATTAATAAAACGTGTAATTCAAAATTTGATACTAAACTAAACCAACTTATACTAAAAAATCTATATCCCATGCACCATAGTTTTAACCAATACACTAAATCCATGACAACTTATCAATATTAATGAAGTTAAATAATTTATAATCCATTGACATCATACTCCAAATGTGGAAATAAATATTATAATCTTGACCATCACTCACTTGATGATACACCTGAGTATCTCTAAAATACTAACTCTTAAAACCCACAGTCTCATGCTCAAGTCTTAATTCAACTCACAAGCCTTACTCTATAGTATAAGACATTGCACATTCCCAAAGTACTCATATTTTCTAGACTCAATCGAAATATTGGACTATTTCACAAACTCTCACATGATTATCAACCTCAATGATGATTTTCTAACTTATAGCTATCAGTTATTGAAGGCACTACCTTCGAAAAATTATCACAAAATGATACCCAAATATGGGCATCCCCTCTTCATAAGAAGACATCAATCCATTGCATCCAAGCACCGATGAAAATCCTTAAACACCATTGTTTGGGTTCACAAAAGTTAAAATCTCTAAGGATCATTATATTTAATCTAGATAACTATATTTTACATTCAATCAACTAATAAAATTATCCCTAATATAGGATATTCACTATTATTAATCTATAACCCCCAAACAAACCATAGTCTATAATCATCCAAACACTAAACTCAGGATACCCACTCATCACATACCAAATGACTTTTCCCATGATCTTTATCTAGGGTCTATATCATTATTATTTTACATGAAACCTCATTTAAATTTAAGGAATGATATTTCACCATGAAACCCAATCTCAATGGATACCTTTATAGGTCATCTCCGTTTCTCGATGTTATAGTAATATCATCTTTCCAACCATTATAGGATCGACACCATCCTACTAGTTGTTTCATCATTTTAATTGTTCACAATTAATAACTATTTAGGATCTCTATATATTCAGGAATAATCACAAAGACCTGTTATTATGTATACATGTTACTAAAATCCTTGAACATCCATCCAACCTCCACATTTTTCCAGAGGCTATATCACATGTTCATAAAACTAACCATCTCAACTTAATATTATCCTTCATGACTCCCCGATAATTCCATTATTTGAATATATTGAACACATCAATTGAAGTAGATTTAACATAATCCTTTAGTTTTCATTCTTCATTCCACATATGACTATTCCTTAGGGGATCTTGTTCATTAAATAGTAACATGATACAATATTAAATATATGAAGCTCTAATCCATTTCTTAATCAAATCAATGAGTCTTAGACAATCCCAATGATCATATCATGCTTGATCACACCTCATGTGTAATCAATCCTCAAGTATCATCAAAATCTCATGACCTAACTCTATGAATTATGGGATTACTAAATATAGTTTGACTCTAATACATTTTAATCTCCTATTATATTAATCATAATAATAAATAAGTATGTCTCACATATTATTTGAATAAAATTATTCCAAATCAATCACTATGATCAATACTCCCATGTTTAGCTTTAACCAAAACATCACACCTTTTACACATGGAGAATAAAAATACCCACCCAATTATCCTGTTATTATGAGAGATATTTAAAAATAATTCTCGCAATAGTACATACCCAACACCATTATTGATTGAAAATGATACAAAAGAATGTGTACATGAGTCTCTAACCCAAAATCATCAGATGGTATCTTTAGTTATATACCATAAATCCTATTCTAACTTTCCTAATTAAATACTTCACCATGCCTTCTAAAAATATCTGTCACACCATTAACATGAAGTTTTTTATGTGATTTATTTATCCATATATACTCAAGGAATACCATAAGAATATCCCAGTACTTAACCACACATTTCTAGTGTACCATATCCATCATAGAAACCATCATCTCCTGATATATATTTCGATTGATGCTGTGTGTCTAGTATAACCCTAATATCTTAAGGTATCTTAATATTATATCATTATTATGAGAAACCCCATGGGGTGAAGCCTAGTGGTTTTTACCCTATGGTGGTATTACAGAGGTCTCATGTTTGAGCATCTCCTACTGTAGCTTGTTTTTTTTAATTTGTACCCCATCCCTTGACATAATATAATATATCACAATTATGAGGAATATAATGTAAATAATAATGATATTGTCCTAAATTACCCTTTTAACAATAAAACTATGTTATATCCCATCATCTCTAGGACCTCCTACATAGTCTATAAACCATATCCCATGGAGTTCACAACAAATGATGTAGTCTATACTAATTTTATCTAACTTAATGTAGTTATATCATTCCAACTCTTATATCTGAAGGTTTCCATCCATATAAAGTATCCCCATACCCACACTAGATACTCTGTGTAAACATAAACAAATCTATATGATTCTTGATGATATATCTATTTAGTGATTGGAATCAAAAAATGTAATTAAAATATTCATTGGTTAAATATATTGCATCTAATAAGTTATTTTTGAAATAAATAAATAACTTTATAATAATTAATTACATAACCAAGAACCATTTTCAAAATGAATTGTATAATCACATACGAGCATGAAGATGTCAGGTGATCTCAAGTAAAAATGCTAATGCATGTATGCATGCCTCTTTACACCCCAATAAAAGAGATAAATCTTATATAAATAACTCAAAACATAATACATTGAAAAAATAAACTCAAACATAATAGAAATAAGTAACAATAATGATCTCAACTCAAAAAATGACTAATTCCAGTCAATATATGACCTCAGGCTTGCCTCCCCTTATTCCATAGACTACTGATTATTGGTGAGGGTTTGATAATACTAAATGGAGAGATTACAACCTTAGTATAATAGTAGGAAATAATAGATAAATTTAAAAAATATTCATATGATGGATAAAAATAAAAATAAAAATATAGAATTATAATGGAAAGCATATCCTAACAAATAAAAACACCACAAAATGAAAAATATAATACATGGAAGTCATTTAGTCATTAATAAATGCAATATCACCCAATGAGATAATCATATATATTTTAGAACAAAACTATTAATAAAATTTAAAATAGACCAAACCACTATCCTCGATCTCATGTTGGGATTATATCCACAACACTATTAAGGTCCTCCAACTAACTCACATTTACTTGGGTTTGTGACCTAACCTTCATTACAATTAGAAAGTTTATACATCCATCAGGTTGAACATGTAAGTAATTAGAATAAAACATAGTATCCCACCACTAATAGTTCTCGTAATAAAAATCATTATAAATGTGAAATCATGTGGTAAATGATAAGAAATCCATAAAACTTTTATACATAAAACATACATATATAAGGTTTCTTAAAAACCCACTCTAATGATTGACCCATACGCCTTTTGGCTAGTTTCGATGTCAATTTTAAACATTCAACCCATAATTTAGAGGTTTTTCATTTACATATTTGACATGTAATATAATATTTGTTTTTGATAATCCTTTAATGATTTCAGACCCATTATGTATAAACATGTAACTGGTATGTATTTCAGGTCTAAATGACGATAAAATCCATTGCAGTAGGTTGGAATAGATTCTAACCCATTATCAAAGTCAATAATAGATAATAATAACATCTCATCCAATTTTAATGTTTAATATTGTATCAACACAGTATCCTACCTTGCTTAAAATTCCAAAGTAGATTATCGTAGAATTTAACCACATAACCCTAATAAGGAACAATTCTATATAGATACTCCCTCCATTTCCATCTTCAATGTAGAGAGGCATGGAATATCAATATCTTACCGATATCAAAGCATTAATTGGAATTGTATCCAATTCCATTTTCATATCATGCATGAATTATCATAGCTTCTAATTCTTTCTATAATGAAAGGAATGAAAGAGAATAACATATCATCCCATTTCCATGTCTATTTTTTATTTTCAAAAATTTAATCCAACAACCAATAAAAATCATGTATGGAAGATCATCTTACCCATATATCATAAAAATCTATATCGGGATGCATGGGATCCATCCCAGCATTCTCATGATCACATCATAGATAATAAAAAAAATTAATCCTATAACTAATACAATACACAACTAGATACAAAAAACTTATAGATCAAAAAACATTATTCATATATAGTAGGTAGAAAATGATCCTAGTGTAGGATATGATTATATCATGACACTAGCTAGAAACATATTTTGACAAAAAACATTATAATACACACCTAGATGGAAACACATTCAATCTAATAGATATTTGATTACATTATTGGTTCAAAATATTTCCAATCTATAAAAATCCATATCTCACAACCCTATTATAGTAAAAGACTTTTAATTGAACTAAACTCAAAATATCACATGTAATATCACATCCTAACATGAAATTTTCTAAAAAACAATCCCAACAAGATCATACATCCTCACATCATTAAACCATCATGTAAAAAATTATGTTTAGATTAAAAAATATCTAAATCATTAGTAATTCCCTCTCTGAAGAATTCTCTAAGCCACAACCCATCTCACCTCATGCATCACGAATCCCAATATACCCATCATGTTAATCCTTAGGTTATAATTCACCACCTATATTCCCAAGGTCATAAAGTATATGCTACCTTCCAACTAAATTGTAATCTAACACATATTAGTTCAATGGTCATAATTATTATAGATCACCATTTTCCTAGACCTTTTAGACCATTCCATAATTGTATTCACTCATCAAATAGTAAAATAACCAAACGTCTCGGTCATATCCTATCACATTCAATGGTGTATCAATTTACATACCCCTAATCAACCACCCCTTTAGGTTATTCTCATAAAAGAAACCATTTTAAACTCCCAGCATAGTCAAAGACCGGCCCAAATATCCAGGGGAAGACATATTGGATCACCGACACATACATACTAGGTCATTATCAGTCTCTCTTAACAAAGATAAACCTTTAATATAGAACTTGAATTGGACTCACCAAATTACCCCCACTTTAATTCTATATAATAAATTAAATCATTTATAAATGAGGTAATACTAGGGACCATCTATCTTCTCATGGATTTATTCCCTTAAGTGACTTTCAATTACCACAATTGATTCTCAACTAATCCCAAATCAATCACAATTAATCATCTCAAGCACCTATTTATATAAAAACTCATTTAAATTAATTATAATATAATTATAATTATTTTAAAAAACAATTACAAAATTATACACAACCAATATAATTTTGAAAAGCTTCTATGATGGTGTAATGATTCCAAAACACCAAGAAATAAGGTGTATTCATATCCTAGAAAATCTATGGGTCCACATATAATAATAATCCTCAACAAATGATACTAAAAATTTAATCAATTTGATCCTAAATTGATAAAAATGAAAAACAATCCTAGGTTTACTATAATAAAAATGATACACTATCATATAGTTGAATCCTCTCTTTACCTCACTATAATAAAAATACCACGTAGTGGTGGTTTGTTTTTTATATGTGGGTTGTTTAGATGGCCACCACATGGATCTGTAATAGTTTTAAAAAACTACCACTAAAATTGGTGTCAATATCCAACCCATGGAGGTTTCTTCCATTTAGTGGTGGTTTTTGAGAGGAATCAAAGGACATGAATTTAGTGGTGTTTTTTTGTTTTAGCGGGGGTTTTCTGATAAAAAAACCTGATAATTTAGTAATTTTTAAAACCACTGCTAAATAAAAGTTTTTCATATTTACCGGTTGTTTTAGATACCATCCTAAAAATTACCATAATATAGTGGCGGTTTAAACAACCTCTAAATTATGAATTAAAAAATGCTACAGAATCTGTAGCCCCAAAACCTATATCCCCAAAAAAACCCTAGAAAAAAATCAATCAATGTACAGACCATATCATTAGAACATATAGTTATACCAAAATTTAAATATCAAATAATCAGTATACACATAAATAAGTAACATAATTCCATAACAAATAAAAAATAGCATAAAAACACATGGTCATAAAAAACATACATAGGTAACCCATTTTATAGATCCCATATAAAATTTCATATGAATACCTTGTTCCACAAATGATTAATGAACAAACACTCTCCACTAATCACTGCTCGATGATGATTTCTTCCCATCACCCTCTCCATCTCTATATCTACTTCTTGCTTCCATCACCTGTAAGATAATTATATTTAAAATTTAAAAAAATTGTATATTTATATTTAATGTTAAAAGCAATAAATTTTTGTGAACTAAATGATTTTGAAGTTGTGTGATTTACCTGGCCACCAATTGTCATAAATGTAATTAGGAAAGGAACAGAAAAGTGGAAAAAAATTATACAGAGATATTCATTTTTAAAATCATAGAATTTAATAATATAATGAAATTAAATTAAACCATAATTTATTATTTTTTTTTATCTATGAATAAAAATCATTATTTTTTCATGATAAAGTAATATGCCTGTAATCATCATATGTAATAAGAAGGATAAAAGCATCTGCCGCTAGCTGGCCAAGAATCATGTTAAATTATCCCATAGTTTCATTTATTGGGGCCCTATAACAGTCATATGGGACAGGTATCTTTAGTCCATTTATATTCCAGACAACAATTTTTTTTCATATTTTTCCCATTAGTATAATGTTTTCCATATTTTATGAAAAAAATGTTAGTAGTATTAAAACTATGCAATAACATTATTTATATTAAAAATTTTACCTAAAACAGTAACCCTCCAATATCTCTATGAAGAACAAGGAGTGTCGACCTACTCCCTCCTTGCCATTCCTGTCATTTAATCATATATAATCAACTTCAGAACAAATATTTCAAAAAATTCATGTAAAAAAATATAAATGGTAATAGATGCGTAGTACTAACAAACAAAATATATAAAACTATGTAACGAATGACTACACAAATGACATAAGTGGTTGATAAATGGATCGGTGACTAGACATACAATCATTTTCTCCTTTAATCATGTCATTATCATGCTCCATCATTAATTCAACTACTTCATCCCCCTTGCAAGACTAATATTTTCAATATCATAATGGAAAAATAACTTTTCTTCTTACAGTGGATAGAATTCAATATTAGATGTCAATTCTTCCACTTCATCTCCCATATCATACATGTCTCTTTGTTTTATGTGAGCAACTACACTCCACAAATCATCCATGACATCATCCACATAAAATACCATTTTCCCTTTTGATGATAAGATATACATATCATGTAATTCACTGTCACCAATATCCATTTAGCATTATAAGTTCACAGAAGTAAATTTCAAGGAATATATTTTAAAACAACTGATAATATTGACCCAATTTCATTTGAATAAAAAACTAAAAAATTCACATGGTAGTTTAATTCGATAATATCACTCAAATTTCCATTGTATACCACTATGGTAAATGAAAATATACCATTGTTATTTATTTTCAAACACTCTTCCTGATCGAATGTACAAAATTTAAATCCATTGACATAGTCAGCATCAAACTTTGTTTCCTATTTTAGAGGACCTCAAGCAAGGTAAATCAAATATTATGACAACTCAACTTGAGTATCAGAATTAAAAATCTAAAAAAAATTAATATACATTATTATATTTAAAAAATATATGTGGCAACCTAATATTCTTATTTATTGCAATATTTATGAACCTATGTGTCGCGCAAACCATTTTACAAGCTCTATATTAACAGAATTTGTTATATCTTTCTCATTTCATGTTTGGCCTCTCATCCATATCTTTTTTTGTATCCTAAACTCTTCAATAAATGGATCTACAATTTTACTCTTTCGAAACACACATCTATATTCCTATAATAATTCCATTTCTATTAGTTTAAAAATTGAGCTCCTCCCAACTGATTGTCCAATTACATGAAATACTTTTGATTTACCATGTTGTTGATATTGATTCAATTTCTTTTTGAAATTTATAACTCTATTTAATATTCTCTTGATATCATCCAAGTAACTAGAAAAAAATCTAAGAAACTTATTTTCAAACTATCCTTCAGAAATAGAGCCTTCAGGTTGGGCATTGTTTTTCACATATGATTTCAAATGCCAAAAATATCTATGAAATAAAATAAAAAAACATAATTTTTTATTTACTGACATTCCAAGAATTATTGTCAAAAATTTAAAACATATAAATAATGTACTTCCCAATTGGATACATCTATCGATAATGTACGGGGCCTCTTAATTTAGCTCCCTTGAAAAAAGGAACAGTTAAATGCATCATGATGGTAAAAAAAGATGGAGGAAAGATCATATCTATTACGAAAAAGTTTCAAAAAAATCTTTACTAAAGGTTTTCTAGATCAAATGGTTGTAGAGTTTTATCACATAGTTATCTGAAAATGTAAAAAATTGAAGTACAACAACAGTAATCTTTTCATGTAATAATGTACATAATGCTAATGGTAGAAACTCTTATAATAAAGTTTATGAATCCTGAAATTTCAATCCATGTAACCTATGATTCTTTATGTTAACACACATTGATATGTTAATTGAATATTCATCAAATAACTTCACATGATTTGAAATTCGAATGAATGTATCTTTGCCCCTATTTTTCATTGAAAAAATTGTCAAACCATAATTTTCATTCTCATCTGGCCAGAGATCAGGTTTCATGTTCATTATTTGTAAGTCCTTCCAAGCCTTCATATGGTCCTTCAATTTTCTATGATCATTAAGAAATGTGAAGATAAAATAGTCACAAACATTATTCTCAATATGAATAAAATTAATATTATACTGAAAAAATTAAATTCCCTATATGAAGGTTTTAATAATATACATTTTTCATCCATTGTTTCATTCTGATTTCACTTGATGATGCACTTCAAACTCATTTCCCACTATCATTCAAATCATTCACATTCCTAGTTTCTATTTCAACATTTACAATTTGTTCCAATATTTCAGAACTTGTTAACAAATTTAGTGGGGGTTTGGGATCAATAGAACCATTCAATTTTGACTTGTTCAACCGAGATCTATGAGATGCATCAAAAGATATTTGATGACACAAGAAGAAACATTTTTTACTGTGAGGTAATCATTCGGGATCAAAATAAATGTTATAAATGAGACAAGAAAAACCCCATGTAAGTGTTCCAACTAGCTAAATTCCTATGTTCAGGGAAGTCACTAGTTTTCAACATTAGTATATCTTTCATTTTGGACATTTTTCTAGAAAATGCATCATATGTCTCAACATAATTTTTCAAAAACTCTTATAATTATTTAATTAGAGGTTACCCATATACATCAATATAAATTTAGCCATTTTTTATAGGAATAATTATCAAAATTATAAAATAATTTTTTTATATACACATCCAATGTGGTAGATTATAAGGGATCAAAACAACTGACCGAATTCTATAACTGGTATACAAAATCTAAAATGGGTTGAATCCATCAGAAACCAATACCAATTGAACATTCATAGGATCATATTGGAAATTTGGATATAATGATTCAAATTTCATCCATGATTTTGAATCACTTGGAGGTCACAATAACCTATCATTGTTATCATCTATAATATTCCACTTCTAGTGTTTGAAAGTTTTCAATGACATGAATAATCTTTTCAATCAAGGATTTAAATGAAAGTAATACAAAACCTTTTCAGGTGTGTTCGTTTTCTTCTTCTTCATAGTAGTATCTTGATTCAGACATCCAACATCACGCATTGGCTACCATATAGAATAAAAAAATGAAATATTTTATGCTTTAATCTTCTCCCAAATAAATCATATAATCATTGGGACATGTATGCATTTTTGTATAATTTAGACCAAGCTTGTTAAAAACTTTTTTCATATAATAAATTCTCGTGGATCTTTATTTCATAGAATGAAACATGCTATAATTACAATATCATGGAAATATCATTATTTTTAATTCCATATGGTCATTTGATATGGTATAACATCAGTAGAAAAAAATCGTTTGAATATTTTAAACATCAACTATTCCACTCTTGATTTCCACTGTCAACTAAACCATGAAATTCATCTATCTTCTTAGTGAAGTTTTCTCTTCCATTAGTCTTTATAGAATCAAGGGGAGTGTAACGCCTTAATTTTTTAAAAATAAACATAAATTCATGAAACTTTTTTTAAGTATATATTTATAACTAGCCTTTAAAGATAATTTTTTCTCTTGTATGTTTGGAATTTAAAAATATGGTCATCTACAATTATGATCATTATGTTATTTGGAGACTGATTGGAACAACATGTTTTAATTTGAATAGTTAAATACCCATAGTAATAGTAACATACCCTTTACAAGGGTATTATAGAAAAATATTAATGTTTATAATACCTTATATGATCATTTCATTACATCATTTCACCCTTTAAGTAGATATTTATAACATACCATTGTGAATAGTAACATACCCTTTACAAGGGAATTATAAACATGAATATTTTTTTTATTATATTAATAACACTATTTAAACAATTATACAGGAGGTTTAAATAAGCTTTATGTATGAAAAACCTGAGGTAAGGGAATTCTTAACCCGATTTCCATTCATTGGGTTAACCTTCATCTTCATTGATTACATCATATTAAAAATGTATATTGGATGAAATTTATTTATATTATGATTAATAATGTGTATTTATAGTGTATATAAATATTCCATCCACTCTGTTTAGTATCCCTTAATTATATGATATTTAAAAGGGTCTTTTCTTTTAAAAACCACTTTAAAAATTATGTTTTACGAAATTTAAAAGGAATGTATTTATGCAATTATTCATGTTGTATGATTGTTTTTTGGTTCTTGAAAATTGTTTTTGAACAATTTTGGGACCTATATCTCTCTATAATGCATTGGGTATATGTAATATGGTGTTCAGTTATATGGTTACTCCAAGTGTAACTGCAATGGTTACACAAATTGTAAGGTAACCGTGAGGGTTACAAATTATTAGGTAGGCGAGAGGCTTACAAGATTATGTAAGTAACGCCCCAAGATACATTTATGGTTCTACTAATGTTCTTATGTGTTTCGGGAATCTTTTTGAAATATCATGTTTCACAATGTAAGTATATAGGGGTAACAAGTATGAATTTTGAAAAGAATTTCATACGTTACAAGTATTCATGGACTAATGTGTTCTTTATTTCTTTTTTATATCCCTTCATATTTTTTTTGTGCTCATCCCAAGTTTTTAAATGATTTTCACATATTATAATGATGTGTAAGACAAAGAAGGAATCCAAGTAAAATGTTTGAAGAATTTTAAAAAGATCATGTATTTTTTGGAAAGTTTTGTATTTTGGAAGAAATGAATATTGGTTTATAGTATCAACTCTTTATTAATGTGTAATGTTATGAATTTATTATGTACCAATTATATAAATCACTAAACATGAGAGGATCCTGAAAGTTAAAGGAAGTTATTTCTTTAATAAATTCGTGATTATATAATGTAATAAAGATGTGTCCTTATAGTTGGTATTAGAAGATAGTTTAGATTACTTTAGGGGTTGGGGTGATGTCAATAGAATACCATAAATGATTTTTACTCTATGATTAATTTTAAATGTTATAGAATTTAAATATTACAATTTTGATTTGACTGTGATTTTTTTGTTCAGAATGGTTTTCCATAGAAGAAACATGGAAGATGAAGAGGAGAGGTGCAGACAGAACGATATCCTTCTGAATCTGCAGCCTGTAATGGTAGGGATTGGAAATGAGCAGTTTGTAAAAGTAATGGCTCAGATAACACAAGAAATAAATGGTGGTGGAATCCATGGAAGTAGACAAGAAGAGGTACCACAATGTAACATGACAATAGTGGAACATTATACGATAGAAAACCCTCTTGCATTCAATGGATATTCTAACCCAGTAGCAGATAAATAATGTGTTAATGCCCTTTAAATAATATTTGATGTTATGGGATGTTTAGATAATCAAAATTGAAGCCATTCCATTTATCATTTTAAAGGTTAAGATGATCAATGATGGTCAATGGTAAATAATATTAGGGACAGAGAGGATATTTATCCCATAGAGTTCGAAGAATTTAAAATTATTTTCATTGAAAAATATTTTCATGCGGTGGTGAGACATAGGATGGAGAAGCAATTCCTATAATTGAAGAAAAAGGAGGAAGATTCAGGGGCTATGTATGAAGAAAAATACACCTGACCAGTGAGGTATAATCCAAATATTTATCCTGATCATGATATCAAAATCAAGCACTTTTACTCAGAATTAAATCCAAGATATTGAAGGGTGTTGGTCTCCCGTGAATTAAAAAGTTATGAGAAACTTTTCTGATGTGGTAAGAGGGTAGAGATGGAAATTTATTGATGATTACATGCATTTTAAAAAAACGAGAAGAAGAGGTTCAGATAGTAAGTGATGGTTAAGAATCAACCAATAAAATTTTATGATAATATAATCATATTCCTAGTTTGTGAAAATTTTGGTATAAAGAACCCTAGGGAATGCCTTCCCAAAACTGGGAAGTTTTTTTGATGTGGTAAGTTTGGAAAGATGGCATGAGATTCTAATGAGAATGATTCTATGACTAATCTTGATAAGTAAACTATTAAGTGTTTTATATGTGGTGAGATAGGTCATTATAAAAATGCCTACCCAAAGAGAGATCTGAATGATGCAAAGAAGCCAACATATAAGAAGAAAAGTGCAGTAAGATCTTTTGCACTTACATCATCAGATGTTTGGCATTCCAATGAAGTTTTATTTGGTGATTTGTTTGTTTACTCATATTTTTCTAATGTTTTTTTGCTACGTGGCCTACACATTCCTTTATTTCTGAGAAATTTTCTAGTAAATTGGAAATATCACCTCAACAAATGAGACTGAAACTTATTGTTAAAACACAATGGGGAACTATTATAGAAAATTGGAATTATAATAATTTTTCTATTGTGGTATATCGAAACACTTTACATGAAATCCTTGTTGTTTTTCCCTTAGTAGAGTTTTATTTCTTTCTGCAAATGGATTGGATTTCTATTTATCATGCTAATATTGACTGTAGAGAAAAATAATTTTATTTTTAGAAAGATTTTCAGTTTTCATTCAAGAAAGAACCCATACAATTGATAACATATCAAAATGATGAGAATATCATGAAATATGGAAATTAAATATATCTTTATCATATTTTAGAAAACAAGATAACTATTTAGGTTAATGATGTTATAGTTGTAAATGAATACCTTGATGTTTTTTCTGATTATTACTCTGTATCATACCTGGTCGGGAAGTCTAATTAACAATTGACTTAGTTCTTGATACTAATCCTATTCCAAAACCCCCATAGAGAATTGCTCAAATGGAACTTATTGAATTTAAAAAAACCAGTGGCAGGAATTTTTTGATAAAAGAAACATTCATTCGAGCACTTCACTATGGGGTGATCCGGTTTTTTTGTTAATAATAAAGATGGTTTCATGAGACTTTGCATTGGTTATAGATATTTGAATAACATCATTTTTTAAAAAAAGAATCATTCTCCTCATATAGATGACTTTTTTGATCATCTCAATAGAGCCCTATACTTTTCCAAGATTGAATTTAGATTTGTATACCATTTGCTGAAGGTGAAAGAGGATGACATCCCCAAAACAACTTTTCATACTATATATGGGCATTATGAATTTGTTTTTATGCCATTAGGGTTAACTAATGCACCAATTTTATTCATGAGTCTTATGAATAGAATATTTCATGAGTTCATGGATAAGTTTTTGGTCATTTTTATTGATGAAATAATAGTATTTTTTAAGAATAAAGAGGGGAATGAAAAACACCTAAGGGTTTTTTCACCAAACATAATGGAAAATAAACTGTAGGAAAAATTCAGAAATTGTGATTTTGGGTTGAAAAAAATTCTTTTATTGGGAAAAAGTAAATATGAATGGAATAACAGTTGATCCTGCCAAAAAAAGTGGTTGATGAATGGGTAAGACCTAAAAATATTACCGAGTTTCAGAGTTTTATTGGATTAGTAGGTTATTACAGATGGTTTTTTAAAAATATTTCATGGTTTTCTTGCCCCACTAACTTAGATTACATAAAAAGGGGATAAATTTATTTTTATTAAAGAATGTGATGCTTGTTTTTAGGAACTGGAGAAGAAATTTTGAATGCTCTAGTTTTGGCCTTTCCTGGCCAAATTTGTGATTTTGTCATCTATAGTGATTCTTAATTGAAAGGACATGGTTTATTCTAATGCTTCATGAAACTAAAACCTCATGAGTGAAATTATCCCACACATGATTTGGAATTGGAAACTATGGTTTTATCATTTAAAATTTGGAGGCGTCATTTATATGGGGCCAAATGTCAAATATATACTGACCATAAAAGTATGAAATATATATTAACTCATAAGGAATTAAACATGAGGAAGAGAAGATGGATATAATTGATAAAGAATTATGATTTCATGATCAATTACCATCCATTAAAATCAAATAAATTGATGGATTCCTTGAGTCAGAAACATCATGCATCATTAACCGTGTTACATTTTGAACATGATACCTTGATTAATGATTTGATGAATATTGTATTAGAAGTTGTTGGTACAAGAAATACACTTATTTTGTTTCATGTTTCAGTCTATTAATCCTTATCAGTCAGAATTAAGCAATTGTAGAAGGAAGACCATAAGCTACAGAAAAAGGTATAATTTGTTAAAATTGGTAAGTTTCCAGAATTTAACCCATATAGAGATTGTGTTTTAAGATTTGGTAAAAGGTTGGGTGTTCCTTGTGATTTATAGTTGATGAGAAAATTGTTGTGTGAAGCTCATAGATCTCCATTTTCATTTCATTCTGGAAGCACTTAGATGTACAGAGACCTTTAGGATTATTTCTAGTGTGATAGAATGAAAAGGGATATTGCTGATTTTACCATGAAATGTTTGACAAGTCTATAAGTAAAAGTAGAGAGGAAGTTACTGAATGGGTTGCTTCAAATTTTTCCAGTTCTAAAGTAGAAATGGGATAATATATCCATGAAATTAGTTGTGGTATTACCAAAGACATCTCAAGTTAACAATGCAATATGGGTTATTGTTTATCGACTGAATAAATTTGCACATTTTATCCCTATTCACGATACAATGTATTTAGATCAGCTTTCTCGACTGTACCTGAAAAAGATTGTCCGATAAAATAGATATCCACTTTCTAATGTATCTGAACGAGATCCCAAGGTCACTTATAACTTTAGGAAGGTCCTTAAGAAATCATTAGATACTGAATTAAATTTCAGTACAACTTTTCATACTCAATTAGATAGGTAGTCAGAACAAATGATTTAGACTTTAGAGGTTGTACTTCAAGCTTTTTTCAATGGACTACTAGGGATGTTTTGATCAACAGCTTTCTTTAGTTGAGTTTTCTTATAATAACAGTTTTTATTTTAGTATACATATAGTACCATTCGAGGCATTGTTTGGGAAGTGGTGTAGAACTCCAACTTTTTTGGGATGAAGTCAGGGAAAGGAAGTTGATGGGACCATAATTAGTATAGGAATTGGCTGAGAATGTTAAGATGATCCAGAAACACATGAGGATAGCTTAGAGAAGGGAGAGAAGTTATGCATACATCATGAAGAAAAAATTTTCTTTTAAGGTAGTTGATCATGTTATTATTAAAATCTCTGCATGGAAAAGTGTTATGTGTTTTGGTAAGAAATGAAATCTAAGTACATGATTCATTTCTCTTTATGAAATTCTGGAGAAGGTTGGATGGGTCACATAAAATGTAACTTTTTCTTAGATTTTTGATCAGGTACACAGTTTTTTTCCTGTTTCAATGTTGAGAAAGTAAGTTCTAGATTCATCTCATGTCTTGAGCCTAGACGTAGTTCAGCTAGAATAAAACCTTATGAAGAGAAACTAGTTCATATTCTTGATTGAAGGGAATATGTTTTTCAGAATAAGGTAGTCCAAAATGTAAAGGTTTTGTGGAGAAACCACATGGTTGAATAAGAAACAAGGGAGTCTGAAAATTCTATAAGGGAATAGTACCCTCACTTTCTTAATAAGTAAATAAAATTATGAGGGAAAAGTTTCTAGAAGGGGGGATAATGAAACACCCCAAGGTTTTAAAAATAAATTGAAACGCATAAATCTTTGTTTTATGTAGATATTTATAACTATACTTTAAACATAATCTTTCCACTTATATGTTTTGAATTTCGAAAAACAATGATCTTTAATTATGATCACTATGTTATTTGGAGTCTGATTGGAACAAACTTGTTTTTTTGTAAAGAGTAACATTACCATATGAATAGTAATGTGAATAGTAAAATGACCCTAATGAGTAGTAAATTTTATTATTATTATATTTTCTTAAGTCCTTAAGATAGTTTCAACTTGATTAATTTTTCAAGGAGTTAAAAAATGAGTTATAGATTAAAATTTGTTATTTCTAAATAAATATTTATTTTTTTTTCAAAATTAAATAAATAAAATTTAGAAAATTATTTTCAAAAAGTGGAGTTCATTTTTGAATTCTAAAAATTGATAAATATTTAGGGTGAATTTTTGGTATTTTTCTGACATTCTTTAATATTTAATGAATAGTGCAATACTGTAAAATACCGTATATTTAAATTATCAGTTTAATTCACTATTTATGACATAATTAGTGATGTGAGCCCACTTGGTTCGAACTCTACTGACATTATTACTATTTTTGGTCACATGAAATAATACTATTTATAGTCTTGAGAAAAAATATTATAATAATGATTAAAATAATGTAAAATACCTCCTCTCCTTCACTATAAATACCTCCCTCATTACCCACTTCCTATCATACAACTCAAGCCATGAGACATAACTAATTTATGATTAATAATACTCTAAAGGTTCTTCCACACGTCCTAGAGCTTCTTGTCTCACCAAAAGTCCAAAACCAAATCCCTTAAAGAGGATCTCAAGGAGAAGAGATAAAGTGGTAAACATCCTATTTTCTTTTCTTTCTTTTCTTTTCATTTTCTTTTCTATTCTTCTTGTTTCCTAAACTCCCCTTTTCCAAGAGGCATGAATGATAAATTATCTTATATATTATTGCAATAATAATATTTATGAAATACTCACCATTATACTTCTTATCTTCTCTCACTTATTCAAGAAATTAAAACACTGCTGGTGATATGTTGATTTATCGACATCATGGACGATGTGATTTCAATCTATTTTACCTCCTTCAAGACTGGTCATGAAACCACTTTTATGGTTTAACCAGATTGTGATTTATTTATTATATCTTATATAAGGTTCTGTAATCATTTTGTGCACATGATATTAATTTATGAAACAAAATGAGTTCTTTACGATCGAAGAATCGACAAAATGAACAAAACAAATATCAATAATGTTTTAACTTATGAATCATCCTCATGTCACAATAAAAAATAAAAAATGGTATAAGTTATGATTATATAAATATTTAAATATCACTCCATTACAATTCATGGTTTTCACTTCCAATTGACAAGAATATCCATTATGAACTGATTATGGAAATCATGTAAAGAACACACCCAAAACAATGCAATGAACAAAATACTCACAATTAAAGGGAAGAAATGATGAAATGAAAGGATCATATAAGGTATTATAAACAAGGATATGTTCCTATAAAATATTAAAAATACTCTTTTAACCATTATATAAGAAGTTTAGGCAAGTTTTAATTATGAAAACCTCGAGGTAAGGGAATTCTTAACCCGACTTCCATTCTTTGGGTTAACCAACTACTTCATTTTTTACATGGCATTAAAATTGTTTTTTTGATGAAATATGGTTATATTATGATTAATTATCTGTATTTAAAGTGTATCTACATATTCTATCAACACTATTAATTATCCCTTTCATTATATGATATTTAAAGGGTATTTTTTTTAAACGTCTTTTAAAATTCTGTTTTATATAATTCAAAAACAATGTTTTTATACAATTATTCATGTTGTATAATTAGGTTATGGTTCTTGGGAATTTTTTATGACGAAGGGTGTCACATATATATCCCTCCAATTCATTGGCTATGTGTATGATGGAGGTTAGTTATATGGTTACTCCAAGTGTAATTGCGATGGTTACACAAATTGTAAAGTAGCTGTGAGGGTTACAAATTATAAGGTAACCAATAGGGTTAAAATATTATGTAAGAAATTCCCCAAGATATATTTATGGTTATATTTATGTTCTTATATTTGGTGAAAATATTTTGGAAATCTCAAGTTTCACAAAGTAAGTATATATGGGTGACAATTATGTGTTTTGAAAATGATTTCATGTGTTACAAGTATTCATGGACTAATGTGTTATTTCATTCTTTTTATATCCCTTACAAAAAACATTTATTCCCATCCCAAGTTTTTAAATTATTTTCACAGGTTATAAGGATGTGTAAGACAAATAATGAATCCAAGTTTAATGTTTGAATACTTTTCAAAGAAATCATGTTCTTTTGGAAACGTTTTATATTTTGGAATAAATGAATATTGTTTTTACATTATCCACTCTGTATTGATGTGTAATATTATTAATGTATTATGTACCAACAATCAAAATCTATAAACATGAAACGATATTCAAAGTAAAAGGATGTGTTTTCTTTACTAAATTCAATATTATGTGATTTAATAAGGCTGGGTCCTTATAGGGTGGATCCTATTATATGATACAATCTTGATCAGGTTGACCTATAGTCTCAAAAACATCACATTTCAAGTTGTTATTTGTATAACCATATAATGGTTGTTCTGATATGTTTTTATGTTGATTTTGGTGTTTTTAAATGTTCTATGCTTCATTTATAACTTTTTTCATTCCATTTTCCATTTTCGATGACCTTGGGAGCACATTTTGTCAATTGAAATCAGTTCTCAAACATTCTATAATGTTCGATTCAATTTGATAAATCCAATAGAAATATTGAGCTGGGGATTTCTTTAATATCATTTGTTCATAAACATCATCTCTCCATACCCATATTTTAAATTTACATTTAGGACATGGACATATTATTCTCCCATCAATGGATTGATTGGAAATTTCAAAATCTAAAAAACTCCTTCAAACCCTTAGCATAATGAGGTGTGTTACTTGGTAATGTGATGAATCTTTTATCCATATCACAATGTTAAAAAACTTTATTAAATTTTTTTAACACATAAGTATTTCAAATTAGGAGAATAGATAAATGGAACTGAAAAAAACACAACCCAAGTAGTTATAAGAATAGTCATATATGTACTAAAATTTTCAAAGTAAAAAAGGAAATAAATCATGGATTGTATTATGTAAAATAGAATAAAAATATAAATCATACATTAGTTAATTTAAATCAAATAACATGGGATAAAAAACCTAGGGTCCCTAATTCTAGGTGAACTTATTAATTATTTATCATTATAGAAATTTATTTAGAGTTCTAACACATCTCTAGCTAGAGTGGGTGTCACAGAATGCTTCACAAGCATTTCTAGTGGTGATCTATGAGATTATTTATTTGTATTCCACATTCTATTTTTTTACATATGGTACTTCTAAAACAAACAATAGTGGTTTTAAAATTACATAAAATATACACTAAATACCAAGGAAGAGTATATAAATATTTTTTATTTGGAGTGAATAATTTTAGCTTTCCTACTAAATTTTATGTTTTAATCCTAAAGGAGCATAGGAAATATTCTTAGTCACCAATTATCTTGGATAAACCATTCCGAAAACTAAAAAATAAAATCATAAATGTCCATTAACGTACAATAATAATGGAGTTTGGGTAAAATATTTTCTACTTTGATATTTTTGATTCCATCATGTACCCAAAATAAGAGAACTCAATTTTTTAAAATGTGACATTCTGAAGAGTATGATCCATGTGAAGAAATTTGTTTTATATAATAAATTTTTCATTCAAGAAACAAAGAAAGATCTGAAAATTTGATCAAAAAAATTATGGAAAACAAAAAAATTCTATCTAACCAACTGAAGAATAAATAACTTTTGATTTATTTGATCACTTTTACAATTTATTCAATGAAAACGTGTTTGATACTTTATCTATCAGGGACACCTGGATGATAATAAATGAAAATAAATATATGAACATGAAATTAAGCATGATCAAAATCAAAAAGATGTAAATTCCAAAAAATGGTAAATTCTAATACAATATAAATTTAGTAACCAAAATTGAATAAATAATGTGGTAAAAGTGATCAATAAAGGGAAGTAATAAGTGATAAGAAATAACATGTTAAAATTAAAAAAGTGATGTCACAATATCAAAGAATCAATTGTATCACATCAATAAATAGAAAGAAACTAAATATAAATAGAAACTACATATACTCATGTAAAATAATGTAATATAACTAAATGAAAATATAATTATCAGTACACTATAAAAATGAAAGAAATACTTATTTCCATGGGAGAACCCCTTTGACCCCTAAAACTAGGGTAAACTAGAAATTACACATCACTAATTAAGTCAATCATTAACTAGTGAAGTGTAAACACAACTACTTTATTGGGACAATGGGATGTACACAAAATTACTTCACTAGTAATGGAAACCCAATAACTATATAAAATAGATCATCTTTATCTAGTTTCACCAACCCAATAACCACAAGTTTTCTAAAAAGGTATTCATAGGAATTTGAGGCTATATTTTCACATAAAAATAAAATATCAATAATAAAGATAATTAGGTATATAAAATAAAGTCTTTTTTCCTCCCCCATGTATAATTTTTATATTATATTCATAATTAGAACATAAGGTTTCAAATTAGCATTTAGCTGCGTCTTTTTAAACTAAACAAGAATATAACAACCTTCCATTTAGAAACTAAAACTAAATAAATATTCTTAAAATCCTTTTTAAAACAACATAGTCTTTAATAAATTTATCATTTCCACATTTCAGAACATTTATAATTAAAATTCAATTATAAATATTAAAACAACTATAACTGTGTAATGAAACTTTAAGGAAACCAATACCACCCTTAGTTTAAATATGTTTACTCAAAATGTTTCATTTAAATTAAGAGAGGCCTTTAAAATTTCATTCATTAGAAACTAATGAAATTGGTAAAGGCAATGGAAACATAAAATCTTAAACCCCATTCTATAAATCACATGAAAACCCGAGTCAAAACCACAACCATTTAGTTAAGATCACATTTCACATATTTCATAACCTTTATAATCTCAAAATGTATTTTAATGATAAACTAATAATCAAGGGTTGTGATTTTTATATGTTTAAATGGAACTGCCTACATCAATCGATGACTCACACAGTACTCTAGATCCCACAAAACCTCCAACGGGTCTATAAGCACAAAAATCAACCCTAAACACCCATAAATTAATTAAATAATCCCCTAAATTACAAATCCTATAATGTAATAATTGAATACCAACTCACTGCATAGAATAATGGTGTCGAAATCACAAGAGAAAAGTATGATCAAATCCTAACACACATCCTTTTTTATTAGCTATACTAGGAAGTAGTGACCGGGACGGTTCATGGGAGGGAGGTTTCTGTGACTCAGGCTCGAGATTGAGGATATCGTGGGAGAATGGGTTTGACGGTGTGTGGCAGAAGGGGAGCTGACAACAAGGGGGAGATAAGGTCCTGTAGTGAGGGGGAGGTAGGGGTCGGCGATGTGGGAGGAAAAAGGCCAGTGTATGGGTTTGATGGGGGTGGAGTTTTGGTATTGGGTTGGGGGTGGGTGGGGTAGAAGTGTTGTGGTATTAGAAAACATTATCCGATGTTTTTAAAAAACATATGCTATATTTTTTTAAAAAAATAACAGTAGGTTCTTAAACCACCACTAATAATTGATTTTGTTGTAGTTAACCCTATAACATCTATACACTCAATATATATTCCATGAAATTTATACCACCATGATCTAGTGGAATCAATATGAAATCTATAATTAAAAATCACTATAATTTGAGGATATATTTGAGAAATAAGACTGAAAGAATATGTAAGGGAATTTAACTATAATCACAATGATAATAAAACCAAAACATATTAGATAATAGGGGGAGAATATAGGGTAACAATTGGGAGGATCATATAGCCTTTCCAGTGTTCTTCACCCCCCTAATATAGAACATGGTGTATATTTTTTATTTTAAAAACAAAAATAACCATTTCTCCATCTATAAAGAAAATAGGTGTAGGTGGTGTTGGGAACCTGTTGTACTTGTACCAGCCCCTCGATGGATGAAACTAAGGGAAACCCCTAAGTATCTCTAATAGGTACTAGGTAAAATTATTTGGGGTTACTGGTGGATTACTTTAGCCACCATCTTTTATTGTTTAATTAACAAATAATCAAAATATTCTCTTAAGGTATTTTATACCCAAATATCCACCTCACAAAACCCCTTTATAATCATCTAAAACCTATCAACAGTATCTAATTTCTAATTTGAATACAAAAAAATTATATGGTTTTAGTATTATTTCTATTGGAATCTTGTTTTTCTTAGACCCTTCCAATACACACTGGTGTGGGTTGTTTCTGATAACTTCCTAGACTAGGTTGTTTTGAGTCGATACAGATCTTCTTTCCAAAGGCACGTAGTTACATGGATAGTAATAGATACACCTTATAATGTTTCTTGGTTTATAGGTTGAGAGATCATCCTCATTCACACTTTTTTTATGTGGATTTATTTTCTACTCTTGGAATCTATTATATATTTAAGATGTATTCATGAATATTTTCCAAATTATAGTAGGGGATTGTTTACCCTTAGGCTAACTATCTTATAAAAACCATGTGTTTGTGTGAAAAACATAATTTATTAAAGGTACATATCAATAGTATTATTTATATTTATCATAAATTTTCCCGAAATGGGGTTTTTTACATATATCATAGGTTCTCTATAATTATATTATTAATTGATTACTCTTTGGTTTAAATTATCATAGTCAGGTAGTCGGGAATTTATTTCCATCCAAGGAATCAATATGTGTTCTGAGGACAGGATCAACCCCTAAATAAGGATTTTTATGTATCCCCATGAAAGTAATAAAAATCCTTGTAGTTTGGTGTTACTTAACAAGTTGTTTCATACCTTTTAAGGTCATATGATAAAAACTAACATGGTTCTTTATCAGTTTTCAAAAAAAGGGGCCAGATAATGTAAATGATTAGGTACTGCATCTAGTACCAAGAGATTGATGAGGAAAACATTCCAAATAATCATTGGAATAGGATTTACACAAGGGTATACCATTTATATATCTTCTCATAGGTAATATGACCCTTTGAGGAAGATTAAATCTTCTGGAATATGGCACACTGAAAACATTTTTGGGGTTGTTCGGTATGGTCTCATTAGTAGTATAACCCAATGGGAAGGGTTCACATAGAATATATCCCTAGTGAGGGTAGTTTATGTGGCTTGTAGAGAATATGACCCATTAAGGGTGTTATAGATCTTATGGAGTATGAATCATTGAGGATATAATCATAATAATTAATATATACCATTAAAGGATCTAGTTTGGATTTTCATGTGTAATATGACCTAGTGGATATAATATTTTATATTACTCGGAGTGAATATCAAGGAGGAATTTTATCTATCTTGGTTAATAGGAATAAAATCCAATTTATTTTGAGTTAAACGGTTTATGTTCATGTAACAGAACTGGACCATATAGTTTAATGTCATATGGAAAGGATATTGTATTAATTTTTTACATCATGGGACTAGGATGTTTTGCTGTGAATGGGGAGAAAAAATATAATTAAGTGGGGATTATGCATTGGGGACACCTTTTTCTCAAGGATTATATCACTAACGAGGGAATTATTTGAGGCTTACACCATAAGATAAGTACCATTCCTTACTCTGTAATAATAATGAAACATATGGGATATATAAATTTTCTTCCCTTTTGTGTGTATACTTCATATCGATTAATGATTTTTCCTTAGATGAATTATCGGAGACATCTATGATATCCCCCAAGAGTATGATATTGTAGATTATTAATTTTAAAACCAAATAGAAATTGGTCACAATAGGAATAGAAGTTCTCTAAAAGTACCTTCCTTTTCTTGTGACCCAAGTGAGATTTGGACCACTAGTTTCTTGGTTTAACTGAATACTAGACATGGTTCTGCTATATATAGAATAATCATCCAACAGAATCATTATTAGTGTATCTGTTAAATGTAACATTATTATCAATTGGATACATGATTTAAAACCCCTTAAGGGCCTCATCAAATTTATAAGGACTAGTGGGAAGAATATTTTACCCATAGAATACAGAATCAATGGAATTAACCCTAGTTTCTATGCCAAAATCATGTGAATCCAGTGTTTTTTTAGGTGAATGGAAAATATAGGTGCCTAGGTAAAAAACCAATACAAAAATAGGCTCTACCATGAAACTATATGAATTATGACATCTAACTATCGATATACGTAATGGTTTACCTAGATATAGGGATGGATGAAGGTTTGATCCTAATAAGGGGTTGGGAAAATGTTTCTCTTTAGTTGGAAACTAGGGAGAATGGGTTTCTAAGGAAGTGTATTTTTTAAATGATTCTCTTAAATTTAAGTTTAGGTGAATGATTCTCCATGGTTGAGGCCTTTCAAAATAATTATAAGATAATGGTGCTCTACATATGACAACATTGAGGGTCCTTCCCACTGGTTAGGGGGAAGTAGTTTTCTTCAAAGGTCTTCATGTCCTATAACTTTGGGTAACATAATTAGTCCTATGTTTCATAAAATATTTTGTTTTTATCATCATTAAATAAAATAAATGTCGTCTATAATAAATTTGTGCACTTTATTGTTGTGACCCATTATTATCCCTCATGTTCTTCTTATCTCACCACAATTGTGAAGACAAGGGGATCTATTTATTGACCCTATTTGACTAGGGTGAAAATATAGGTATATAATTTCTAGTGGACACTATTAATGTCATGTTATTCATGCTAAGGACCTATACAATTGGATTAGACACAAAAATTCCTTATAACATGGGATGTGGTGTGTGTTTATAAGACCACCAGTGAGTATTCACAAAATTGAGAAAAAAACTCCCTATATGAAGAGTAACCAGGGTAAAACACAGCGGATTGATGAATGAGTCTTGAATGAATCCACTTGGGTGTGGACATGAGGAGGATCAGTTGAACGGGTCTAGGTTAAAGAGTGGACCTAAGCATTTCTTCCAAGATATTGTCCTAACATTATCTACTTCCCTATTCATCATGAAATGGAGAATTGATTAATATTCCCTTATGAATTAGATCTTATTAACATAAAATGATCAAATAATAAGGTAATTTTTATTATAGAATGTACATTGAACCCAAATTGGATTTCTGATATTAGATCGGGGGGTTTAATGCACCACATACAGGAATCTAGAAGAAGGGTACACTAAGGCTTGGTTGAACTACACAATAATGATTAGGTGAGTATCACCCAGAGACCTATGTGATGGTTACAGCTTCTCTATAAATAGTATTGGACCACATCTATTTTTTCCCTCTTCCTTAGATAGATATAATTATAAATTTATGTTCTCTCTATTATCTTGAGTCATTCCTTCTAGTAAGGTAAGTGTGGGTATTCCTATTTTAATTATCCATCACACACTGAGATGGACACATTCACTTAGGTGTCCATGGATTAGTAAAATATTGTAACTTTTTAGAAGCTGTTAGAGAGGTAGGTAAAGATGAAGTACTTGGCTGAGTAACTTGACTGAAAAAGCTATGTGAACAACCTAGGTGAAATTATTACATTGTCACATTTTTATTCAAGTTGTCTTTATTCCACCACATCTCTTTCTTCTGGACTTTTGTGTGTCTTCAGTATATACATTCCACTCACACTATTTAATTTATATTTTAGGTAGTTATATATTGTACTTTGAATATTATATCAAATTCTAATTCCTATAATCAAATAAAATAGTTGGTTTAGTAAACTAGACAAGATTTCCATAGTAGTGCATGACCTATTTATCAAATTGTTTAAAGATTAAAAAAAATAATCACCATGAATACCCATGTTCAAAATTCCATTTGTTATATAATTGTGTTATTTTTATAGCCATATATTTCTTGTGGGGCAGTTCAAACATATCTTCTAGGGGATTGTATATCCTTAAGGGGGTGGTCACCCTTTCCAACATAAAACATCATTCCAATTTTTCATCATATGATTTAACACATATATTAGAGCCTCGCTTACATTACTACTCATTGATGAATCCAAACAATGGGATTCTAGAGATCTCTATGTTGTGGAGTCGGTGCATGATGGGTTATAACCAAGGCTATCAATTCATAAGCATTGGATAAATGTCCTAGTTTGGGAGTTGAGACAAGAAAATTAGTTAATGAAAACAAATCCATTGTATTTTTGAAGACCCAAGGAAGTATCATTAAAAGTGATTCCGATGAATAATTTTACCTATGAACTATTTTCTCTTAGTTGGAGTTGTCATTGGTCAATTATTTCCAAGGATTTTTCACTATCCTTTAAATTACTAATTATATTCATTAATTGGGATACATTAAGGAAACTTCTAATTTAAATTTTTATATCACTCCTCATGAGGTATTAAACTACCTCAGTGAGCTAGAAATAATTGTATACATGACAAACCTAAGTATTACAGCCATAAAATTGGTATATGAGATGGTAGATTGGGGTAACATGGAGGTGTAGACCAACCCATATCTTGATGATGAATGTGATAACCTATTAAAACCCAATATGTAATCTGACTACACCTTTGGTGACACATCTTTCTAATATTTATTTATTTTTTAAAATTCACTCTATTTTTTTTTCAGGGACTGGGAATGATGGTAGCTCCAATTATTTATCCTGATTATGAAGTAAGGTTCACCATGAAATGTAGCTTCATGGAAGAATACACTACCATTAAGGAGGAGGAATATACATCCTGTAAGCATAAGATTATGTAAAATGTTGAAAGTGGAGGGTCACTTCATTATTCCACCACCTATTCTAACTCATTCATAGATATGATATAAAAAAATATCTATATGAAATTAAATATTGGTGGATGGTAAAAAAATTGAAAATAATATTTATTCTAAATAGGGGAGTTAGTTTTTAAATACATATATGGTTTATTTACTATGAGTATATATACTCAAATTCAGATGTGGATACCTCTAGATTATATATTTTCACTCCCATGAGAGGAACTCCAGCAAATTGGGCCACAAGTTTTCAAAAAATTATGTTTAGGGTAGAAATATACATCATTGTTTTGAGAAAAATGTTTATCTTTGTTAAAGTAAATTTATATGTTGGTTTTCCTAACCACCTCTTCCATTGACGAATGGATAACTTAGGTATGATGGACGATTACAAATAATTTATTTGTATCACCCTTTCTATATTCCCATCTCATGATTAGATTCATTGTATTGGTGGAAAACATAACTAAGTTGGAGGACCTATTATCAACCATAAATATCCATTCCACCTTGGATATGTTTAGGAACTTCAATAGGGAACTAAAAGATAGTATGTTTCATTTACTTATACTTACTCAAATCTTCCCTAAATAGTAATCTAATTCAAATTTTTTCCAAGATGATTATTTTATAGAAAAAATCATGAGGATACATAAATATAGATATACTAATGATATTCATCTCATTGGAGTGGGGTTATAACCTACCTAGTATTCTGTATTGGAAGATCCATCTATAACTCCTGGGTAGACCTTAAAGATTACCTAGAGGTTTTATTTCATCCAAATTATTCTACCTCAAAAACTAATAGGTACATTAATTTGGTATAGAATCTGATCCAATCAACTAACCATGTTATAGTAGGATACAAAGAATCCCCTATTACATCACATGATAAACCAACATAGATAGATAAGGTTTATACTATTATAAATGGTATGACCCTTATTGGGAGAGAGAAAAAAGATATACACTTTCTAAAGGTGGAATCCTTTAATGCAACCCATTATCTTAGAGTTGGTGACTGAATATTTAATCCATGACCCCATATTTTATATTTATATGTTAAAATATATATCTTTATTCTTGTAAGATTCATATTTGATCATCATAATCACTAAGAGGGGGTTAAAGAGTGATTGACACTTTTTTCTCATCTTATTTTAAAATAACCTTCACCTCTAGATAGAGTGAACTGAATATGAAAAAAAAACAAAACACACAAGAAGAACCTTAGGAAAATAATAATTTATGAGGTAAAATACTCAACAAGAGTACCTAATCCTTGAAATGATCTAAAAATAATTTATCAACACACAATCCACATGAAAAAATTACTTTTGATTAACTAAAAGAAGGGTATATCCATCAGTTTTGTAGCATTATAGTCCCTGGATGTTGTATGTTCCTCTATAATTGATAGTGTCATTATTCAAACTTTTTATTAATAGAATAGAACTTCCCCAATTATTTTCAATATGTCATCAGTGTACTGCTAAAATTTATTGCCACTTGTTTTCTAGTAAGTTAATTCTTATTTTATTAATTGAACAGTAGCTTGAAATCCTTTTTATGGAATTAATTTTTCCAATTTCTATTTGACCAAAACCTATCTATCCAAATCCTCACTTATTAATTTAGAATATATTCATCAGTATATTCTTCTTTAGAAATCTAACTTTGTTTGTATCCTCTTTTCTTAGAACCTCATATATGAAACTTCTCAAATAAGAACATGTGTCTATTACATTGGAAAAATAATAGAATCTATCAAGCTTCAAAATCAGTATATCTCTTCTATAATAACAACTTTATAATGAACATTATCCCATTTATATAATCATATTATATATGAATGACAAGGGAGGAGTGAAAACTCCAAATTTTAATTTCCTACTCAATTCATTTTTTAGTTGATCACATTCAAAGCATCCAAATAAATTTTAGTCAATAATCTTCATAATAACATTCCTAAAATTTTAAAATTAGTGCTCTTAAATGATTCCTAAAATTATATCTTGAATCATGATATCCCCTTCATGATTATTCGGGCATTTAATTTCCACCTTAGAATTATCATAATGTATGACTTTACAAAAAAATTATAAGGATACTTAGATCTCCATCTGGTTCTTCTTTGTAAGAACTCCTCATTCAGGTAATGCTTTATCTGTTATTAATTCATACAGATCTTATTATTTTAGTACATCTTTTTAAAATACCTTATATCTAGAAATAATCACATTTTTCTATCTAGTAAGATATACATGTTTCCTCTATCTAGATATTTTTTAGTTACTCTATCCATAAATATCATGGTTTCTCTATCTGAAACATTCAAGGACTATCTATCTGATAAACTAGAAGAATATTTTTCAAATAATATATATATATAAAAAGTAATAAAAATACTCACTTGGTTATTCTTCAAAACTTTTCTTCTTAAGATAAACTCAACTTTCAACCTTCCAATCAGCATAGTCTTCTTCTTCTTCTACTAGATTTTCTCTCATAATAAATATGACAAATTTTTCTATAATATGGGAAATTATCTCTAGTAAAATCTATCTATAAGACATTGTTATGAGAATTTAATGATAATAAAATTACATTTTTTAAAAAAATTAATCTCTAATCATGAATACCCTAGAATAATAATTATTTATAGTACCTCAAAGAATAAAAAACACAATCTAAATTTGTTTTCCAGAATAACTAAATCTGATATCCTAGTGAATAATTTTGGAAAAACCATTTGTCCCACCTTCCATACAATCACCTAGGTCAAATAAATTCATATTTCTCTTACAATTTAAGTTTCCTTCTATCTATAACACTCGTTATGGAAACATTATAAATAATGATCACATTTTTTTGAGTTATTTATGAACTAGAATCAAAATAAAACCAATTAAAAAAATAACAACTCAAAAACACTTGGTCTCAATATAATTTTTTATTAATTTAGAAAATGTCTAAGTTACAAATATTATTGAAGAGGTAACCCCCCCCCCCCCACAATTCAACTTTTATATCACACAGGTACTGAGATCACTTTGTGACCCACCATCTCATCGTGAGTAAGAGGAGTGATCCCATTTAGTGAGTTGTTTCGTAAGTGAACTTATCCTTCAAACAGTTCCATTGAATTATATTATGATACCCTCAGTTTAAACCATACCTCTCATCAAAATTTCTTGATATACTTAAATAGGACGGTCACATGAACTCTGTAAGATATTTTTTTTAAAAAATTATCAATATTTTTTTCACACCAATGATTTCGGGATATGAATTGTTTGATTAATTAATTATCCATTATTCCATGAAATATATCCTTCATATATGGTAATCAGATAAGGCATTAAAATAAATCTTCTTCAAGTAGAAATTAGTATCATGATTCAAGAATCTCCAGACTAGAGTTTTCCAATATGAGTCTTGTTATATGGGGAAGGTAGTGGGAAAAAAGTTCCTAGATAAAAAATAATGTATTTGGGTGGACTACCTCTATTAAGAGATAAATATGGGTAAGGGAAGGTTGATATATCATTAAAGTATATCTTAATAATCTAAGTATGGAGAGAAGAGTGCATTTACATAGTTAAATAATATTCATCTCGTTGAGGAATTCAAGGATTTAGAGATCTCCATGTATTAAAATGATGTATATGAAGTCCAAGAATAAATTTATAAACTCTAAACCTTTATAGAGTGTATCATCTAGTTCCCTTTATATAGAGAGACTCAACCTATGGATTTCCCTCTCACTCTTTTCTTATTAATGAATAAAATAATATTTTTATCCTTTTCAGTCCATTGTGTCTACTTTTATTCTGACTATAGATTTGTGACATCCAATAAATCATTAAAAGAGAATAAAAAAGATAAAATAATTAATCTAAAAATTTGATGTGTATATAAAATATATGATCATTATCTTATATTTCTTCAGTCAAACATGAAATAGGGTCTAATCCATCTTATTTCAGATATGAACCTTCATAAATATATTGGTAGGCTAAATATAAAAGGCATCTATACCATCACGAAATAACATGGTGATTCATTTGAGTTAAAGGATCTCCAACCATATTCCCCCTAATCGTGTGAAAATGTATATATATATGTAGAGTAGGCATACCATCATATGTACTATCATGGTAGATTGAGGTTAGCTCACATGGATGTGAGATATGATTTCCTCCTAAATATATTCTTTTGGATGAGTATATGTTGGAAAAATATCATGGCATATATATCATTACCATGAGATAAAATTTTCTATTTAGATGGGATGGAGTGGAATGAATATTCATGAATTTCATATGAATTATATGAACCAATATTTAAGATGAATAGATGGGTGTTCTAATTTTATCTAAGGTCAAGGAACCTAGAAACCATGGATTAAATTTTAATGGAATCATATGGTGGATCCCACAATATTTTTATCTTTTTTTCTTAACCCTAACATTTTTATAATACTTTTATGAGAGTGAATTAGTGAACATAAACTCATATTTTGATCAAGTGATTCTTTGTAGATTTTGGATATAATAATTTGTCTTCCTTATTCCTTTTCAAATCATCAATTTTGTACAAATATTTCATGGTGTATGACTAGCGAGTGAAAACATAACTTTATATAATTATTACATAAATGGGTTTTTATCCATGATTATTTTATATATCTTTCCCTAGGGAACTTTAATGTAATATAATTTGGAACAATGTGAACGAATATATAAGGATGAATATATTTGAAAAAATATTAATAAAATGTATGGTCATATGGATTTAACATTGTTTTTATGAAATTTAATGTTATACATATTTGAATAATTGTTTCTCAAATTTATAGTCATGAAGCTTTAATGAATGGGAGAGATAATACATGTTTCATGGGAAAGTAAAACCCTAATTCCAATAAGAACCTAATACTAGCATAGACTACCTCATAAAGTGGTTCATGTAGTTAAAGGACACAATGCTCAGTCCTTAATGTCATGTAATTTAGGGTCACATGATGAGGACCAATATTGGTTCTCGAATAAGAGTCATATTATTTATTTTAAAATGATTATGATGTTTGATATTGTAACATCAAGGGTTTCAGATCGACTTTAATGGTTGGGTTATGTTTTCTGTAAGTCATAACTCAAAAAATTTGAATTGGGATATTATTATATAGAAAAGGTATGAAATGAACGATCATATACCAAATTCAAATGATGCGTTCCATTGATATTTTTTATGGAATATATATATTAGTGCAATTAACCCTTATAATGAAACATTCCTCTGATTTTAAGGGTTAAATATAGAATCACCAATGATCATTACCAATAAAAGGTACCTCTTAGAGATGAATAAAATCATTACCAATAACCAAGAAATGATTGATGGGATTCAAAAACTTAAATAATAAAGTGTGATTTTAGATAAAATGTTATTAAATAAGTGTTTAATATCCCTAAAAGTTATCCCTTCATGAATAGAACATGCAGTTAGTGAAAGCATATATGGAATGAAATGAACATTCTCTATAATTTTCCTAGAATATTGTATTCAATGAGCATTGCTTGGATATTTTAGGACTATATACTTGGTCTTAAAATCTTCTTACATTATGTGTTCATTGTCTGATTTTTTCCCCTAAACAATAAAATGGAAGGAATTACTATATAGGGACTCATCTTTTTTCTAAAGACACCCTTTAATGTGTTTTAAGCTTATAAGGTTGGTGTATATTTCATTCACAATATAAGGAATTATTATTTTTGACTATAAAGAGATATATTTTGTGGGACTAAATATTTGACTAATATATAAAGAAATATACTCGTCAATATGGGTCAGGATGACCTGAGGTGAATGAAATCCCAACACCTATAATGTCGCCAACCTTGAGGGAAGGTTTAAGTGGATAAAGGTCATATTTGTTGGACCAAAGTGTGAGATAAACCATATTACCAGGGAAACGTAAAACAGAACATGAATAAATATATCAATTCTATTATAGGTGGTCTTATAGGGGTATATGCAATTTACAGTTATGATTCTTAAGAAAAATGGTAATGGGTGTGATAGAGAATCCCATATGGTTCTTAAATAATAAGAACACTCCAAGGGAATGAACATTATGTAAAACATGAACATAAGTTCTTAAATTACAAAAATGATAAGAAATATGTATATCAAGTATGATCACTGACAAAAATTCGAATGAAGGGTCAGAAAAAAATGTTTTCGGATGTGTATAGATAATAAAGGATCTTCCCTTTAGTATGAAACATGACTCTAATTAGTAGATTCAAATATATTTTTCATTAAGGATCATTACCAAAAGTGGTTTAAATTAAATATGGATTCCCAAATTTCTGGTATCCATGAAATATTTTTTGGAAATTAAAACACTCAATCCATGAAGTATGATATATAGATAAAAAAATAGGAGATTGAAATATCCCAGTCCTAAAGTAACCAGGATTAGAATATTTGGATGTGATAAAGGGAGGATATATATGGGTTGGGATTTAAGACTAGGACCTCAGTATCTTGTTAAAATGGCATCGTGAATCTTGAAATATCCAGAATCCCGACACAAATAGTTATTATAAGTTTCCTCAACATCAGTCTATATCAAATTAATGGGTGGGGAATTTCTATATACTTTTATGGGTTTAAAAAAATATTCCCTGTGATTACCCTTGGAAATGCATTGGTCCATAACAATGAATAAATATTAGGATCCCAATTTCGATATTTTTTAGGGAAAAGCTAATTTTATCCTAGTGTACATTCTCGTATGTCGTGAAAACTTATATAGATCTTACTCTTATGTATGGAAATTAGGTCACATGGCACATAATACTCTAATAAATTTAATTTCATGTACTATAAACCATTCAACATTAATTTTATCATCATGTTACTAGGATGAAGGTATTTTTATGTTTAGGATCATACAATGGGACCTTCATATAAAGAAATTTGAAGTGGATATTACTTATGTGTAAAGATAGTCGATCTTCCTTAGGGATTAATTTGTGACAAAAAAAACTGATGTGGAAGAAATGGAATAATACTAAAATAGAAAAAATTGTGGTGGCATTATATTATCTTCAGCATTGTCTTAGAAATATAAATACATATTCATTGTGACTCACATATATCTGACTCGTATATAGAGGATATATTGCATATAATTGACCACTATGAGTAGTTTAAGGTTATGTAGGGTGGACTATACCCCATATGATTATATTTCATATGATAAGGACACATATGTTATAAAATTTAGGGTCTCGTGATGGGGATCTTCTATGAAAAAAAGGAAATTCTGTCACAATATAAATTTTAAGGTAAAAATACCCAATATGAATGATTAGATCATAATTTTATAGTTAATTGAGTATTAATGAACTTGTGACCAGTCTTCAAACATTTGATATAGATATCACTACAGATCATGATATAATAGGAATCATTACACATATAATTCTAATAAATTGTCCCTATATAAATCAGCCTCTTATAAATGGAGGGGGGTTAGGGATTGTTCCTATTAACAAATAGAGAAATAATGAACTAGAAACTCAATTATAAATCTAAATTTATTATAGGGATAATTGTTCCAACCAAAAAACCATCACAAATAGTCTTGGATGTCATTATTTTGTACCATATGTCGTTGATTTTAACATAATTCAATGAGGAAAAAGTGTTTTAAAATTTATGTTCCTACAATTAGGACATGTACTATATATTTTAATATCATGTATAAATAAATTTCTAAACGAAAATTGAGTGTAAACCATGAGTTAAATAAACTTTTCTTGTAAGTGGGATTAAAATAGATAGTTTGAGTGTCACTTCATATCCCATAGCATAGGAATAACATCAAACTTAGTTCATAAACATGGCTTTGCATATATCTAGATCTTTTAAAGTTAGAATAGATAGTTGATTCACCTTGATTTCAGGTGATTATAAGACACCTTATGTGAATAAGTGGGGACTTTATCACTAGGGGAAACCCTACAAGGTTTATTGTTGGGACTACAATAAGGTTTTTGGGCATTACTGTGTATCCTATGATATGGGAATCAAGAAACAAATTGTTCTTAAAAAATATTTTTTTTCTAATTGTGAGTGAGGTGAACCACAACATCATAATATATAAACTTAACCAAATATGTAACACCCATGAAAAGGGAAGCTTCTAGGTGTGGAAATATCTTTTATATGGGGACATTATTTCTCAAAATAGGTTTTCAAAAAACCCTATTGGAGGATCTTACTATGATCACACTAACACATAATTGGAATAAATTTTTATTCCACCAAGGAATCATTTATAGGGATCCATGTTCTAGTGAAGATCATACACAGATCATACTCTCATGCATGGAAATTTGGAAATATAGGGTAATTCATTTAAAGAAGATTAGGATTTTGTATGATGGATCATACATCATGCAGATTACTGTTACATAAAATGGAAAATATGAATTATTGACATTTAATATAGGCGTAAGATTATATATTCATAACCATACACAATAGGTTTATCATCGATTCAACTCATGTGAAGACCAACATGGTTTTCCCCTAGTGTTTCACCTATTAATGAAAATTTGATGCCAATGGAAGGGCTCAATCAACATGAAAAAGAATAAATATTCATTATGATTTTGGTTAGGCCTAAGATAAGTAGTTTAAACATAAATAAATATCCTAGAATAATATGAATAATGGAAGATGTAGTTTTTATGAAAAGATATTCCTTCTTAGTGTAGATTCTGGTGTAAATAGACTCAATGTGATTGAAGAGTCCATACACTAAAATGTGGTTAAATAATAAGAAATTTTCATCTATTATTTGAAAAATAGAACTATGAATCAATACATGTCCTAAAATAATCGTATTCCAGAATCACCTAATTTTTTATGTGTGGGTGGATTTTATCTCAATCCATATCCATAAATGCACTAAGAATTCTTGGTTGGATATGGATCTCATGTAAGGATAATTATACCACAGAAACACAGCGTCCTAAAAAACTTGAGGTGTCATGTATAGTGTAATTTTATGTCATGTAGTATTATTTCATATAGTGAGTACGTATATGGGTGGGGAGGTTTCATTTTAATTGGAAGCTATCATATGGAAATAAAAAATGCATTGGAAACTCCAACATAAATTTGTCTCTCGTGTAAGGAGAATGATATTGACCGTTGTGAAATATTTTTTTTGGTCCTAAGATAGGAGATCAATGGGTCACTATATATCCTAAAATAATAATAATCAAGACATATAGAGTTCTAATAAATATATATCCCTATAAAATTAAGCTCTAGTGTTGGGAGGGGAATGTCACCATGAAGAATATTGATAAAATGAAGAAACTATTCACTAAGAATTTATTCATAGATTAGGATATCATATATAGATATAAGGCCATAAAAGGTGTAAGTTTTGAGTATTATAAAGTTATGTTGAATAGACACCACAACATTTCATTTAAATTTATGCAATAAGGACTGGACTCTTGCCTTTAGGTGAGTATGCATATTAATCATATTAATTATAATAATAAACCAGAACATTTATGCTCATGTGAGTCATTATTAGAGTATGAAAAATACTAGTAATTATAAAATCACACAAATAACATGATAGAACACGAAATGGGTGAATTTTAACCACCTATTTTAGTATCATATAGTTAGAAAAAATAATTGAATTTAAGGTCATGTGAGAAGGATCTGATACAAGTGTTTAACATCATTTAAAATGGATGCAATTTCTTGTATTTTAATGTATTTATATTATAATGAATCACTATATAGTTTAATATCATTGAATTATGAATTTATTCTTTTTTTATCATCAAACAACATCAACGAATTGAACCCAACATTAAGGCATAAAATGTATGTTTTGAGAGACCTTTCATTATTGATTGGAATGATGTGATCTCCATGCATTTTGACTGGAGAGTAAAATCCATTTGAGTATCCCTTTTTCATGTAATATGGTCCCTCCCACATTGGTTTGAGATTTAGAGAATTATTTCCATGTATCATCATATTTCTATGATCTGACACCAATTCTACTTGAAAGGATGAGTGGGGGTGAAGTTTCTTATTTAATTCTAATGAAATATATTTTTGATTCATTTATAGGGTATGTGGTGTTTAATACCTTTTCTCATCATGAATTTCTAATTTATCTACCCATTTCTAGAATTTTTCATCTTCAAAGAGATAATTGTATATATCTTCATTGAGTGAGGGTAGGTATAACTAAATTACTATAATTTTCTTAGTCCCATATACATCTAAATATGCGGTTACGTATATAAAAGTATGGGTTATCATGTTATAATCAAAAAAATCATTCTAGTGTTCATAAATAAAAGACTTATTATTATTGTATATAATATTTTGAATTATATTATATAAGGTCATGTTAAATTCCTTAATTTTTTCATTTTTCACTACGTGATAGATGTACAAGTGGTTTGAGTAAATATCAGATTCTTAATACAGAATTTTCAATGAAAAACAAAAGAAATTAGTGTCATTGTTTATAAATATTATTTGAGGGACACCAAATATAGTGATGATATTTAACTTCTCAAAAACAATTATAGATTATTTCTAAAATTACATAAGATATATAGCCTCAAATAATTTTGAGAATATTTCAGTGGTAGTAAAGAAGTACTTCAACTATTTGGTTATAACCGAGGTATATTTCCCCCAAAAAACAATTCCATAGATGAAAAATAAAAAATAATATTTGGTTTTATGAGATATATTTATGGTTTTGTGTATGAAAATTTCATATATCTATATATTATAGAACATCCTGTTGAACTCTATATAGTCTTGAATCATTATCTATTGAAGTATTTAGGCCTCTTAATTTGATGGGAGAGCTTGGATCCTAACTGGTGATTGTTAAAGGATCCTCCATGAACGTCCTACATAATGGTGAGATTCTATCCTGCTTCAATATGTCTTATAAGGAATCTATTAATGATTTTTTTATAGGAATTCATTTTAATTTGGTTTCTTATGGAGAATAAATTTTTTTGAACATCATCAGATTTATTCTTTCTTGGATCAGTTTGATAGAAGAATTCCTCTTTAGAGATAATCCATTATAGAGGGAATCTCTCCAATACTAGGATTAGTTGTCAAGTATATTATATCCCCTTAATATAGGGTGGTGTTTGTCCCATTGATTTCCTCCTTCTCGTTCCTAATAAATAGAGATAATACCCTCTGGTGGATGATGTGGATGATTATTTCCTCCTGAACAGGATCTACCACGGATGTGGATTCCTTATCCAATCCATCAAAATGGGTATTCTATAAAAATAATATGTCAGAAATAATTGGTTTAAAATTGAAGTCTACCATTATTCCATCAATATAAACATTTAGAAGAATTAATTTCTCCTTCTTAATGACATATTTATCATTAATCTACTTAATCCCCAATTTTGAGTCACTATTGATGTTCCAGTAGAAAAAAGATATATATATATATCCATATCTAAGCCTAAAATGAGATATTCGTTCTCTAATCCATTTTTTGGGTATCCTTATAACATCACGAAGGAATATGAAAGAACATATTTCATTTTATAGGGAATAAAAATAAATAATCTAACTCTATTGAGCTTAAAATTCTTCATTCTACATCATGTATGTCCCTTAGAGGCACTATCAATGTTTATTTCCAATATATGGGGACTTCCCAAAACAAATAAAAACATATTCATCGAGATTATCTATATTTATCGATTAATTCTTAAGGGTAAGGGAGACTATTAGAAAATACTCCAATGTATTCTATTTAAAATCACTTTGATATTGAAATTGTATGCCAAATCTCTACAGGATGACGACCCACCATTTCATACATCCAGTTACAATTGAATGACTAGACCTTTTGATTATATAGGTGGTGTATATATTTCTTGAATATGAAGATCATTTCATGATAGTTCTTCTCAATGTCAAAATATCATGTCTTTGTATCTATAATTATTCTAATAATATTATAGATATTTTTTTCCTTCGTAACATTATTATTTTTCATAAGGGGTACCAAGTAATCACTCCATGGTTTCCACATATAGAATGATTATATTTCCCTCAAAAAATGGCCTATAGATTAATATATTCTTGAGATATTGTTTGAGATGTTCAAAATATTCTGTAAAATCTACATCCCTATGATATGTGACTCCCTTCAATGTTAAATTTCTAAAGAGACATTTTTTTTATAAGGATGGGTAAGAAACACCTAGTGTATAAAATATATCACTAAATACCTCTAAAGTATTTAGGTATTTTTGGATAGGTAATTTTAGGCATCATCTTATTCTTCTTTGGTTCAACATCAATTCTATGATGGAACACCCTAAAGATGAAAACATTAACTGATGCCACCCTAAAAATAAATTTTAGTATATTTATATTCAAGATATATTTTTGTAGTTGGTTGGGAAAAAATATCATGATTGAAAATATGATCATAGTGATGTTGATTTTTTATAAACAAATTATCAATGTTGAATTACTTAATCTTCTCCAAAAGGGATTAAAGATATGAGCCATTGCATGTTATTATATAGTAGCATCATTATTCAAGAAAAAAAGTGAATTTATTAATATAAATAAAAAACATGGGGTTTCTTGAAATCCATTGACTCATCATCTTTGAGGAATACCAAAATTTGGATTTATCAAAAATACCGTCTCATGAAATATAGGTCCTTTAAACTAGGTGTTTCATTAAATATAAGTTCCATGATGAGGAATAAAAAATTATCCTTTAGGATGTGCCTATGAAGATCCATATAGTTAATGAAACAACTACTTTATCATTATTTTTATTGATAGTGATGATGTTGGTGATCAATTTTTCTAATATAACATCCCAAATGAAGTTTTATTTGACGATTTTATCAACATTGAAGTCCACCATGTCAGTATATGTCATATTAATTCACCTAGATACCTTTATAAATCCATGGTGATCATCGAGCTTGCCAAAATGATGTGTATCAACATAATGATCCATTCTAGGGATCTTTATGTATTTTTAGATGAACACATCTTAGTATTACTTCAAAAAGCGGATATATCTATCTTTCCCCCTCATAATACATTGGAGAAATAATAAATGTTTATTTTTGATGTTCCTCTATACCCATATTGGGTTTTATTAGCTCATCAATAGTTGTAGAGATTCCTTCCCCAGAAACTATAGGGGAATATCGAAGATACTCTTCATCTCCTTCTTCTTCCATAATATCATTAAAGGTAGGTGGAATAAGGAAATTTTTTGATAAATAAAATGATTATGGTAATTTTCATCTATTATAAATTACAAGGATGTATCAATAGATATTAAGGGGGTCGATGTGGGGGTGTCATTATTGAGGGAATCATGGATAATTTATTTTTCATACTCACGATCATCAAAAGAAAATGATACACTTACATCTTAAAATTCAGTGGGGGGATTTTGGGAATTTTCAACTCATATAGATTATGTGTTAGTATTCTTAGATACGAAGGATGATTCAATGGTATTTTTAGATTCTAAGAAAAATGATTGAAAATTCTTAGCTAGGTTATTTTTTTCCCAATATAATTACATCCCTTTAATGACTGGTGAGGTTCAATCGACATAGCTAATATCTTAAGGATGGGGTTTGATTTACATGAATGAGGGACTTCCTAAATAAAGAGTGATTATTTGAATATGTTTTATGAGAAATATGTAATTTTCTCCAAGTTCATTTAATGGGTTTATATGAACCATTTTTAAACCATTAGGGGATATAATTCAGTTATCATTATTTATTATTGAATTGTTACATTCACTTTTATAGAATCTTGTGTCCATTTAATCTTATTTATAGGACATGAAGGGGTCATTGATTATATAAAACACTATATGATTCCCATAAACTAAAAAATAAATTCACAGATTGTAGGATAAAAGGACTATCATGTGAAAATTGAAGCCATAGTTTTTCCAACAAATCATTAAATGGTTTGTCTTAATAGATGACCAAGAATTCAAATTTATATATAAGGCCTCTAAAATAATCTATAATATTGATTATTTTGATAGTTTTGCACCCTATCTAGTTATAAATTTTGAATTTTATATAAAAGTAATAAAATTAGGCCTCATTTTAGAACAAAATATTAAGGTTTTGAACTACTGTGAGGTTCATTCTGGAACTATTATCAATAAGATCATAGTGGAAATTAATGTTTTATTGATATCTAGAAATAAAAAAGGGATTTATATTTCCATTTATTGAAAGTTATTGGAAATATTCTATAAATGTCATTAAATTATGAAATTGAATGGGGTTGGTCTCTATATAATATATGTCAGCTCATGTGACCATAGACTCAAACTATTGAGGGTTAGAAAGGGCCTCGTTGAGAACATCTTGGAGAACCATTGAATTGTTAAGGGAATCTAGGATTAAAATCTTGGTCCGAAAATTGAAAATTGGTTTCAATATATCATAATTCTAGACTAAGGGAATGTGTTACCCACCACGTTTTTTCTCCCAAGTTAGAGACCATGAAATAGAGGCATCTTATGTTGGTGACTTCTTCCCTATACTATAAGTTGATGGAATTTTATTTCTATGTGTTAATCTAAGTTGAAACTCCCTTATATTTATTTTAACTAGTAATATTTGATTAGAATCTGGATGATCTAGTGGTATATTGATGCTTCAACAGATCCTGTTGAAGCACTTGTCTCTAGGTTTCTATAATATATATATGTCTTCAATGGATAAATTTCATGAATTATTTAATCTATATCTTCCTTGTATTCATTGATTTTATCAACCTTTATAACTAGTTCCTCAGTTATGAATGGGGAAACCAAGTTTATAGTCATATTCTTAATGTGATAAGGGGTTTATTAATTGGATAATGTTAAAAGAACAATATTTTTCATTACTTTTCTAATGAGATTTTCTATTTTTGTGGTGGTTTCTATACTCCCAGTGAAGGGTGTATGAAATCCTTATGATTAAAGAATTGATTTGGAACTAGGATAAGTTTCTTTAATCTTGACTTATTCTTTTTACATAAATTATACACTCTCATGTAAGGTTATGTTACTGAAGGAGTCAGAAAAGTCATTGTGGAGAGAACTGTGGTCACAATTTGATGATTTAATTTTTTTATAAGGATGGAATGTTCCCAGTTAAATTATTTTCAAGTCGTCCATTCATAAATATTATAGAAACCTCTATCTATAATTTCTTTTCTATTTCCCTTCCTCATGTCTCAAGGAGGTTGTGACATATGTAACTTTTACTGGTGGTTTTCTCAATTTAACCTACCAAAAGTCAATAATATTTTAGAGTATCTCTAAAAACATATCCTTCGTGTATTTTTTTATCATATAATATGATGGTAAGGGATGTAATATGGGTATTGCCTAAGATTACTCTCATTGGGTTTTATTAGATTTTGAAACTTGAGAAATTTATTCTATAAATAAGAGATGTTGTACCCTAGGAAGTTATATTTTCGAAAGGAATAATTCTTACTATTATTATCTTTGAACCTCGGGTGACCTGGTTCCCTCCTTCCCTCATGATGAAGTCATTTCTATTTTTATTACTATTCATTGGGAGGCACCATGTGATATCTCACTGTTTTGGGGTTAGATCTGGAACTGTTGTTGGTTTGAGTGTAATACATGCTACTTCATATTTATTGACCCTTTTATCTATACATATGATGGTGTCTTAGACATGGAATTTTGAGTATTAAATAACTTCCTAAAGTCATCGTTTAGTTTTTACAACTCATGTAAAGTGTTAATGAATTTCCGAGGGATCAACGATGATTGAAACTCATAAAGGATATAATCTATGCATATAACTAGTAATATTTCCTTTGATAATTTCATATTTAGAGAGTAATTAAAATCCTACCATATAGAAATAAATTCTAATACACTTTTATTCACACACTTCCTGTAATTAGAGAGATTAAGGATTTCCTTCCTCTATATCATTGAGATAAATTTATAGAAGAATTATAAATAGAGGTATTTTTTTATTTGATGGACCTAAATGGTATATTGTCATACCAGATGAATTATAATCCCTCTAGATCCTACACAACACATCTGAGTTTGGATGCTTCTTGTTCTTTAGTTAATCTCTTCATGGGACCAAACTAAGACAAAAAATGTGTTAGAGGCTCTTATGGGTCTCCAATTCCATTGAATATTGGGAAATATGGTTTGTAAAGTTTGGGTAGAGGAGGAGTCATATCCACCCACTAAAGATATGATTTAAATTTTTGTTTTAGAGGTTCTCATAATCCATTCATGGCATCCAATCAGGTATCCAAAGAATCATTGTAGTCAAGATTCTCTAATGGGACTGTTAGTTCAGTAGACACTCAAGCACAAGAAGCATTCAAATCCTTGTATGGTTGACTTTTATATGTCTTCTATTGATGTCTAGTATAAATCAACCTTGTGTAGATTTCCTGATATGGATTTTTCTTTCACCCTAGTAGAAGAATCACTTAAGAATATTATACTATCAAGTTACAATACATTGGTTATTTATACTCTAATTATCTTATATTATTGTACTATAACCTCTAGGGTTGAGTTATTCTCTCAGATTCTGGAAAATTCATCAAAAGATGTATTTTGGTTTCTACCAAATAATTATACTCCATGAGAATACCACCCCTAAGTAATTTTTAATTATGTCAGTTTATTTCCTTCAACATAGTTTCACATTAGGATAGATTTTCTTCACCAGTGAGAGTATCAATTTCCACTATTTTTTTGTGGGACGTGGAAAAAAAATTCACTTTTTTGATAATATCATTAGAGAAGTGATAGCTAAGTATCTAGTATTTTGAACCTAGCTCTAATGTCAGGTATGTACACATTCTTCATGTGTTTCACTACTGGTCGTATTACTAATAAGTAATTATGCATCATTATCTTTTTCATAATCTGTATTTTTATGTTATTCATAGTGTTGATTCTAATTAAATAATAATAATCATCATCATAATTTATTTATTCAATAAGAATGAAAAAATAAAATCTTATAGAAACAATAAAATATCAAGACCATGGTGGCCAGAAATAATGGATCCTGATATTATCCCCTCTCATGATATTCAACCCCTCAAGTGTTCATAATTTCATGCATGGGAAGTAGGTGGAACTTGTCCCTTAGACTGTAATTAAGGAAATACATCCTTCAACCTTGTTACCCTTATGAAAATTTTGATGTACATGTATATCATTATTGAAAATACTCCTAAAAATTATGATTATATATTATATTTACCAAGTGATGGTACCTATTCCATACATAGAACTGTGTAGGATAGTTGAGTGTGTTTCCATAGCATTTAGGTCAATGTTCCTTTGTCAAAATAAATGGAGACCAAAAATCATTTCAACGGATTAATCATGGAAGAATTTTCTACCTCCAAAGTGAATAGTGAACACCAGACTAATAGATCCCATAAGAACCCAAACTGCACCCCCTCCTCGTATATCGCCCATGCTACATGAGTCGTCGGAATTGATGTTGGGTCCCGATGTTTGGTGGATTCATCGAACCTACTGACCCTAAGAATATTTGAGAATGTGATTTATGAGAGGGTTTACAACTTGTATTGGTTTTAGGGTTGGCACTTCATTCTAGTTCATGAAGAGTCTCACCATGTCGAAAAATTGGTTCCTAGTTATATGATAAGAGATTCCCCTGAGTAATAATCCTCCTCATATCCAGTTTTGTTTCTCTCTTTCTATATGCACCAACATCCTATGATGATAATGAAATTAGTTTATGAATAATACACTAAAGGAACCATTTATTCATCAGAGATATATAAGTATTGGTTTTCTTTTCAATATCTATAATAGGATAAATTACAATACTCTATAGTTTTTTCTTTCTTAGGGAAACCTTTCATTCAGAAACCCCTATGAAATATAACCTTTTAATTTTTATTATCCCCCTAAAAATGATTTATGAAAAAATATTTTCAGGTTGTCCCCAAATGATTCATTTGGGCATGTACCAAAATATTAGAATGGGTCATATAGTGGGAGGAATTATGTGGGATTAGTCAATGAAGTTACCCTTAATCCGTGGAAGAATAATTATTATGGGGAAGGAGATGTGTTAATATAAATACCCCCAAACCTATGAACTCATGTTTACATGATTCATCCACTATCACATCTTGGACCTACAAAATATTTAATGATACCAGGGGTGGGGTGGTGGTATTAATTCCCATATCACAATGATATGGGGTTCTCCTATATTACTATTGAGATGGATACCATGGCTACCTTATTAATTTTATTTGTTTTATTTTGATCATGGATAGAATGTGATACACATTCCGAACATGAATACATTCCCCTAAGGGATTCCATATATTTTAGGTCATTGTTTCCACTAGAAAGTATACCCAATTACATCTCTTAGAAACTTTGTGTTATATATTATCGATATATTGTTCTCATTGGGTAATAAATTTATAAGAATTGGATATAGATTAATTCTTATAGAAAGACTAGTCGATATATGCACAACCTAGGAATATAACTTATCCAGAGAAAAAAGAATTTCATGATGCTTTTTAGGTGGAATATATTGTATATATAGTGGAGTAAAATAGATCACTTCAAGTTCACCACAACCTCTAATGTTTACTTCAAATTAGAAATAATCAATCAACTAGAATAGAGTTTTCAATGTACTCAATCAATCATATTTTATGTATTCAAACTGACTTTATAAAATTGGATTCCCAACAGATGAAAGGGAACCCATGTTGATTTCATGATATATTTATCTAATAACATTAACATGGTTTTCATTATCACCATAAGATAATAATTTCATTTTAAGATGGTGGAGAGTTGTCTACAAATTCAAGCATAGATAGTGAACACATTACTATTAAAATTTCTTTATAATTTCATACTAAGAGGTGCATATGGGATAAAAAATATTGGTATGTTTCCTTTAGCTAATTATTTTATCGTAACCATAGAAATATCTATGTCTTCTGAGAGTGGTTATTATACTTAATCTTATTAGAGAGGTCATTCCCAAACTTCCTTATTGAGGGGAGAAGAATTATTCAGAATCTCTTCTATTACATCAAAAAGTAGGTAATACAAAGGTGGAATAGATGGAAAAAACTACCTTGAAATATCTTTTACCTGATATGAGGTATACCCATTCAGTGATGAGGCACTTGGTGTAGCTAACCTTGACCTCTCAAGTCCCTCTCGATATGAGGGTGTCCTAAGAGTGGCTTTGACAAGGGGAGGACCTTATTATTGAAATGGATATCATTGCGAGGAGGACCTTCCCAATGAACACCATAGGGAGGACCTCAACAGTCATATTCATATTTTCTATCATGGGAAGTACAAACATTTTGGTTGAATGGATGGGTGTTGTCAGCAACACTAAAACATAATCTTTTATGGGGACTTTGAGAGTGGACATTCTTGTCTACATTGGGTGGATGATCATGGTTACCACTATTTGAAGAATTGGAAATGGTGGGACCTACTTTCCAATTTACCTTTCAGTTATAAAGAGTATTTTTTGAGGTCACACCATTTAAATAGTTCTCATGATTTATCTTTATATTTACACATGGAGGACCTCCAAAGTATTTAATCACTACACTGTATGGGATCCTTCATGATTTAAACTATTTTCCTTTCTAATAAAAATAAAAAACATTCTCATACTATTATCTAGAAATGTAAAAGGTCCTAAAAATATCAAAATTGATCGTGGTAGGTATATTAACCTACTATTGATTTGTATTTTGTCATCAATCACATTTCTTATTTAATGTTTTCACATTCCGACTTGAGTACCTAGCCACTATACCTGAGCTTCCATGAAACAAATTCCAAAGCATTATTCTGATCTCTATGGTCCAAAAAAAATTCTCAATTGTGTCACTTAATAACGGGAGTGTTTTACGCATTACAATATATAAAAATCAAAAAACATGATTAAAAAATAAATCAAAAGAAAACATGTATAACACCACCAAAGACATTATATAATCAATAGTTGATAATATAAATTAATTTTGAGAATATACCCACAAATCTGCATGAGAAAAAGAGAAAACTAATGATTAACCTTATTAAACAAGACCCCTTTATATGTGACCACCTCCATTTCTACAAGATGAGAAAATATTCCAATACCTATAAAATAAATACTATAACATGCACCTATAATATTAATCATGAAAAATTAGATATGTATACACCCCAAGAATGTATATAGGGTGTCATCATAACTGACCTAGTAAGATTCCACCATGTACTCTTTATGTAAACAATATATAACATACCATAACCCTCTAGTTTAAAAATAAATATATTAAAGTAAAAATTTGTTTCGAAAAAGTAATGTAATAAAGATAAATATAATGAAACACACATTAAAAATGTGTAGACATAAATGTAAATAGATAATCAATTTTATAATTACAACTAGTCATGTGGGATATGACCAACATAAATTAGTTTAAAACATCCTTATATCCTCTTACCATATTATTTTTCAATCCAATCATATCTAATTTCATAGAGTCCACTAGGGAGAGCTGAATCAATGACTAACTATGAGTTACCACCCTAACCAGTCACCCCTCACTTGTGTAAATCCAATGTTTGGGAGAGCAAATCAATTATCCGAATTACATATCTTATATTCCCACATATGATATTTTGGTTCCCATGAATCTCATATATTATCAATGAATTCCAATTTTATCATTGTTCATACATAAATAATAGAACTCCTTTCGTATTAAGTAATTGTTGTTTTAAATAGAAAACAACATTACACAAGGAAAATACTTATTTAAAAAATATTTTTCCATAAATACAATTAAATAATTAAACACTATTAAATTATAATCATTTTATAAATTTTCTTTTATTATTTAATAGAAAACTATTTTATAGGGTGATAATATAAAATGTCTAGTTTGAAGAGACCAAGTAGGTCCTTAATCATTGAAATTATAAATAAAAACATTATAATAACTCATTATAATTCATAATTGTTTCACCTATCAAAGCCTTGAAAATTTTTCTAAGATATTTTTTGTATAGAATTTCTATAAACATTAGTTTTTTACCTTATAAAATCAATTAATTTAGGTATATTCACAACTAGAAAATGGTTATATGGTCATGATTCTATACCAATGATTTAAAAATATTTTGGCTATTGGTTTCTTATACCGATGGTTTTTATAAATTGTGGTAACAGGTCCACTAAAGTCCATGGTTATTTGAAAATGTGGTAGTATGTGGATGTAGGAACCACCTTTGGTATGCAGGAATGGCCAAAAAACCTTGGAAATTTGTGGGAAAGGTCTATTACCACCGTTTTAGAAAACAAAATGTCCACATTCCTCACCTATTTCTAGGGTTTTATACAATTGTGTTAATATAAAGCTCAAAATTTCTATATTTCCATGGTTTTAGAGAATTATAGAAATTCCCCCCACCTATTATCATAGTTTTATGAAACTGTGGAAATATACCTCAATAAATTCACCCATTACCATAGTTTTAGTGAACTATGGAAATTTTTCTCACCTATTTCAATAGTTTTATACAACCATGGAAATATTCCTTGTGACATTCAATTATTTCCATGGATTTAGATAATTATAGGAAAATCCCACATTTATTGCCACAGTTTCCAAAAAAACATGGAAATAGGTATTTTTCGCCACATATAATATTTTTTAATGTTAATAATTATAATTCTATACATTTATAAATAATATATAATTATTTATAATTATATGTCTTTATATACATATAATATAGCATATAATAGTGTTAAAGTGTTAATACTATTCTAGAAGTTGTCCTAAGATCAAAAAATAGTGGTTTCATATTATTGTTAAAAGATCCCTCCCAAGTTTATGAAAATATGGTGATAGATATATCGAATGTGGTCGATGGCCATGGTCCATGTAGATCATGGCTATAAAATAACTATTTCTATATTTTAATAAATTGTTTCAATATTTCCCATTAGTATATGATATCACCACAGTCTATGTGGACTATGGATATAACAAGAATATAGCCTCAATTTCAAACCAAGGTCATAGAAAAAAGACCTATTGCAATGGCCTACAGAGCCAAAGATTCCAAAACCATTTCCATAGGCTAAAATAATGGGTTTTGTACCTGTTTCCATTGTTTTGAATAGTTATTATAAGATAATTTTATATTTGTGGTTATATATATATTTTTAAACAAAGGTACTGAAATATTAGACAAGAACAAAACTATAATCAATAACATTCCTTGTAAGAATAAGAACACTCTTTAGAATATTTAAATATATTTAGAAAACACCAATAAATTCAAGGCACAATAAATATATGAATCACATATAGTTACTTACATTATCCTATCAATTCCAGTTTAATAGAATCAATAATAATTATCTAGACCTTTATTGGTACCTATTTAATCAATCGTACATCATAAATATTGCAAAGCAAACTATAGATAAAGTGAATAAAATAGAAATACCATCGAAACCCTTGTCAGGAATTTTTGAATTAACAAAACTTCACCTAATGGGGTTTGATGTACCTAAATCAACTCCTCAAGGGAGTCTTTATTAAACACCCCATATTGTTTTGGTGTTTCACTATGCAATGAAAAAATCATGGTACAAAAAATCCATAGAAATAAACAAATTTTAAAATGTGAAGGTTTTAGGAACTAAAATAAGATAGATAATGATGGGAATGAAGAAAATAATAACAATATTGTCATAGGAACCTACAATCCTAGTTATTTTTAGATGAGGAGGAGGAAAGGAGGACATGGATTCAGTACCCCCTAAAAGACATGTTTCATGTAAGAAACCCAATATTATGGTTTTCTTTCTCCCTAATTCAAATATTAACATATCTAATAATAAAAATTATAATATTGATAATAATATTAATACTTATGTGTCATATAAACAATAATAATGATGTGGATAACAACAACAACCACAAAAAATTTATAGTTTTACCCCTTAATAATTCATTTTTCTAATAATATAACTAATATGGCATATTAATTTAATTATTTTGTCTATAAAGGTTAAATTAAAATATATTAATGTGTAGAATCATTATTATCCCACCATAATAATTTTAAATTCTAGAAAGTCTCTAAAACATTTTTGATTTTAAAACATTTCTCGGATTAAAATATAAACTGCACACATTTTAAAATAGTTTTCAAAAATAAAAAATTTAAAATAACTGAATTTATATAAAATATTAAACCTCCCAAAATTCCATTCTTGTGGGGACACTACCAAAAATAAAAAAAATTCATATGATTCATGGAATCATAATAAATAATTATATATGTAAATTCCACCTCAAATTTAATCATTTATATAAACCAAAAAACAAAGAATGAATTTTTATCAAGGAGACCTATTTAAAATTAAAAATAAAACATCAATCCATTTTTTTAAAATATAAAAAATACATGATTATATAAAAAATTGAAGTGTAAAAATAATAAATCAATTAAAAATCACTTTATTATATTCAATCCAAACACGAATTAACATTAAATTTTAGAAAACATTTTTAAAAAATTTACCAAAACCGAACACTTCATATGATTGATTTCATTTTTTATACTATTTCAATTTATAAAAAAAATAAAAACCCAAAAAAATACATAATAAAATTTAAATTTGATTTAAATTAAATGCAAAAAATCCCTCTAAAATTATCAATTCTCTTTAAACCATGAAATTAGAGAGGGAAGATAATACTTTAGCAATATTAACACTATACCAATAATTCCCCTAAGATCATCAAAATTTCCTATTTATTATTTTTATAAGCTTATAATTTAATTTAACTCCATAGAAAATTAATATTTAGTATATTTTAATATCTTCAATGTAAACAATATTTTTATAAATTTTTGACCAAAATACAACCATAGGTAAATATATCATTTTCAAATTACTTAATCATTAATAAAATATGATTTCATTTTTATTTGAACATCCCAAAAACTTCCCTAAAAAATAACTAGTTTCCTTGATCTTATTAACAAATACTTTAAAAACTCATTTCAATATATAACTGAAACAATTCTATAGATAAAGTAAAATCAATTTAAATCACTCATAGGAGAGTATTTAAGTAGGATATTATACATAATTGTTTTTTCAAAAATCATAAAAAGATAAAACTCGAATATTTCTATAATTAATTCCCTAATTTAAAAATTATATTCATTTGATCAAAACTATTCAATTAAAGTCTTTAAAGTGACCCAATGCGTAGAAATTAGAATTTTTTTCAAACATTTTTTACATTAAATTGGTAATATATAAAATATAAATTCGAACCATAATAAAATATTAATCATAAAAATTGGGCAAATTTAATTATAAGATAATAAATTTTCATAATGTCATAATTTCATTCAATATAGTAGATTTTAAAAAATATAGTTGGTTTTCCAACTCATTTCATAGAAAAACTATTTTTTAACACTTATATAACCTACTTTAATAACCAATACATGAAACTATAAAATTAATCCATTTAAAGTATTTATTGATGAATTTAAAAAATTCATTAATATTATTTTAAATTATTTTGAATTCTAAAAAATATGTATCATTTTTAACCACATAAAAAATCAATTTTCAAAATGAAAAATAATTAAAAATTATATTTATCAAAGTTGTATAAAATAATTTTATCCAAATAAAATCCTCTAACCAAAAAAACATTATCAAAATGAGATAGAACACTCTAATATTTTTATTCTAAACACTTACAGTATTTCAACATTCTAATTACCTCATAAGTCAATATAGATTATAAAAAATATATAAAGTTTTTCATCCAAGAAAACCAATAATATCAGAAAAAAATCCATTTCAACAACACCATCCCTTTAAAATATCCCAAAAAAGGGTTACATCTTAATATCCAACACATGAAACATTAAGATAGAAAATTATTATTATTTTGAGGTTTAAAACTCACTTTAATCCAAAAAACAATTATCACCAATAGCGCATAACCCAAAGAAGATGTAATAAACAAAAACTACTTATTTCAAAAAAAAAATAAGCCGCATTTAATCCAAAAATATATTTATATGCGTAAAAAATTATAAGGTCCTAGATTTAAAAATCCCATCCTTTTTTTTCATGAGGCTCCAAGGTTTTTCGAAGGAGTTCATGGATGTTTTGTAGGTTATCAAAGAGTTTTTTTTTCATTTTTAAGGACATTGCAAAATAGAATATGGAATAGTTTTGTCCACTTTGACACCTGTATGGAGGCTTGAGTTTAGGGAAGGTATATTTGTCCTTGGGTGTTCATTGTTTAGTTATTAAGTAGGTCATTTGTTGTTGGAGTGCACCAGGATGGGTAAAATGGCTTGTCTCTCTGTTTTAAATTGTTTTTTCCTGGATGTTAATCTGGTGAGAAATGGAAAAAATGAAATATATTAGGGAGATATTTTGATGATGGTATGTTGGGTGTGGATATCAGTGAGTCCCACATTCCAAACTAGATTATTTAGTTGATTTTCAAACTATAGTGTTGGGAATGGTGTGTGAAAACAGATTGGGTTTTCACCCCACACTACAGTGGAGGCCATGATGGAAGTCAAAATGGTTCGATAATAGTTTTAAAGGTGTGGGATCTATGAGATCCCAAAAACTAGGTTACCCTTTGAACAAACACACTTTGGGTATTTTGGAGGTTAATTACATTGTGGTGATGTCTTTCAGGATTCCACAATAAATGGTGGTCCAAGACTCACCTGGTTTAGATTTTTTCTCACTCTCTCAAACCCAAAGAGACCCATATGACACTCATAAATCTCCAATAATTCCTTGAAGATTCTAAACTCCATGTATCATCAAATAAAATTATCTCATCCAGATACTCTCTTATTTGTCCTCTCATACTCATTTCCCCTCTTCTTTATCTTATAGAAATTAATTCTGGTGGAGATAACTATATTTTCTTATTAAGTATTTGAGTTAGTGTTGATGGGGGGATTCAATTATTTGGTTTTAGTAGTTTTATCTTATTTATTTGTGGTGGATGTTTCTCAATTTTCTGTTCTTTCTTATAGAATTTTTACCTTCTAATCAAGGTAGGGGATTTATTTATTATCTTTTTCATTATATAATACTGTTATTTAGCCTTGATTATCTCCATAACTAAATGGTTAGAGATTACCATAATTAGATAATAATAGGGAAAATATATTTCATGTTGAATGAATATTAAATAATATGGACAATATAAGTAAATGAGTAATTTTTGCATGATTTTTTAATTATTCATTTGAATTAATCACATCCCATATAATGATATTTCATTATTAACTCAATAATTTAATTAAATATTGGATCACAAGTCATCGTTAAGTTCTTTTATCTTATTTAAATTATAAATTAAAGGAATGATGAAGATATTTTATGGCGAATTTTTAACTACTTATTTATTTTTATGATAAGAATTATTTACAAATTATTTAAAAATTGGTTTTCAAAATGGTTAGGTTTTGATATGGTGTGACTTTTGAATTCATTAATAGTATTTTTTTTGTTTATCTAGTAGTGTGATATATTCCTAATTTTTTTATTGTTTATCATAGTTAAATGATTGAAACTATAAATAATATAAAGTTTAATAATGATAAAATCAAACAAAAGAGGCATGAGAAAAGTTATTACTTCTAGTCATGAATTTTCTTAAAAAATGGGAAATAATTCTTAAAATCATTTATACTTTTTCTATGGATATTTATTCACTCTAAAATATACCCAAGAGAAGAAGGTAGGACGGTCCTTGTAGTTTACCTTGGGTCGTCGAATCCTCAGAGACCTAAGAAGTAACCTATAGACACGTACATTCTATGGACTGTTTTTGGCTATGAAGTGGCCAACTTTTGTTGATTTTATATGGGTTTAATGTAACTATAATAGACTTAAGTGAATTCAATTTAAAATAATTATTTGATTCAAGGTTATTGCTCATGGTGGATTGGACGTATTTCCTTTTCAATGATTTCAATTTCTTATATTTGAGATGGGTTCATTTAAGGAGATAAAACAACATCATCACTTACTGGTTTAATTACTACACCCTTTAATACTAATCACCTATACACATGAAGGATCAATGTTTTGAGCACTTCAAGGTAAAGGTTCGTATTATCACTTGAAGTGTGTGGCCTTAAATTCAACAAGAATGATGGGGTTTAAAAAGCATCAAATAAAAATCTCAATTGAAGAAGTGATTATACATTAATGGGGTGATAAATAACATCCAATCCATTCCCTTTCTACTCCCTTGGATCAACCCATAAGTGGGATAGCCCTCCATTGATCCCATGGTTTCAATGGAAGCGAAAAGTATACTCATGAGGGAGGAAATGGAGAAGTAAAGAAAACAACAAAAATAAAATGATCACTCCACCGTTGTGTGAATAATTTCACAATGTTTGGTGTGAATAAATTCACACCTTGATCCAATGGTATCAAAGTGATATTAAGAACAATAGAATAAGAGTATAAGAATAACTTTTATTAATAAACTAAAGTGAATTGAACAACTTAAATGTGAAAGACATATTTGAGACAATAAAATTGCAGCATAACATTACAATTGAACAAAGCACCAAAGATTCCTTCAATACTCCAACACCACTGCCTTAAATAGGAATTTTTGATCCCTTGGGTCGATCCTCCAACAATCCAAGTCTCCTCAATTAATTTTGGTAGGCCATAGGTGGGTGGAAAGTAAGGGAGAGTCAATTTTTCCACCATTGACCCGAGGTGGCATCCAGATTTCCTTTACCGAACAAACATGCATGGAAGACCTTTTATATGGACGAATCGGAGTGGCCCATAGAATAAGAACATGAAGATACGGATGTATTATAAACTCCTGTAAAATATGGGCCCATTTGGAGTTGTGGATTCCGAGATATGATCAAATTTGTGGGCTGTTTTTCTGGGCTGCAGAATCTGGCTCAGAATTTTATCTCTAACCTGGGCCGCCTAAATGGACACCATGGATGCCGAATTAGCATTGGATCCTCAAGAGTGATTTATTCTGATACATGTATTCTAGCATACCACGAAATATGGGATTAATTGGGACTGTATGTTGGGCCCCTAAGTCTTATCAGTGGGCTGGTGTCCAATCTGCCTTCTCCAGAATTGTTTCTTTTCATCGCCAAATATCTCCATCATCATTTATGAATCATCCATTGATCCCTGAATGAAAAATGTTTAAATTTAAGTGAAGATCCATTTCAAAAAACATAAAATTAAAATATGGATAATTACATTTCTTAGAATTAGATGACTCATTGGGTACTTTAAAGATTTTAAAAAATGTACCACATAATAGTGCATTTTAAGTTAGAATTACAATCATAATGTGAAATGATGTTCAAAGTGTAAAATGCACTAAAATAGTGTTTATGAATAATAAAGAACATGAATATTATGTATATTAACAATGAATATTAGCCTCATTTAGTGTCTAATCACACCCCCAACTTGAGTTTTTCTAGTCCCGAGCAAAATATATCTCAACAATATGAAATTCGAATTCCCTTTTCCTAAAACATTATAAGACACAATGATCACCAGAAACCCTTATACCAAAAAATCATGAAACCCATCAAAATATTTTAATACAAGATAGTTTCATAAGAATATCCCAATCCCAAGCCCATTCCTTTGTTTAAATTAACTTCCATATTTCATCCAATATTAATTAAGTATGAGGATGTGTTGTGCATCACAATAGACATGGGGGTTCATCTTTATTCAAGGGGGAAATGAAGGAAGCGCTAGGTAGAATCATATTTCAATATTAAGATGAGTATTCGATTTTTTTTTGTATCATATTTTTTTGTTTTTTTGTTTTTTTTGTGCAATTTTTCCATGATAATTGAAATTTCACTCAAAAGAGTCAACCCCTGTAGCGTGACTTTGCCGATGACTCCCAGGCTCAAAGACCTTAGGGAACCAAGTGAATCCCACATACTTGTGCATGATCTCAAGTTAACTCAGTCAAAAACAAATTCAAATTACCAAAAATAGAGATAAAATTACTAACTCTAAGCCAGACAACTATGGAGTCACGATCCCCAAGTGTCGAACGCCACACATTAGGTCATTTCATTGCTCTACGTGCAAATTTATTATTTTTTTATTTTATTTTATTTAATACTTATACTAAAACTAAAATTATCACCAAACCTTTGCTATTTATTTGGGGGACCCCATGAACTCAAACTAATACCCCACTATCCAAAGGATGTGCATTGTGGTCTTTTTTTTATTTGGATGAAAATATAAATGATGAAATATCACATTGGACAACCAAACTTTCCAAAATATATGCTCATGAAATTATACAAGGATTAAAATTAGAACCAGGGCTTGCTAAATTATTTGATATTCAGTTTCAAAGTTTTCAATGTGTAATGTCATGTCCAAAGTTAAAGGAATTTTTCCTTCTATTTACACTTTTTTTTTCAAATCATTCATTATTTTTGACACAAAAGAATTTTTTATTTTATCTCCCCCCAACATAAAATAACAATGTCCCCAATGTTTAAAGAAAATAAAATTTAGAATGGGGTAAAGGTAGATAATTAATGTTCAAAAAGGAAATTGAAAATGAGGATCATGGAATGAAGTCACCTGGTGGTTGAAGTTGAAATTCTTACTGCTCCAAATTATTCCTTTAATCTATTGGGGGATGTAGGCACCTCCTTGATTGAACATGTATCACCAAAACTAGTACCTGAACCAAAATAAGAACAAACCAGACAAAAAAAACAACACACCGACTTATTTAATTCCAAGTATCATCATTTTTATTGTTTTTCCTATTTTTCTGTTTTTTTTTAATCAAACTAATGATACATTGTATTTTTTTAATTTTCTAGGTAAGATATAACTCAGGGATCACACCGCGTGACACAGATGAATACGGTGCTCCCCTTTCATGCCCATCCATACTCATAATAGAAGAACGGGTCAACAGTCTTTTTTTAAACAAAAAAATGATTAATTAATCCTATTTAAAATATAAATTTTATTAAAACAAAAAAAATGATAAGAAACTTGAAAACCATGGGTTGAATCCCATGCAGTGCTTTGTTTAACGTCGTTAGCCCGACATGGACCCTAAATATATCAATTTTTTCCTGGTTCATAGGTTGTCTCAATTAACTCAACCTCTATTTCCTATTTATTTAATGATTCAATGAATGGTTTTAACCTTTTACCATTGACCTTGAAAATGTAACCACTTGTGGGATCTTGAATCTCTACTGCCCCATGGGGGTACACATGATGCACTATGAAAGGTCCTGACCATCTAGACCTTAACTTCCCCGGGTGTAAATGAAGTTTTGAACTATACAAGAGCACAAGTTTTCCCGGTTCAAAATTTTTGACCTTGATATTCCTAGATTGTTAGGCTTGAACTATATATTTATTGATCCTTGAATTTTCATAAGCCTCCATCCTTAATTCCTCCAGTTCATTGAGATCTAATTTCCTTTTTGTTCCAGACAATGAGAGGTCATAATCCATTTTCTTAATTTCCCAAAAGGCCTTATGCTCAATTTCAACAGGTAAATGACATGCTTTTCCATAAACCAACCTATACGTTGAAATACCTAGGATGGTTTTGAATGTTGTACGATATTCCCAAAGAGAATCCAAGAGTTTCTCGGACCAATCTTCCTTATAAGGATTGAAAATTTTCTAAAGAATTTGTTTGATTTCACGATTGGCTAACTCAGCTTGACCATTGGTCGGTGGGTGGTAAGCAATGGACACTTTGTGAACAATTCCATATTTTTTCATGAGTGATGAGAATGGACGATTGAAAAAATGAGTTCCACGATCACTAATGATAGCCCTATGAATTCCAAATCTAGAGAAGACGTTTTCCTTGAGAAATTTAATCACAGTTTGATGATCATTGGATTTTGCAGGAATGGCCTCAACCCATTTAGAGACATAATCGATAGGTAAGAGATTGTAAAGATATCCCCTAGAGTTTGGTAAGGGACCCATGAAATCAATTCCCCAACAGTCAAAGATTTCAACCACTAAGATGGGAGTGAGTGGCATTTGATTCCTTTTTGTGATGGACCCTACTTGTTGACACCTAGGATAGCTTTGAAAAAATGTGCAGGAGTCCCTTGAGAGGGTGGGCTAGAAGATACCACATTTAAGAATCTTAGCAGATGTTTTCTTAGAGAAAAAGTGACCTCTACATGCCTCACTATGACAGAATTTAAGGATGGACTCTTGCTCAGACTCAGGAACACATCTCCTAATGATTTGATCAGGACAGAAATTGAATAGTTAAGGATCATCAAACACATAGTGTTTGACATGATAATGAAACTTCCTTCGAGGTTGTGTCCCTAGGAATTTTGGAACGACTCTTATAACTAAGAAATTGGCTATGTCAGCATACCAAGGGCAGTCACTCACGGAGTATAGGTGTTCATCAGGAAATGAATTAGACACATAAAGGTGATTTGAGTTGTCTTTGAATTCCATCCTAGAGAGGTGATCAGCTACAAAATTTTCAACTCCCACTTTATCCTTGATTGTGAGGTAAAATTATTGTAAGAGAAGGACCCACCTAATCAGTCTACCCTTAGCATCTTTTTTTGGAAGAGGTATTTTAGTGCAGAATGGTCAGTGAACACAGTGATGGGTGATCCTAAGAGGTAGGACCTAAACTTCTCTAAGGCAAAATCAATAGCAAGTAAATCCTTTTAAGTGGTGGTGTAGTTGATTTGGGCATCATTTAAGGATTTTATTGCATACGCAATGACATAAGGATTTTTATCACAACGTTTTCCTAACATAGCTCCTACATAAAATTCACTGGTATCACACATAAGTTTGAATGGAAGGTTCCAATTTGGAGATTTCATGATGGGGGGAGAGGTGAGAGAGGATTTGAGGATTGAGAATGAACCCTCACAGCTTTCTGTCCAAACAAATGGAGCATCCTTTACTTGGAGAGCAAAAGGGGGATGGGATATTGAACTAAAGTCCTTGATGAATCTTCTATAGAAACCAGCATGTCCTAAGAAAGACCTTATTTCCTTGACAGTTTTGGGTGATGGAAGGTGACGAATGATGTCAACCTTGGATTTATCAACTTCAATCCCCCTACCTGAGACCAGATGGCATAGAACTATTCCCTCTTTAACCATGAAATGGCATTTTTCCCAGTTTAGGACTAGATTCTTTTCTTCAAATCTTGAAAAGACTCTCTCTACATTCCTTATACATCCCTCAAATGTATCCCTAAACACAGAGAAGTCATCCATGAAGACCTCTCTAAAATCCCCTACCATGTCTGAGAAGATTCCCATCATGCATTGTTGGAAGGTTCCAGGGGAATTGCATAACTCTAAGGGAATGTGTTTGAAGGAAAAGTTTCCAAATGGATATGTGAATTTAGTCTTCCCTTGATACTCTAGGGAGATCTCAATTTGATTATACCATGAGTACCCATCTAATAAATAGTAGAAGGCATGACCTGCCACTCTCTCAAGGACTTGGTCAATGAATGTTAAGGGTAAATGGTCCTTCTTGGTGAATGAGTTTAGCTTCCTATAGTCAATGAAGACCCTCCATCCACTACTCACCCTTGTTATAAGAATCTCTCCATCCTCATTTGTTATCACTGTGATTCCAGCCTTTTTGGGAACCACTTGAATTGGGCTCACCCACTCACTCTCAGCTATGGGATAAATGATACCATCTTTTAACAATTTCAGAAGTTCTTTCCTTACTACCACCATGAGTGTCACGACCCGCCCTCAGGGTCCGTGCCGTGACTACCCCAAGCTCACCTTCCATAGGCCAGGGGATGACGACTAGCACCAAGGCGTAAATCCCGGTAAAAAGGGAAGGCATTGCCTTTGTAAAGTAAACAACACCATAGAGTAAGAAAGTGGAAAGTAAACACTAAGCAAAAACAGAGTACAACTGAAAGTGCGGAAAAGTAAATGGGCCAGTATACAAACCCAAACTGAAAGTAAAGTACAACTTGAAAGGGAAAACAGCAACTGAAAAGTAAAAGCCGCTACACCGAGCTGTCCACTGGAAATCTCACCTGAAGGGAGGGTACAGATAGCTCCACTGCTCCACGGGTCCCGCCGTCCGCTCCGAGCACGTCCCGCCCAGTGGTCCACCTCCAGGTACCATCCTGCTCTGCAAGCCTCAGCTAAGATCAACGCTGTCCGTCGTCTGCAACCAACACAACGTAGTGCTGGCAAAGCCCGTGCAGGGGTGAGTATAAGCTACTCAGTAGGGACCCCGAGACCCCTGAAGGTCTCTCAAATCCACAAAGGATAAACCACGAAGAAAGGTACAATCACGAAGAAACAACCGAACCTGCTTAGGTATATGCCCATACATATACCTAAGTCATCAATTTCAAATACGCTCCAACCACCGAGCCCAAGTACAACTCAGTCCACACAGGAAAGTAAACGTATTCCACACAGGAAAGCAAAACGTAATCCACACAGGATAGCACAACACAATCCACACAGGAAAGCAACAGGATTCAGCTCACTCAGGTATACTTGTTCGAAAGACGATAAAGATGATCTCTGATCCATCTAAGTCATCGGACCCACGAAGGATCGATAGGTAACTAACCCCCGCAAAAGACCCACACAGGATCGGGCCCACGTAGGACCTGTAGGCGCTGGTTCACACAGGACTGCTGAGCGCAAGGACCCACACAGGATCGGACCCACACAGGATCGGGCCCACACAGGACCTGTAGCACTGATCCACGTAGGATCGCTGAGTGCTGTAGTCGTCGTCGTCGAATCCACACAGGATCTATGTACTGTCGTCGTCGCAGTCACAGTAGCAGTAGTAGCAGAAGTAGTCACAGTCGCAGCCAGCACTAGGGTTTCCGCACAAAGCAGGCTCGTTCGGAGGGTCCGCTCCATGAGCCGAGAGGCTGATACATCAACTGACACAAAGTCCACATTTGATGTATTCAAAAGTTCCGTATCGTCAACAGGAACTCAACACAACAGACGGCGCGTCGATCGGACGCCCGGTCTGAGAGTTATTGGCATTTTCGTCCCTGGGGCCCGGTTGGTTTTTAAGACAAAACCAACCCGACCGTACTCCACCTGCGTCCAAACCTCGGGCAGAGTATGCCAAAAGATCCGTCTCACTAAGAGGAACACAACAAAGCTGACGGCACGTCAATCGAACGTCCGTAGCTCAAGATATGAGCGTTTCCGCTCCGCGGGCCCGGTTGGTTTCGTGAACGAACCAACCCGGACGAACTCAAAGTATTCCGAAACCCTGAGTTCGATATACCGAAACGACCGTCTCGATCCAAGGATCGCGTTTCCGCAGACGGTTCGTCATTCGGAGGTCCGTGGCTCATGTTATGGCCAAAAGACCGAAACTGTCTCGAAAATGGGGGGTCCGGGTCCGGGCCGACCCGGCCCGACCCCCCCTGGTCTGACCCGAACCGGGTCAACCCAACCCAGCCGGTGGCGGCGCGGCGGCGCGGCCCGGCCAGCGGCGGCGCGGCCAGGTGCCGCGCATGTGCCGCACGCGGGGGGTAAACCCCCCCCCCCCTTTATTTCGGATCTCGGCCGGCCTAAGGCCGGCCGTTTCTCTTCTCATGCGGGACCCGCGGGTCCCGCCTCCTATCCAAACCGGCGGCCGGCGCGGCCGGCCGCCTTCTTTTTCTCCGTCGCGGCCATCACCGCGGCTCTTCCGATCTCCGGCGGCCGGCGAGGCCGGCCGCCCCTGGCTGCTCCGCCGCGGCCGTAGGTCTGCGGCCCTTCTTGATCTCCGACACCGGCGGCCCGGCCGGCCGCCGGTCACCTCCTCGTTCTGCCGCGGCCCGTCTCTGGCCGCGGTCTCTTTCGTAAACAACGACGTGGTGCGTCGGCACCGCATTTCTTTATCGCTGCTCGCTCCGGCCATAAATTCTTTTGTTCCTGCGCGGTGCGACGACACCGCGCTGTCTCTGCTAAATCAACACGAAAGATTAGAAGGGGGAGGAGAATCGGCCGTGTTCGTGCGGTCCGGTCTCCTCCCATTATAATGATAACAGTTGGCCAATCGTATAAACACAACAATGAACGTTTCACAAATTTTTAATAAAATTTGGAACTACGCCCAACGGATTATTCTTTCATGTTCGAGGGAATGAAACACGTAATTTGAAAAGGACAAACCCCTACCTTGGTTCTGGAACGAAGTTCGATGATCGATAACGATTCGTGGAAGTCGAGTGTCGCGGTGGTCGGCGTCACGGAAGAAGAACGTCGATGTCACGGTTATGTCGTCACGGAAGACGGTTCCCGAGAACGTGGAGTTCTTCGTCGAAGTTCGAAGGTTCTTCGTGTTCTTCGTCAGAGTTGAAGAAGGAGAAGAAGGAGAAGCTCCCAAAATTCCTCTAAAGGTGGTAAAAGAAATTCAACCAGAATAAAATAAGCTTTAAGCTTATATTATTAAATAACTTTACCACATGAATTTCAAAGGTTTGAATTGAACAACTCACCTCAATTAATACTTAAAGTTGTCAAACATTAATTAAAAGGAGGGTTAATGGGAGTTTTGAGGGAAGATGGAAGGTTGGGTTTCGTGTGGGCCCCACCACACTTAATCCTCCCAAGGGAGGTTAAGTGGATGTGGGTCCCACTCCCAACTCCCTTTGGAAGGATTTAAAAAAACATCAAGTTAAAATAAAAATTTGTATTTCACAAATTTTATTTAACTTAATCTAAAAACCCAAAAACTAAGTTTGAACCCGTAATAAACGCAACTTCCGAAAAGGTCCCCTTAAGCGAATATCGGCGGTGCGAGTTCATCGGTGCCCTCGGATTTCAATTCCGAGCACCGGATCAAAAGTTAGGAATTCCCGCTCATTCGTTCACTGAACGTACCCGAGCCAAACTTCGGAAATTGATTCCGGGCACTCCGGGCCTCGGAATCAGGTGCCGTCAGAAACCACGCTCTTGTAAAATTCCAAAGAAAATTAAGAAAAAAAAATTTTCCTTGAATTTTAAGGGTCTTTACATTACGCCCACCTCAGGGCTTTACGTCCCCGTAAAGATACATCAAAAAACTAGGGAAACAAATGAGGGTACTGAGCACGCATCCGAGCCTCCCGCTCCCATGTGCTCTCCTGGAGATTCTCGTGCTGCCATCTGATGCACACAAGAGGAATCGATCGCCCACGTAGGACCCGCTCCTGTCGATCCTCTATCTCCACCGGGACCTCCGTAAAAGTCGCCCCATCGTCAACATCAAGCTCCCCATGGTCAATGACGTGCGTCGGGTCGTGCACGTATCTCCTCAGCTGAGATACGTGGAAGACGTCGTGCACCCGGTGCAACTGAGGTGGCAGAGCCAGGCGATAAGCCACCTCGCCAATCCTGCTGAGAACCTGGAAAGGTCCGATGAAGCGCGGAGATAACTTGCCGCCTCAGCCAAATCTCCGAATACCACGTCGAGGTGAGACCCGCAAGAAGACATGGTCGCCATCCTCGAACTCTAGTGGCCTCCGCCTCCTGTCAGCGTATGACATCTGCCAGCTCTGAGCTATCCTCATCCGCTCCTGGATGACCTGGATCTTCTCTGTCGTGGCCTGGACCATCTCCGGTCCCACAAGTGCTGACTCCCCAGGGTCTATCCAGCACAAAGGAGATCTACAAGGTCGGCCGTACAATGCCTCGTACGGTGCCATCCCGATGGTGGATTGGTAGCTATTGTTGTACGCGAACTCCACCAAGGGTAGGTGGTCCTCCCAGCTACGACCAAAGTCGAGGACACATGCGCGGAGCATGTCCTCGAGAGTCTGAATGGTCCTCTCCATCTGACCATCCGTCTGAGGGTGAAAGGCTGTGCTCAGTCGTAGCTGCGTCCCGAACGCCTCCTGTAACCCCTTCCAAAGCCGGGAAGTAAAGCGAGCATCTCGATCGGAGACGATAGAAGATGGCACACCGTGGAGCCGCACGATCTCCTGAACGTAGAGACGTCCCAAGCTCTCCACTGAGCCCTGCTCTTGGATGGGTAAGAAGTGTGCCGGCTTGGTGAGTCGGTCAACAATAACCCATATGGAGTCGTGACCTCTGGAAGTGTGTGGAAGTCCAGTCACGAAGTCCATAGATATGCTGTCCCACTTCCACTCCGGAACCTCCAAGGGCTGTACCAAGCCTGCTGGTACCTGATGCTCTGCCTTCACCTGCTGACAGGTGAGGCATCGAGAAACGAACTCTGCTACTGCCTTCTTCATGCCTGACCACCAGTGCTGTCGTCTGAGGTCCTGGTACATCTTCGCCACTCCAGGATGTACCGCCAAAGGAGAAGTGTGAAACTCTCTCAGCACTTCCTCTCGCAAAGAGACTGGTACCATGGTACGTCCTCTGAAAAGGATGTCGTGCTCTGCTCCAAGGGAGAAACCATCAGGTGCCTGTCCCGAGGATATCTAAGCACGCCGTGTCTCACAGTCAGCGTCTTCACGCTGTGCCTCTCTGACCCGCTACAGTAGTGGAGGGGTGACTGCGAGAGACTGGAGGAAGACTACTCCATCTCTATCCACGAAGGATATCTGCAAAGAGGCTAGCTGCTCTGTCACCTCCTCAAGTAGCTGAATGCCCGTCCTCCTGCTGAGGGCATCAGCTACTACATTCCCCTTCCCAGGAGTATAGACTATCTCAAAGTAATAGTCCTGGAGGAACTCGAGCCATCGCCGCTGTCTCAGGTTCAGGTCCTTCTGCGAGAAGATATACCTGAGACTCTGATGATCGGAAAAGACTGTAAAACGCTCGCCCATCAGATAGTGTCGCCATGTCTTCAGAGCGAAGACCACTGCTGCTAACTCCAGGTCATGGGTAGCATAGTTCTACTCATGCGGCCTCAACTGACGTGATCCATAGGCGATCACTGCCCGCTCCTGCATCAGAACACATCCGAGTCCGGTCCCTGATGCATCGCAGTAGACTACGTACCCTACTCCATCCTCAGGAAACCTCAAGATAGGTGCGCTAGTCAATCTCTGTCTCAGCTCCTGGAAGCTCTGCTGACATCTGTCTGACCATACGAAGGGTTTCCCCTTCTTTGTCAAAACTGTTAGTGGTGCCGCAACTCTAGAGAAGTCTGGTACGAATCTCCGATAGTACCCACCTAGACCCAAGAAACTCCGAACCTCAGTCACGCTCCTGGGTGGCTCCCATGCTAACACAGCCTCGATCTTCGCGGGATCCACTGCAACTCCCGCCTCAGAGATAACGTGTCCTAAGAAGTGGACCTCACATATCCAGAACTGGCACTTCGAGAGCTTACCATAAATATGGTGCTCTCGGAGTGTGTCTAGTATAACTCGCAAGTGATAGGCATGCTCCTCCTCTGTCGTATAGTAAATCAGAATGTCTTCGATGAAGACCACGACAAACCGATCGAGGTATGGCTGAAAGATCCTGTTCATGAGAGCCATGAACACTGCTGGAGCATTGGTTACACCGAAAGTCATAACCAAGAACTCATAGTGGCCATACCGACATCTGAAGGTCGTCTTCTTCACATCCTCGTCTCTGACTCTGAGCTGATGATAGCCTGACCTGAGGTCTATCTTCGAGAACCACCGTGCTCCCTTGAGCTGATCAAAGAGGTCATCAATCCTCGGTAGCGGATACTTGTTCCTCACTGTCACCTGGTTCAGGCGACGATAGTCAACACAAAGACGCAAGCTCCCGTCCGCCTTCTTGGCTAACAAAATCGGGGAAGCCCAGGGTGAAACACTGGGTCGGATGAACCCCTTGCCCTATAAGTCCTCCAACTATACCCGTAGCTCTCGAAGCTCGGCGGGGGCCATCCGATATGATGGAGTGGATATCGGGGCTGTCCCGGGGTACAAGTCAATATAAAAGTCTACCTATCTGCGAGGAGGTAGCCCTTGAACTTCGTCGGGAAAAACGTCCGCAAACTGATCCACCACTACAGGAAAACCAGGACTCCGCACGTCAAGTGCTCCAAGGATAAGGCTAGCCAACTGATGAGTGATGGGCTGTCCTCTCCTCCGCGGAAGTCCATCCTATGCTTCTAAGGCTCCCTTCTCACCGGTGATGGTGAACCTGCTCTCGTCGGTGCGTACACATCGCACCTTGCGCCTAAAACAGTCAATCTGTGCATGGACCGTAGATAGCCAATCCATGCCCAAGATGACGTCGTAAGGCCTCGACGCTGCTACAAGAAGATCCCAGCCGAAGCTCTCGCCTCCTAGAGTAATCTCACACTGCCGGCACCAGTGCGTAATCGTCATGTCTGCTCCCGTAGGAGTCTCTAGCCGTAAGGATCGAGCCAACGGCTCTGTCAAAATCTCCGAGCTCTGAACAAGGGCAGTGGCTATGAAAGAGTGGCTCGCTCCTGTGTCTATAAGAACTGCAGCAAGGGTGGAATAGACACAGATAGTACCTCGAATCATCTCGGGTGCGCCGTGGTCGTAGGCCTCTGCTGCCTGGAGTTGTGCCTGTCTCTGCCCGCCAGCTCCCTGTGGTCGGGGTGGACCTCCTGGTGGTGGTGGTGGCAGAGCCTCAAAGCGTCGCCCACCACCGGCTGCTCGTCCAGCTCCTCTGCCTCATCCGCCTCCTCCCTGCGGACCGCCACGGTCAACCCTCTGCCTTTGCCTCGGTGGTCCCTCAACTGTCTGCTGCTCCTCGGCATGGCGGGTCGGGCAGTCACGAGCCATGTGGCCCTGCCCGCCGCACGAGTAGCACTGTCTGCCTCTCGAAAGACTGGCTCCTCGCTGTGTGCCCCGCACTGCTGAGCCAGTGCCCTGAGGTCGTCTGCCCGAAGGTCTGGTCTTCCTGGACCCCTGAGTCATCCGTCGACTGCCTGCTGCAGATGACTCTGCCACGTGCCGCCCTGCGGTGGGTCGCTGCGCTGGTGTAGACTCAGCAAGGAAGCTCTCGATCAGAAGGGCCCACTCCAGTACTCCTGTCTGAGTCGGTATGCTGAGGGAGATCAGCGATGCCCTGATCTTGTGTCTCAAACCCTGCTCGAAGGTCTGGGCCCGGAAGAATGGGTCCCGTACCATGTCAGTCGAGTAGCGTGAGAGATCGGTAAACCTCGTCGAGTACTGAGCGACCGTCATGCTGCCCTATCGTAGCTGAAGAAGCTCCTGGATACGCACCGCACGAAGGGTGGCTGGGACGAACTCCGAGCGGAAGATGCTCTCAAAGTCCGTCCAAAGTAGAGATGCCTCATCATGCACCTGGAGCATCAAACTCCACCATCGTCCTGCTGCTGCGTGTAGTAGACTCGCAGCGAGGATCACCATGAGGTCTGCTGGTGTCCTCACTAGCCTAAACACACGTACCACTGCCTCCATCCAGTCCTCTGCTGCCTGGGGATCCTTCTCCCTACGAAACCTGGGTGGTCGCTGGCGCTGAAACTCATGCAGTGCGCTGAGGCGACGTGCATCGTCAGCGGCTGGTGCTGGAAGTATCGGGGGCTCGGCGGGTAGTACTACCGCCGGTGCCACTGCTGACAAAGGGCCCTGCACCGAGGCCTCGTCGCTCGGTGGGCTGTCGTCACACTCGACTCTCGGAACCCTAGCTGGCTGTCGTCGTGGGGCCATCCTGAAAAGGAAACAGGTGCGCCACGGTCAGAACAGTATACCTGGTGAGCTGATATACGTAATCACAAAGAAAAATTTGAAACACACACGCAATCAATGTTTTCGTGCATTAAGTCGGAAATCAGAAGTCAGGGTCCTGGTGTACAGATACGTCGGCCGCCGCAGCAACACTGGACTCCCTGGACTGATAACCACACTCAATACGCTAAACATTATTGCTTCACATAGAAAAGATCAGAGTTCGCGGTAGAACCGAATTCCTCTGATACCAATTTGTCACGACCCGCCCTCGGGGTCCGTGCCGTGACTACCCCAAGCCCGCCTTCCATAGGCCAGGGGCTGGCGACTAGCACCAAGGCGTAAATCCCAGTAAAAAGGGAAGGCATTGCCTTTGTAAAGTAAACAACACCACAGAGTAAGAAAGCTGAAAGTAAACACTAAGCAAAAACAGAGTACAACTGAAAGTGTGGAAAAGTAAATGGGCCAGTATACAAACCCAAACTGAAAGTAAAGTACAACTTGAAAGGGAAAACAGCAACTGAAAAGTAAAAGCCGCTACACCGAGCTGTCCACTGGAAATCCCACCTGAATGGTGGGTACAGATAGCTCCACTGCTCCACGGGTCCCGCCGTCCGCTCCGAGCACGTCCCGCCTAGTGGTCCACCTCCAGGTACCGTCCTGCTCTGCAAGCCTCAGCTAAGATCAACGCTGTCCGTCGTCTGCAACCAACACAACGTAGTGCGGGCAAAGCCCGTGCAGGGGTGAGTATAAGCTACTCAGTAGGGACCCCGAGACCCCTGAAGGTCTCTCAAATACACAAAGGATAGACCACGAAGAAAGGTACAATCACGAAGAAACAACCGACCCTGCTTAGGTATATGCCCATACATATACCTAAGTCATCAATTTCAAATACGCTCCAACCTCCGAGCCCAAGTACAACTCAGTCCACACAGGAAAGTAAACGTATTCAACACAGGAAAGCAAAACGTAATCCACACAGGATAGCACAACACAATCCACACAGGAAAGCAACAGGATTCAGCTCACTCAGGTATACTTCTTCGAAAGATGATAAATATGATCTCTGATCCATCTAAGTCGTCGGACCCATGAAGGATCGATAGGTAACTAACCCCCGCAAAAGACCCACACAGGATCGGGCCCACGTAGGACCTGTAGGTGCTGGTTCACACAGAACCGCTGAGCGCAAGGACCCACAAAGGATCGGACCCAAACAGGATTGGGCCCACACATGACCTGTAGCACTGATCCATGTAGGATCGCTGAGTGTTGTATTCGTCGTCGTCGAATCCACACAGGATCTATGTACTGTCGTCGTCGCAGTCACAGTAGCAGTAGTAGCAGAAGTAGTCACAGTCGCAGCCAGCACTAGGGTTTCCGCACAAAGCAGGCTCGTTCGGAGGGTCCGCTCCACGATCCGAGAGGCTGATACATCAACTGACACAAATTCCACAGTTGATGTATTCAAAAGTTCCGTATCGTCAACAAGAACTCAACGCAACAGACGGCGCGTCGATCGGACGCCCGGTCTGAGAGTTATTGGCATTTTCGTCCCCGGGGCCCGGTTGGTTTTTAAGACAAAACCAACCCGACCGTACTCCACCTACGTCCAAACCTCGGGCGGAGTATGCCAAAAGATCCGTCTCACTAAGAGGAACACAACAAAGCTGACGACACGTCAATCGGACGTCCGTAGCTCAAGATATGAGCGTTTCTGCTCCGAGGGCCCGGTTGGTTTCGTGAACGAACCAACCCGGCCGAACTCAAAGTATTCCGAAACCCTGAGTGCGATATACCGAAACGACCGTCTCGATCCAAGGATCGCGTTGCCGCAGACGGTTCGTCATTCGAAGGTCTGTGGCTCAAGTTATGGCCAAAAGACCAAAACTGTCTCGAAAATGGGGGGTCCGGGTCCGGGCCGACCCGGCCCGACCCCCCTGGTCTGACCCGAACCAGGTCGACCCGACCCGGATCCGAACCAAACCGGGTCGGGCCGACCCGGTCGCTGGACCCGGCCCGGCCGGTGGTGGCGCGGCGGCGCGGCGGCGCGGCCCGGCCAGCGGCAACGCGGCCAGGTGCCGTGCATGTGCCGCACGCGGGGGGTAAAACCCCCCCTTTTTTCGGATCTCGGCCGGCCTAAGGCCGACCGTTTCTCTTCTCACGCAGGACCCGCGGGTCCCTCCTCCTATCCAAACCGGCGGCCGGCGCGGCCGGCCGCCTTCTTCTTCTCCGCCGCGGCCATCGCCGCGGCTCTTCCGATCTCCGGCGGCCGGCGAGGCCGGCCGCCCCTGGCTGCTCCGCCGCGGCCCTTCTTGATCTCCGGCGCCGACGGCCCGGCCGGCCTCCGGTCGCCTCCTCGTTCCACCGCGGCCCGTCTCCGGCCACAGTCTCTTTCGTAAACAACGACGCGGTGCGTCGGCACCACATTTCTTTATCGCTGCTCGCTCCGGCCATAAATTCTTTTGTTCCTGCGCGGTGCGACGACACTGCGCTGTCTCCGCTAAATCAACACGAAAGATTAGAAGGGGGAGGAGAATCGGCCGTGTTCGTGCGGTCTGGTCTCCTCCCGTTATAATGATAACAGTTGGCCAATCGTATAAACACAACAATGAATGTTTCACAAATTTTTAATAAAATTTGGAACTACGCCCAACGGATTATTCTTTCATGTTCGAGGGAATGAAACACGTAATTTGAAAAGGACAAACCCCTACCTTGGTTCTGGAACGAAGTTCGATGATCGATAACGATTCACGGATGTCGAGCGTCGGGGTGGTCGGCGTCACGGAAGAAGAACGTCGATGTCGCGGTTATGTCGTCACGGAAGACGGTTCCCGAGAACGTGGAGTTCTTCGTCGAAGTTCAAAGGTTCTTCGTGTTCTTCGTCAGAGTTGAAGAAGAAGAAGAAGGAGAAGCTCCCAAAATTCCTCTAAAGGTGGTAAAAGAAATTCAACCAGAATAAAATAAGCTTTAAGCTTATATTATTAAATAACTTTACCACATGAATTTCAAAGGTTTGAATTGAACAACTCACCTCAATTAATACTTAAAGTTGTCAAACATTAATTAAAAGGAGGGTTAATGGGAGTTTTGAGTGAAGATGGAAGGTTGGGTTTCGTGTGGTCCCCACCACACTTAATCCTCCCAAGGGAGGTTAAGTGGATGTGGGTCCCACTCCCAACTCCCTTTGGAAGGATTTATAAAAAAACATCAAGTTAAAATAAAAATTTGTATTTCACAAATTTTATTTAACTTAATCTAAAAACCCAAAAACTAACTTTCAACCTGTAATAAACGCAACTTTTGAAAAGGTCCCCTTAAGCGAATATCGGCGCTGTGAGTTCATCGGTGCCCTCGGATTTCAATTCCGAGCACCAGATCAAAAGTTAGGAATTCCCGCTCGTTCGTTCACTGAACGTACCCGAGCCAAATTTCGGAAATTGATTCCGGGCACTCCGGGCCTCAGAATCAGGTGCCGTCAGAAACCACGCTCTTGTAAAATTCCAAAGAAAATTAAGAAAAAAAATTTCCCTTAAATTTTACGGGTCTTTACAATGATATTAGGATTTATTCGCCGTTGAGGTTGACGACATGGCTTTGAATCAGATTCCAGAACAATCCTATGAGTCCTGATAAGTGGTCTAATCCCAGGAATATCAGACAGGGTCCAACCAATGGCTTTCTTATGTTTCCTAAGGACATCTATAAGAATCCTCTCATGATTGGATTCAAGAGAATAAGAAATGACAATAGGATGTGTTTTATTGTCCCCTAGGAAAGCATATTTGAGTGTAGCGAGAAGTTTCTTCAATTCAAGATCAGGTTGGTTCAAAATTTCAGCAGAATATTGGGACATTGGATCAAGTTAAATTTCTTTTTTTAGATTTTCAGATAGGATTGATTCCCCGCATGTAAATGTTTCATCTACTATATTGGATTGATTAGATTTAGGGAAGGAAGTTTGATTGGTCTCCATGAAATTGGTTTCCTGAAAGGTTTCACTGACTGTTGGACCTAAGAATTCATCATAAGATCAATTTGAAAATGATTCAAGCCAAGGAGATAAACTTCCTTCATATGAACAAAGGAAATCAATCTCATCCTGACTTAAACATTCATTAAATATTCCTTGATGTTCCATGGATTCATTATCAATGTTTCCTATCATTTTTACTTCATGAATGTCCTCGTCATCCCCTATTTGTGATCTTTCATTATAGATGTTCAAGTTTAGACTCATGTTCCCAAAGGTGATGGTCATGTTCCCATTTTGGACTCGGATAACAGAGTTGATTGTTGAAAGGAAAGGACGACCAAGGATGATTGGGGTTTGAACCTTATTTCCTAAGTTTGGATGGTTGTCAAGGACAATGAAGTCAGCAGGGTAGATGAAGTTTTCAACCTTTACCAGAACTTCCTTTAAAATCCCCTTTGGAACCCTAATGCTACGATCATCAATTTGAAGTGTGACAAATGTGGGTTGGAGTTATTCTAGTCCTAACTGGCAGTACACAACATAAGGGATGAGACTGAAACTAGAAACTAGATCACACAAGGCCTTGACAACTTTGCTTTCTCCTAGTTCAACATTGATGTAAGGGAAAACTGGGTCTTTCAACTTAAGAGGAATGGTCCCTTGAATGGTGGTACTCAAATTAGCAGCCAAAAGGACTTGGGTTTTATGTGAAAATTTTCTTTTAAAAGTGCACAAGCCCTTAAGGTACTTTGAGTAGGAAGGTATGGTTTGGATGGAATCACGAAGGGGAATGTTCAACTTGACTTGTGAGAAGATTTCCATCAATGTTTCACTCAGTTCAGGCTTGGGATTCTCCCTCATGCGTTGAGGAAATGGTGCAGGTTGTGGGGATGTTTGTTGAAGAGTTGTTTCTTTCACATTGTTATCAGTTTCCCCAGTTTGATCTTGTGGTTCATTTGAATTTTCATCCAAGTTTGAATCTTCAGGTGGGTTATTAATTAGTTGTTCATGTTTCTCAATTGATTTCCCACTTTTTTAATTGTCACAACCTTTAGTTGTTCATGAGTTGTTTGAGCACAACTAGAATATCCCCTTGAAGTTAAGGATGGAACCGCCTGAGTAGTCATGGGTGCCTTTCCAGTTTTGATGGTTTGAAGTTCTTGTTTAATGGAAGAGACTTCTGAGTTCATCATTTCCATTTGTTTGCATAGTTTTTCTAGTAGGCTTTATGGAACAGTTTGGGTGGGTGCTTGAGTAGGTTGGTTTATCCCAGGGGGATATTTTGGAGGTGGGATGGTTTGTTGAAAATGGACCTGTGGCTGATGGTATTGGATAGGTTGGGTTTGGAACTAGTTATGGTTTTGGTAGTTCTAATGGGGGTAATGATTTTGTCCCTCTGGTTGGCTAGGTTGTTGGTTATCTTTCCAGCGGAAGCCTGGGTGGTCGTTATACCTTGGATTGAAGTTGTTTGGGTATTGAGGCTTTTGAAAGTTCAAGGCATTTACTTCCGATGGGGGTCCTCCTAAAATAACATCATTGATGGATGGAATAGTTGGGAAGTTGTCTCTCTTATGGTCATGTTTGTCACAAATTGTGCAAACAGGGTCAACGGTTTGGATTTCATGGACTTTCCTAAGGTCTATCTCTTCAACCTTCCTAGAGAGTTCTTCGAGTTTAGCCCTAAGGCTTTCCTCTTCTCTAAGTGTATCAATTCTAGTAGTTCTTTGTGGATTTTCAGAATAAGGTGAAGTTCCCCATGTTTGGTTTTGTTCAGAAAGGATTTCTAGATACTCATAAGCATCATTTGGGGCTTTGTTTTTTAAGGTTCCATTACACATCATTTCAATGAATGGTTTATTCCCTGGACCCAACCATTCATAGAAAATTATGACTTGTTTAGGTATAGAAAAACCATGGTGTGGAACCATGTTTAGAGTGTCTTTTAACCTCTCCTATGTTTCATAGAATGAATCTCCCTCTTTTTCAAAAAAGTTTTGGATACTCTTTTTAAGTGCAATTGTTTTGTGGTGGGGAAAGTATTTTTTGTATTATCATTGTATTTGGTACCAAGAGTTGATGGATGATGGTCTCAAATTGTTTAGCCAATTTTTAGCTCTATCCTTTAAAGAAAAATTAAATAACCTCATCTTAGCTGATTCTAGTTGATGTGGGGGACACATGGTTTCTACAATGTCATTGAACTCCTTAATGTGAAGGTAGAGAATCTCGGACTCCATTCCATGGAATGTGGGAATATGGTTTAGGACATGAGTTTTAAATATGTAGTTGGCATATCCTAGGGAATTGTGTCTAATTCATGAGGGGGAATTGGTCCAAGAAGGTGTGAGGTAGTCATTCATGGTTTGATCGACCGCATTCCCCAAGTTTGGGGATGCCTCATTTGGGTTTCCATTTTGGTTCCCATCCGGGTTTATGAGTTGATTTCTTTGAAGACCTTCCATTGAAATGGGGTAAATTTTTGACTCGGGGATGTTAGGAATATTAGGATCTAATGGAAAGAGTTCCCTTGGTGTACTTGACTCCCCAACCCCAGGACTATCCACCCTAACTAGATGGTTCGATTGATCGTGGGTGTAGGTGGACATGCGCCAAAAGAAAAAAAATAAAGGGAAAAGATAATAGAATTTGGATGAGAAAAGAATAAATGGGGGAGAATAGAATGGGTGTTTAGATGACTTACATTGTTCCTCAGAAACGGCTCCAAAATTTTATTCACGCTCAAATTTACCCAAGAGAAGAAGGTAGGACGGTCCTTGTAGTTTAGCTTGGGTTGTCGAATCCTCACAGACCTAATAAGTAACCTATAGACACGTACATTCTATGGAATATTTTTGGCTATGAAGTGGCCAACTTGTGTTGATTTTATATGGGTTTAAAGTAACTCTAAGAGACTTAAGTTAATTCAATTTAAAATAATGATTTGATTCAAGGTTATTGCTCGGGGTGGATTGGACGTATTTCCTTTTCAATGATTTCAATTTCTTATATTTGAGATGGGTTCATTTAAGGAGATAAAACAACATTATAACTTAATGGTTTAATTCCTACACCCTTTAATACTAATCACCTATACACTTGAAGGATCAATGTTTTGAGCACTTCAAGGTAAAAGTTCGTATTAGCACTTGAAGTGTGTGACCTTAAATTCAACAAGAATGAGGGGGTTTAAAAATCATCAAATAAAAATATCAATTGAAGAAGTGATTATACATTAATGGGGTGATAAATAACATTCAATCCATCCCCTTTATACTCCCTTGGATCAACCCATAAGTGGGCTATCCCTCAATTGATCCCATGGTTTCAATGAAAGCGGAAAGTAGACTCATGAGGGAGGAAATGGAGAAGTAAAGAAAACAAAAAAAATAAAATGATCACTCCACCGTTGTGTGAATAATTTCACAAGGTTTGGTGTGAATAAATTCACACCTCGATCCAATGGTATCAAAGTGATATGAAGAAGAATATAATAAGAGTATAACAAGAACTTTTATTAAGAAACTAAATTTAATTGAACAACTTACATGTGAAAGACAAATTTGAGACAACAAAATTGCAGCATAACATTACAATTGAACAAAGCACCAAATATTCCTTCAATCCTCCAACACCACTACCTTAAATAGGAATTTTTTAGCCCTTGGGTTGATCCTACAACATTTCATGTCTCCTCAATTAATTTTGGTAGGCCATAGGTGGGTGGAAAGCAAGGGAGAGTTGATTTTTCCACCCTTGACCCGAGGTGGCATCCAGATTTCCTTCACCGAACAGACGCGCTTTCAAGACATTCTAGATGGCCGAATAAGAGTGGGCCATATAATAAAAACATGGATCTCCTGATGTTTTATAACCTCATGTAAAATTTGGGTCCATTTGTAGTTTTTGATTCCGAGATATGATCAAATTAGTGGGCTGTTTTTCTGGGCCACAGAATCTGGCCCAGAATTTTATCTCTAACTTGGGCTGCCTAAATGGACACCATGGATGCCTAATTTTCGTTGGATACTCGAGAGTTATTTGTTACTATACATTTCTTCTAGCATACCACGAAATATGGGATTCATTGGGGCGGTATGTTGGGCCCCAAAGTCTTATTAGTGGGCTGGTGTCCAATCTGACTTCTCCAGAATTGTTTCTTTTCATCGCCAAATATCTCCTTCATCCTTTATAAATCATCCATTGATCCCTGAATGAAAAAAGTTTAAATTTAAGTGAATATCCATTTCAAAAATATCAAATTAAAATATGGATAATTACATTCCTTATAATTAGATGACTCATTGGGTACTTTAAATTATTTTAAAAAATGTACCACATAATAGTGCATTTTAAGTAAGAATTACAATCATAATGTGAAATGATGTTCAAAGTGTAAAATGCACTAAAATGGTGTTTATGAATAATAAATAACATTAATATTATTTATATTAACAATTAATATTAGCTTCATTTAGTGGATAATCAGATATCTATTTCTTTAGGATTCCAAATTGTTTAAATCCTATTAATAATGAACCAATTAATTTAATAAGGAATTAATGTGGTTTTTTATCAAGTGATAATTATTTAGGGGGGATGAGGACATTACTTATTGAAAGATTATTAAACTACTTTATTCCATAGACTTGGTCCCTTTTAAGATGTGAAGAAATTATTTTATAAATGTATGTGTTCTCTAGGTATTTAGAGACGTGATTTATTTTTTGATAACATGGTATTGGTTCAGAACTCACATTAAGAAATGAGACAGAGGCCTAAGGATGGATTATTTGATGTTTTATTTGATTATTTGTTATCCTAGGATATATTAATGGTTTTTATAAATGTTTCAATTGTATATTATATTATGTGTAATGGTTTCGAACACTGGGTTGTTATGAGGACTTTGGAGTGGGGTTTTCTCTTTGATATATTTTATCATGCATGTTTCTTTTTTAATAGCCAGACCATCATATGATATTTACTTTATTAGTTTACAAAATATTGATATATTTTAATGTTATGAAATGTGAGTGAATTATGAAAGTAATAACATAGGATTATTCCTGGAGGACTTGATTGATTAAAAAAACATGTATGTATGAATTTAATGAACATTGTTTGTTCTAGATGTTTGCAGTTGATGCTGATATACTAGATATTAAAAGTAAATAATTGATAGTTCTGTCATCACTTCATTTAAAATATTAGAATATTAATCTTGTAAATTAAGATGGTAATAATTAATTAATGGAAAATTATTTAATTAATAAATTTTTGTCTTGACAGTAGTAGTCTTATTTAATGCCTAGATCTTAGTAGTGGTGGTTGGGGAGTCATGAGTGATGATAGTGGAAGATGTATCTAAGATTTTAAGTTTTCGTTGGTGTGGCTATGAATGATATTATTAATATTTTTCTATTTAATAATCTACCCCTACAGTGTTGGTAAATAAACTGACACCCAAATTATTTGGGCGTGTTTTCTCCAACATGCAAGATAGTGAGGGAATGGATGGATAACTTATCCCTCTTCCATGATATCCCATCAGATATAGATGAGTTGGAATATCATATTCTATAGTGTCTTTTTTTATATGGTAGTTTCATACTAGAGCTATGATGGGTTATGGTGTTACAATACATTTATGTAGGGGTTTTAATGACTTGAGGTATAAAAAAAATATTTGGATGTGATGTTTAATTATTCTATTTGTGGGAATTCATGGGTTTTCGTATATTGAGGTATAATTCATGTACACAAGTTGTAGTATCTTTTTGGAATATTCTTTGACACTATTTGGATATTATGATTATAAGATATGTTTAGCTTCAAAGTATTCAATAATATAAGTGATACTATTTAATGGGGATTAGGATGATTTATTACATGTATGAGCACTAGATGTTGCCATGGGGCATGATAGCAACAAACAAATAAATAATTTGAAGTGGGATAAATTCATTCATATATATATATATATATTTGATTATAATATATAATTTTTTTCTTCTAATATTTTTATTGTGACTCGGCCATAGTGATAATGGGAAAAAACAATAGTATACCTATTTAGGTGATGACTTACATCGATTTTTTTATTCATTAGGGTTTAGTATTCTCCTTTCACATTTTTTACAAGTGTTTTTAGGGATGATCTTGTGATTATACACTTTACACTCACCCAAAATATATATAAGTTGTTTTTAAGCCCATATAAGTTGTTTAATGGTCAAGTTAGGCACTACTAGTCTAAATAGATTGTTTAGTAGATTTAGGATCATTGAGGATACTATAAAATTATTAATTTTTGTACTTTTTATATTATTTATACAATCCTTGTATGAAATTAGAGGTGTTAGTATTTATTCTTTTACTTTATACATAGTGTTGGTATGTGGTTCTTCTTATCTTATCTCTCAAATGTTAAAATTTATATAGAATAATTCATTTCATGTGTGTGATTGATATACCCTCAATGTTATCACAAAATTGTGGCCTACTTGAGGCAAGATTTAGGGTTCATTTTCTCTATTTCGTCAATACCAGCCAAAGAGGGTTACCTTTAGAGGGAGGTGTTCATGAAAAGAATTATTTATAAAAATATTTATAATCATCTATTAAACTTAACCTACCAAATGTTTTATGAAATTTTATTTGAAAAACATTGTATTGAATATACATATCAAATCAATTTTAAACACTCATACAAAAATTCTTAATAATTTAAAAATAACAATTCCTAACATGAAATTTCATATAAACACATCCATTATAGCAGACTCGAAAGTACATAAATAAAAAAAATAATGTATTATATATCAAGTCTAATTAAACTAAAATTAAACATGGAATTTCAAATATACCACATGGGCAGATTTTATGTTCTTCTTGTATAAAATAATAAGTTTAAAAATAATGATAGTGAAAATAATTTTATCAGTTTCTATCCATGAAACCATAATTTCAAACATCATTAAAACTAAAGAAAAATCATTTTTCCCAAATCCTTCGTTTTTTAATCAATATATTCTAATTCCTGATCATAAATCTCCTCAAAACATATTAAAAATACATTTATTTATGATGTTTTAGAAAGGAAACACAATAAAAATAAAATATTTGAAAAAAACAATTTAAATCAATTATTAAATGAATTTTTATATCCTTCTATTTTAAAAAAACTATTTATTTTAATTAAAGATAAATAAAAGCATTACTTTTAAAAATAAGTAACTATTAAATTTGATAATACATAATGATAAGATGATATAAATTATATTTTTTAGAAAATACATTTACCAATAATTAAGTTATATGTTAAAAAAATCATTCATTTAACCAAAAAAAGATAAATTAAACACAAATAAAAAAATTTAATGAAACCAAAATTAATTACACATAACCTACAAAATTAAAATAATATAAACAATTATATATATCCATGAAACACACAAATCCATAAAATAAAATGATAAATGACATCGGTAACCTTTAACAAAAATATTCAAGACACCTTCCTATGAAAAAAAGGATGTGGTAACCTAATAAAGGGTTAAATAAAACAACTATACCCAGAAATTCTCTTTTCACATTAGCATCTTCTATAAAGAGGGAGATCGTGCCAATTTATGGTTTTCTTCTTTAATTTTTACAATCTTACCTCGACCAATGATTGATCTTACAACACACTCATCCTATGATACCATTTCATCACATACCATCTCAGTTATGTCACAAAATCATCCCACCAAAGGTATCCATCCTTGGATAATAATAAATGAATAGATATAATAACCCATGAATCCTTCCTTCACTAGGCCCTAGGTTGCCGGCAATCATTGAGGGTGTAAAAATATCACGTATGGAAGTCATTACCATCATTTATAATATAATATAGAGATATATAATGAATAATTATCAATAAACTTAAGTATATAATTATTTCATCTAGAAATGGGGATGACCTTGTTTGCTTAAGGTTCAAACATTCCAATCGGTTTCTAATGGGTTTGTTCATAGAACTAGAAACATCCAATGATTCTATATCCATTTGGACCTACTTTCCAAAGGTAGGTTCTCATTAGTTGTGGAACGATGAGGCTTAAGAATTTTCATTGGTTGAGAGGATGGGAGGTCGGACTCATTACACCTTTTTAGGGGGAATTATTGTCCACTCTGGGAATCTCTTTAAAGATTTAAGTTATGTTCATGAATCCTTATTACACTACCATGTATGAAAATGAGCTTTCCATAAGATCTGACAATCAATGATTGATATGTATGAGATTTAGAGAATATTTTATATGTATTTGAGGTTCTTCATCGATATAGAATCATCTGTATTTGTTAGAGATTCTTAGTCAATGGTATCCTTCAAAACATTATATAAATATCTCTTGGTCATTATGATAACCATACAGTTTTTAAAGCCACTCAGTGGGGCACTTTAATTTTATTGTCATTCATAAGGACATGGAGTATTTTAGAGTTGGGATCATTCCCGCAGATGGGCTACATTCGTATCCTTGTTAGAAAAGGAATCGGAACCCACGTAGTTCAGAAATTAAGATATAGTTTAATGTAATATGGGATGGATGAGAATTAATGGGTGATGGGCTTGAACCTCAGAAAGGATTCCTACGTACTCCACTTTTAAGGTAGATATCAAAGTCCACGTAGTTCGGTTGGGAATTGCGGGGCTTATGTATGATTAACGGCCCAAAGAGATGGGTTGTGGTTACTTTTAAACTCTAAGCTCACATGAGTCATGCTCGGTGTAAGAAAAAAGAGCTACCAGTAAACCTAAAAATTTGTTCCACGAAAGATGTGGTCACCAGGAATGATATGGGGCTTATGTATGTATGATTTCCCAAGTAGATAAATATCAGGACTTACTTTAGAGAAAAAGCCTGGGAACAAGGTCCGTAAAGGTATATATTCTTTATGGAGATTTGGATACTCTAACTTGGGGCTTACTCCGGAGGAGGATGCCCAAATTAGGAGGGGACTTGTGATTGGGATTTATTTCTGAGAAGGAAGCCCAAATCAAAAGAAGTTAAGACTGGTTAAGAGAAATTATGATTGGGGCTTATTCCTGAGAAGGAGGCCCAGGTTAAAGGGACTTGAGATCTGGGGCTTACTCATGAGAAGGAGGCCCAGGTTAAGGGAATTTGGTATTTGGGGCTTACTCTTAAGGAGGATGCCCATATTTGGGAACTTGGGGTTTAATTATAAGGAGGATGCCCAAATTAGGGAACTTGGACTGGGACTTACTACTGAAAAGGAGACCCATGTTAGAAATTATGACTGGGGATTACTCCTAAAAAAAGGCCCATGTTAGGGGAATTATGACTGGGGATTACTCCTAAAAATGAGGCCTAGGTTAGAGATCTTCTCATCTTTAAAGGATGAGGTTGAATGAATGAAATCTCTCACCTTAGCGACATGAAGATATGTAAATCACTATGTTTTGAGAGATGTTCCATAGAATTCATTTCAGATGAGGAATCCAACCAAGGAATCAGGCCATAAATGGCTTTGAAGAGGATTATGAAGGCTAAATCTTGAATAGGAGAGGTGGATTTGAATAAAAGAGATGAATGGATAGGAGGGGCACCCAAAAGAAGGTAGGCGCGCAGGTCCTGTTTGGGCATGTAGGTCCTGGTCGCACAGGTATACCTGCGTGACATAGGTGTACTTGCGTGACAGTCAACCCATAGGGTAATACTTGGGCAAGGCTTGGCTCAAGGCCTTAGTATTATCCCTATGAAATTTTAAATGAGTGGCGCACAAGTTCTGTTGAAGGGATAAGGCGGCGCGCAAGTGTCTTCAATTCCCTGAAGGGTTAGACACTTAGGCACACAGGTGTTGATGAATTTCAACATTTAGTCCTTGTTCCCCCTCTTTATATCTTCCGTTCTAGGTATGAAATTACATTAGAAGTTTTCGAAAGGCATTGAAAAGAGACTAGAGCGCCGAGAGCACAAATCTGAGTTTCTGGATTTTTTGTCCTCGAAATGGGGGGCCCATAAGGGGTATTTATAGGCTACTGATGACCTTGGGAGAAAATAAAATAGGGCATGAAAGTCACCTATGCGCCCAATATGTGGCACGCAGGTACCCTGAATGACCCTCTTGAAACTTGCACGGCCCATGCTAAAGCAAGTCCTTATTCATTCCTTTTCCAATTTTTGATATTTCATCAAAGGATGAATCACTTTGTGTTAAGTTAATTCCCTTTTCATTTGTTTATAATCCATGATGGAAAGGAGCGTCAACAAAAGTCCCCCCTCAGAGTTGGATCCGAAAGAAATGAGAATGTGACTCTGAGGTAAATAATAAAAACCAAGGAATTGTGGCACGTAGGTGTTGAGAACGCAGATGGCGTCACATAGGTGCGAGCTGCGTAGGCTTCGACATACAGGGGTGCAGCCTTGCCTATAAATATGCGGTCATTCTTTGTGCAAAGAAACCAGTTTCAATGATTCCCTCTTTCTCCGTGCAAGTTGCCTTCATCGCGCAAGTGTCTTGTTTTCTACTGGTTATTTGTGTCATGCTTCTGTAGAGGTATCTGGACTTACGCGGTGATACCTGCGCCCCAAAAACATGTGTGACACAACTATACTTGCGCACCAAAATTGGACTTTCACTCCTTAATTCCTTAGCCATTTTTCACCTTTCTTCACAAATTTTATGAAAAATCATCTCACTTAAGAGTTAATTATTTGACCTTTGTGCAGATTCAATGTTTCCTAGAAGAATCAGAACTACTGATGAACTGGACAACAAGTGAATTGATGATATGAGGAAAATTGTAGGCCATGATTACTATGGTATCAGTGATATAAATATTCCAGATTTGTCCAAGTACTTGAAGAAGTATCATCTTAACTTTCCACAGAGCATCTACTTGCCTCTGTATGGCCATGTTCATCTACAAGAAGTCAACATTCCAGATGAAAAGAACTATATTCCTGAGATGCAGCCGCACTGTTACTCCTCTATTTCGGTTATGTTGTGCATTAAGAGTGGCAACAATGATGCAAACTTTTAAATTTTTCCTCCATGCCATTTCCTTGCAAATATGAAAATGGGAAACCATGGGCTGATAAGTTTTCCACTGCCGATTGATAGAGAGAAGACTATCATGACATTAGAAACATTATCTGAAAAGAGTAATCTCTTCAAATGGATCTTTACTTCAAATGATCCATTCTCAAATCCATGTATCCATCTTCCAAGTCTCTTGGACAGAAACATAGTCACTATTTGATGAGCAAATTTTTTTCTCAAACTGCACTCAAGAACATTCTTTTAAAATTGATCCAAGAAGAGCTGGTATCACTGTATCTCTTATTGTATCCAGTTGAATGAATGAATTCTAGGTGGTTGCTGATGAATCTCGGGATGTCGTAAATCAAATGAAGAGTTATGTTGGCAGCCTTTTGTAATTCCTGAAAAAGATAAGAGACTCTAATATGTGGATATCCTTCTAACTCTTGTGCATCAATGAATAACACTTTCATCTTCAATCATTTGTGCATGCCTTCTTTTTCTACATGCTTTAAATTTTTACCTAATCCAATGGGCCTAGTAAGCATATTTTTATTTTTTCTAGGATTATAAAAATAACCCTACAAACATTGAATCTTTTCAATTTCTCAAAATTACCTAATTCATACAAAGTATATGGTTAGTGAGTTGGGAATTGACTTTTGTTCAAGTTTCCCTTATCTTTTGTTGGTAGTTTAAATTCATACACATTGGTCATAAAAACAATAATGTTTAAAGTTGAAATTTCTTTGACCGAATGTATTAAAGTTGACTCAATTCCTTGATAATTTATTTGAAAACATATTACCACACTCTAGTATGGGGGAAAACATGTAAACTATGACTTAAGAAATTTTGAATCTGAGGAATGATACAAAAAAGGGCTAAAAGGAAATAGAATAAGTATTTCCCAAGGATGAAGTTACCACGATTTAACAAACCCATTAGGGGGTTGAATTATGCAGGGATGCTTAAGGGAATTGGCTGCATAGTCAAATATTAGCATCTTTTGGCTGACAGGTCTGTTATGTAGAATACTTATGCAAGGCCGCCTAAGGGAACATGTTGCAAAGTCAGGAAAAAGAACTCTCAAAAATTTTACTTTTCTGTTGTTAAAAAACTAGTGAAAGTTTATGGAGATTCAAATTTTCCAAAGCATAGAGTCTGCTGTATGGAAAGAGGTACTTGAATATGGAGATGATATTTTGAATCAAGATTATCCAAGAATTGGATGAATGTCACTCATGAAAAGGTCTGACCCAAACGTAGGGAAGGGAAATACAAACCATATAATTGAATACTTTCAAATCATGAAAAATAGTATGAGAAAAATATGTTAAGGATGGATATTTTTGTGGATCCCTACATATTGTCATTAAGACAAATAAGTAAAAAAGAGGTTTTCCTCCAAATAATGAAGTTACCACTATTTGACAAACCTTTTAGGGGGTTGAATTATGCAGGGCCACCTAAGGGAATTGTCTACATAGTCAAATAATAGCATCTTTTGGATGACAGGTCTGTTATGTATACTGTTTATGCAAAGCCGCCTAAGGTTACGTGCTACATAGTTAGTAAAAAGTACTCTCAGGTATCTGACATTTTGTAACTAGAAGTCATGAAAAGGGTTATGGAGATCTTGAAGTATTTAAGGTTAGGAGTATAACACATAAAAAATGAGTGTTGTCCAATTAATGAAGGAAATACACAGACCAATGCAAACCATAATCATGTTGTGGCTGGGTCCTAGATTAAGGTGTTGGAATTCCCTACATATCCCATAAGGATGGGAATCAACCCAAACGTAGTTCTTGAAATACAGTTTAACTTCATGTGGTACAAGAGTGTAGGAGATCTTAGTTTAGGGTCATAGATCTCAGACCATAATAAGGAATACACATTATGTGTTTTATAAACCTGATGTGAATGAAGACTAGGGTTTTCATACCACATTCATGTTTTCACAGGGGGACTTTTCTGCCCAGGGACTGAAAGTGGAATTTGGGGCTAGGCCCAAAGACTTGGGGCTGGATTCGAGGGATGCTCGAACGTTTCTACGTATCCCATAAGGTTGGTAAACAAGCCGCACGTAGTTCTTGAAATACCCTTTGTACAGATTTGGTTCGTACAAGTGAAGGGTGAAAGGGGGACTTTAGTGCAATGATGGATTGACCCAAGATAAAAGGTCCAGGAATTTCCATGTATACACGTAGTCTTTGGAATATAACATAATTGGATATCAATGTAAATAATTATTCCCTCTCAAGTGAGGGTGTCAAATAATGTTGTAGTTTTGTTGTCGTGTAAGAAGTGTGAATAGTTTAACGTCATATAGAAAGGACGATGGTGAACCAATGTAAAAATTATTGGTTCTGGGGCTGCTTCACAGATCAACATCATATGAGATAGAGGTGAACCGATGTGAAGAGATTGGTTTTGGTATTGAACCTTGGGAGGTTGCCTACATACCTAGCCTAGAAGGCAAGGATCAAAGTCCGTATAGTACAATTAAATAATGAATTGGTGATCAAGTTGTTCTTGAGGACAACGACCTAAAAAATAGTGTCAGCACTTACACATGGTTATCGGCCCATAGAGGGTGTTATGGTTGAAGTTTACTCTAAGATCACGTGAGTCATACTCACTGGGAGAAACAAGAGGTAGAAACAACCTTAATGACAAATAGTTTAATGTCATGTATGACATATAAAGGGACTATGCAGTTTAAAGTCTTGCAGTGAGGACTATTGGTGTTGTACAGTTTAGTGTCATGTAGTAGGGACAAAATACAGTTTAATGTCATGCAGGATGTATTAAGGGAATTTGTTCAGTTTTACGTCATATAGGATGAATGAGCAGTACAATTTAACGTCATGTAAGACAAATATAGGGACCCAGTTTAACGTCATGTTGGACGTGAACACAGTTTTGCGTCATGTTGGACAATAAGGGTGCTTTACAGTTTAGCGTCCTATTGCTAATACGATGGGGATAATAAATTTTAATGTCATGTTGGACGAAAGGGGACTTTGTAGTTTAATGTCACATAGTAAGGACAAAAGAGGAAATAGTTAAACGTCATGTTGGATGTATTTGGGACTTTTTCATAGTTTAATGTCTTGTTGGATGATGGAACAATTTAACATCATGTTGGACGATGGTGTGAATAGTTTAAGGTCAAATGCATGGACCATCGATTATGCAGTTTAACGTCTTGCTGGACGTAAGGGACTTCTGTACAGTTTAGCGTCATGTAGCTAGGATGTCACAGTTTAACTTCATGTTGGACGTAAGGGACTATGCAGTTTAATGTCTTGTAGCAAGGACAACACAGTTTAACGTCATGTTGGATGATTGTGTGAATAATTTAAGGTCATATGCATGGACCTTCGATTATGCAGTTTAACGTCTTGTTGGATGTAAGGGACTTCTGTACAGGTTAGCATCATGTAGCTAGGATGTCATAGTTTAGTGTCATGTTGGATGTAAGGGACTATGCAGTTTAAAGTCTTGCAGCAAGGACAACATAGTTTAACGTCATGTTGGATGATGGTGTGAATAGTTTAAGGTCATATGCATGGACCATGAGATGTATTTGTATTATACAAAATAATTATTTAGAAATCCGGCATTGGTTGGAGTACTGATGAGTTCTCCATCCATTGAGATTAAAGAATAAGATCCATTGGAGTAGACCTTATGTATTGAGTAAGGTCCTTCCCACTTTGGCTCAAGCATGGGAGGTTTCTTTCCTGGTATCATTCGAGTTCTGAGAACCAATACCAATTCTCCCTTAATGAATGAATGAAGACGAACTTTTTTGTTGAAAGCTCGTGCTATTTGATTCTGATAGACTTCTAAGTGGTGCAGGGTGCACAATAGTTTCTCTTCAAATCCTTCCAATTCATCCAATCTCTTTTGAGATTGTTCATCTGTAGATGACTAATCACAAATGGCTATAATGAGTGAGGGTAATTGAACCTCAATGGGAAAGACTGCTTCTATTCCATATACCAATGAATATGGATTTGACCACGTTGCAGTGCGGGTGGTGGTCCGATAATCCCATAAAGCATGAAAGAGTTTATCAGACCATGATTTCTTATCTTTATACACCATATTTTGCAGTATATTTGAAAGAGTCTTGTTGAAGTCTTCTATTTGGCCATTGGCCGCTACATGATACCAAGAGTAATGGTTGGATTTGATGTTGTATTCTTGATACAACTTCCTTACCTTGGATGAACAGAAGTTGGTGGCATTGTCCGTCAATATAGTATGAGGGACACCAAATTTGGTAATGATTTTAGACTTGATGAAGATAACAATGGTTTTAGAACAAACTTCCTTGAGAGGTATTGGCTCTGCCCATTTGGAAAAGAAGTCAGTAGTAGTAAGAATGTACTTAAACTACTTGGATGTAGCTGAAGGATAAGGTTCTACTACATCCATTCCCCATGTGGAAAATGGCCATGAGTACTTAGCTATATGAATAAACTTTGGGGGTTGATGAATGAAGTTGTCATGTACTTGAAGATAATGATGCTTCTTTGTGAAATCAACACAATCTTGTTTCATTAAAGGCCAAAAGTATCCAACCCTTCGAATTTGATCAGATAGTCTATGTCCGGACTGATGGGAACCACAAACTCTTGTATGAACTTCTTTCATGACAGCCATTGTCTCTTCACCGTCAATGCTTCTGAAGAGAATTCCATCAAAAACTCTTTTTTAGAGAATTTTCTTTAGGTGATCTAGGCTATCATGATGAGTAAAATTGACCACACGTCGCCAGATTTTTTTCTTTCCCGACTCTATTAGGTGGAAGTGTTCTATTTTGAAGGTATTCCCTAATAGGTGTCATCCATCCTTCAGTATGACCATATGGTTCGGGAATGGAACTAATTTCATTGATTTCCTCTGTTCTGGACTGAACATAAGGTGAAATTGTACGACGGTGGGCAATACGGATGATTTTCTTGTCCTGATTTGGATCTTCCAGAGCTGTGCCTATATTAGCCAATGCATCATCTTGAGCATTTTTTGATCACGGGATATAAGAAAATCTCAGTTCCTAAGGAAATTCCTCCATTAACTCTATGATGTAATCATACAAAGGGATTAAATCTTCTTTTTGATGGCATAATCCCCATTGACTTGTTTGATTACCATGTCTTAATAACCTTTCAATTTTAAGTGACTCACTTTTTCTTGAGGTGCCAACTCTAATCCTGCGATGAGAGCTTGGTATTCTGCTTCATTATTTGTACCGCCTCCCAACAATGAGAATGAATAAGGTAGCACTGCCTTTTCCAGGGAAATAAGTACAATTCCTGATCCAACTTTGTTTAATTTAGGATCTTCCATTTTCTTCCCCGTTGGACATCTGGAAGCACCATCAAAGTACATTTCCCATATTTGAATATTAACTTGAATAGAAAATAATTCTTCATTAGTAAGTTCAATATCTAAAGATGTATATTCTACTGAAGGGTGTTCAGCAAGGAAATCAGCCAGATCTTGGCCCTTTATTTCCTTTTGAGACACATACTGAATATCAAATTGCTGCAAAATAACTGCCCACTTTGCCAGACGTCCTATAAGCATTGGAAGACTAAGGATGAATTTGAGAGGGTTATTACGAGATATCAATTGGACCTCATGATGTTGAAGGTAGTGTCTCAACTTTTGAAATGCAAAGATTAACGCCAGGAAACACTTTTCAATACTTGAATATCGGGTTTCTACTTCATGAATAGTTAGGCTGAGATAGTAAAGGATGTTTTCATTCCCATCATCATTCTTCTTGGAAAGTAAGGCACCCAATGATCGCTCTAAAGCTATCACATATAGGATAAGTGGTCTTCCTTCAACATGTGGAATTAATACCGGTGGACTCAAAAGATATTTCTTGAGAATATCAAATACTTCTTGACATTCTTCAGTCCACTGGTAGGTGACTCCCTTCTTCATAAATTTGGTGAAGGGTAAACTTTTTCCTGCCAGATTGGCGATGAAACGCCGAATATAGGCTAAGTGTCCTTTAAGTCCTCTCAATTTTTTCATATTTAGAGGAGGTGACATACCAAGTATTGACTTTTTCTTCTCAGGGTCGACTTTGATACCACGATGGCGTACAAAAAAGGTGAGAAATTGTCCTGAGATTACCCCAAAAGCACATTTCAAGGGGTTCATCTTCAAATTATGTTGTCAAAGTTTGTGGAATATGAATTCCAAATCAGCCAAGTGATTAGAACATTGTTTGAATTTAACCACAAAATCTTCCACATAATAATAAACAAATTTACCTAAAAAGGGTTTGAAGATACGGTGCATGGCACAGTAATATGTTACGCCAGCATTCTTTAGGCCAAAGGGCATTACCCGATAGAAAAACACACCCTGAGGGGCTCTGAAGGATGTAGATTCTTCATCTTCTAGAGCCATTCAGATTTGATTATACCTGAAATATCCATCCATGAAGGAAATAGCTTCATAGCCAGTTGTTTCATCAATCCAGAGTTCTGTAATCACAAATAGAAAATCATCCTTAGGACAATGCTGATTAAGATCTCTGAAATCAATGCAAACTCTAATTTTTCCATTATTCTTTTTCACAGGGATAATATTATCCAACCATTTGGGATATTGAAATTCTTTAACGAAGTTAGATTTGATAAACATATCCACTTTAGCTTCAATTTTAGAAGCATAAGTTGGTTGTGTTCTTCTCGCGGCTTTCTTAAATCCTCGATGTTCTTCTGGAAAACCCAAACGATGAGTAGCAACATCAGGATCAAGCCCTTGCATTTCTGTATAATTCCAAGAAAATATATCTCAATTTTTCTTTAAAAATGAAATATACATTTCTTTCTCTTCAAGAGTCATGCAATCACTAATTAAAGTGGGGCGTGGATCTTCTTTTGTACCCGGATTTATTTCTCTGAGTTTATCCACAGTAGTGGAGATACCCTCTTCAAATGTTGGAGGAGCATCCCTGAGATCTTCCTCTTCTTCTTCAACATGTGTTACTTATTCTGTTTCTACTTTAATAGTAGATGATGAATCCGGATTTTCATGATCATGAGAGATGTTAAAATTTGAACATCTTGAAGAAGAGGATCCCATTTCTGACCATATTGATGATGAAGGGTCTTCCTTGGGTAATAAAGAGGAGATAATGTATTGAGAATCAACATCATCATTCACCTCTAATATTTCTATAACTTCTTCTAGCCTGGTTGATGATGTATAGACTTGATGGATTTCAGTGGATGAAATGAAGACATATCAATTTGAGCTTTCATCATTGCCTGCTGAATCACCAACTTCTCCCATGTTGTATGGCTTGATTGTCGTAATTGAAATTATGGAAGTTTCCATAAGAGTATTTGGATTCGGGTCTATCCTGTCAATTTGACTGATAGGAAACACATAATCTATACTCACATGTGTGAATGGGTTTACTGGAATCATTTCCAAACCATATGGAGCATTAACTTTGATAACCTCTCTTGTTGTGGATTTCTCCTTACCCTTCATGTTATAAAATTATGCTTCAATGTATTGAGATTCACATGTTTTGAAGGGGGATTTATCACCATACAATGTACCAATTTGAACATTGAAACTGTATTTGAGGCATTGATGGTATGATGAAGGGATGGCCGGGTTTTGATGTAGCCAAGGTCTTCCAAGCAAAACATTGAAAGATGTATCATGATCAACAATCATGAAATCTGAATTGGATACAAGGTCTCCAAATTGAGTTCTGAGTGTAATCTTTCCCTGTGGTTCTTGTTCATTTTTATCATATCCTTGTAACATTAGAGTAGAATGAGATAAATCAGATTCTGTAAGGCCCAATCGACGAAGTGTACGAATGTGGATGAGGTTGACTCCTGAACCATTATAAATGAAAGATATTCAGATTTCCACACCATTGACCTTTCCAGATAAATACAAAGGTCTAATGTGTCCATGCACAACATCATCCCCATCTTCATCTGTAAAAGATATCACTACATGGAATTCTGTAGAATCATTCTTTACATGGTTGACTTTACCCACAACAATTTCAGTATCGAACTCCTAAGGACTTGACAAAGCCTCAATGAGTGCCTCCCAATGATCCTTGGATAGATTCAAGGCATCCAGAATTGATAACTTTTCCGTTACATGGGAAAAATGTTTCAATACATCATATTTTTGATCCAAAGGTCTGAGTTTCCCAACAGGAACATTTGTTTTCACAGGTGCCATAGAAGTTGATTCTTTTGAAGTAGATGCATCTTGTATTGGGGTAGGAGTTTGAAATACTTTTGGATTTGTAAGATTAGACCGAATAGTTCTATTTACTTACTGAGAGGAAGAAGGTGGAACCTCTAACCGATCCTCCAGAATAACTGTACCAGGACTGAATCTGCCTTGCGTGGAAGAATTTGCTTGTTCTTGTTGAGCCCGCTGAAGGGCTATACCATGAGTTTCTACTTCATACATAGTTATAACAGGGTAGAATTGGAATATTGGTTTCTGGGATATCCACATTTTCCTCTGTATCCCTGACCTCTATAACTCCCTCTAATTCCTCTGTTTGATATAGGGAACTCAGGCTCATCAAGATTGAAGATGTTATTGGAATAAGGATCTGTTAAATTAATCATGTTAATAGAACCAAAGATTAACTATTCATTTGATGAAGATTCTGCCTGATTAGCCTATTTAGGTTGTGCATTTTGGCGGGGTTGTGCCCGTGGCTTTGAAGTAGATGGCATTAAATCTGCTAGAGTCAAAGACAACATGGGCTTTGAAACGATTTCATCTTCTTCTGATTTTTCTTCTTTCTCTGAATTATGTCGTTTCTTTGATGATTTTCCCTCTGATGAAGAGGGTTTTTCTGTGGAATTCATAGTAGAAGAAACAATTGGTTTCTTCAATTGTGTTCACAAAATGGCATGAGTTTGGTTGATCATTTTCCTTACCATCCAATCATCATATTTCTACGCATTTTTGTTTTTGACTTCTTACCTGGATTTGTAGCAGTAACACAAGATACCTGAGCTGAAGAACATTTCAATTTGACTTATCCCAAGTCCACCATCTTTTTATGGAGGTCTTTGAAGACAAAACACTCCTGAATGGGATTCCCCAACATCCGATGAAATGGTAAATAGTTAGTATGTTTTTCATCTCCAACCTTGTTAGGCCTTTTGGTCCTTGGAAAAAGAACCAAATTATTTTCCATATCCGAAATGAAGTAACCATGAACTTGTTCATTTCGGAAAGAGTAAACTTTCCTCTTCAAATCCTCAAATTGTTTTCATCTTTAATCTCTGTGATCATCTTGACGAAACGACCTCTGTTGTTGATGCTTAGGAGGTGGATCCCTTTGATAAGAAGAAGGTTTTGAAGTAGAATAAGGTACATATACTTGTTTAAGCGTAATTGTAGCAATATCTACTTTACCTAATCTCATTCCTGGAGCTGATGGAATTACATGAGTTTTATTATTACATCCCACCTTTTTATCACATAAAATTTCATTACATTATATAAAACTGAGGATCTTTAAGGTTTAGTATCTTGGAAACCAGGAACTCAAAACATGAAAACATAAAACATTATTCTTAAACACATGAAAGGCTTCTCCTTATGTTCATCCTAGTTTCATTACTACATCTCATAACCTGGGGATATACATCAAAAGAAAGGGTGATCAGAAGGCCCAGTAAGGGAAACAAGGGAAACATTTAACATGTGAACTTGAGATACATCAATAAAGTCATGAAAAAAGAACTTTAAGGCATGAGAAAGAAATCATGCGACATATCATAATAAAAATAACGTATTTAATAACTTGAAGATGTGGCTACAAAATTTAACATAGACAATCATTTCCGTTTCACCAAGGTACATCCCGAAGGTGTCATTAAAAATTACCAAGGTTATTCACCAAGGCATCATTAAAAAATGGTCATCTATAAAGATTAAGTCTTTACCCAATGCATTAGAGCGCCATCAGGGCGCACCCTTAATTTGTCTTTATTATCATGTGAGCCACATATATAATCATCAATAATTTCATAAACAACCCATATATCATAAAAGAAATGGGTTTCATTTCATAATCATAACGTTTTAAAAACTGCTTTAAAGACATGATCTTTATGTCACTTTAAACCCACGGAAAAGGAAAGAGGGTCTAATGTATGTAAATACAAGAATTTAAAATAGAACATATTGATATATATGTGAATACCCCTTTAGAAGAAAGATCTTTTAGTATTCACTTAATAACATAAAATAATTTTGAGAAAAAGAGAGAGACATTTTGAGATGAAAATTCTGCAGCATAACGGCTATGTTACAGGGTTTTAGAAAACATTGAAAAGAGAGGGGACATGGGTCACCCAGTCATAAATGATCCATAAAACAATAGAGGGACATAATATAAAGGTTATAAGAACATGGTAATGAAAGTTTAAATATATACCACATGAAATGAAAAACATGGAAGGAAGACAAAAATAAGATTTCTCTTATGAAAATTCGGCAGCCTAACGGTGTCACTTAAACTTCAACAAAACTTAATTGACGAGATCAAATATGGTCTCTAGTCATATGAATATAAAATATAAGTATGATAGATATAGATATCATACCCCAACATAATAAAATGTAACTTGAAAGACTATACATGAAAGTATAATTTTAAAAAATGAGAAAGGTGAAAGAATCCCTTAAAAATTCGGCAGCCTAACAGTGTCACTTAAACTTCAAAAAAAAATGAATTGACAAGATAAAATAGGGTCTATTATCATATGAACATAAAATATCATTATGATAGATATAGAGATCATACCCCAACATAATAAAAAGAAACTTGAAAGACTTGACAAGAAAATAGAACTTGAAAATGAGAAAGGTGAAAGAATCCATTACAAAAATTCCGACAGCCTAACGGCACCACTTAAACATTCATAAAACGAAATGATGAGAGTAAGAGGGGGTACCTCATCATATGAAAATGAAAAGGTCAGTAAGAGGAATATAAAATAACAACCCCAACATAAGAACATGGAGCATAAAATAAATGACTTAAAAGAGAGTATTTGAAAAGAAAGAGAGAGATTGGATCCCTTACCTTAAAACGTAACTCTTAAAACTCAATGTTTGGGACCTTGAGGGCTCGAGGACAACTTGGGAGGACTTATTGGGAGGTAATGAGACCCTAGATTCATTGGGGGAGAGTTAGGAGTGAAAACTAAAGGAGGAAAGGGTGGGTATTTATAGGGAAAGTGAGGGGACAAGGCATTAATGGCCAAGGGACACCTCATTGGTGGTATTGGAAAACCCATGTGCTTGCCCATGGTATTTTCCCATGGTATTGGCCACCTGGGACACCTCATACCTTATCGTACTATTCATAAGTCAACCATATTGATTACATACTTAATACATCATTTAATTATGTCATTAAACACCCATAACTTAAAAACTGTATTTTCACTATTCACTGAAAATTCAACTTTTTCTGAAAACTCCCAAAATTTCACCTTAACCAAATATCGATGCTCTGATTTCAAAAATGAACTCCATTTTATAAAAATAATTTTCTAAATATTTTTAATTTAATTTTTAAATAAATACACTATTCACTGAAAATTCATTTTTTTCAGAAAAATCCACAAAAATTACCTTAACATAATATCAATGCTATAAGTTCAAAAATAAATTCCATTTTATAAAAATAATTTTATAAATATTTTTAATTTAATATTTAATTAAAAAACACTATTCACCCGAAAAAACTAATACTTGACTAATAATTAATGAAACAGTTATTTAACCATTTTATTGAATCACATTACTTAATCAAGGTGCCTAGATTATTTTAATACTTTCTTTAAGTGAGATTACTAATCCATTTGGTCACATTACTAATCCTAAGCATAAAATCACTATTCATAATTTACTATTCATCAAAAATTAAGTTGATCTTATTAGACTCTAAATTTTGTACTGAACATAATTGTAGAAGACCATTTTTTGAAAATCATTACACATTTTTAATTATTTAAGGTTTACATAAACATTTTTGAAAATATCCTTTCTCTAAAATTCTCCAAAAATATGCATACTATATTTATCCGGACATTTGAAAATTCATAAACTTCATTGTAAGAAGAAATAAAAAAATTTATTTAAAACAAAGGATTACACAAGGCAATTACGGTCTCTTAACATAGCCCCTTATCACACCAGCATAGGACCTAAGTGTAAGGTGTGCTAAGGTGAGAGAATCTGAGGGAGGCTCGACCAACATCGCACGAGTAGTAATTTCTATCAGTTTGAACTTCTCACAAAGGCGATTCTGTTCTAGCTTCACACGATGATGTTCGGCTTGGGTTTGGTCCAAAGCAAAGCCCAGTGGTGCTACCTCCTTCCCAAGTTCTGTTATATGGGCTTTGATCGGTCCAAGACTACTAGGTGAGCCCATCGAATCTCATTTCTATATTAATTAACCAAGATCACCAGTATTTAGGGACAATAATATCAACATTCAGCTTCCAACGGTCATACTGACTAAAGGTCATATAATAGTCAAAACCAACAGTCTAATTTTAATTATACTCATGTTATCAAATGAAACAGTTTTGTTGAGTATAAAAAATAAAATAACACACAAAATTAGGAAACAAGATTTATTCAAAATTCCGGGTCATTACATTTAACCTTAGTCTTTGTAAGAGAGTCTTCAATATTCTGAGTGATCAAAGTAAGGTCTCGAAACCCTCCTGTGTATTTCACAGGGATCAACGGTGTGCATAATTCATCATGTAAATTTTCCACACAGATTGGCAACAATTCTTTTGGAGGGAGTTCTAAGCTTAGGGAATATGTTAATCCCTTCCAGAGAGCAATGAAATCTAAAACCCTTTCATTCTCCCTTTGCTTACAATTTTTAAGATAAAAAACGGTTGTCCTTGGAAAAGATGAGATGAATTTAAGAAGGAATTTTTGACGGAGATCCTCCCACCTGTTAATTGACCGGGATTGCAAGTTTGTATACCAGATAAAAGCATGCCCCTGTAATGACTGTACAAAACACCTAAGCTTAACTGCTTCTTATTGCTAAGGGGTTCCCATTATAGGATATCAATGAGAAATAAAATTTGTTAAGTTTTTCTCTTGGTCTCCCGAACCATTAAATATTGGGAATGTGGTACTTGCAAAATTTGATGGGGGAGGAATTGCATCAACCCATTTAGGGTAAGCTCTCTTTTCTGGTTGAACCGATGCATGCTTTCCTTTCATATCTTCCAACCAAGATGTTAATGACTCAATGGTAGTCATTAATTTTTGAGAAACATCTGGTTGAGCTTTGACCTGTGCATGTGCAATAACTGGATCATGGATAGATGTGGTGGCTGGTACTGCAACTGAGGATAACACCACTAGTTGTTGTTTTTCCTGACCCATAGGATTAGACCTGCGAGGGTGTACTGGTAAAGGAGGATACTCTTGATCCATCTCAGTAGCCGCAACAAATTCCCCTGGCTAACTGACTCCAGCACACTTAGGAGGAAGACTACCTTGAAGTAGTTCTACATTCAACATCCTTAATTCCTTTATTTCTTCCTCTCATTGTGCAAATCTTTGCTCTAGTGAGAGTGATTTTCCTTCTCCAGAGGAAGGTTATGTTACCTGATTCTTTCCTTTCCCCTTGTTGGAAGCCTTTCGGAGAGGGGGAAGTTTGTTATTTGAAGGAATACCCAAATTCTGCGTAAGACTTTTATTTCTTGTACGCATACCTTCTTCATTTGTGTCTATGTGTACAACTTCTTGAGTAGGAACTTCCTCATCTGATCCCTCTATGTGAGCCTCATGTTTTGGAGGATCAGCAACAATGGCATTGATGACATTTATTAATGTATAACACATTGCATTTCTTCTATAGGCATTTCTGCGATATTTTCCTCTTCCATGTTCCTGAGGATACCCTACCTTCTGTTGTGTTGATCTCTCAGGAACTTGTTGACGAACTGTAACTTGGAGAGAATCTCCTAATAATTCATCTCTTCGTTCTTCATGGGGATTCGTCCCTAATCAAGAGAAGACTATCTTTTTCTGAGGAAGATATTGAGGATTTGAAAAAGTCCCCAGTCCAGTGGACTGGGGCTGTTCCTGCTGTTTCTGCTCAACTCCATGAATCCTATTTGTTGATTCTGAGGGTTTTGCAAAAAGAATTCTCAATCGGGCAAGCTAGGGTGGTTCTTGAGCCTCTAAATCTGATACTTTCATAAAATTTCTTCTGATCTTGGGGACTTTAGTCTAGAAATTGGCTGGATTCATCAACCTACATCCACACAAATCACCTGGCTCAAATGACCATTGGATGATTTCTGACACTTCTGTCACTTGATGATGTGCTCGGTATAAAAGAGAAGACTATTCGATATTCTCATTTTATTGATACAAGAGTAATTAGACAACTTGTTCTATGTATGCCTAACTTTGAGAAGAACTAGTTGAGGCATGTTCTTGAGCGAGCCTCTGATTACAAACAAAACCAATTGGATGTGGCTGGCTGTGGGAAATAACATTACATGAGACCACTTTCGGCGGGATTTGTTGACTGGAGAGTATAGTGAAATGTAGTGCTCCATGAACACCCCATCCCAAGATATGAATACCAGATGGGGCATTGGAAATTAACTGGTGCAACCTTCTTAATGCGCCAAGGAATGAACGCTGAAGGGCTCTCTGCTGCTTTTCATCATTCTGATATCGAGAAACTAGGAGAGATGCCAAGTAAATTTGGAATTGTAACCCTTCTATTATATTGAAATGATTTTCATATTCATCATAAGATGATATTTTATTTTTCAATTGACAAAGAGTTTTCCACATGTTGAGAAGAATATCATGAATACAATCTTTCGTCAACATTTCTAGAATTTTATACTGAGAGTCATCCAAAGGACAAAACATGACTGGTACATCACCTTTTTCCAGTTGTTTTATCATATTCAGCATTTCCTCTTTATCATTTGTTGAAGATTCTTCTACCTGATTAGACCAAAGCTGGTGCTTCTTTGTTGTTTCATTAGATTCAACAATATTGGTAGAGAATTCATTTACCAAATTTGAAGATGCATGACTCAGGGGTGGTTCGGAGAATGACCTACACCCCGAGTTATCTTCTGATTGAGAAAGTATTTCACCTTCTAGCGGTAAAGCATCAGACATGACTGGATCCACATTTACAAGTACCTCAAGATAAGAGGGATTTCTCGTTACTACATTTTCCATTAGAGAATTTTCCAGGTAATGTGAATTACTACTGTGTAGAAGAATTTAGTAGCTAAATTCATCATCATGGGGAGGAACACCATGGTGGGTTACAGAAAAAGATGAAACCACTTGTTCCTTAGTCTTATGGCCATATAGAGGGTTATCGTGGCTCTCATCTGAAGATGATTCCTTGAGATCGACCGAACTGTAATGAATCAAGAATTCATGAGGAAGTGTCTGATACAGACCTTCAGAATTAATGTCCCCCGCTACTGGGAAATGAGAGAGTATAATTTTGAGTTTCAATAGATAATTTTCTGAGTGCATCAAGAATTCCACCATCAATCAAGGCCTTATTATAGATTGGCTCTTGATTTCTTGAATGTTCTTGATGGGTCTTTTTCTTAGACGCCTTCTTACTCACTTTGGGAACTACTTGTTAACGAAATTGGTTATTATGGGTTGGTGTATGTTCATGATCAGGAGAAATAGTCAGTTTAGGATGATTATCTCTATTCAAATCAGGTGTATCTGCCAGACTTGATTGTCCATAACATATAGGGGAGTATGACACACAACCCTCTTGGACTAGAACAGAGTTGTGTATCTGTTCTGGAGTGAACTGTTGATGTGTCACTCCACTGGTAGGGATATATTTTCATTTGATTCCCTGGGATGCTGCTGAAGCTGTTATAATATCCTGGCAGACATCCAGAATATGAGAAGGGATTTTCTTCTTCTCCTTCACCATTATTAGAATGTGCTTGGTGACTTTATCTACCAGAATGGGAATATACGTCCATTCCGTGATTGTAGTAAGTGTGTGTTCCTGCTCATGTCCTCCTTTTCCTGTTAGTGAGTTCTAACATTACTTATGTGTGGGGGCAGAGAGTTGAGTCTGCTTCAATTTTTTCGCCGGGGATTTCCGAATGACTTCTCAGAGTGCTACTAAACGAGACTGTTGGTAGGCTTGATCAATACTAGCAGGTGTATGTGCATGCTGATTGCAGTTTTCCAAACGTGGTGGATGAATTTCCTTCAATACTTGCAGATGTTACTGCTAGGAGGATTGATGAGGTTAAGCAGGTGTATGTGCCTGTTTACTAGTTGTCAACACATTGTGTTGGCGGGCTTCATCATATGTAGTCAGATGAAACTACTGACTAGCTGATGATTTATAAACAGGTGTATATGCATTCCTATAATACTCTTTGGGAATCTCCTGGCGGGATTGGTGTGTTGCTACCAGACGAGTCTGCTGGACAACAGGATTAGAACGAACGGGTGTGTGTACCTGCTCATTTCTTTCCACCTAGTTAGGTTGGTGGAATTCTCTAAAAATGGCATAGATAGGAACCTTCTCACTGTTGACTGGACGTCACCTTTGGTGGTTCTTCTTTCCTTCTCGGGTTCGAGGAACCTGAGCGGAACGCTTGGAGACGACACCCTCATCATGTTGGGGGCACACTGCCGCACGAGTCTGGTGACGATTGTTTGTGGGAGCCCTCAGGAAGGACTCCTGTCTCCTTGAATTAAGGACTTGAGTGAAATTATCATTAACCTCCTCATAATATGGGAGGGATTGGTGATTTCGTTATGGGGATAACGACCCGAAATGGTTGGAAACGGTGGTTGGGACCACCTAGTTCTTGATCACTGGTCGTTACTGTCTGGACAACCCGAGTGAATTATTGACTTAGAGAGCTTGTTGAGCATTGTCTAGAGTCTGAATGGTACAATGTCAACGGTATTCCTTAACCAGTGCATTCGATACCCAGTATTGAAGACACTGAATAGGTGATGTCATCCTCAGAACAAATGGTGATCCAGTAGGAGTAGCAGCAGAGGTATTCACAGCAGGGGCATTCACAGGTGTGAACTTAAGATAATCAATTTCTGTAACGCAGATGATCTTGGAAAAGAGTTCTTGTTTGATATAACAGACATAATCAAGATAATTTCGGCCACTACATCTTTTGGATGAGAACATATGTTATTGATTGTTTTGTTGGCCCTCTCATTGAATTTAAATAGGGGCCTAACAAATAAGTAAAACATCATTTTAACTTGGTTAAGGATTCACGTCGGGTTCACCATTTTTTGTTTCCTCTGGAAATGTGGATGAACTTGTTTTCTTAAGGTTCAAACATTCCAATCGGTTTCTAACAGGTTTGTTCATAGAATCAGAAATATCCAATGATTCTATATCCATTTGGACCTAATTTCCAAAGGTAGGTGCTCATTAGTTGTGGACCGATGATGCTTAATAATTTTCATTGGTAGAGAGGATGGGAGGTCGGACTCATCACACCTTTTTGGGGGTAATTATTTTCTACTCCGAGACTCTCTTTATAGAATTAAGTTATGTTTGTGAATCCTTATTACACTACCAAGTATGAAAATTATCTTTCCGTAAGATCTTACAATCAATGATTGATATGTATGAGATTTAGAGAATCTTTTATATGTATTTGAGGTTCTTCATCGATAGAGAATCATCTGTATTTGTTAGAGATTCTTATTCAATTATATCCTTACACACATTATATAAAGTTCTCTTGGTCATTATGATAACCATACTGGTTTTAAAGCCACTTAGCGGGGCACTTGAAGTTTATTTTCATTCAGAAGGACATGGAGTATTTCAGAGTTGGGATCGTACCCGCAGATAGGCTACCTACGTATCCTTGCTAGAAAATGAATTAGAACCCAAGTAGTTCAGGAATTAAGATATATTTTAACATCATATGGGACAGATGAGTATTAATGGGTGATGCGCTTGAACCTT